>OZ037992.1:43954717-44029717 GCA_964035705.1 Porites rus
AGAGGTAGCCGATGCTTTATTATAAGATAACTAAGATAGTAAGCGCGCTCTGATTGGCCGAGAGGAGTGTTTGCATTGTAGTATGTTAAACATGGTTGTAGCGTCAAGATGTTTTGCTTTTCGCGCGCTAATCACGCAAGCACGAATTTGAAAAAGTTTTCGAGTTCAAAACTCGACAAGTTTGCTTTATTTACCAATTCCTCCGTCGGCTGAAACTTGGAAAATCGTTACAAAGAAGGTGTGTCAATTTTTTTTTTCTCTTAAGCTGACAGTTTAAGCGAGAAAAATCCGTATTTTGAATAGCATCTTTTTGCAAAACAAGAACTGATTACGCGTGCAAGACGTCGTGTACAAGACTTTGCGACTGGTAAGAATTTCTCTTTTTATTCAGTGCCATAGCAAAGAGTTTTGCGTTTTTTCTCGGGAAAGTTGTTATATAAAAGCAATAGAAAACTTTTTTCCTGTGTTTCCATAGCCTGATATAAACACTCGAGGGGTTGGGAGAATTCTCGACAGTTATGCAGTTCATGATTGCTTAAGTGATGATATTTTCCGATCGATCGTATGAGCACTTGACAACACCGCGTTTGACTGACTGAGGGTGGTGTGAGTCATAGGACAGGTACTGATCGATCAGTGTGCTTAGGATTTCTCTAAACACACTTGTAGCGAAGCGTCTAAGGTCTAATCTTGTTATACACAGGTTCAGTCAGGTCACCGTTTTGCTTAGATCTAAGAGCTTTTCAGTTAATTTTCTGCTCAGACGGCTCTTGATAAGAGTTTTCATCCTCTGGCGATAGGTCTCGGTATCTTATAAAACTACGCTGGCGTGACCTTTGTCAGCCGGGAGAACCATAATAGTGTCATCCTCCTTCAAGCTTTTGAGGGCTTGTTTCATGTCTTTAGTTATGTTAGGCTTAGGTGGCTGTGCCTTTTGGAGAAGATTATTAGCAGTTCTCCCGACTGAATCGGTTTGTTCTGTGTCAAGTGGTCTTATAGAAGCAAACTCGACTTTGGCAACTATCTCAATTCACACAGGTCCAACCCCTCCCCTCGCCTCACAAACAATGTTTGACACGTGTATCCGGAATTTTTTCCAAGTTTCAACTTTGTATAGGGTGAAGGGAGGAAAAACTGCAAGAATATTTTGAAAAGGATGCCCTGTTTTGTAAGGGAACCGAGAAATGACAGAAAAATATGACTATTGCATTGTAATAGTAACATATTGATCTCATGATAATAGTAATACGTCGAAAGCGGATTGCATAAACAAACAGAAAGAGTGAAAGAGTATGTTTTTTTACCCGATTCGCTCTCGACTGACTTTTTTTGTATAAAATTAACCTTCAAAAACTAAAAAAAAAAAAAAACATTATTTGAAATCCTCCGGACAATCTCAAACTTCATTTATGATAATATTCCATTTAACAACTGAAGGCCGTGCAAGAACGATTTATAGATAGGTACCATTGGTACGATTGGAAAAGAAGTGAGTCTATTGGTCAGTTAAAGAAGTCAACGTGGAGTGCATTCTAAAGTTCTGTTGTTCACATTCAAGGCAATTCATGGCATCGTTCTCGTGTACATTGGGGAGCTGGTCTCCCTTAAAGAACAAGGTGTTTATACAATCTTAGATCTGCTAGTGGAACACCGTTGACCGCGCCCTCTGGTAAGACTAGGGTAACTCCTGGCTTGAGCTTTGGTTTGATCCCAGGCCTAAGCCCGTAACCACCCGCTATGCAGGCCAGCCATCTCTTCGTTGAGCTAACCATACCGCAGCCGTTTACTTCGTTTAGGTACATGAATCAAGATAATCGGTTGCAAGACGCTTTGAATTATAATTACTCACGTACTCTCTTTATCTACTGAGCGACAAAACAAGTCAAACTAGAATTTTATTTTTATTTTTTAACAGGCAGTGTACCAATTAATGATGTCATAAAACACTTGATAAAACATATAGTATAAACGTCTTTGCGACTTCTTATATGTAGGACTTAACTACAGTTATCATATAATTTCGCTGATCTGTACAGGCAAGATCATGTTCTGCAAGAAAAAAAAAAAACAACATTAGATTACGCTTAGCTGTATTATTCAGTCAAACTACTTGGTCATTCAGCCGCTGTATAATTTTCTAAGAACTAATGAACCGAGATTAATATAATCACTCATGCCATGATCAATATCACCATCGTAAATCGTTATCATCAAATTCATTAAATATATAGCCGTTAGAAAAATTGATGATAACAAAGATGATGTCGGTCTCTATTTATATCTCTTATTTTAAATTTAGCACAACAAGGTTAAATATCCCCACTTGGAGAAGGTGATAAAGCCTGACCGAGGTGTACAACTCGGATCGGTGACGAGGAAAAACTCCTAGTTAAGTAAGGGCTTCTTCTTGTAACAACAACAACAACAACATAAGCTTTATTTGCATGACTATAATTATGTAGTTACAGTATTCAGAGTATTGCAAAAGCTTCAACATAAAGTTACAACTTATAACAATGGTAATGCAATGCAATGATTACTACAGTCAATCAAGCGTCATCAGCATGATTTGATAACAAATTAGCACGTAAATCATTATATAATGAGACCAATCTCAACAAATGTGAATTTACGGAAAAATTCTGTGAATTCATCAATTTAATTATTAATTCTGTGTAAGATAGCTAATTAAAGTCGTCAAAATTTTGTTGGATTTGATTGTAGAATTTCTCCCTTGGGATTGAATATTTTGGACAATGAAAGAGAAAATGAAATTCGTCTTCAATTATACCAGAGTTACAACTAGGGCAGAATCAATCGTTGCGGGAATTTTGATTATATCTTCCAGTTTCAATCATGAGTTTGTGGTTCCTTATACGAATGTTCACTAAGTCTTTCCTATTGATTGAATTTCTAATTAAGTCTAGATAACTTGAAATTTTATAATAATGTTTAAATAAGCTGTAAAATTAAGTTATATAACAGTTATGCGGTCTGATAGGTATGATGGGTGGTTCTCTTTCGGTCCCAAATTGGATATGGATCTTATCTTCTTGGGTGTGAAATAGGATAAGTATTTGTCCTTTTTGGAAGCAGGGGCTGGAATTTAGGATAGTTTTTGGTCTGAATTAGTAGGGTGGGGGAAGTCAAATTTTTTATTTTTTATTTTTGTCAAGTAAGTTGACGATTCCGGAAAGCACACCTCGCGTCCCCACCCGAATTTTTCACGAATATCCCCTTCACCGGGTTTCCACGAGTCTGGCGCGCTGACTACACGCTGCTTTCCATATGCATGATTGTTATCCCACCTTTGTTTAGCGATCATGGATTGATGTATCAATTGCATGGTCCTTCATTGCAAGCCATGGACTCCTGTCGGGCTCCAACACAGTCCTTTCCCTTCCACTGGCGAGGAGGATTAGTACAAGTTCTTGTTCGTACTTTGACGCCACTGCCACAAGTCACACTGCAGGCGGAGAACGAGCTCCATTTGGAGAAGCCGCCATCAACAGCTGTGAAAAAAGATCGTGATCAAAAGTGTGTCACTAAGAATAATGATCCTATTAAACCTGGACGACTGTACACAGGGGCGGACGAAGGATTTTGTGATAGAGGGAGCCTAGAGATATAGTATACAATGGCAATATAGACGTGATAGCGCCCGTCAGGACTGCGAACGGCGCACACTTCTAGGGAGTCTCAGGCGCATGCTCCTCTGGGAAAATGTTTTGAGATTGAAGTTCTCTTTGATGCAATCAAGAGAGAATAATCTTTCTCTCTTGATTCTCTCTTGATGCAATCTAGAGCATTCTGGACGCTTAAATTTAGCAAATGCCTGGATTCCATATTGAACATGTTAATCCTGAAATATTTAATAAACCACAGGTGTGGTGGTTGTGGTAAAAGAAGTAAAACACTTTATGATGCTAGCAGAAGCCGAAGCGATTGCAGCGGAAGTACATCCTCCCGGCAAAGGCAGCGACATAGTCTCCCTGAAAACTGTCAAATCCAGTCTGTTTGAGACGGATATTTACTGCATGCATTCTGGGGGCTTTGGTCATTTGCGGCTAAAAATGTAGGCTTCGAACACAGATTCTTTTCTTATTAACAATGTTAATTAAAGAAAATATATTTAAGTAAAAAAGCTCGAAGTACCATCCAACACACGTTCACAAAGAGGAAATTTCCGGACAAAAGGAGGGGGGGCGCCGGCGGGGGCCCCCTGGGCCCACCCCTAAATCCACCTTAAGTACAGAGTAACGTTTCTGACTTCACAGTCGTTTTGAGATTTTATCATGTCTACCGATTTCAATTTAATCTATTTCAAGCGAGTTTTTCATATTCTAAGTTTAATTTTCTCGAGAAATATTTACCGGCAATACCTCTGTTAGCTTTCTTGTAGCTGGTTCATATTTCGCCTTTTTCTCTAAATAATATATTAAGGGCACGTTTCCATTACGGACTGTTCTCTTGGTCCCACTGCAGGGACACCTCCCAAATGTGGACACGTGCTCCAATGAAATACAGTCAAGCCACGCTTTACTAGTACGGACACCTCATTATTTAGGACTGTTTGCTTTGTAATGTCCCTGGTGAAAGAAGGCCCTTACAGACACCCAGTTAATACGGACATATTTTAAGGCCCCCTCAGTCATGTCCGTATTAAAGGGGTTTGACTGTAGATCCCTTTTCTCATGTATTGTTATACCATTGCAGTAGCAGACCTCAGGAAACAAACCATGATAACATTAGCGAGTGAAGGGGAGACTAATGGGAGGTTGTACGTAAAGGACAATAGTAAAGAAAATAGTGGTGAAAAGGACACTTCTACGTATAGCCATTTTTCTTAGTATGGTACTTTAGCCCGCCCTCGGTTAAATTGACAAATTATTTATTATCACTTACGCTGGCAGATGACTTTCGTTAAGTCATCAAACAAGTCATTTAGTTCTGTATAATTTGACACATGGTAGGCGTGGTCATTAACGACGCCTCTTAATCCCCTCTGATGCTTCGACTTTTGACCCGATGCGGTTACTACCAACTGTGTACCTTTTCCCTAAAATGCAAAAATATTTACCTTAAAAGAAAAACATCCTAAAGGACAGAACATTTTACATGCAGTCGAATAATGTACTTATTAAATCATAACTTACGGATTGCACTATAACGCGTGAAAAGTTTTTTAAAAACGTGGAATTTGAAACTCAAAGGGTAGCTGAAGATAAATTCCCGTTTTTTCCTACGTCTGCCGGAAAAAATATAAGTATTTGATCTAAAAAACAACGACGAAAAGGTATTCTGTACGCTGGGAAATTTAAACACTATTTGATGGTCCGTTCCATTAGATCCCATAAATGTTCAACATTTTCCTTAGCGATTTAAAATGTTCATCTTAATGAAAAAGAATCGTGAACTTCTTCTTTCTGAGGAAGCCGGCACTTTCCATATCACGGATTTCCCAGATACGATCGTAACGATCCCTGAGTAGGCACGTCACTATGGTCGCATCTTTGCTGACGTCATTGTTTACAATTTTGCTCATTAGCATACGAAAGCCGAAGGCCTCGGTGGATAACACCCTTCTCGATCTGCTTAATTTTTCATATCCTACGAGAACCGAATTCATTAATTACTTAATTATTCATTCAAAGTAATTCCTTGTTTAAAAACATAGCAAAAACATGTTTACCTGCATCGATGTTAAGTTCATCTTCGATAGTGAACGTTTAGGTTTGTCCAGCTCCGCAAATATTCTTCAAATAGCAGATGTCGCTCTCCGAGTTGTCTTCTTGCAGTTTTGGCTATTTTTTTAGCTATTATTTCACCTAGATCCAAACTACTCGGTATTCCGGGCTCAAATTTTCACATAACTGAAATTGTTACTCACTTTTGATATTCAGAGACTTTATTTTAATAGCTTCATTAGGGAATGAAACGGATATACGGCCAATGAGGAAAAAAACTTAAATTCACCTATTGAGGTACAGTTCGCTAAAAAATATGCTACGTGATCATGATTTGAAGACAGCAAGCCGGAAAGGTAGAACAACATCTATTACCTTCACAGGTGATGAAATAGTTTCAGTCATGTCTACCAACAAACCAAGGTCCAGTTTGCAACGGAACTTGTCATCTAAGAGAAATAAATGAGTAGATTAAGAAACAAACATTAATTTAATTATGAGCAAAACATTTCAGCGATGTCCAGGAGGAGGACCCCCTTGTAAAATAGTTCTGTATCGGGAAATTAGAATTAGACCAGGAGCTCATGGGCTCCTGAATAAATTCCTAATGGAAGGCTAATCTGGACTCCTGGCTTAGGCCTTACTTTATAAGCTTAACTCCTAAAGAGAATACGAGATTTCCTTTATGACCACCGTAGGTGAGATCAAAAAGAGAGATGACGATATCCCTGTCCGCGTCATATGGTATCCACCCCCGCTCCCCGGGGCGATAACTTGGTCGCTAACCGACCCAAGATTGAGTTCTCTCTTTCCATTCCATCTTCTACAAATAGAAGGAACAATAAACTACTTTTTACCTCTTACTCCAAGTTCAAATCGCTGGCAGTTGTTTTTGACATCATTGGAGCAGTTAGACGGGAGGCAGCAATAGTAAGATCCACTGTCAGAATACTGCAAGTCGTTCACTGTCAATACATATGGCGCGTAAATCCCATCGCGATGTATGCGGTATTTTGCATCTGAGCCACCTGCCGAGAATTTTTAAGCGAGGTTTACATTTGCTTTTAAGACAGTCTAAAAACTTATTTAAACGAATAAACCCTTCCTGGACAAAGCTAACGCCTTCATCAAGTACACCAGGGGGAATACAGTACAAATTTTCATTACGCCAGCGTCGATACTAGCTGACATTACAAATCATCACATCCTATCCTTGCTCTTGTATACTTGCCCAGATAATGACAAACAACACTATCTTGTAAGCCGGTGGAGAGTCCAAAAGACGTTTAAGCGGTGAGATGTACAGCTGCCCAACACTTACTTATGCAAGAGCGTATATTGTCTTCACCATTCTTCTGAAACTTCCATTCAACGTTTAATGGGAAACCTTTGGCAGGACACTGAAAAGAAACACTTTCTTCCTTGAATTTGTTCAAGTCAGTATCCTCTTGTGGTTTATCAAACCATGGAGCAACTGAAATAAAGGTAAGAATATCATGTAAGACCATGAACACTTAGAACTTACAAATGAAAATTAAAACCGTTTTGTCAACCATCGGGAAAACATTTCTTAACGTTGCCACCTGATCCCCATCTTTCTTTAGAGTATTGTTTAGAAAGCAAATAATAATTGTACTTGATAATGTTTAGGACCAATTTAAAGATTTATTGGCTACATTTCAAATTCTAATCCGTGGTTTTATTGTTAATGTTGTTGTTGTTACTGTTGTTGTACTTTATAAGCCTTGTTGGTATTCCAGACGTACAGCCAATCACATCTCAGATTAGTCAGATCTTATGCAGGTGAGATCATGCGTGAAATATATAATGCACTCTGTCTCAACAAAGTAAACAAGAATTATGGCAAAATAGTGTTATAGTGAAAACTGCCTAAGACTCATCATATACTCACTTGTGATCATAGTACTATCTGATACATTGTATGGTTTATAATTCCGAAGCCGAAGCTCAAGCTCACAACTGTAATTTCCTCCATCTCTGGCCGCGGCATTTTTTATAACTAGCGGTGCCAGTGTGTCTTCAGGGTGGTCTGGGTCAGGGTTTCTTACACTTTGCTGTACAACACCATTTTTTAACCATGAAATCCTTTTCAGCACAGTCCCATAGCCGTGCTGGGCATCAGTCATATTGCAAAAGATGGTGATACTGTCACCGTGTTGCAGCATGTTGACTTTAGTCACAGATACAACAGGAATTTCGCTTCCTAAAATGAAACATAAGTAAGTAAGTAAGTAAGTAAGTAAAATACAATGAGAAATGCCCTAAAGGTGAAAAACCTGCTTCTTTTCCTCAAATGTATCTATGAATTCAAGACGGCTCGACTAGCTCTAAAACGGTGTTTACCGGCAGCATGTCTACGGAAAAATGCTTTCAATAACCTTTTATAATATTTTTGCTTCATTTTGTGTGTCTGCTGAATTGGCGCAGTGTTCGACACGGATTCACAGCTGAGCAGTTTTGTTTTTTTCATATTTGATTTATCGTGGCCTTTTTTCCACTTTATTTCCTCTGTTTCGGGAGGTTTTGCGTTACACGTATTTTCATAAATTTGAGACTAAACTTACTTTCTATGACGTTCACACTAAAACCATGCCTGCGCTCCAAGGGTGATCCAACCGCAAAAGCGTGGCATTCGAACCTTCCCAATTGACCAAACGTACTGTCGTGTTCTAGCGTTACATTCCGTATGTGCATCGTGACAATGAGCTTCTTTAATTTCTTTCCACCTGTAGAAGTGTTAGGAATGTTAGGAGGTAATTAATTTTCACACCGTCGAATAGCTTCCTTGCATATTTGTCATTGGCTGCGGGGATAACTATAGGTAGCTATTTCGGTAATGTGACCTCTTCTCTGTTTGCTCTAACTATAGTTAGAAAATTTACGCCTCTGTGATCCAAAACAATACAGACTTGGGGCCTGTTTACATGGAGGTAGGGGACCCCAGGTAGGTGAGGTAACCCCCTTAGGTGGGGTAAAACAATAACCCTCCTTTACATGCAATCTTACAACCCGCCATCCCGGGGTGCACTTTGTCAAGATTATTGAATGGTCGCTAAGCACGTAAACAAGAAATATGCTGGCAAACCACGTGTTTTGGCGTTTAATGCTCTTCAACACTCACTTGTTGCTCTTGCTGCAACATTCAGTGCTGTGGCTTTCTATTGTTTCCTTTAATAATGATGCAAAGCCACCACCAAAGTGAATTTTGCGCGAATTTGGTGTATCACGAATCCGACCCCGGCCAGGCGGGTTACCCCACCTTAAACGTTTACATGGCAAAATTTGACCCCGGCTGAGAGGGTTACCCGGTCTGGCAGACCGGGCTACCCCCCTTGGCGGGTCACCCCACCTATCATGTAGACGTGATCAAATTAAAATAAAAGATCATATGGACACGCGGGTGACCCCACCAAAGCGGGTCACCTCACCTACCTGGGGTCCCCCACCTCCATGTAAACAGGCCCTTAAATATAGTTATACCCAAGCAGGGTTCGTGGGTTAGTCTCAAGTTTACAAACAAACAACCAATCAGAATGTGACACTTCTTTTCGCACGTGCGAGATGAGCATATATAAATATGCAAAATAATAACCAAGCGTGAAGCGAGGGGGAAACCAAAAACAACAAACCAAAAAATTACATAGGCTAATTAGAACTAACTGTCGTTAACTACGTGGTGTGACCGCAATGTCGACCGAAAGCACCAACTACAGTTAGGTATGACATCACGTAACTTGACACTAACTTAAGTTAAACTTTGGTTACGTCGTAGATGTGACCGCAGCCACTGGTAGTCTTTACACTAGAGCCTAAATAAGCTAAGAAATATTTCGAGACAAAAATTTCAAATTCTTCAAGTAAAAGAAAGCTTCACACACAACCTATCTTTTTTACTTCAGGTTTACTTAAGCCTATTTTCCCACGCAACATAATTAAGATTAATTGACACGCTTCGCCTTTCTCAAAGCTTAGAAACCGCAAGTTCGCTAAGTCGGCTTTAAGGACGGTTTTCAAGTCACTTGAACATTCTTGAATCGTTTCAACTTTCCGACTTTAATGAGATGCAAAGTAAAGTTACTTGAGATTTTACTTAGGCCTTCACACGTATAAAACGTAGCAGCTCTTAAGTCTTACTTAACAGCCTAGTGTAAAGACAACCATTGTCTTATGTGGTAAGGTATACAAGAAACTTGACAGATTCCTTTAAACAATGTAATGAAGCAATACGCCATTTCCGAGTTGCTCCTAGCCTCCAAGCCCTGGAACGAAGGCTAATTCAGATCACTAATGTAAAGCGCGCTATCTCATTGTGTAATAGCGGTGTAATATCAAATATAAAATAGGATAATCAGTTCCAATACTTAGAGTGACTTTTATGTTTTATTTTTATAAGACATCGGCTTACCCTTGTCCACTTCCTCTGTTCGGTTTGTGAAATACATGTTTTCATTAGCAGTTATCTTTGTATATTGGGCAAAATTGCCCTTCCTCATGAACTCTATCCTTTCAGGAGTTTTTATTCCAGCTGAATCAAAGGCTACACAGGTAACCTGGGCAGAAGTGGACTCAATTGGATAGATGTTAGCGGGAAATGGCTCAACAATCCCAAATTTGTCCAAAGCTGAAGGGAAAGGAAAAAAGAAATTGAACCTTGTGCTTATGGACTTGAACTGGCGATTAACAAATTAAATTGAATTAAATTAATTTTATATGATAATACATAGTTTCCTGAGAAGCTCATTTCTCTTCAGCATGTTTAAGTCACATTCTCAGTACGAATTTTATAGCTGTAAACAATGGTTCAGCAGTTTTACTAGAGCATCCTAGGAGATAGCCTGTTCCAGGCTCCGAGATAGTCGGGTCCACTGGATTGAGAAAGCACAAACATGAAAAAATAACGGGGGAAAACCCTTTTTCCCACCCCGCCAACTTTTCGCGTGCCTTTTACTTTGACGCTTCTTCCCCACTATCTGAGAGCCTTGAACAGGCTACCTAAGAGAAGAACTTGAGTTGGTTCGAATTATTGGGAGGTTCGAAAAATTGAGGGGAGTTTCAAAGTCTAAATTAAATAGAAGACTCCGCCAGAGTTTGAGCTATCGTGAGGATCGAGAAACCGAGGGTTTCAGGAATCGGTGGAGAATGGTTTATCAATGAATCTGTAGGTGTGTTAGAGTTAGTAACTTACCTCCATAAAATCCCTCCACAGAAACCGTCAAAATTCCAAGCGCAATTACTATGCACCTCACTGAAAAATCCATGTTGTCTGAGATCTTAAAGAACAAAGTACAATTCAGGTGGTTATAATGTAGGTCGGTATACTGAAAGTAGCATTTTGTTATTGCAATACCATTTTTTCACGAAACGACATCAAAGAGGAAGCTTTTTACTAGCCTGGAATTTGTTCCTCGCGTGAAGCTGTAACAAATGAAAATCAATAATACACGGGCAAGAGTATTAAAAAGTATAATTATTTCTTAAATTTACGCTTTAGATATAGGGACTTATGCTTTGTTTACTTAGGCGAATAAATGCAAAGTTTAAAATGCACGTTCGACGCCTCAATGCTAAATCTAATGAATCAATCTTACTTAAAATTTAATTAATCTGTATTAATACTAAAAAGTCCTTTAAGGAAGCAATGTACAGAGCCTCTTTCACTCATTCTACACGGAAACAGTGTACTGCACGATAGAGGAAAGAGAAAAACCACCGAATAAACAGAATCTAATGTCGATCTGAACTGAAAACATCCTAACAGCTGCTTATGAATGACAATGTCTCGCGTTATATTGGATAAGTTGTTACGTAAGTGGAAGGACTGTTCTATGAATGCCTGTTTTTGTCGTCACGTACTGAACATGATAAAAGATTTGTCTGCTGAAAAACTAAGGAGTCACTTTGATTAGAAACACCATGCTACACAATACTGACAATACAGTATTTATATAAACGAAAAGGAAAAACCACAAACGTAACAGGGTCACCACAATATCTAACCTCAATATTGAGGCTGAAAATATTCTAAAACGTGTTTGCAAGTGACCCTGTGTTAGCTTTTAAATTTTAGCGAGTTAAATAATAAATATCACTGGACAAATAAGCTGTCATTGGACTCTCTATTTGTGTGAAGGAGGACACGAACTGAATATGATTAATCATTTGTCTGCTAAAAAAAATGTCAAATCAATTTGAGCTAGCCCCAAAATCGAATCGATTAAACTCTTAGAAGAACTCAAGGAGTAAAAAAAAATTCTTGTAACACTTGCGGACCGTCATTCAAGGGGGAAAAAGCCTTTCCATAGACTGAGTGTTTTGTCTTCTAGAGCAGCTCTTGTAGTATATATGAAGCAGTTCTAAAAGAAGGCGCTTCTAACAACCAGTTTTCGTGATTCTAAAAGACAGGAAGCCAATCTAAGTGAACCATATCGGATAGTAACGATTACCATTTCTGGGTTAATAATTAATTGCAAATTAACTACATTCATCGATTTTGAGATAAAGATAGAGAATAAAATCAAGAAAAAAATTTCGCCTGTTTTCTCCGGCTATTAGATGCCACTGAAAGGCTCATCATTCTCAGATAGATCACTCAGTAAATTGCGTGCACGTCAAGGCAAGAGAGGGCAACCACACCTTTCAAAAGGGTCATGGAGGTATCTTATATTGTTCCTAATTTTCTGACGAGCATTCTTTTCACTTTTATTGGGGAGTCGTCCCGGGAATGGGAATGATAAGATCTTGAAAAGATCGATCGGGTCGACTCTTTAAAGTTATTTAATTTCGTTATTTAATTTTGAGAAGGAGTTTGAAATGCAATTTTAGAATTAAATTGTGCAACCAAGAGAGCGGCTCTCCTGTCTTCCCTTTCAGCACCTGACTGTCTGAGAGAGTACACTGCTAGTGCAAGTGAAGTTCTTAGGGAATCTCACTTTTAATGCTATGAAAGGGAAAAGAACTGAGGCAAACCCATATTTCGCATGCGGTAACAGAGTGATGATCATTATTTTTAAGTAGCATTGACTTCTTCTAAAATCTTACCCATCCTGTCATTCGGTAATAATGGAAACTAAAAAATAACAAAAAACATAATAAAAAATTCGAAAACTTACTTTGGTTGACGATTGCCTCAAAAGTAAACTAGTTATACAGCAGTAAGACTTCGGTTAATAAAAAACTTTTACTTCTTGTTACGAGCTGTCTTAATTTATAACACAACGATACGTGCCAATGGGACATTATCGGGGGCCGAGTTACCCAACACATCTACGATAATTCCTGTATCAGCGCGAAACGGCCACAAATCCCTTGCTTAAAGGTTCTTAAAATCACGTTCAGCTCTTGACATCAAGGTCGCGGAGCACATCCCCCAAGAATAAACTGATAAGGAATAATTGTGCTTGAGGTATATCATTAATAAAGATTATTTTGGTCGTTTTGGCCTAACTTGCCATCGTTTAATTTAATGCATTCTATCTGTCCGTAAAAGTTCGCTTCTTTGTTGAAACAGTGAGCTCTATGATAGTCCTTTTTCTTTATAGAAACGTGAAGATTGAGAGGAAAGGGCTATTGAATAACAGTTTCCATGCGAGACAGGAAATGATGTATATATTAACATCAAATATATGCTTGTAAGAAATTCAGTAAAATTACTCAGGGCTTCAAGCATGTTTAAGCGGCCACAAAGTTCTACGTTCGCGTTTTAGGAATTTATATGGTCTTACAACAACAACAACAAAAATTGAAAGAACCGTTATTCGACTTTTCAATGCATGCAACATCATTATTAAGAATAAAAACACGTGAAGTGTCAAAGTTCAGAGGCACCCGACGACTGTTTTCCGTAAAATATCTGTATCAGAGAAGCAAATATTGCCTAGAATTTTTTGTTACTTGAGGACGTCTAAAAGTTTCTAGATGACCGTTCCATAGGCCTATTCGGCTAACTCAATGTTGTACCCAATGACCCTTTGGGAATAAAGCGTTTTGTTTCAGGAATTTCCATATGAATTAAATGTGAATTCCACATTATAATGCAAATACAATACACAAAGAATCTTATCACCGGGAAATTTGAATTGGGTACAACATAGAGTTAGCGGAAAAGGTCTACTCATGTACAATTTTAGAAGCTTATCTTATAAATTCCCTACGCTTTTCTGAAGTTTAATTCAGTTTTTATTTCTCACCCCGGGTTAGGCTATTTTTCGAAATGCTTTCAATTGCATCTAAAATTTTCGGGAAAATAATACTGAAGCCCTTGTAATTTCGAGAAGATTATAAAGTTCCCGGCTAGGATGACCGAACGGATACAGATTTATAGCGCCGCTTAGAACGCATTTCTAGAGGTCTACACTGGCCTAAAAAGTGTTTTCAATGCATTTGGGAGGAAACCGTCGTTGGGTGCGCCTGAAAGTTGTAAAAAGAGATGAAGTTTGAATTCATTTACACAGGAGCTTAAACCATCACTTAGGACGTGTAATCAGACTTGATTCAAGCGAAGCATTGTATTAGAACATTTGTATAAGCACCAAGCACCCTAATGAATACAAATCTCTCTTAACAACCTTAGCTGAAACATCGAATAACGTTACTTCTAATTTTCCACTAGTTTTCGCTATTTGTTGACGTTTGTCAGCGTTTAAGAGTCTTTCTCACGAAAAAAGCATTTTCTTAAAAATTCGTAATTTTTTTTCCTTCAAATTTTTTCAGGGCCACAATTGATTAACTAACTACCCGGACTCTAAATTTCATGGTCATTGAAAATCTGTGACATTACCTTCTATAAGCCCAAACTTGAGTAAGCATTGAAGATTTTTAGCGTTTTGGCTGAGTTTGTGCTTTGGGAGTTGTCTATTGTTTCTAGTCTGTCATTACCCAACATTCCTGTTCAGCACGCGTGCAGTGACCACGCTTGGCTGACTTCCGAATGCTCACCGAGATATGATAATTTAGTATAAGAAAATAGAAGGGATTCCCGTCACAAATTGGTTTAATTATTTGCTTGCATTAAACCTATGAAAAATGATATTTTTTTAATAGTAAGTAGATTTAGTGTGTAGCACTTCTTGATTTTTTTGCAAAGGCACAAGAAGCACGAGAATTGATTAAAAATTGTGAGTTAAACCTCTATGTATCACGCGATGGCCTGTCTCACTGTACCAAAATTATCATATCTCTATAATTTCTATATGCTTTCTTTACTCGAAATCGCGCGCATTTACAAGGCCCTAAATTGTTTTGCTGACTTGCAAGGACCCATCTGTTATAAGGATGCCCAAAATACAGAGATGAATCTCATAGTTTATTAGATATAATCCGTGTAAAGTTTGCTTATCATTTTCGCATAAATTATGACCTAAATTTGGAAACCGCTGAATTTCTCGATTTGGGTCTTTGCGATTTTGGTGAAACTCTGTTCAGCGCAAGGCACTAATGCGCACTATGTGTAGCCGAGAGATTTTCACGAAAAAATGCCGGCAACAGCAGATTTTCGACTCAGACCTCAAAGGGGCGTGGCATTATAACCACGTGAAATTTACTCCGATCGCCAAAAATTTTATGTTATATTGTAGATTGATCTATATGTTATCCATTCTATGTGTTAGACTTACGATAAAAGTAAAGGTGGGGATACCAGAGAGCTTCAAAGTAGGATGGTAACCCCCCCCCCCCCCCCCAAAAAAAAAAAACTGGGTCGAGTCACCTTAAGTCAGACATGGGGTAGCTTGTTTTGAAATATAAGTCTAGCTGGATTTCTGAAAACTAACCTAGCGAAATTTTGCAGTTATTCAAAATGGCCAGAAGGCAAGTTTTTTTTTTCTTTCGATATAAGCCCGAAAATTACGCATAAGGAGCTTATGCGCTAAAAAAGGACGGCCATTTTTCCGCATAAGCATTAACACAAGACTTTGAGTTTTTCTTAATTAAAGTAAGCTTATGCTTATGCTTATGTCACTAAAGTGTTCACCAGCCCATAAAATTCTTATGCTTGCTTAGCCTGCGAAGCAGCGTCGAAAGAGGAAGGGGATTAGGAGGAAGGGAAAAGGTGAGGGGGCTATCGCACTTTTCTCCCTCTCCTCCTCCCCCTCCCCTTTTTGCTCCTCTCACGATGGTATATGCAGACTTGCATTATTATCCTCCCCTCCCCCTCTCTCTCTATCCCCCACCTCCTCGCTGTTTTTCGTGCTAACATTTCTTTTTACAGAGGAGTTCAATACCATCTTTACTTTCTGGTCTCTCTTACTACAGACCTTTAGATTCGAGGACGACAACGACAACGAGAACGAAACTTCACTTGAAGTTTTTTTCGCGCATTCTTAAAAAAAGAAATCCCGAAAAGCTTCATCGTCCTTTTTTTTACAAGGAAAGTTAGCACTGTTATCTTTTTGAAAGAGGTTAAACCACGTCTCGATCGCAAAATAATGTAACATTTCATAACTTGTTTTCGCCACTACAACATTCTTGCTAAAACTCGTAGCAGAATGACGACGACTATCACGTTTTCCCGCCAAACTGACGCTGGTTTACGCCTGAGCACTACTTAGTATTGAGAAAATCTCTCACTCGAAGGTCCTCGTCTTAGAATCTAAAGCTCTCTACTATCTGAATGCTTGCAACAAGCTATTCTTGCGTTAAGACTCTTCCGTGGCAATAAGAATAAAGGGCACCAAGCCTATGACTGTCTTACAGGCAAGAGAGCATAGCTGGGATCAATGTTTGCCTTCCAAGATTTACTAACATCAAGATTAACTAGTATGCTATTGCACCACGTGCGCTTTCCTGGTATCCGGTTGTTAAAATGAACCCATAAAGGAGAACATATTTCAAACATTAATGATCGGAATAGCCGAAATAGCTCCTTGGATTTAGTCTGCCCTTGCTTTAATAAAACGTGAAACCGAAGGGGTCATACGTACGCGTACATTTAGTGTGAGGGCAGCAAGATTATGGAATACAACACCAAATTCTTTAAAGAAGATTGAATGTGTAAAGAGTTTTAAAGGACTTAATTGACTTTTATCCATCTTAATTTTCTTTTGTTGTAATTTTATCATTCGATAACTTCCTATTTACAAATCTTTAAACTGTATTTTACTGTTGTATTTTTAATTGTTGTTTTAGCTTATTCTATGAGCATTTTTAACTGTAATCATTGTTAACTGTTGCATAATGAGCATCGCAGGTTTGTCAGTTAGTGTTTAGCGTTATCCTCTTTAAATAAAGTTGATATATACATCTAGCCGGATTTTTGAAAACGTTATCGCCAAATGGACATTTTGCGTCAAACAGTTTTTTTCGGCCAAAAACTCCAAATAGCTATTATAAAAACTAAGAGTGCAACCATTGCTCTTTAAAAACCTTAAACAATTAAATGATTAAATATACTAAGCTGGCTACTCCAATTCCACATAAAGAGAGAAAAAATAGCTATTATTTCTAGGTTATGGTGTTTATTAACAATGTGAATAGCATGTGAATTTTGAATTTTGTTGAACTACTGTCTACAGAAAAATTAATTTACTAGCACCTATGAGAGACCATTTTGAAAGCGCAGCAAAGTACCCTATCTTTGCTTGCAGATATTTCGTGAGTCCAGAGCTGCCTGCTCTGATTTTCTATTTAATTCAACTAAGGAGATGCTAGGAAGTATATAAATATAAAAATACTTTGCGCTTTTGACCTTCCTTTAACGCAGAGAATTTTTGGTGTTTTTTGAAGACACGACCGCCGTCAGTTATGCAAATTAGCTTGATCAAGAAATTCCGTAAAAAAAATGTTGTACCCTTGTTATTTTTTGGCTCATCTGTCGGCAATATTCCTAGACTAAGCAGTTTATTAACATAAATAATATATCAGTTTAGAATTATGCCGTAATTGTATGAGACTTCACAACAATACCCGCTTGATACCGTTTTGAACACATGCCGAAAAGCACCGGCTTCGCTAGCCAACGTTTTGATATTTCAGACTAAAATGCTCCAATTTTCCGGTTAAAATCAGCTAAGGAGACACTAGTAAGTATAAAAATATAGAAATATTTCGTTCTTTTATTCTTCCTCAAACTTAGAGGCTTGGAACTTTTGTTCTTTTGCCAACGTGACCAGCGTCTTGTCTCTTGTTGCAGATTAGTCAAAAGAAACAAAGAAACAAAAACCTCTCTTTTGCCATGCGTTTCACAAATGTCACCATTAGATCAACTGCAAAAACAGAAACGAACTTTTAAACCTCAAAAAATGGTAAAAAAAACGATCGATGTATTTTTTTTTGTTGTTGTTCCTTTAGTCTTAAGATGCTATTTAACAATTATTCCTCGAGCCCGAATGGGCTCTGCGTCAATAGCCCATGAGGCCGAACGCCGAATGGGCTATTGACTCAGAGGCTATGAGGGCGAGAGGAATAATTGTTTTAGTAAAATCCAACCAGTTAAAGCTAGACTTTAATACCTTTTTGCCGCCAAAACGCCCACGCTTTTCGCCACTAGGGGGCTATAACATATAGCCTAGTAGTAGCTAAAACAATCAGAACGCAGCATTGATAATATACCACTAGTTGGATTTTACTAAAACAAGATATTTGGGCGAAACCATTTTTTATATCACGCAACGATCGTCTTCTAGTAAAAACTAAATGTCAGTCATTTATTTCCCATTTCTCTTTATGTTAGAGCGATTTTCGTATGACCTTGAAAAATGGTTTCGGTAAGTGTTTGTTATTTGTTTCATCAGCCAATGGATGAATAGGTCAAAACATGGCCTCTTCGTTTTCCCGCCAAATTAAACCCTAACGTGAAAAGGCATTGTTCGATTGGCCAATCATGTCGCAGTATGTCGTCAAAGCGAAGTATCGGCTGAATTCTAGAAAGTTCTGGGGCATGAAGGTTTTTTCACCCGAGCGTTCGCTCAAACAGCCAAAAGCCGCGTGCGTTTGTATCTGTTCGATAAACCAATCAAATCGCTCTATTTCCGTTCGTTTGTTGTTTCTGTTTTGTTCGCGGTTCAAGGGCATACGAAATCGCTCTATTTCGCTTCTAGGAACACTACACAAATATGTTTACATGCCTGTTATGGATAATGAGTTTGGATTCTTGGTTTGTCACGTAAGATAGTAAGATCAAGTAGATCATGGCAACATCGTTTTGTCATGTTGTTTTTGCAAACAGTTCTCAACTATCAGGATTTTATGTATTCAAATGGTTTATATTGCCTTCGTTGTTGTTTAAGACTGCTGCGACTTTTGCATCGTTGAAATTGTCCCTACTTACTCAAAGGGCTAACAGGAGTAAAGATCCTGACCAGAGGGGTGTGGTCCGGACAGAATTTGCAAACGTACTAAAACTGGATTTACGGCAAATATTTAAGTACATTATGAGTCTATCCATTTATGTTCCTGTCTCCATCATTGCTTTGCAGTTAACTGTCTCAGGCTGTGTTCGTGTCATGTCTTTTCCCACATCTTTCTACCGTACTTTGCCATAAAGCTGATCCTGCCTAGCTCTCGTTACAAATTAGTTCTCGCGTTAATGTACAACTATCATAAATACTGTCTTCCATTCATATACTCAAGGTAACAGCTAACTGAAATTATGGTTATAGCTTAATGTTAAGACGTAAATGGCATTTAACTGGTTAGAGGCACAAACTATGCTTTATACTTGTTACTTCACAGAATAACCCAGGAAAAAACCGTTTTGACCAATCAGAAGTCCCCGGTGGGGAGAACCACTCCCATATGAAACGCGCGGCACGCTCGTTTTCTCGTTTACAGATAGGGGCTGCAGAGTTTGGCTTCAGTTACGGTTAGCGTGTTCATGACGGACAGCTAATGCCAAATTTCGTCATGCAGCCCTAGGCTGTGCATAAACAACGCTTCATGCGCCTTCATAAAACAAGAAACAAAGCAAACATTAAATACACTAATTACTCTAGCTTACCGTTCGAGATGCAGCTCCTGAAAGCCTTCAAGTAAGTCCAGAGTCGCTAAAGACTCTTCAACCCTCTAACGCGTCCAGCAGGGTGAAGATTATCTTTGAAAACAATGACTTCCGATGACTTTTTGACAAGTGGTGCATTTCTCAACCAAAAACGCAAAAAAAGAACGAGCCAAGAATAACAGAAGAATCTTGATAGCAGCTGTATTTCATTTTGTAGATCCAGTGGAAAAAGGCGACTAAAAACATAAGAAGATGACACAAAACTCTATTAGCTTCAGCTATTAGTAAGCAATTTTAATTTCCACATGCTGCATAAATTTTCCGCATGAATTCACCTGTCAATTTTTGATTAATCTGAGATAAAAATGGAACGTAGAGCGTGACAACGCGTGACCATGTTAAACAAAGCCAATTGTGTTTTGTCGTTAAAGTGCAAGAGACTTGCACCTCTCTTCCTCCTAGTAAAACCCTGCTAGCTTTTCGCGCCCGAAGTCAGTTTCAAATCAAAAGTTTAATAGTGAGGCCGCTGGCTCATGAACACAGCTTATTACCTTATAATCTTGAGCCTTCGATCAGTTGAAAACTAGAAATTTGTCATTGGAAGACTTTAAAAAACACAAACCCTCGATGGGTCGACACTTGAGCCCGTGATAGGGTCATTCATCAGGCTTGTACCATTGAAGTTTAGGAATACAATGTTATCGATTAGTTTAAAATGTAGATTATAGTTCATGCGTAAATGAGCTCGATGAGCTATTTGGAACCAGTCTCTGAGAGCTATATTTTTGAGGTTATTTAAGCAATAGACCACACTTTCTATGGGTTTACCGGCGTGATAACCCACTTGGGATGTTGGGAGAACACGAGAAAAGCTTGTAAATCACTCGCCTTCGGCTCGTGATTTACAAGCTTTTCGAGTGTTCTCCCAACATCCCAAGTGGGTTATCACGCCGGTAAACCCATAGAAAGTGTGGTCTATTGCTTTTATAAAATAACTTTTAATAAAATGGAGTCTTTTAGGTAAAAAATATGATTTTAGTACCGTGATCAAGTCATGTCTTCTCTCTAAAGTCATCATAAGCCAATCACGACTCACGATTTAATAGCGCTAAACTTTCTCAAAGCTCAGTTCAGTCAAACAACAAACAGCAGCACTTCAAAACACGAGTTTTTGCACTCATTACATGATAACTTATGAAAGCTGTTTTACAGGAAAAGTCAACACATATTCATGCGAACGTACAATGAAAGAATACGTTCATGGTTTGTTTACTACAGAAGTAGAAATTGATTGAACATCAGACTGTACGCAGCTGTATTTTGTTGAGTCGATCCGTAAGAATTTCGTGCTTACAGAGGGAACTGGCAGCTATTGTAATGAAGGACTTCATTCACTTTTTACAAGCCGCAGTGGTTTAAGATCTGTTTCCTGGACTTTATTATGATCAAGAAATGCTGCGGTAACGACGTGGCTGCATTTGCTAAGTTGTCGCATGTAACTTTATATGCACGTACAGCGACCGATGGAAATATGTCAGTGGTGGAGAAAGGTTTCTTTGCCGTAGCCACATATTGGCGTTAATATTTGTCGATTTGTGAAGTCAGGTGGTGTGAGGTAGGTCATGGCATCGATATCATCGAATAATTTGTGCAAATGTTGAAAAAAACTAGCCCGAAACTCTGACATCTTTCATCATCGTTGGCAGCTTGTTTACAACCTCCAGCGGCCGATTTTGTACCATATCTTGATCAGAGATCTCTTTTTGAAACAATTTCTTTGATCAAGGAATTTAATTTTGAAATAAAATAAATCAAGAATGCTAAAACTATCCGTTTTGTTGCTGGTTGGCACGTGGTTAAGTTTTCCTAGAGACTTTCTACACCAGAAATTCACACAGTTGTTGTCTTTCTCTGCGATTTGGCATCGTCGTGAAATGTAAACTGCTTTCCAGCTTTGTACTTTATAACTTCTGAAGCTATGGCAGTAGCGAATTGTAATGCTCAGTAATAAAATGTGGAAAACAACTATTTTAATATTAAGAAGGGCTACGGTAAGTAACTTGTTATGTTTTTTTTAGCCTTTCTAAAATCGTTGTTTGCAGATCAATAGCCGGTTTTGTTTATGGCTCGTGGTCCGGATGCCTTTTTCTATGGGTTTACCGGTATAATAAACCATAGGTTTTTGACCAATCAGATCACGCGTACTATCTCAGTTATTTTATAAAAGTAAGTCTACAGCTAAGTCATGATGGCTTGACCCACCACCAACCACTATTGTGAAACAGTCTGCTGGGGCACTAGGACGCCCACTGACCAAGATTGTTCACTTGTCTATTACAACTGGTACATTTCCGAGTTCCCTGAAGAAAGGCGCTGTACAACCTACCCTTAAGAAACCTACGCTCGACCTTGAGCAATACTCCAGTTATCGCCCTATTACAAACATTGCGTTTCTTTCTAGGACTATCGAACGTCTTGCTGCCACACAAACCTGTAACTATCTTACCGATAATGACCTGTTACCCAATAAGGTACAGTTGGACAAACATGTGAACAATATCTGCAAGTCAGCCTAAGAAAATTGGTACAATTCGTAGATTTCGGTCGCAAACGGACTATGAGACAATGCATCCAAATTACATTATTATTATATGTACATCCAAACTCGACTACTGTACGTAACGCCATTCTTTACGGACTTCCTAAATCACAACTAGATAATTACAACGCATACGTGCAAAAACGCTGCAGCAAGACTGGTAACGAGGTCTAAGAAACATGATCATATCACCCTAGTACTTCGTATTTGCACTGGTTTCCGATTGACAAACGTACAAGTTTCAAAACACTGTTGATGACATTCAAGGTGTTAAATGGACAATCTCCTGTTTATATCTCTCAATTTATTTCTCGCTACCAGCCAACTAGAACTTTAAGGTCTTCTACCTGTAATAACTTGTCAGTTACCAACTGCTCTTGACTACTAAATCTCATGGGGATAGATCTTTTCTGTTGCCTCTGGTAAGTTATGAGACTCCCCTCCTTTACCTCTACGCAACTGCAAATCTGTCAACACTTTTAAGTCACAAGTTAAACTGGCCTATCTTTTCAATCTGTGATTTCCCCTTATTATATTCTATTCCTGTATTGCATGAAATTGCTAATATGAAAACACCATGCTCTGTTCATAGTAGTATTTAATACTTGAATTTTAAGAGCGTTACATTTTGTATGTACTAAAATTGTTCATTTTTTATTATTTTTTTGATATATATGTATAGACAGTGAAACCCCGCCTTACGGCCACCTCGGTAATACGGTCATCTCGTTATTACGGCCACTTGTTTTTGGCCGCCTGCCCAAAACCACCATACATTTTCTTGTATAAAAAAATCCTCGTTAATACGGCAAATTTTTTGGGCACATTGGTGACCGTATAAACGGAGTTCCACCGTATATATACATGTAAGTATTAGGGTTACTCTGTAAGAGCATTGAGACTTTTGCATAATGCTCCAAATTTTTATTATTGTTATTATTATTCACTTAGTTTATACTTTGTGGCATAAAACACGGATATACATTCAAAGTGTGGGAATGTTTGTACACTCAAGTACAACACAAAAGTATAGTCATCAATTCACTGATTCGACTGGCAATACACAATTTATGCACTATCATAAAACTTTAATTATTCTATTTTCAAAAAAGTCTCTTTCACTATCCAGTTGTCTATATTTCACCGTATATATGGATCAAAAGGGTACCGATCTAGGTGTATATCCCCAAAATTTTGTTGATTCAATATTTATAGTTGCTTATGGTATTTTGGGTTCAACTAATAATATTAATGCCAATTAAAGATATTGAAAAAATGAAAATGATAATGAATTTGGATTTGGATATGAACGGACGTTTTTTTATTAATTTTCCATTAAATCAATATATTTATGTGTTTTTTTAACGAATGGTATGCTTGTAATGAATTTCCAAACTCTACCATTAATTCATTACATTAGAACTGGAGACATAATTGCTCTTATGAATATGATCACAGGTGGTAATTTAGTTAATGGAAATTACAAAACGTACACTAAGAAATCGTTACAAAATTGATTAATTATATAAATATCATAAAAAACACTTTTCCTGAAATTAAAAATTTGAATGTTATTTAAGAAAAAGGATTGAATATTTACTTACTTAATAAAATTTCAAATAACATTCAAGACTGTAATATAAATGTATACTTATGGAACCATATTTCACGCCTGTTAACAGAAGAACAAGTTAAACAATTAAAATCTTATTATCATACATAACACCCAAAAATGATGGGCATGTGAACAAGCCAGCAAACATTATAAAAAATTTAAACTTCTTGTAATAGCCTTTTTATTAATTTTTGCAACAGGAGGTTTAGCATCAGCAATTGCAACGATTGGGATCAGCTCAATCGCAATCTCAACAAGGGGGAAATTTGCGTCTCAAAATCGATTGGGCTAGCTTAGGGACGGTACGTTTTTTAATGGAGGGGGTGGGCCGGGACTTCGGAGGGGAGGGTCCTTATTAAACTTTTTACATGAATTGAGGAGGGTCAAACCTGTTTTATTCTCAACCGGGGGAGGGTCACAGTTTTTTTGGCAAGGAAAAAATTACTCCATGTCGCTTCTACTTTGTATATACAAGCAAAGCTACCAGTCAAGATTAATCTAAATTATTTACAGGTGTCGAAAAATTTATATATCAAAAAACTATCTTCTCCCAACTAACATAATTGTCTCTCTCGACCCGTGTCCGCTTTCGCCCATATCTTGATGTTTCCGGGAGGGGTTCTGGTATAAAATCAGTCTCCGGTGAGGATTATTCACTTAAGCTACTCGGGCTTGAACCGACAACTCGATGTACTACATCATTTTGCGAGTCAGCTTCGACCTCGGAAAGTGATGAGGTCATTTGTTGCCTCACATTTCTAAGCGGGGGCTGCCACGGTTGTTGACGCTCCATTGAATTGTACAGCAAGCTGCCAATGTACGCTTTGATCATTGCGACCTTTTCAGCTTTCTTTCCTTTGAAGGTGATCTTGTGATGGGAAAAGTACAAGGATAGCTCGTCCACCCTCAAAGACGACAGCTTATCGGAGTTGTACAGTCCAGCCCAGTCAATGTCATTGCGCTGCCGGTTCAGCCGTACCATTCGCTCCGTTTCAGTCTCCTCTTTCTTCTTCTCCTTACGCATTTGTATCTGGGCAAGGTGATCAACTTACTCTGTCACTAGCTTTTCGGGGACAATGTATTTATCTGAAAACTTTCTAATAGCCTCACTGTCCCCACTGACTAGTTCATTTTCCTCAAGTAATTGCTTAATCTGAGCTCGAGGCTGGAAGTCGTCCGGCTCGCGGCCATTGGTGGGGGTTGCACTCCAACATTACAACATTTCATTTCCCTCTTTCTATTCCTCGTACATCCTTGCCTATTTTCAAGTTTTCACCATACAATCACACGCCAAGCAATTAACTACTTGTTGCGCAGATGAACGCGGTTATATGAGTAACACTTCCAGTTTGTTATTTTCACTTCGGTTTATTTTTGTCTTGGATAGGTAGAGGGGGATAGTCAGATGTTTTGGGTATTTCTGAAGGGTCATGCATTAATCCCTTCCAAAAAGTGGGAGGGCCACGACTTTTTTCTCAAAAAAAATCTAAAATACCCCGTCCCACCCTCCCCGATAACAAACGTACCTTCCCTTATAGTTGAAAGGAACAATTTGCAGAAGGTTTTTACTAAAACTCGCGTAAAGGACGTAGACCTTTCCAAAACGTAGCCGTGCAAGTACTTTGTCTATATGGACCGAGGAAATCAAAGCCAAGAGTGAAGAGGAACCGACGCAAACAGTAATAAACTATGACACTTTCTGATGACTGCAATCATTTGGAACACGCAACAGGTCTTTGGCAAATGCAATAATTTATATGTTACTGTACCGACCGTTTTTGCTTTGTTTTATTTTGTATTTGAGGGTACTTTCCAAGTACAAACCCCCAGGGGCTTATATTCGGAGAGGCGATTTAACGGAGGGTGTTTTGCGTTACGACTTTAGGGACTTATATTTGGAGGGGCTTATTTTCGGAATTTTACGCTTTGTATATGTTGTATTGCTGAATTAAAGAAATCGTATTTATAATATGATATTTTCTAATATACACACTTTTTCTTTTAATTTTTTACCTATTTTCCTGGAAGTTGGTATTTTCATTTGATAGTCCTAAACCTACTACCCTACCATAATTAATAAAAACATCTATATCATTATGTACTATTTCCATATTTTCACAACATTTATCATATTCCTTTTTATCGTGATAACATAATATATGATGTAATATCGTATTGCAAAAACCACAATTAATAATCACCGTCTTCTTCTATAAGATATTTATAAACATTTGTGTTACAAACAATTTTTTCCATTTCTATATATTGCTAAAGATTTTTATCTTTATATAATTTCAATTTTTCGTAATGCAACATCATAGTATAATGACAATATATGATGCCGTCATTATATTGATTTCAGAAAGGTTGTTATCACAAGTGCGTGGATTCTCAAAACACAGGAAGTTGATTATGTAATAGGGTATTTCCCAAGGAAGTTGGTCATGTGACTGTCATACTACAAGACGTTTTTGTCTATAAACAGACTTTGAACCTTTGTAAAGTAGTTTAACCTTCAAAATGGTTGAGAGTGAAACTGATTTTCTGATTTAATGGATGTTTTGATTTGCAAGAGATTTGTGACACTGGTTATGGTTGTCTGTTATCAAAAATTTCAAAGTCGTCCAAGTGTAGTATTGCCATGGAGCCAGATCCCATTATGGCTCTTACATGGAGTCATGATATGGATTGTACCTGTGAGCAGTGTTATATAGGAACAAATGGCACCGCTGTGCCGTGACGTCTTAGTATTATTTATTATTAATTTAATCATAATATAAACCAAAAGGTTCGCTTTGATAGAAAGTTGGTATGAACTACTGCTTTTGTATAATTATATCATAAAGGGTTTATCAATGTATGGTATTGTATGTTGGTTGCCTTCTGGAAATCGATATTTTTTCTTGCAAGGATATTACCCACTTCATTAAGGGTGTTGTCATTTCTTGAAAACATAATGCACGCACGAACATATGGGTCAGCCGTATGCTAATTATTGGGAGCGCCGAGATAGTCGGCGTATTAGCCTTGCCAGACGTTCAACCTGAAGAGAAGCTATTGTAGCTACTTTTTGACTGATGTGAGAAGGTAAACTTCGTTTTAAAGCAAATGTACAGTGATTATTTTAAAGAAGAGTCAATTTGTCATTCATGATACAGTAAGGGATAATTGTAGTGTGTCCAATCACAGCAGTACAGTTGTCGTCGCCGTCAACGCACCTTTAATCCTATTTCCAGTTGTTTCGCTTCACCTCTTCGAATTCGCCCAAGTCACGTCAAACGGATTCTTTTAAAAGTGTCTGCAGTCTGAAGATAAAACTTTAAAGGAGGCTTAAATTTGAAAAAAAAAATCCTCAAATCCCTCGTTAACTGGGCTTGCCGTAGGTAGGCCTTTATAAAATACATTCGATTTTTTCTCCGGGGGGTGTATCCCTAGCAATTCGTGGTGGGGATGTGTCGACTCATTCTCTTAATCGTAACTGTAGACTCTTATTTCAGATGTATATCTATAAGGCAACTAATGTGAGCAAGTACCCACCGGAATTTTTGGATATTTCTTTGTTCAGTAAACGGCCTCTATCAATGATTAATCGAACAATCCTGGGCGTATTCTTGGGAATTATTAGTGGGATGTATTGTTCCGTTTGCCAAATCTGTACTCCAGATTTTTGTATCAGCTCAATACCTAGAAGGCAAATGTAAGAGAGTACTCCCCCGGAGAATTTCGTTGTCGTGACGATAAACAAGATCAATTATTAACTTGGTAACTTTCAAGCATGTTAAGCGAAGCCAGCCATTAAATGAAGATGTGTTTGAAGCTGGCGTACTGTGCTTTTTCGTCGTCTCCTTCAAAAGATGCTACGATAAGTACCTTTTGTCGTATTTCTTCACTTTTTGTTGAACTTTGACCTTTTGATGAGATTTTTCCCTTCCAAAATGTAATTGCAAATCTCTCTCTGTGTGTATAGCTAGAGTGTGTGTGTGTACATCCATTGAATAAAGACGTCTCTCAAGCTATCATTGCACTTTTTTCAGTGCCTTTTTCAAAAGATGGTAGGATGGGTCGCTTTCGAGGTTTCTCTTTGCTTTTTGTTGAAGTTTATAACCGTTTTAAATGTTATGGCCAATGTCTCTTTTTATGTTATTGCGATTGCTCTTGCTATGCGTGTGAAAAGTCATTCGTTACAATACAGGAATTGAATGTCTTCGGTCGGGAAAGTGCTCATTGTAGATCACCACGTCAAAAAATATTTATTATTTAAGCAATAGAAAACGTTTTCCGAGTTTGCATAGCCTGAGATGAAAAAAAAACAAATCCGAATACAATTTATCTGAAGTCTCCATAAGATGAATGTTGATGAGTTTTTGTCTTATTCTTTTTGTCTTATGCTGCTGAAATAATTTGAGTTGATGTGGTTACTATTGAACACACTCTCTTTATCTCTTGCTTATCACTCGTTCTTAATTTTTTCGGAAGTTGCTAATATCAGAAGATCGAGGAAAACGATACTGAGACTGCCGACGTCAACAATAAAACTCATCCTGAACTCTGAAAACGTTTGGTTGTTTCATCAGTTGTTCCATATATTTACCTGCTATGCCAGAATTCGAAGTAAAACCATTTAATTAGATAGAAATTCATTTTGAACCTTTATTGCCTGTTTATACCTCGATGCAATGAGAGGCGCAGAAAAAAAGAAATGCATCTAGTCACTTTTAGCTGCATTAGGTTACGTTCCTTAGGCCTGGTTCAGACGCCGTACTTTTCATGTGCCGAACCTGATTGAATAAGTTCGTCTTTGGAGCGACACTGGCGCGACATCTGATTCAGACGGCGCACCGTGTGTCGAACCTAAGTTAAGTTCGACAAAAGTTCGACAGACTCAGTCGAACTTAACACTTTTGCTACACCAAACTAAAACTGCCGTACCAAATTGATTCAGACGCCGCCCTTTTGCCGTACTTAATTCATCAGTTAGGTTCGGCACATGAGAGGAGCGGCGTCTGAACCGGGCCTTAGTCTAAGCCTCGTGTAAAACTGTGACGGCGACGAGAATGCTGACACCAGGGAAACATTCCAGGCGCCCCAGTATCCTTCGTAGATTAATGTGTCGAAACGAATAGAAACAAAGGACAGCAGCTCGCGATCGACTGAGAGAGAAGAGGCTTTTTGCAACGCTGGCAATTATTTCTTCCATAAAAGTCTCGCGACGCCGACCTCGATCTAGGATAAAAAGCAGTTGAAGCGACGCTTCTTCCAAGATACTTTATATTTCAATTCACAAGTACTTAGGCCGAGCCATAATGACGCCGATGATTCGAGAGCTGTAACTAGAAATAAACGTTTTTGAATGCAGATAGCGCTCACAATACTAACACACATGAAAAGTAATAATTTCAAGAATGAAAAAAACCTCCCGGCAAATTGCCCTTACTATATCATATAGCGGGTGAGTTGAGTTGTGGTGGCTTTCCTTTTTTTTCTTAAAATAATAGCAGTTCAAAACGACAGATCCTTGCTTAAGTAAACAGGAAGTTTTTATAAACGGCGAAGAATGTTAATGAAGCAAATTCTTGATTGCATAATACGCAGCGGAATGTTAAAATCCAAGAGAGGATAAAGGCCAGTGAATTAATCCCCCACATTGGCCCTCTACGCATCGTAATCCCTTTAAAGTTAGTTTTGGAACGTGTCGGTTTTACGGCGGATAATATCTCCTCGCGCGTTGCGTGGAAGTTTCGTGGAGGGGTGAAAGTACAAAAGATGTCGGGAATGCGGGAGTTGCGATAAATGCGAAACGTGAGGATAAAGAGGGTTTATCCTCTCTTATAGCCTGCGAAAACATCCGTTTCTCAACGCTCTTCGCCGCTGGGGACGTTCCTCCGTGCGAAACGTCCCAGCGGCGAAGAGCGCGGAGAAACGGATGTTTTCGCAGGCTACCTCTCTTAATGCAAAATGAGAATCGTTTTTGAGAGTTTTGAACATGTCTCAATCGGCATTGGCATCGAGAAACAGAAAATCGTCACAACATTCACAAAGGAAGTTAAGTTTGAAATAACGTTTTGACAGGCTGAACAGGACTCATAAGCTCGTGAGCAGGGCGGATAAAGGTTGGGCGGTGAAACGAGCGCTCCGCTCTTCATTTAATGTGTGATGCGGAGTAGGACTGGCACGAGCGCTCTTTCCGCGCTTCCGGTGCGCTTGAAAGCCGGCGAAATTTTCCTTCATGGAAACCGGAAATCCTATTTTCTTTCTGTAATTTCAGGCTACAATGTTAAATAGATAAATTCGTTTCATAACAATATCAATAAACAGTTTCATATGTTTGTGTCCGTACGTCTATAAGTCAAACTTGTTGGTCATATAATGCCAAAATTTGAGTTTTATTTGAAAGTGTTGAATACCTCCCCCTTCCACTAAATATCACCTAATCGTCTTTCACCGTTTAGTTTGCAAAAGCTTAACACTTCTTAACCTCAATTTTTACATATGTTAGAGGGGGATAAATTTTATATAACATAACAAAAAATTAGATTGATATATATTGATATAGTGGCGTTGTACTTCTTCAAACTTTGCTTCTCGGGTGCAACGCCCCATGGCGATTCGCGCAATGCGTTGCAAATCACGGCAGCAACCGCATGTAAACAAAATTTATTGAGGTTAGTTGTAAGGTTTTTTCTCCGTTTTTCTCTCTAAAACAAAACAAGGTAAACAGTAAAAACTGAGGGGAAACTAATTTTGAAGTTTCGAAGTAACAGAAAGAAGTATGAGATGTTTTTTCAAAATTAAAAAGAAGGATGATGGTGATTGAAATTAGCATAATTTCACCTTGCACGAGCTGCACGCATTTATAAAATACACTTCTCAAACTCATTAATAATTCATTAAGAAAATACAAAGGAAATTAATGTTTAATGAGTGTTTGGAAATCGGATGAAACACTGCTTAGTATTTGCATCCTTAATTTCTCCTTCAAAAATGATTTTGTTAGAGAAGAAATATCAAACATTCGACACAGTGTTTCATCACCAGATGAAACACCTCGAAGTTCGTCAAAAATACTCCGCTGCGCGTCGTATTTTCAACTCTCTTCTCGGTGTTTCATCTGGTGATGAAACACTGCATCTCATGTTTGATATATTACGTCATCTACTGCTGTCTTTTAGTTTTGCTTGGGATGACATGGATGAGATTTTCCTTCGTGTTTTAGACAGTACTTAGTTGTTTTAGTTTTGGAATAACATCGACATTGGCGAGTAGCAGAACGAAAATATAATTCAGTGGTAGAGTCATGGAAGTAATAAAAGAAACCCTTTGAAAGAGATGTTTGTCTACTCCAACTAAATCTCCCGCAAAAAATAGCAACACTTGCCTCTCGGAGACAGTGTACCAGCACAAAGGAACGAGAAAGAATCAAGCTGCCATAATTCAGTGACAGCGGCAGTGTCTAATGGACCAACCACATCGCAAGCCCTGACCAAGTCGAAAACAAGCGACATTTCTAAGCAGAGTCCCAGTCCACTGCATCACACCTTTTTGCTCGGACGCGCTCGTTTCACCGCCCAACCTTTATCCGCCCTGCTCGTGAGTGTGAAACGTGACCGCCTTAGAGTATGCTTCAAAACAACAAAGGCTTTCCTTTTTTTCTTTTCAACACGTAGGTTATGCAGAGCGTGGAGTATTTTAATTCTTTACTGAGCAAATCTTAATTTGGCGGCTCTACTTTGCCTAGTCCCTGTACGGCGTTTTCCCAGTCCCTCTCGGTCAATTCGTTTCGGTGACGTATCCGAGGCGAACGGGCGGGAAACATTTTCGCATGGACCACGTGACCCGAAACGCTTTGCCCGCGAGGAAAAATGAGGCCTAGGGACTAGGCAAGGCTCTACTGGGAGTCTTCGTGGAGTCATACATAGACATTGAGGAGTCTATCTTTTTTTCGAGGGTCGAGGATCGAGGGTTCCATGTCGGGGGTCTGGGTACCATGTCGAGGGTAATTTTGTTTCAATTTTTTTAAATGTGTTGTTGTTGTTGTTGTTGTTGTTTTTAAAAATGAAAATAGTACGTGGACATTCGAATTCGCGTAAAAGCAAAAAAACTTTTCCCTCCCTGTGAAGGTAGACAAGTCGTGCCTAAGAAAAATATCATAGAACTTACTCACGGTTGCCCTTTCTCTGGCTTGCATGGCTATTCAGTTGGGAGGATTAGATATGGATATTTCACCGATTCTTGTTTTTTAAGCTATCCCAATGTACGCGACCGAATGGTCGTGCTTTCAATGAGGTAGAAACGCGCCATGAAATTTTAAAATACAAGTCATCCATAATCACCGACAACAGAAATCGTGACCTAGGTACGAAGGTGAGTAGAGTGATAATTTAGGTGTTAATGCTATCGCCCAAGTCGCCCCACAAAAATAAACTCCTTCAATTATCAACGTTTTGCATCTAAAATTTTCGGAAAAATAATACAGAATCCCTGGTAATTTCGAAAAGACTCAAGTTCCCCTAGGATGACCGAACAGATACAAATTTTATAGCGCCGCTTAGAATGCATTTCTAGAGGTCTAAAAGTACTCTGGATAGCCTAAAAAGTGTTCTCAATGTCTGTAGGAGGAAACCGTCGTTGGGTGCCCGTGATGAAAAAATGACGATGTTTTCTTCAATAAGTCAACTTAACTGTAAAATGTTGTTTTGACGTTGTCGACGGCGACTCAGTCAGAACCGAAGCTATTCTAGCGACATTTTTTCCCCTGGTGCTTCCCCCGGGGGCAGGGGGGTCTTTCTTATAATAGGCTGATGGGGATGTGCCGCCTGATGGGGTCGCATTTTCACGACTGGATTAACTATAATGGGGTTGCATTTTCAATAGAGTTAATGGAATGGGGTCGCACATTTTCGGATTTTTGGGGGGTAAGACAGTTCTTCATATTTACGGTTAGCAAACGAGTCCAGAATGTTTGTACTGCAGATGGAAAGTAAAGTGTGCTTAATTCAATCTAAAAAATGGGTCAATTCATAAAAATAGAAAGTGACTAAGTTGGGATCGCGAAAATTACACTCTTGCCCAAAAGTGACTAAGATTGGGTCTATTATTGGCCACAGAATAGACTTTTCTGAATGCAGTAACAAGCACACAGATTTACCCAAGTATCCCCCCCCCCCGGGTGTTTCCTCTACTTAGAGAGGAGAGGCGAACGAAATATCAGACCCCTAAGAACTACTGCGTGGGAGGCTAGGGGGAGCGATTATTTCATATTTGTTTCCCTTAAGGGGTGGTATTATTTGAGGGAGGGCTATCATTGGAGGAAATACAGTCCTAAATAACTCTTGGTATTACAATTACAGGATCTAATTGCAGAAAATGGTAGCCGAAAAGGGGAAAATTTGCATTAGTTAATTCACATTCATTTACCCAGCTTGTCCAATGAGAAGGGTGGACAATTTCTCCCTGCTTCTGATTGGCTTATTTGAGCAAAAGAATGCGAATTAATTAAAACTGTCTACGGGTTCAACCAGTAGACCACGTTACGAGTCGGTTACACTAGACGAAGCTGAGTCCAAGAATACCTTTTTCGATCTATTTACTGGCTTGCTAGCCTGCGAGCAAGCTCTCCTATTTGGGCGAGTGAAACGAGTCTCGCGGCCCCTCGCTCGCACGTTCTCGCGAGGCTCGCTTCGCTTGCCCAAATAGGAGAGCTTGCTCTCAGGCTACTGGCTTGCTTGCCATGACCAACTTTAAAATTGTACAATAGACGAAACTTGTTGCCTCGACTAAAACGGGAAATACACTGACCGTGGAATATCAAATGTCCAGTAAACAAGTCAAACACAAAATCGTTTTGAAACGGGTTACTTTTTTTGGCCCCCCGCATCATTGCGATTGGATGGTCCGGTTTCCCGCGCCTTTTTAACGGCGGTCGATAATTACCGGTCACGCAATATTTTGATATCCCCGTGCCCTTCAAAAAACTATGGAAAACTGATACAAATTATTTATTACTGTAATAACTATTAAAAAATCTATAGCCATATAAAATTGCTACTACTTTGTTTTCATTTAGTCAAGAGCTGATAGTTTTAGCCTTTCAGTGATACTGATTTTGCCCTCTATAAACTTAAATATTTTGTGTTGTTACGTGAAACTTTGTCCAGAGTAGTACATATTCAAATGAAAAAGTTAAAACTTTATGAAAGCGGAGGATTGTTATTTTTTAAGATATCACCTGTTGAATGCTATAACGAAGTGAACAACATGCGCTTATCAGTGCGGGACTTTAGGCGCTTCGGCTAAGGCCCGGTTCAGATGCCGCTCCGCTCATGCGCCGAACCTAACTGAATAAGTTTGACTTTGGAGCGACACTGGAGCGACATCTGATTCAGACGGCGCACCGTGTGTCGAAAGTAAGTTATGTTCGACAAAAGTTCTTTTTTAAAAGATTTTTTTTAATATATTACGCTCAGAATTCGACAAATGTACTAAACGAAATTAAGGGCAGGCTCGAGGACATGTATAACGTAATGCTCAGCAGTAACCATTATGAACCGCACGTAAGCATCTATTTAACATTTCAGTTACGGTTTTTGCCTGTTGTCAATACAGGAAGATAAATTAAATTGTTGTTGGTACTGTTGTTTCTGTTTTGCTTTTTAAATTTCTTAATTTATCGTAGATCGGACCATGAAAACTTAATTGGGTTTATTTCTAAGTTCTGTGTGACGTGTTTAAAACAAAAAGAAAGCACATTTTGGTTTTCAATAAAAATCAATGAAAATCGAAAATCACTCAAGACTGCGGCTTTGATTTTTACTGATTTTCAGTATCAATCGATTAATTGCTATTGATTTTTATTGACCTATATTGATGTTATTGGTTATCATAATTTTGATTGAATGGTATCGTCTGGTTTTATAGAAACGTACTTTTAGTTGAAATATAGAGTCAGTACGCCAGAAAAAAATTTCGATTAGCTTGATAAGGGGCCGCATCGAATCCTTGGGTAATGATGACGTTTCTATTGTTCACGCCTGTAAGTAAGAGATGGTTAGGGCGACGTAAAACAGAAAATCCCCGAAGGGACCGCTTAGATTGATTTTGTGACACTTGTACAGTCATACTTCGATACTAAAACATAAACAAAATCCTCAATGTAGAAGTTTTGGCGTTGATATGTGGGCAGAAAAAGAGTTTTCTTTATCTAGTAAAATCTTCCCCAAAATCGGTTTCAAAGTAACTGTAGTTTTTCTAAACTTGATCGTTTCGCACAAATAAATTTTGCTTTGTGTCGTCAAGTTGAACATGCATAACACCTGTCAAAAACCTACTCGTAATGTAAGATTTCCTTCAAGCAGAGTTATAGTTAAATTATTGCAAAAATTTCTTTCCAGTTATGTATTTGGATCTATATGATTTAATTACCGACTGAGGTCACTTTAAGGACCATAGACGCCACTTTAAGCTCGCGAAAGAGATGCGACAAGCAAAGAACAATTCCATCATGCATAAAATTCAGCTTAAGTGAACTAAAAAAAGCTTCAATAAGGTTGCAAAACAACAAATTTTCATTTTAAAAAAAACTTTAGGTTTAAGGCTCTTTTACCTGCTGACGATGAAAAAGTGAATTTTCCGCACGAAAACAACCTACCTGAAGATTTTAAAAGCAGGGGATCAGTTGCAAGCTTTGCACCCACAGCCGGCCATGACTCACCATTTAGCTATTTTTAATAACTGGTCCATGCAAGGGCCTTCATTCAAACAAATTAAAATCCGCAAACTGAATAGTCAGAAAATACAGAAAACTACACACAAATGTTTGTTTATGGTGACGATTGACCCTGAAAACTGTATCAAGCCACTTTCATATGCCAGTATGGCCTATGCCTATTGCATCGTATAGCCCTCGTTTCTGTTAGACTGTTTTGTAAAAATTTGGGCAACTTGCAAGAATTTTTTGGCAAAAAAATACACAGGAAAGAGAAGCTGAATAGCATGCCTTACTCTTCTCAGTTTTTTCTTTGAAAGCACCTCAAAATATCATTTTGTTACACTTCATCGTCGTAGACTCAAGTACACATTACGGGCCTATATTTTCAATATGATAGGCAAGCTCCAGAATTTTGAATAATTGTCGAAAACAAAAGTCACGTAATTTTAAAGTGGAGACCTAAATCAGCGCATTTATTTTAAGCACATGAGGCAATATAATTTTAAGCGAAATATTAGGGATTCAAAGCCTTTCCCTTTGAATTTACGCCCCTTTTTATATTCAAGTTGACGAGACGCTTATTAATACAACTAATTAATATTACCCCAAGGGCAAAGAATTTGTGACACTTTACAGTTAAGGCAGGTCAAGCGTACCCCCAAGATTCTATTAATGAATTGATTATTTGAAAAATGAATCCGTTAGTCGTTCCGGTAACTAGTGTCAAATTCAAATCGGCATTCCTGCTAGCCTGCGTTGCAGCCGGCCCACGCACTCGTCTAAACCATCTGTATAGTCCGTCTGCGAATTAGTGCACAAAAACTCGTTCTAATATCCTGCAGAGTCGCAAGGACATATGTGAGCGTTTCTGATAGGTGGGTTTCTTACGGGTTTCTTATGCGCCTCACGATTGGCTTAATTCTTACGTGTGCTTGACGTCTGGGCGCAGTGACATGTCAAAATTCACAGAAGGAAGTTGGCAAGGATCGTGAAATCCCGAAATTTAATGCCTTTTTTCATATTTGCCTATTGAAATCGCGGAAATAAAACCCCGCGAAATACTGTCTCGCTTTTTGAAAACGAGCCTTGCAGCCATTTGAGTGAAAAACAAACAAAAATCAAGTTTTTTGGACCCCACAATCTCGAAAATTACACCAGCGAAGGAAAAGGAAAGGAGAAAAAGAAAGAGCGAGGAGGAAGAAGGGAGGAGAAGAGAAAGAAAAAGATCGGTGGCTACTTGGGAGATGGGTGAGGTTTTGGCCAAAAAAAAGCTGTTTGACGGAAGGGGTATATTTGGCGGTAACGTTTTCAAAAATTCGGCTAGAGATATCAAGGAATTTAAGCACGAACTTGTAATAAAAAGGAACAAGTAATGGCCTCTACTTAATATTAACATCTATATCGTTTAGTTTTTTATTCCGTGTACGAAGCTAGAAGCATTAAAAGTTTCTTTTGTCAATATAACTATTTGATCATGAAAAGAACAAAATGTGTACTATATATTAACCGAAATAAATGGACATAAGTGTTAAATCTTGTATAGCGAACGACAGTTTTCAAGAGTTATAATTCAAAAACTGTTTGCTTCAATTCAGTCTTACTTAATTTCGCTAGTTTATAGAATAACATGACTGCACAGAATCCAAACCCAGTGTAGAAAGGTCGAGGATAAGATAACAAAACCATCCACTGGCAAAAGAGTATTTATAATTTTTTGTAGACCAGCATTCGACAGGTTTTATAGCCGCGCCCTTCAGGAATTTTGTCGCCATAGTACTCAGCTTCCTTGTTGGAGACCAGAGTCCATTTTCCCTCCTTCTCCAGACTCTCACATTTCTCCTTGTAACCGCTTTCCTCTTCGTCAAACACTGGACAAGTGAAGCACATGATGCCACCTGAAAGGAACAAATTCAAGCAGTAAATCTGCTGACACCAGGGAGCCGGTATGGTTTTCGTGCCGGCGCAACAACTGTCCGGCATAGTGTGAAAGTAACCTCACTGACTCTCATGCTAATTTATGATTATTCCATCTACCGCCCCAAGTTTTTAGTCAGCTATACTAGCGGAAAGCCGAGCACCCTCATAACCGTGAAATACAGGGCTGATTAGCGAGGGATTTCAACGGTTTTACCACGGTATGCGGGGTACCCCTCAGACGTCATCTTGCTTTGCAGGGCTTTCAATTCTAAAAGAAGTTAAAGTCAACTTTTTAAAAAAAATTCCAAGAAATAAGCCTACATTTTATGTGAAGGCATGTTTAGACGTTGAGTAGCGTGGGATTTAAGATCTATAGAAGTCACTGAACTGAAGAAAAAAAAAGCGAAGTCATTTGCTTATTATATTTTTCCAAAAAGGTCATCTCACTTTTACCTCTAGATTTCTTGATACACAACTCACACAAGAAGTCAAAGTAGTGACAAATTACCTGGCTTAATCCAGCGAGTGATTTCATCCAAAGCATTGGCTCTCATATGACCAGTTTGGAACACTCCAGAGGAGATAACGGCGTCATATTCACCATCTTGTATCTCTTTTATTCTGTCGGTATCTACGAAGGCACTGATAATAGTCTTGTAGATTTTTCTTTGTCTAGCGATATCTAACATATCTTCAGACACATCCAGCCCAGTAAGGTTATCATATCCATATTTGTCCTTCAGAACTTGACCAGACAGTCCTGACCCACAGCCACAATCCAATATTTTGAGGTCTTTCTTGCTTTCGCCATAGAGGTCCTTAGCCGCATTGAAGAAGGCTTCTCCACATGATAAATGGGAGTAACAACCAGGGGTGCCAGGGGCGGAACCCTCAAGAACCCACTAAAAAGAAAAAATGAATAAACATGCATGAAAAACCTTTTAACCGACCAGGCAGAATGTGCTTGTTAAGCGTTTTTCATTCTGTATTAACTTTTGAATCTGCGTGAAATCCTGTGACATAAATACCAATCAGCCTCGATTCTTATATCAAAATATATTTCTACCAAAAAAGAGGGTGTAGTTTAGCCTTAGCCATCTCAGTCTCCTCGTCCCACCCTTAACGCAGTTAAAGCTCCTTACTGACCAGGCAGAATGTGCTTGTTAAGCGTTTTTCATTCTGCATTAACTTTAGAATCTACGTGAAATCCTGTGACATAAATACCAATCAGCCTCGATTCTTATATAAAAATATATTTCTACCAAAAAAGAGGGTGTAGTTTAGCCTTAGCCATCTCAGTCTCGTCGTCCTACCCTTAACGCAGTTAAAGCTCCTTACTGACCAGGCTGAATGTGTTTGTTGAAACTCTATGACACAAAAACTCAATTAATGGCTTGCATAACAAGCCATCTCTCGCCATCCTTGCCAATAAAGACAATTTGCGTTCCTAACCCTAAACCAGACAATGCTTTCCCCACCCTTTGGACCCAGGGTCAGCTAATCGGGACATAATATCGCAGGGAATATTATTGCAACCAAAGCTCACGAGGAAAATGTGAGTGATTCTGGGAGATTAAGCAGAGACTCTCGGAGAATGCTCTAGTGTTTGTTTTTAGGATAGAGAACATCGCCATATAAGAAGTCAAATAATATTCAAATGAATGGTAGAAATTTTTGAAATAATTCCAGAGACTTCCCGCTGCGTGAGGAGACAAAAACGGCTGCGAGGGAGACTACCAGAGACCATGACGATACTACGTTTGCATTTTTAAGAAAGACCAATTGATCAAAATTAACTTAATAAACGAAATTTTAACTGGGTGGCGAGGTTTTTGTTGTCACCTCCATACAATTTTACCAAAATATTTTTTTGTTTTCGAAATATTCGATTTGTTTGAAATTGTTGCACTGCCCGACCTTCCCTTAGATTAATTTGCTCCATCGAATAGCACTAGCCTGAAAATTTGCTTTGTCACTAACTTAGATATGCTTCCGAATTTATTACTGAAAATTATTTCGCTCTAACTTGAAATTTTTCTTTCAGTTGGTGAGAGTCACATGGCAGTTGCATTAAACTGCCTATTCAAGCACTTTTGGAATTAGTAACTGCCCTAGGGCTTGAGTTTTCTTCGTATGAACCCTACATTACATGTGATTTGGCTTGAAACGTTCCCATCTCGATCACTGTCCTTCAAAGATGGAGTTTTCACAGTAACAAACAACACCTGCCACATGTAACAAGTGTCAGCCGGACCAAAACATAGCCTAAGGAAACAGCAACCATTTCGCGACTCCACCACTAATGACGTCTGCGGCATAGCGCAGAAATTTCACACTCATTGATGATGTTGTAAGAGCTAGATACTGCTTCTGATTAGTCTTGACGGGAGGGAAATTTGCTTCAACCAATCAGAAGCACTACGCAGATCTGCCGGGTAGTGACTCGTCATCAGTCATTTTGCAGGAAAACTAGAGGTGGCCTCGCGAAATATCGGCTGTTCTCTACCAAACAATTTTGGCAATTCAAAACATACCCTATCATAAGTGCCAGCCCATATTTTGAAAACCTCTTGGATTTTCTCCTTGGAAGTATTATTCCAATTGAGTTCAAGGACTTCCGGAGGATAGTGGAGTGCATATCTCTCTTGTGCCATGTCTCCTATAGCCATAGAGAAAGCAAAATGATTATTTGCAACACCGTTTAGAAGACCAAGCCACGAAACTAAGTGTAAATATGTTACGATAAACCCTTGAATAAAGCCCCTACCCCAACCACCGGCCATCACTTCGGGAATAACCCTCGGTTATAAAAGGAGTAGTACATTTCAGGAGCTATATAGACCTCTTTAGTTCAAACAAGTCAACCTTCAGCACCTTGTTGCTTTCACGCTTTTGTTTTCTTTGTTTCGCAATGAATTGTTTGAATCAATTTGCTGTTTGTCTGTTGTTCACATAACCGTGTTAACTAAACGTTGAATTACCTTACCTGTGGTATATTGTGGTCCATTGGCCACAAATTTGAAGCGGTTTTTTGAGCGATTTTTGAAGGATTTTGAGCTCGCGGTTTACTGTTCCTAATAAAAAACCGCTTTTGACATTTAGTTAACATTGTGTTATATACATACTTAGCGATATATCGCTATGGGTGAGGCAAACATTAAATGCAGTACATTTACTACAAAATAACATCGGTTCACACAAAGAGATTGTGCGCGGATTTTTCGTTTCCCTGGCCAGGTTTGTCGTTAAGAGAAAGAAACAATTTTACACGGTTATGTTATAAAAAACATCTAATCGCACACATGTATTGTATTTACGAATTTTCAACATACAAAATTACATCTTTTTCAAAGGAGAGGGCCTTACTAGAAAAGGACCAAACGCAGTTACATTTTGAGTTTCTAACTGTTACGATATGTGTAGCCTGTGTGGCAGACGTTTGAATGGGAAGGGAAATAGGGTTGGGGGCGCGAGAGAAAAGGGTGGGACGCGCGAGGCGCGTTTCTCTCGCGCCTGACCTGAAACTCCCTTTCCCTTCCAAACGCCTGCCAAGCAGGCTACGATATGTGTAGTTTCATGTTGTAACTAAAACTTCATCGCATTCTCTGAGTAGTGTATACGAGCATAGAGATCACTGAGACCACGCCTTAAGCCGTGGTCGCTTACAGCAGGTTAAAAACAATGGAAAATTCTAAGGTTGTCTTCCAAAAAGTGGTCGCGTTCGCTATTCGAGGCTGCAACTGAACTGATTTACACGTGGAGATTCCCTCGACTATATTCTTAAAATTTGTCAAATTTCAGCCTCGATTCTTATATCTTATAAAATATGGTCTTACGAAATAAGAGGATGTAGTTCAATTAGCCTTTTCTGTTATAACCGAGCCACCTTAAACAGCAGAAAAAAGTGAAAAGAAGATGCGTTTACCTGTGGTCAAGTTTGATCACTGCGAAGTGTTGTTACGAAGTGGTGAAGCTTTTGAATGAGGTTAAAAAAATCGTTGCACTCCTATAACACATTATGTAAATGCAAGTAATTTTACTGATTTTCAGTAATATCCCGGCAATGTTCATTGCTGTAATTTCACTAGCACGAGTGATCTGATTTTTGAACCTTCTCCAAATCTCCCTCTCTCATTGGTTAGTTTACCGGATACTATTCTAAAACGGATTTTCAAGAGAAATAATATACAGTGAAGCCTCTATTAACCCTTTGAGCCCAAAGAGTGATCAGCATCAAATTTCTCCTCGTATTGTCTTTCGCGAGTAAAGTTCACATCAAAGTCTTGCACAAAGTACAGCACAGCTTCCTTAGCTTCCTTAACAACATGGAACTTTATCACTGTCCAGGGTAACCGTTGAGTGTTAATCGTTAACAAACATTGTGCAATTTTTACAAACCTCTATACACGTTCATGTCAATGTATGTACTATCTTTTTACAAAAGAAACGTACGCTTTGTAAATTACAAGATTAGTCAAAAACCTAGCCGCATAACCATCGCTTTATGAGCCAAGCGAGGCGAACGCGGCATTTTGCGCGAAGCGCGAGAGACGAGGGGAGGAAAAAACTAGAGCGCCTGTTACCAGTCTATTGTTCCGGCTCTTCTGCTAGGCCTTTCCCGATTGCGCTCGTAAAATCCTAAAAAAGTGCTGGCAAAAATGGCTAAAAAGTGCTCAAAAAGTGCTCATAATCTCAAAATAGTGCTGAAAAAGAGCTAAAAGTTGTGAACAGTTACCTCGAAGCTTTTCGTAAATATGTCAATTTTTACTGAAGTAATTGACAATCTATTTTGCGTAGTGTTATTCGACAGGCCTTTTACGAAAGGTTGATAGAATATAGAACAATAATATTTTTAAAAAACTAAAGCCGGTTACGAATTGTAAATAAATTCAGCAGTACTAGTGCAAAGCCTAGACATCAGATGATTTAGAAATTTGAGATGACACACGCATGATACATCAGCCAATCAGAAACTTCTGTTCTCACGCTCAGTAAGGATAAGTCCACGTGCCTTTCCATGCATGACAACGGTCTTTTATTCTTGACAACATCATTAGCTATTCAAGGGTGCGTTTCTTTAAAAAAATCCAAGATTGGATTCTTAATCCGAGATCATGCGGATTCGTTATTTTTAAAGACACGAAAAATCCGAAAATGGATTTTTTTTTCAATTCGCCGTAACGACCCCAGCATGCAGTTCGCGTGTTTTGGGGGGAGTTTTCAAAATGGCGGAAAGTTTTGGTTTGATGTTTGAACTGTTCGAAGAAGTCCTTGCCGATGACCTTGAACAACAACAGGTTCTTTTAGGAGCCGATGACGAAGCAGTTTTATTCCTTTTGGCGGCCGGACAGCTCGTCCGAAAAGAACACGTTCGCACAAAGAATTTTTACGAAATAACCGTACCTAGTTACATACCGGAGGACTTCCGAAGTCACTTCCGCATGTCACGGCATACAGTTACAGTTCTCGAACATTTGCTTTCGGTCCACGGCGACTTACCTCAATACACCGGCGATAGAGGAAGACCACCGGTCGAGTTAAGAAAGCAAATCCTTATTACGCTGTGGATTCTTGGGAATCCAGAATGCTTACGCTCTGTTGCCGATCGATTTGATGTTTGCAGGGCAACTGCGTACAGAGTCTACAGACGAGTTTGCAAAGCAATAGTGAGGAACTTAATGGATGAGTTTATCAAGTTTCCAACTGGTCTAAAAGCCCAAGCGGTGATGGAGGCCTTTGAAGAGAAAAAGGGTTTTCCGGGTGTTTTGGGGGCTATTGATGGCACCCACATACCAATCAAAGCACCACATAACAATCATGAACAATACATAAATCGCAAAGGTTTCTTTTCCGTCCAACTACAAGTCATTTGTGACCCGGATTTATTCATAACCGATGTTTTCTGTGGTTACCCTGGTTCAGTACACGATGCTCGCGTGTTTCGTAATTCTCCGATCTGCCGAGAAGTTGAAGTGAACCCAGACAATTATTTTCCTGGCAACTCCCACATTTTGGGAGACGCAGCATATCCCTTGAAGAGGTGGCTGTTGACCCCATTTCGAGACAACGGACGTTTGACTGCTCAACAAAGACGTTACAATACTGCCCACAGTTCCACCAGAATGGTGGTTGAGAGGTCCATAGGGCTTTTTAAGAACAGGTTTAGGAAGCTAAAAACAATGATGGATGTTGACAAAATTGAGGACATACCGGAAATTATTGTATCCTCTTGCATCTTACACAACATTTGCATTATTGAAGATGACATCGATGATTTTTTAGATGACTCTAATGATGATGATGACAATGATGACAATGATGATGACATCTTTCCACCAGGTGTAGGAGCAGTTGATAAGAGAAACATGATAATGAGACTGATCCCATAAACCTAGCATTTATAAGTGGTTTATGTATTGATACCTTTTGTACTGTGGTGTTTTCATGAACACTTCTTTCATAGGTGGTGTATGTCATTCATAAAGTTTATACTGTATAATAGTCTTTTTGCTATAAATATCAATATTTTATTTGTTTTTAAAAGTATATAAGAAAATAGTAGAGCCATGTACATGGATCACTTTATACTACCTGAAACATTTATGGTGTTGCTTGAAATGTAAACTTTCAACACAAATGTAACAGCCTAATACTCTGACAGTCCAGGTTGCTTGTGTCACGCACAGAAAGGAGGAAGTGCGTGACACAAGTGATCTGAAGCATCTGAGAATCAGGCTAAAAAAAGTAAAGGATATAAATAATATCAAAACCAGTTTAGTTAGGCCCTCTCACCTAATGTTGCTGTTGTAGTTCCTTGTATGTATGTGATAAAAAAAACATACAACTTGCAATAATACTGTTAACATGTATGATATAATAAACTTTTAGATAACTCAATACTGACAACAAACTCAGGTTTACTGTATCTATGTTCATGTTTGTGGTCAAATAATCCCATGTTCTGCAACACAATAAAAAATTATGGAATCAAGGTTACTCTTTGTTCAATGATTTTTCAAAAACATTCAAAAATCGGCCCATGAGTGCCATGCGTTCATTGTGCATATTTTCAAACTTTTTAATCTTTTCCTTTTCTTCCTCTTTCCTGTCTTGTCTAAATTCCTTAAAGAGCCCAACGAGGTCTTCTCTTTTCTTCCGCTCTGGTAACTTCTTTTTCTTTGCTTTTGTAACCACAGGCTCCTCTGTGTCACTACCTGTGGAACTCAATGTGGAACTGGAATTTTTAACACTCTTGACTGCATCTTTGCTCCGTTTACCATCAATGTTGCTGCACAATGTTTTTGGAGCGATGGCATCATCTTTCGAAAATATTTCGTGAAGTTCGTCATAGAAGTTGCATTTCTTTCGGTCATTTCCGCTGACTTTGTTGTGATCAACACAAGCAACATAACTTCTCTTCAGATTTTTCAATTTCGTCTCACACGCCTTGGCATTAAAGAACACTCCGTTCTTCTTTAATTCTTCGCTGATTTCTTCCCACAGGGACTTGTTCTTTTTGTTTATATCTTTAAATCGTTCTCTGCGTTCGACATAGCAGGAAATTAACAACAGCACATCAGCTCTAGACCAGCGTACAAGAGCTCTCGATTCGCCTTCGGTGCCTTCACTCGACTGACTGAACGTGGCTGCAGCTGTTTCCAAAGAAGAAAAACTTGGACCAGGCTGAGGTGATACTGATCTGACTGTTTCATGGCTGAACTGTGATGCCTGCGGTGGTGGAAACATGAACTGAGGAAGATAAGGTTGAATGCCCGGTTGAACGTGGCTTTCGTTCCACTGATATTCTGGATATTCACCTGCAGATAAACTGTGCGTCCAATATTGTCCTGTAGATAGAAATAAAAGATGCCAAGACGCATCAAACATCCGGAAAATTTATAAAAATACGTACAGGACGGAAAATTTCGGTGAAACTACACAAAAAACTCACCTTGTTTATTCGCCATGGCCGGCAGCAGCTAATATTTACAACAAAATGGCGGGAATGTGGCGGATTTTAAGAAGACGACCGCTTGCCAAACGTACTGCTTTTTGTATCCGTGCAATAAAGAAACGCACGGATCATGAATCCTAAAAATCCGGATTTAGATTTGATCTAATGAATCCACTCGGAGTGTGGATTCTATAGATTCAAAATCCATTTTCGGATTTTATTAAAGAAACGCAAAATCCGTTTTTGGATTCAAGAATCCGGATTTGTATTTTTTTAAAGAAACGCACCCTCAATGTTGTACCCAATTCAAATCTCCCGGGGATAAGATTCTTTGTGTGCTGAATTTGCATTATAATGTCGCATTCACATTTAAATGATATGGAAATTCCTGAAACAAAACGTTTTATCCCCAAAGGGTTTGAATTGGGTACAACATTGAGTTAGCCGAATAGGTCTATTAGCAATAAATTTAAACATCTTTTTGTTGTTGTTTTCCTTTATTTCTGAAACATTTGGAATCATACGTTAAATTCCGATCCTTTATAACCTTTTGGAAAACATAGGCGGCTCAACGCTGTGTTAATTGCGTTCGAGGTACGAGAACGTAACTCCAAATTTGTGTTGGGTGTTCTCTGCATTATTGGGAGTCCTGTGCAATAAATAAGGGGGGTTTTTTCGAGATTGCATTTGTCTTCGACACGCATTAGCCTGGCTTTGAGGCGCTTGCTTATTTTTTGCCTCACTTTGACACGCTATTAACCCACGTGGTGATTCGTGTGTCCTCGGCGTTCATCTTTCAAACGTTTGCTGAATTCTGCTATTCTGTCTTCGTAAATTGCTCATCTTTTAAAAGTGTGCTGAATCTTCGTAAAGCGTACATATTTAAGAGTTTGCTGAAGGTCTACTATCGATCTGTGTTTAACGAATCTTCCAAAGCATTCATGTTTCAAACGTTTGCTGTTTACACCCTGAGGATTAAGCCTTCATATTTAAGAAATGGTAAACGTGCAGGCGTGCAACCATAGTGCGACTCTAGCTTCTTAAGGGCTAAGCAAACCTCCCAAGTGTATCCATAACTCCATGGTTGCACAACTGCAACGTTTACCATTTCTTTTATAACATAATCGAAAGAGAAAAACATTATTTTCCATTTGCCTTCGGTTGAGTCATCGGTCCAAGTTCACGTATGCTGCCATGTGCCCGGGCGTAAACAAATCATGTTCTATGTTTTTCAAAAACTTGCCTTTGAGTTTTTCTTTCGCTGAATCAACCGTTCTCCGTCTTCAGGTAAATTGCGAAACGTTTTTTGTTGTTGTTCTGAATGGCATCTGTCTACTTGCTGTTAATATTAGGGTAAAAACTTTGAGGGAAAACTATAGCTGCAACTAAAAAGACTCTAAAAAAATAAGCTAAAACTAAATAAATGAAATAATTATCAAGCTTATTTATGTGACAATTTTTGAAATAAACGTAAAGTAGAAATGAGAAAATTTGACTCTAATTCCTTTAGAATAACAGGTAACACTAATTTTCAAAAAGAAGTAACTAGCTTTGTATCGAAATCTGTGTGGGGAAATCCAGCTATGAAAGTCAAAGCTGAACCTGAAATCAGGGGTTTCGTTTCAGGCCGGACGCCGGATGCAACGTCCGGTTGTTTGACATGTAACGTCCGGTAGTTCACACACGAAGTAATTATTTTTTTTAAGTGTGAAAATCGTTTTTTTCCATTTATTAACCAAAGAAAGACTTGACCCTTATTTTATTCACTTAGTTATGTAATGCATACAATTGAAAAAAAGAGAGATAATTCCTGTCATAATTCTGATTACACAATTCCGGTCCAGGGAACGCAGGAAATTGCATTTCAGAGTGTCCAATTTTACTAATTTCCAGGGGGGCATGCCCCCCGAGCCCCCCCCCCCCCCCCCAGGAGTTTGTGCCTCCGGCACTCAACGTTCCGGCGCGAACGGTGCACGTCCGCCAGCTGAACCACTGCATCCGGTACTTCCAAATGCTACCGAAAACCCTGCTGAAATTCGCCGACACACAGTCGGCGCTGAAGCTGTTGGTTTTCGACCGTTCTCTGAATGACTGTTATGAATGAACACTGAGGAAAAATAATACACATAGAAGTTATTTTTGAAAAATTTATTTGAAACCCAAATGTTTCTGTACTCAAATGAAATTCGCTTATTCCAGCGTAACGTGCCCGTTTAAACTGTACTCAACTAAAATTTTTTAATCGATGCGATGAAAACTTCACAACAAAGCTGTCTCGAATTTGAGCGTGTTTCCCAAAATATTAGCATCAGCTTGACCAAAAAGTCAATAACACAATGCTAATTGAAAAATTTACATTTCAAACAGACTTTCTCTTCTATAAAAAAAAACACACAAAATGTACCTTAAATCTTCGCTCGCTCGATTTTCCTTCAGCTGATTCTAGCCGCGAGGAAAACAGTGATTAATTCATCCAGGGAAAATTTGTCGCTTGATCTTTTGTCTTTTTTCCTTCAAAACGACAGCTTAGTATTTTCTTCAACTTCCACTTTTCATCTGTGCATTTCATCGATGTATTTTACCGTCCGGAGAGGAGATTTGTTGGATTTGCCTAAATTTTACCCCGCTAGCTCAGTTTCTTGGCGTGCACCCACGGGTAAATGGTAGTGGCTAACTGACCAATCAGAGCGCGCGATTTACTTTTGTTATGTTACAATTTTCTTTGGAAAATGGGTGCGACTCCTGCTGCATACAATAATTTATAAACCAGTAACTGAGATAGTACGCGTGATCTGATTGGCCAAAAATCTATGGTTTATTATACCGGTAAAGTACGAGCCATAAACCAAACCGGCTATTGATCTGCAAACAATGATTTTAGAAAGGCTAAAAAACAGAACAAGTTACTTACCCAGCCCTATATCAAAAGCGTTGGTTTTCACATTTTATTACTGCCATAGCTTTAAAAGTAATAAAGTACAAAGCTGGAAAGCAGTTTACATTTCACGACGATGCCAAATCGCAGAGAAAGACAACAACTGTATGAATTTCTGGTGTAGAAAGTCTCTAGGAAAACTTAACCATGTGCCAACCAGCAACAAACCGGATAGTTTTAGCATTCTAGATTTATTTTATGTCAAAATTAAATTCTTAATGAAAGAAATTGTTCCAAAAAGAGATCTCTGATCAAGATATGATACAAAATCGGCCGCTGTAGGTTGTAAACAATCTGCCAACGATGATGAAAGATGTCAGAGTTTCGGACTGATTTTTTCCAACATTTGCACAAATTATTCGGTGATATCGATGCCATAACCTACCTCAAACCACCTGACTTTACAAATCGACAAATATTAACGCCAATATGTGGCTACGGCAAAGAAACCATTCATATTTCCATCGGTCGCTGTACGTGCATATAAAGTTACATGCGACAACTTCGCAAATGCAGCCACGTCGTTACCGCAGCATTTCTTAATCATAATAAAGTCCAGAAAACAGATCTCAAACGACTGCGGCTTGTAAAATGAGAAGGAAGTCCTCCATTACAATAGCTGCCAGTTCCGTCTGTAAGCGCGACATTCTTATGGATCGACTCAACAAAATACAGCTGCGTACAGTCTGATGTTCAATTAATTTCTACTTCTGTAGTAAACAAAACAACGAACGTGTTCTTTCATTGTACGTTCGCATGAATAAATGTTGACTTTTCCTGTAAAACAGCTTTCATAAGTTATCATGTAATGAGTGCAAAAACTCGTGTTTTGAAGTGCTGCTGTTTGTTGTTTGACTGAACTGAGTTTTGAGAAAGTTCAGCGCTATTAAATCGTGAGTCATGATTGGCTTACGATGACTTTAGAGAGAAGACATGACTTGATCACGGTACTAAAACCATATTTTTTACCTAAAAGACTCTATTCTACTAAAAGTTATTTTATAAAAGCAATAGACCACACTTTCTATGGGTTTACCGGCGTGATAACCCACTTGGGATGTTGGGAGAACACGAGAAAAGCTTGTAAATTTACGAGCTTTTCTCGTGTTCTCCCATCATCCCGCGTGGGTTATCACGCTGGTAAACCCATAGAAAGTGTGGTCTATTGCTTAAATAATACAAAGTAAAAAGGGTTAAAAGGGAGCCCCCGAATTATCATGATCATAGTCGCTAATAAGCGATGATCTGCTCTCAATAAACTTTCGCTTCGGCTCCTCGATCGTATCTCGCGGTTAGTAATGTTGATTGCGCGCGTAAACTGACGCATGTACTATCGTCAAACGACGAAACAATCGACATAAAATAGCGTCACAAGCGAATAATCGAAGAAATTTATTTGGAGATTAGCAAACAGAGAAATTCAAAGATGGATAGCGTTAAGTGTTTTTTTCGCAATCTGCTTTTAATAATCGCTTTGTTTTCCCCCTGCATTCTTTTAGAGGTAACAAAAGTATTGTAATGGACGGCAAACAGGGTTTGTGGTTGCGTTCGGTGCGTAAAACTAAAACTGCCACCAAGCAGCGGACAAAGCAGGCGGTTAACGTTACCATCCAAGGCAATGACACCGAGCCCGTTACGTCTAAAAACACTAAAAGTTGCCTGGCCTAGTCAAGACAACAAGAGTGAGGAAGAACAAAACACTTTTCAAAGAAAAGGAGATTTCAACAAAAGCGGTGACAAATAGCGTGAGATTTCCTGTTCCTTTTATCAGCAATAATCAGACGAGAACTGAGGGACGTGCTACAAGGAATCATGCTTTTCGAACAATAGGGCAAGTGGTCGCAGGTATGACCAACTCTTTACGGACACTGTATTTTGATTTTCAGAACAAGGATGAAAAAAACTACAAACCGGAAAAAAGAAATGACAGAATCAAGGTTGGTGCAATCAACATGGAGGGCATATTCATAAGAGGGAACTCTTTGTTACTAAAACTGTTTTGAACACTGTGAATTCGACCGACAATTATCAGCGACTGGACTGCGGTGATCAGAACAAGAACACCAGCCGCGACCTGATTGTTATTATAAACAGCTTAATCAAATTCAGATGACAAAGCCACAGGGTAACCATTCCCCAACTTCGACCTTGAAAAACGTTCTGCGTAAACGTGTACTTGGGTAGCAAAGGAGCGCTTACCATCGGTAAGGAAATTTCGGTAAAACATTTCTGACAAATAGCACTGGACTTGAAAATGTTTCCGAAAATCGGAATGGGTTAGAGTTGTGCAGAGTTGTGCCATTTGCAAAACACCAGATAACGAGTGGGCCTGCAGGGTTATTCCAGAATTTGGTCAACGAGGGTCATATGGGCCCCCGTCTGTAATTTTAGGGGCCCTTTTTCAAGCAAGGCGGTCCCCCAAAAGGTATTTGAGCTTATTGGTACAGACTGTTCAATGACAAAAAAATATGTTTATTGACGCTTTGCCGCCATTTTGGAACATTCTGGGCAGACTGAAAAAGCCTGGGCTCGAATTACTGCAGAATCCCGGATGTTTGTCTGGTGAAATAATGACTCAAACGAAGAAGGCAATTAAGTTTATAGAGCGGCCGTCAAATCAGTGTTGTTGTCAGTGATGTTTTCGAATACTTTATTTCAAAAAAATAGTACTTATCCTTTGGTCTATTTTTTGCGCCCCGTTTGACGCGGCAACGTAAATTTTATGCGGCATTTTTTCCAAATTGCGGAAATCCCGTAAGGCCGCGCTCTAGAATAAACCCTGAGGCCTGGGTTAAAACAAATCACCTTCCGCCTCAAGAGGAAGCCTGGCATTGGTTAACCAGACAAAATGGTACAAAAAATTTCAGTCTTTTCGGTAAAAACGGGAAAAGTAATACCTCGAAAGGTATTACTTTCTTTCCGGAAAATTTCCACCTAGATGAACCGTTCCATTTGAATTCTACCTGGAATTACCGGGATTTCCATACAAATGGTAAGCGCTCAAGGTCATGGTGAAATAATGAATATATGAATTTCATTTTACAGAAGCGCGAAATGAAGAATTAAAAGCAGAGAAGATCCCGCAGTTTAAGTCGCAACTTATGCAGTTGCGAAAAGAAAGCCTGAAAAAATTCAGGCTTGCCGGGATTCAAACCGTGACCTCCGTGATGCCGCAGCGCTTCAATCAGTTAAGAGTCCGATTGTAAAACTGACCGCACAAAAACGCTAATCTATAGATTGCCACGATGAGAACACTCCAAGACCGCAGCTGACCTTTTACAAGAAAATCTTACAACAATTTAGCTTTAAATCCATGAGTACTCAAAGCTGTTGTTTGGTAAAACGCGAACTCGGGTAGCAAGAATCCCCGTTACAAATCTGACCGCACAAAAACGGAGAAACAAGTGGGCATGCGTGGCTTGACTATGCATCCGCGCCTGCGCCCTCTTTCGAGTCCTTTTGCCGCAGTTTATCTTTTTTTTTCAACATACTTCATTAATTTTATAGCCGGCATTTTTAGGTTTCCGCCTGTTTGTGGTATAAGCAACAAGACTGGCTGCAAAATTGGCTGCCAAGACTTACTATTCAACTGACGTTAAGGGAAATTAAACGGATTGAGAAATGGTGACTGACCGATGGTTTAACTAGAACCATAGACTGATTTTAATCGGATTTTGGGAAGATTTTAGCGATAAAATAAACGAGAATAGATTTCAGGCTTCTGACCTTGAAAATACGCTCATTGTGGTATCTCTACTATGAGAAACTTCCCTTCCGACGTACTAAGGGAAAAAACCTATTGCGTGAGTTGATCACGTGATCAACTTTCGCTAAACGCGAAAACAGTTCGCTTTTGAGAAATGTCGATAGCAAATTTTCAGCCGTATATCTCAAAAGTAGCCATCGCAACGGCCGCCGAAAATTAGAAGGATTTGTATGAGTTAGGCTTGCATGGTTTTCCCTACAAATCCTTGTAAGTTTTGAAATTTTCAAACTGCCGTGGAATATTTCCTTAAATTATGGGGCTCAAATCTCCTTTTAATTCATAACTGGGACTGTGAGCCCTTAAATGCCTAAGGGAAAGATTTTACGACAGTTTAAAAATTTCAGCTCGTGCCCTCAAACTTTTCCAAAACCGAACTGTTTGTGTGTTTACCGAAAGTTGATCACTCAGCTAATGCAAAAGGCTTATTAGGCCTCGTCAGTGCATTTGTCCAAAAGGACGAATATAAAGTGAGTAAAAGAATTTCTTGGTAGCTTCACTTTTGATCCAAAATGCGAAACAAAAACCAACACAATTTAAATGGGGAACGAGCCGTTAAGGTTACGTCAAAAGCTCGCTTGGCTCTACGTTCACACCCGTCGGTCAGGGATGAGGCTTCGTTTTACGGTGCATTTCAAGATCCTGGAGTCCCCTCATAAATTTCAACGAAAGGCACTTATGTCACGCACGCAAAGATGTTCGCTGAAATAGGTTTTGCTCTCGTGGAATGAGGGGTATGAGATATGTAGAGTTCGAACAAGATTGAAGCGAGTAATGGAGGAGGAGGATATCTGCCTCCTCCTGGTATGCTCTAAGAACCTGCCACTGAAGCTTGTTAGAGAGCGGCTTGGAGCAGTGGAGGGCCAAATCAAACGCAGCAAAAACTACCCACTGAGCTTGGGGATTCTAAGGATACTTCAATACCCTCTTCCACAACGCCTCTCCTTAACTATTTTTTGGCTAAATGTTAGTAACTGCTTGCACCACCTTCATAGGGTCACAATGGGGTTTCAGCCGTCAAACGGCCTAAAAGGTAACCATTAACCGTCTAAGGTTACTTTTTATCGTCAACCGTCAAAAATCCAGAGTAATATTAACCGTAAAAACGTCTGAAGACCCTCAAATATCTCTTTTAAAGCTGATCTTTACCGACTTTTGGCTCCTGAAGAATCTCCTGACTGTAAAAACCACAAGCCATGTTCTCAAACACTCTCTGAACATTACCAGACCTTACAACTTTCTTTATAGAATGCAAAGGCTAGATATTGAAAGTTTTCTTGGCGACCTCAGTTAGCCTGCGTGAGCGTTTCCAATCGAGTTATTGCGCGAAATTTAGAGCTCTCGTCCCAAATTTCTCGACGAACTCGCGCGGAAACGCTTGCTACGAAAACTAGGCCTCAGTTAGACCGCCTGCCCAATACGTAATAGGTTCGATTTCCGCTGTCTCCCGGGTCCGTGCGGGCTCATTTTCCTGAACAGCGGCTGTTACGTAAACAGGTGGTCATCGGGCGATCCCGGGCAATATAAATCAAGACGACTTTTATGGAGTTTAACTTTTTTCGTTACATTACTCAGAAACATTACTTGATCCGAAGTTATTTTCTTTTCTTGCACCTCTTAGTTTTAGGCTCTGATATGTTAACTCCGTCACACACACGTGCTTTTACAGTTTCTTCCAAAGGAAAATTCCTGTTTTTATCACACAGACCAGAAACAATCCCACAATAGGTGCAAGGCACGCTGGGAAGATGGTAATATCCTCCTCTGTTTCTTCCAACGAAGATAAGCACGCTTTCCTCCTGTATCTTGGAAGAGACCTTCGAAAGAGAATGATTTGTAAACCTCGATAAGCCGCTGGCTCTTTTCCAGTAAAAATCTTAACTCAAAAATTCAGCTCGAACCCTAACTCGGCAAATGGGTATCCTCATATGTTTCTACATTTTGGAAACTGAACATAAGTGTTACAGACCATTCACGGATCGGATCGGCCAGCTGACAGAACTAGTGTTGACTTGCAGCGAAAAGAAAGAAGCCACTAAATGTTGTTGACGAGTTATAAGAACTGAAGACGATAGCATCCTTTTCAGGGCATGCGCTGTCGTGACGTATGACATCATCATATTCGAAAACCTCCGTTCTTGTCAGTCCACTCGAAAAGGATGAGCAGACTTTTTCAAAACACTACACTGTGGGGACCATTTTCGAAAACCAGCGTTTGTCGTGTCCAGAAACGGCTTGGTGGACGAAAGGCTAAAACGGAGGAAAAAAATCTCCGTTTTCAAACAGTCCGGGCCACGACCAGAACTGGATATATGATGACGTCACCCAAATAACCACTATGCTATAAGGCAGCGTTCACTTTCCTAGGCTCTCCCGAATTGAGAACTTGAGATCAGGCGGCCATCATCGTGCGAAGAAGTCGTAAACAAGGTTGCTGATTAAAGCTTATAGTTCGCGAGCTTCTGTGAGTCACGTAATTCCAGTAAAGAAAAATAAAGAAAACGACTTTTCGATGGAATTCTCCGCAAGTTCTAAAAGTCGAGAGATCGATAGATCGGAAGGATTCTATCGTATCTTGAGTATCTTTGGAGCGGCTTTCGACGTGACATCGCCGCCATTTCTCTCGGCTTTAGTCCTTTTGCGGTCTGAGCAATGTTTTGGTTTTGCGTAAGCCAATCAGATGACAGGAAATCATATATTCAGTTCTGGTTGTGGCCCGGACTGTCAAAAATATCCAGACAAAAATGGACGGGACCCAAGATGTGTATGTCAATAAGAGCGCGAGTTCAAGCCTAGCCTTTAATCTATCCTTTACTATTCTTACAATCTTTCCTTTAATCCATGGTAAGTCACGATGTGATCAAAAAGATAAAAAAAAACTCCAACAAGGCACCTGACAGTTTACGGAAAAATTTTACAATAATTTAGCTTTAAATCCAGGAATACTGAGTGTTATTGGCCCGGGTATTGGTGAGTTTACGCAACAGGACGCTAGCAAGAAGTCGACAAAACGCTTGTATGTGACAAAGGTGACAGGGCTATTACATACAAGTTTTGTCGTGATCTTCACTTAACATCAACCTGGTGTTTTACAAAAAGATCTGTCTAAAGGAAGGTGAAGCTTAGCGGAACGTTTTTTCAAACAAAATTGTCACGCTTGTCATACAAGGTTTGTCGTGTTCTTCCCTCTCTCGTCCTGTTGCGTAAGTTCACTATTATTTTGTAAAACGTGAACTTGGGTAGCAAAGGTCTTGGTGAAATAATGAATACATGAATTCCATTTCATTGAAGCGCGGAATGAAGAAATAAATGAAAAGATGATCTCCGCAGTTTAAGTCGCAACTTATGGAGTTGCGAAAAGAAAGCCTGAAAAAATCAGACTGCCGGGATTCGAACTCTGACCTCTGCGATGCGGGTGCAACGCTTCAACCAGCTAAGAGTCCTATGGTAAAACTGACCCAACAAAAACTCTAATCCATAGATTGCAACGATGTGGACACTCCAACACAGCAGCTGATCTTTTTACAAGAACATCTTACAACAATTTGGCTTTAAATCCAGGAAGACTCAGTGTTATTGTTTGGTAAAACGCGAACTCGGGTAGCAAGAGTCCTGTTATAAACCTGACCGCACAAAAACGGAGAAACAAGTGGGCATGCGCGGGCTGACTGTGCATCCGCGCCTGTGCCCTCTTTCGAATCCTTTTGCTGCGGCTTATCTTCTTTTTCAACATACTTCATTAACTTTATCGCCGGCATTGCTAGGTTCCCGCCCGTTTGTGGTATGACATCAAGAACAACGTCAGTGGTTGCCTTGGCAACATACGGTATGGCTATAACACCGCGCTTCCGTCCGTTGACGGCCCATAGGTTTGTGTCGGAGTCAACTTCGTAAAGTAATTGTGGGATGTTGGATGCATCTCCGTGGGATGATAGCCTGGTAAAAGTTATGTGCAACTTACAAGATGAGCCCGCCAAAAGGTTTCCGGACTCTACTGCAGGCTTCATTGTCGAGGTTATGGTGTATAATGTCTAAAAATAAAAAAAATGTATCTTGGCTGTAAAAAAACACGACGTTTTCTCCTTTTGTGACAGTCACAAGGCAAAAGGCAGATTCAGCAAAGACAACGAGACGCCAGTGATGCAGGCGCGCGCAGATAAAAATCGACTTGACCAACGGTAAAGCGCAAATTGAGTACCGGAAGTCACCTTCAATCCCTTTTACGCGCTCTCGCGTTCTCACTGGAAGCTGCTTTGTTTTTGCGAAAACCTGCCTGTTTATTACCCTGGGTGCCAGAGGCTTTTCATGCGCGGTTTCCGGTTTCGGCTAAGTCTTAAAAAGTGACCCGCCGCTCGTGTATTCGGCCTTCGGCCAAAGACGAGTCAGCCTGCGGCGACGAAGCTCCTCGTCGCACGCGAGAAAAAACGTCTGGTACCCAGGGTACCTGTTTATGGGAAATTTAAAAGCATTCCGAGCTTCTGGTTGTCACTCACCTGAGTAATCCCCTCGTCAAAAAGGCAAAACCAACTGAATCGACCTCAACAACCCTAGTGAATTAGGGTCGAAAGGGACCCCCCTTGCAAGACGCGCGTTTAGCGGCCGTCGCAGGCTTTCGATGGGGAAGGGGAATTCGGTTGCCTGCGTCGAGCTAAAAAAAAAGCGAGCGAAGCGAGCCACCAGGAAGAAAAATTTTCAAGGACTTTTGGAAAGTCTACCTAATCTCGTACCCAAATCTCCTGTCAACAAGAGATTAGGGAACAAAGTGTTAAGGAACGCCGGAATTATTCCTTTTCCCATTTGCACTACAGCTAAATTACTTAAACGTTAATTGGGAACAGATACATAAATATACTTTGCGAGCCATCGCATGCATCGGGAGGTTTTACAGACGTTTTCAAAAACAGATGGGCGCGCCTAGTGCTCACACTCACGCAAGACTGGAAATCTTCAACATTCAACTACCGCTCCGTAGCAATTCATTACATATAATTACCTGGGTGTTAGCCACATGAAAATCGTGCAGGTAAGAACTCGTCTCGGACGAACATGTTAACATCTCCTGCAATTAAGAGAAGAAAACGGAAAAAAAACCGCGGCAGGGTTAGCTCAGTCGGTAGAGCGCTTGACTGCAGAGCGGGAGGATGCGGTTTCGATTCCCAGGGCCGAACCAAAACTCAGGGTTTTAAAATAACTGAGAAATGAAGGTACAGCCTTTGCGGTTAGACCTTCGCGTGGCACGGATGACCACGTAAAATGGCGGTCCCGTCTCAAAATTAGCACTTTCGTGCTAAATACATTCACAACCAAATAAAGTGCACATACTGGGGAGTTTCAGCAGCGACGTTTTCGAGCGACGCACGTCAACCGGAAGTGGAGATTTTGTACTCTTCGACCGCAATGTTGAACAAATTCTTGGACAAATCGTCTCTTTGAGTGTAAAGACATTTAGCAATCCAAATTTGGTAAAGTCAAGGTATATTTAAAGAGAAAAAGGCTCACTTCCGGCTGACGTGCGACGCTCAAAAACGTCGCTGTTCAAACTTCCTAATAAGGTTTCTTTTTCCAGGTGTTCAGACAGTATCATAGTCCAAAAATTGCCCCAGTCTCCCCTCGCTTTCCCCACGTACGATTCAACTCGCTCGTCGCTATGTCAATACCGCGCTCTACTATCTTCACGCCTGAAACAGGCTAAGAGAAAGGATAAGGGAAAGTCGAGCCATTTTGGGCGATTTCAGCTTTTGCCGACTGATCAAAGAACCTGATTTTAATCTCTAACTATAATATCAAGGGTAGAATAACCTAAAAAAAATACAAAAACCACAACAAATGTATAGATGGGCAAAACTGGCGAAGATTGAAGCACGCTGCACTCAGGTAAACTGGAGAAACATCAGACAGGCACTTTTCAAGGCCATCTCGATTCGTATAAAAGTGCGAATTTTAATTAACGCTCAGATTAATCTCCGTTTCTTTTGTAGCCAAGATTTGGTTAATCATAACTTTTACTTTACCAATTCTAAGTTTAGAGGTTGTGACAAAAACAAACAGAATTACTCGTGACCAGGCCCGGAAAATATTACCTTTACACGAGAACAAGAAAAGAGTTCTGTCTTGTACTCTTCATAGTGAAAATTAAGGAGAGTTTCAACCATCCTTGATGACAACTATGCTACAAGTCAAACCTTTAAAACAGAATGGTTCTCGAATGTTCCAGATTCTTACCGTGCCTTGTTTAGGAAAAAACGAGGTCTTAAATTCGCAGTCAAGTTCAGGCGGCGAACCTGCAAATTACAAGGATAAAAAGACAAAAAGAATCGCAATTTAGCTAAAACTGTGTACAATGAATTCTTAAACTGATGTGCTAAAGGAAGCTTTTAATTACCTTCTTCACTCTCGAGTTTCCAGAGGAAGGACATATCTTGCTGGTTAAAGATGACCTAAAATTTAGAAATCAACAAATGCGACATAAATCTGGTCATACAATACATCTTTTAAGACCTATTTTAGTTACGAACATCCTCTTTTAAACAAAAACATAACTGAAACAGTTCTTTTTGTTCTTCTTTATGCATGTAAATAGACTACTGAGTACTCACCTAGTTAACGCTCTAAGGGCGTCTTGTTCATAATTGAGATACTTCCAACACAGGGCTTTTGGCTCTCTGTTTGGGGAAAGGGGGATTAAATCGCGAGGAGACGGCCAGAGAAAAAATAGCCTGCGAGCAAACTCTCCGGGGCAATCTGTCGGGAAAAGGAAGGAGAGCTTGCAACTGTCAGCATTTCGCATCTACTTTTCGATGCAGATATTCAAATTTCAGAGACGTAGTTTCAAGCCCTCCTTCCTTTTCCCGCCCCGCTGCCAGAGTGCCACAGAGAGATTGCTCGCAGGCTATCACCGATTTTCCCCTTTTTCTTACCATTAAAGCCTGAAACTCAAAGCCAAGTTTCAGGCCAGAACTTGGTGATGAAAACTGAGACAGACGTAATTAAAGGAAGGGACCGCGTTGCATCCCTCAAAATCCACATAAACCAGTTACTAAGGAGGTGGGGGACCCCAGGTGGGTGAGATAACCCGCTTAGGTGGAGTAACCCGCCTGTCCATATAATCTCCCATTTTAATTTGATCGCGTTTACACGATAGGTGGGGTGCCCCACCGCAGGTTACCTCACCTACCTGGAGTCCCCACCTCCATGTAAACAGACCCTAAGTACTCACGTATTCCGAATTGTTGTGCATGGGAGTTAACTTCACAGAAGAACAGTTTGTGATAATCAGTTCAGGAGTCTGGATCACCAAGTCAACTGGGTTTATACCAGTAACAATCACTTGGATAAAACGGCTGCAATGGAACAAGTGTAATTAAATGAAATCTTCGATCTTCATCTATTGACTCGACCGACGCCAGACCGGAGAAAGAACGCTATTGAATTACTCTGGTTCAGTTGAGTTTTGCATTGTATAAAAGCGTTTTAAAACAGTTTGTAAAAAACGCAAACAAAAAGCATATTTTTCAGATGTACAAAAAAATCCTTGAAAATATCATGGCGCGCAAAAAGCGTAGCCTGAGAAAAAAACCGACATTTCGCGACGTCATTAACGGTTTCCCCTCGAAATGACTTCGGAGGAACGAGCATACAAATTCCATACTGATGACGTCTTTATACCCAAATCTGGGTAGCGCATCTGATTGGTTGAAAATTAGCTTCAACCAATCAGAAGCACTAGCCAGATCAGGTTAGTGACACATCATCAATATGGAGTTTCTGCGCTCGTTCCTCAGACGCCATTTCGCGGGTAAACCTTTGGCGAAATGTCTGGCTGTTTTCTCGGGGTAAAAAACACGTAAAAGTGAAAAAACCGCTCGCTTTAAGCCGCCAACTGAGCGGTTTTTGCCTTCTGTCAAGTTAAGCTTTGGTTTAACTTAAACATGTTCCTCGTATTTCCGCACATTAGGGAGGAGAGCACCAGTTTTAAGGACGGAAACCAGTGCGGCTTAGGTGTGGTTCTCCCATATGTAGCGTAATATAGCTGAATTCAGCAGAGTTTGACTTTACAATCATGGCTTAACAGAATTGGCCAGACTCAAGCATTTGCGTGTGCAAAATGGTACTTATCAACAAGTACTGGGCAAAGATTGAGTTTATCAATCAGATCAGCCAATAAAATACTGATTCTTCAATTATTTATCCCTCGCATAAAGGCAACAAATACCACTAAGCACGTGGAACACGGAGAGACTCACGTGGTTTCAGACGAGTGCAGTATGTGTCGAGCAGTAAATGGACGGTGAAACAAGCCGGTAAGGTCAGCGGTAACCGCGGGAGACAACCACTTACAATTACATAAAAGCTGAAAAATGAGAAGACAAATAACGAAAGTTAACCAACAGATACACCGAGCAAGGATTGAAATAACAAGTCTCTCTCGACAATTGATTACAGTCACGCCACGCTGTCATTTCTTTGCAGTCTGACTCCTACTACCGACCGCTTTTCTGTCCGTCACTATTGATACTGAGTTGCTATAGATTATATCTAATTTTACTCTTAAAGAAGGTCAAAAGAGTTTACGAAGACAGATCCAGCCTAATTGAAAGTAGGACACCAGCTCAAGTTATTCTTGTTTTCTACGAATTACACTGTACACATGAGCTCTTATTTAATAGCGATCAGACTCGACTATTTAACAAATAAAGAAGCCTTGACTGCGCTCTCTTCTGTGGTGAAGCATGCAGGCTTTGGCTGAAGCACGAGAGAACTGTAGGGGGAAATACGAGACGTAGTCGAATGCTCTAGCCGCTTTCTACGTGTATTACAACACAATAGAGCACAGTCAAGGCTTTTTTATTGGTTTCTGTTCAATTTCCAACGTAATTCGCTTACTAATTTTCAAAAAAAGCTATTGGCAGATGGCGTGACTGCTTTAGCTCCGGGTTTTATACTTTCATAAAGCACACTTTTTCAACCAATCAGAGTGCACGTTATATCTGAACTTTATAAAAAAAACTTATGATAAAAAAACTAATAAAAACTACTGATGTGTTACGAGGACATACAACTGAGCTCGACGATTATGAAAGGTAACCCCACCTTGTATTCGGTAACTTCTTCCTGAAGACTTTGCTTCTGTAAAGGCGCCTGAATAATTAACTTTAGATCAATCTTAGCATAGGGTCCAATTGCTGGTAGAGTTACCACAGCAACTGAGATATCTGCTACGTCATCATCTCCGTGCACGGCAAGCACTTGAACGCTGTAAGGCGCACTTGTTTTGTTTTCTTGGTCCATAGAAGATTGAATGATAGCCTCGCCTGAGTGAATGGGTTCAAATGTGATCCCCCTCTTCTGAGAGGTGATCTCCAGAACTGAACCACTCGCTATAGAGCCAGGTTCAACTGAAATGCTCAAAGTAACTTGCTGAGGAAGGCCAGAGATGAGATGAAGCTCTGTTAAACAGAGAAGTTAAATAGTCTTGATTAAAGGAGCTATGTTACGAGGATATCCCTTGATTTCCGATGTAACTAATGAATTGTTATCGACCGTTATCGAATACTATCGATTATTAATTGTATCGATTGATCACGCCAGGGTTAAGACGACAGAGGCAATTGATAATATGGACGATTGGGGTAATCACAAGCGCCTGGAAAGAACTGAATTTTTTACTCATTTAAGTCTCTATACCCACGTACAAATTCTCCAAGCTGACCTCCATACACTTCCTTAAAGAAATAACCGTATTTATTCGAATAAGCGCCCATCCTAAAGGCAGAAATAGTTAGCGCCCACCCCCTCCTCGCTCCCCTTCCACCTCCCACCCAAAAAAAATTGAATAAGTACTAATAAGAGACTTCCCCGAAGATGTAGTTTTCTTCAGACTATTGATTTTACAGAAACTTTGCTTTGTTACATCTTCAAGTTTTGTTATTACCATTTATTTTTTTGTTGCAAAATAAACATACTATTCTTGCTGAAAATGGAGAAAATTTAATTAGCGCCCAGCCCCGAATAAGCACCCACTTTGGAGGTCCAAAAATTTAATAAGTGCCAAGGGCAATTAATCGAATAATACGGTAGTTGAGAGAATTTTATATCAAATAATAAGCCTTTTGCCATTGCCGATCACTTTATTAATTCCCATAACCTCTTCTTTTAATAATGTGTGGATATTGTTAGGAGAAAATCGATGTTGGTCACTCTTGGGGTCCGGATCGTCCCAATCTTCCCCAAAAACTCGAGGGATTCTAGACGATCCGCACGATTACGTGAAAACCAAGCATAAAAGTACAGCAACAGTTTTGAAGAATTTTCTAAAAAAAGGGAACAAACATTTCCGGGTCGTGATGCCCAAGTGAATACGCTCCGACAATGTGTACAAACCTTTGTCATGAGACCACCGTATTCGCGGAGGATCAGCCACAATTGCGAATCCTCTGGATTCTCTTGACAAAGAAAGCTGTGGCCACACAAAATCCAGTTTCCCAATCTCTACGCAGAGCTGTTTTAGATGGTAATGCCCCATTTCGGCCAACTGTGAAAAAAAAAAGAAGAAGAAGAACGTCAAAGATTACATTGTTTTGGCTTTCTGCGTGGTGAGCTTTCTTAGGTCATTTAACCAATCAAAAATTCATGGAATGTTAATCACTTCTTAGAGGAAACCTTAAGGCTTATGTAACGTGAGCTTTCTTTACTAAATTAATAAATTGACCTTCAATACGACATCTACATAAAAAAATCCTTTAAAAAAAGAAGAGCAGTTTTAATCACTTTGATTTATCTATCTCTAACCAGAAGCTCAGTGGAGTATTAAGGATAGTGGAATCATTTGGGCGTGTTCTGGGAGACGCAAAGCACGACAAGTGCCGGGAACGGTGTTACTGTTACAAACCTGAGCTGTAAGATTATACTCATTGATGCCATATCTGAGTGGAGCATTAAAGCACTGCAAGCAACAGTCCGAGTCAACATCAGGCAACACATTCAAATCTTCTACACTCTTCACTACTGGTTTGGAGTCTGGTTTAGGTGTAGGGAGAGGTGGCCGTGGCATTTCAGCTCCGTTGCTGTCCGCTTCTTCCTCTGCAAAGATAGTAACCGCAAAAATAAGCTACTTACTTGCTTGCTTTTTGTTTGCTTTCCCCAAAAACCAACCAAATTACATCGAAGCTGAAGCCAAAGAAACTATGACTGACTGGTCTATGTAAATAGCCCCAGAAGTGGTAATCATCCCTCTACTTTTTCTGGCACAGAGAAAAGCCCATTGCCCCGCAGAGTTACCGGCAGTCTTGGGTCAGACAATGCTCTGTCTGGTGACCGTCAGACGTGTAGAACAAGGCGCTTAGAACGTTTCAATCACAGTAAATTTGTAAACATTCATAATACTGTATTGCAGTGCACTTAATACGAAGTAAGTGTTTTTCATTTTAATGAATTACTTTGAAATTCAGCTACAAAGCTGCACAGAGGTCTTCTCTTTTCTTCGGAAATGTCTCAGGCCAGGGCTCGAAGGGTCCGCACGGTATTCCGGGACTAGTAGATTTTCTTGCTGGGCAAGTAACTGACAGTTTTAAAGTTTACTTGCCCAATAGGTAAGGGTCCAGGCAACTCATCCTCTAGCAAAATCATTAACTAAGGCGAGCAGGAAGTGGCCCCGGGCAAGAAAAATGTCCCAGGTCAGGGCTCGTAAGCTCAATTGCCCAATGGGCAAGGCTCCAGGCAAGTCATCCTTTAATAAAATTATTAACTAAGACGAACAAAAATTTACCCCGGGCAAGCAAAACGTGAGAGATGCTTGCTCCAAGGACAAGGTGGAATTCAATGTTGTTTTCCGAGTCCTCCCAGGGCTTAATGTAGATCAGGGCGTAAAGCAATAACACGTTAAATGGCCTCTCCAGAAATATCATTTCAAGACTAACTCGCAGCAACTCATGACTATCACCTGTTGCTTGACCCTCTGGTTTATCAGACAGGTCCTCTTCAGACAGAGCAGCTGATGTGAGTCCGCTGTCCACAACTACGACGGGCGGTGATGCGGCACGGGTTCTTCTGCTTGAGCGCACGCTGCCCACACGTTTGAGTTCGTTTGTTTGAATACTGAAACTGATGAGTCCACAGGTGACCTCCTGCAAGGAAAAAGAGATCAGAACAAATAAGACACTAGGAAATTTTTCCACCTACCCTCTCCTAACCCAACGTTAACACTAACTTTTTACTCAAGTAAATATGTTTGTTTAGGGAGGGATAGGTCGTACGTTTCCTGAAATCTTATACTGATTCTCAAGACAACGTCTACCGCAGCAAAGTAAAGTGAATTCCTAGAATTCTTCACAGGGGTGGCATTCCTACTTCTTACCTTAGCTACTGAGACTGACTTCAATCCATTAGGACTCGATCGTTGATAGCTACCTTGTTTCCGTACACAAACAGTTCTCTAAGACAGACAGTCCTCGTTTTTAAGTAAGATCGTCGGGATCGAGCGCTTACCGGTAACCTTGTTTCAAATGTATAGAGGGAGCGGGCCCCGATGTTTTAATCGCTGCGGGAAGGGATGCAAAAAAATTCCTCCCAAACGGTTCCCCGCCCCCTAAGTGGACTCGGTTTTTATGAAACCAAGATGGCCGCCCGTAAGGGTTGGTGTTCGATCCCGACGATCTTACTAAAAAATAGGGGAACTGTTAACAGTCTACTTTGGCCCGGCATTGTCTTAGAGAGGTTTCAGTCATATAGGGAGTTAAAGAAAACGACTGACGAACAGCAGGTACTTACTCTAAGTGTCCGTTTTGGGGAGATAACTTTCTTACTCATGCTGTACCCTGCATTTTTGTTGCTTTTTACTCCGAGAGTAAGAATCGAGGACTTGCACCAAAACCTACCTCTTCCAAGGCACTAAACAACTTGAGTTTAACGTTGATGCATTCTCCTACGCTACCAATCCCCTTCATAAGGGCAATTTTTACATCTTCTACTCGTAGCAGTGGCTCGGCACGTACAATGATAGCTTGAGCTGAAAAGTGATTCAAATCAAGCCATCAATATCTCTTGACGTTGGGTTTGGGGTTCTACGGCAATTAAAATTCGTTTTGCACGACAGTGGAACCTCCATACAACGAATATCTGAATAACAACGTTCTGTGTACAACGAACGACATTTTTCGCTCCAGTTATAGTAAAATTATATGAAAAAGAACCTCGATATAACGAAACCTCGTTACAGCCAACAAATTTTGCCAGTCCCTTGGTCGTTCGTTATATCAAGGTTCCACTGCACTTTCATATGTTCCTAATATCCACACTGACTTGTCAACCAAGCTTTAGCCTGCGTAGCACGGTGGTTTTGGTCGGGCGAGCAAACAAGCCAAGGAGGATGAAGGTGCATGGGCAAGAGCAGTGAAACTACGAAGAGATTGGGCGCGCGTGCTAGTTCGCGCGCGCTTTGCGGCTTCGCCGCTGAGTAGGGGGCCCGATAAAACCGCCATGCTACGTAGGCTAACCAAGGTTTACAATCGCATTGTAAAAAAAGTTTCTAGAACAAAATAACGGATCCCTATTGGCGAATATTTGCTGACGTCATTGTTTTCCTTTGCTCATTAGCAAGAAGGCGTCACGGTGAACTTGAGCAATTTTTTTGCAAACAGTAACAAAAGAAATTGCAGTAATCGAAAACAGCGAAATTATTGGGGGTAAAAACGTTTCAACTACCCAGACTTATCTCTCTGGTGTAAACTAATTTATTAGAGAGCTTTAGATTCGAGAACGAAAACGACTACGATTACGAGATTTGACTGAACGTTTTATCTCGTATTCTCAAAAAATGCACACTCCAGAAAGCATCATTGTCCTTTTGATTCACCATAAAAGTTAGCACTGTTATCTTTATTATAGGAAGTTATAATTAAGACGTCTCCGGATCGCAAAATGATTAAACTTCTAACCTTTGACAACTTGTTTCCGCCACTACGACATTCACGCTAAAACTCGAAGTAGAATGACGAGGACTACCACGTTTTCCCGCCAAAATGACGCTGATTCACGAGGGTGCAATACTCAGTATTGAGAAAATCTCGTACTCGTGGTCGTTTTAGTCCTCGAATCTAAAGCTCTCTATTATGGGCATATGTTTCGACTCTATTCATATCAGAGACCTTTAGATTCAAGGACGAGAATTAACTTAAAGTTTTCTCGCGTATTCTCAAAAAAAAAAGGCCGACCGGGAAGCTTCATTGTACTTCTTTGTACTACAGGGTTAATTTAAGAAAGTAAGTGCTTTCAAAGACTACGCTATATGCTTTATTCAAATTCAGAAAAAAGATATTTAGATAAAAGCGTCTTGGGCAAACGAAAATGGCTTAGAACCAGGTTTTGTTAAACACGGGCTAAAACTCCGTATAAATAATTGGCTCTAAAGGTGTCTCCTAACTGTTTGCACGAAATAGATGACATTGCTGTTTGCATAGTAAATGAACGAGGCTGTGTCTATTGTTTTTCTATCGCCCAATGAAAAGTTTTAAGGTATAGCAAGATCCCTATGTTTTCAGCTGTTCCTACCTGATTCCATTGTTTCTCGCATGACCTGTAAAAGTTCCTGAGTGTAGTAAGATCTCTTATCAGGAGCCAAGTGCCTCTCACATGCCAGTACTGCGCATGACGCCGCGTATCTGGTGCCCATTAAGGTTCATTGCCGGGAAAGGAATAAATGATTTCTCTCATAAATAACCTCACGGGAGAAACGCAAGGTGTTCAAGGGGGGGTGTTATATAACAGTTAACAACAAGAAAGGACGCTTACCCAAAAGTCAGAACTGGTGGTCGGACAGGTAAAATTTGAAAATGAAATAGACTTTTTTGAGAGTTTCACTTTGCCGTGTAAACTATTGAAGAATAGACTGAGCTAGCCAGGCAGAAATTTCCTTTACAACCGGTCTTGTCTGACCAGCCAGTTCGAATGGTAAGCGCCCGCAAATTACCCTGGGTGCCAGCCAATTTACATGCGCGGTCTTCGGTTTCGGTCAAGTCTTTATAGTGACCCGCGTGCTTCGGCGCTCGTGCCTTCGCCTTCCGAAAAATTCGGAGGGAGAGAAGCAACGACCGAAAATACGTCTGCGGTTTGCAGGCTAGATAAAAGAAAGCTCTGACGTCTGAATCGCGTCAAGCCTTTGAAGTCGACGAAGCTCACTGCTATTACGCCTGGGTTCAAAACTGTATCCCAAAAACATGCACCGCATGCTCAACAAAGACCTTTCTCGATTCACGCAGAGTATTTTTACAGTACGCTAAAATCTAGCAAGTAAAACAAAAGGTACTGCTGGCAGGGTATACCATTCGCAACACCAACAAACCATTTGTTTTCATTCCTGTCTACATGTGAACCCAATCGTGAAAACTGGAAGTTATGATTCTACTTTTGCAAAAAAGATACTTATCCATGTGTTTTAACTGCTTCTGACATCTTGACAGGTTTACTAGGCACTGTGTCGCCAGAAGAGTCCATCTTTCATGCTTATACATCTTATAGGCATCAACTAACAGAGGCTCTGCGCGTTCAAATTCTCCTCGCGATCTACATCAATCATAACTCACATTAATTAGTAACAAACCAGTAACAAATCATTAGTTATAGGAGGCAGGTTTGGTCGAGCGGTTAGAGAGCTGGACTTGTAATTCAGAGGCCCCCGAACTCAAGTCCCGCCCTGACTGCTAGCTGAATTTGTTCATGGTAGTCCCAAGTACAAATTCTCGGCCACGCTTGTAAATAACCAGCTGGTTTGTCCCCGGCCAGTTGGAATTCCTAACCTTTTTAAGTTTTATTTAAATTACTTGTTTCAGGCATTTGCTCAGCCCCACCGGCATTGGTGCTACAAATACTGCCAAGGGTAAACAAAGGGCATTATTACTACAAAAATGTGGTAGCTAAAAACATATGCATGCCAAAGCTGTCTTATGGCGTGCCTCTTTGGGGTATCTGCCTTAACAGTGAAACAAAACGACTAACTCAAGCCAGACACCAACTCTAGTTGTCTGCTTTGGGGAGCTGTCGGTCTTATAGGAGAGTCCCTTATAAGATAGAAATGCGCCAGAGTTGACGACTTTTCCGGTATGAGACGAACCAAATTATCATTTGAGTCGACCTTAATTGAGTTGAGTTCGACCGCTGTGTCAAACGCCCAAAATTACTCAGCATCGAACATCGCCTGAGTTCAAAACAAAGACATATGGTGCGAAACATATTACAGTCGTACAGTGGAAGCCCGCTTTGCGGAAACCCGTTTTAAACGGACAGTTTTCCAGTTTGCCCGACGAAAATCTCAAAATATTTTCTATTGAATAAACCGCATAATACGGAAACTCGGATGAAACAGACACATTGGCATGTCCCTTTCATGACTGTATGCTTCGTAATACTGCACAAGATACTTTCCTTTTACAAAACCGACGACTAATTAACAATTATTCCTCGAGCCCTGAGTCAATAGTCCATGAGGCCGAAGGCCGAATGGGCTATTGACTCAGAGGCCATGAGGACGAGAGGAATAACTTTTTTAGTAAAATCCAACTAGTTGGTCAAAACTATCGAGACAAAAAAACTTTAGCTAGCAAAACGCGATTCAGCCGCCATTGTTTTGGTTTTCAAAGCCGGCGCTTTTCGCTATTAGTGGGCTATAACATATAGCCTATAGTAGTAGCTCATCCAATCAGAATGCAGCATTTATAATAGACCACTAATTGGATTTTATTAAAAACGATTGCCCACGTTTCCGCTTCGGTAGGCTGACTCGGAAGGACCGCCGGGCAATAAAACGTACAAGTTGGCAGTGAATGATCAGTAAAAAATGTTTTTATAATGCGAATACATTTAAATTTTCCACACAAATTATCATACTTTATCATAAAATTTTAAATGTATTTAAAACTGAGTTCGTCTCTTGAGAAGGTTGACCTTCGTCCCGGAGACGGGTCCCGGAGACGACCTTTACAATGTCTCCTTCCACTGAGGCGCATGGATAAAACATGTTTGTCGATCCAAATTCTCCTTCCCCTGTAATTAAAGAATCGAGCTATTTTGTTTGGTTTCAAGCTCAACATATGTCACTCCACTGAGAACCGTAGAAAAATAAGTTGATTTGGTTGTGGGCCCCGCCTCAAGGCAGGGCAATGAAAAATTAGTCTATAGACTCATTCAATTGTTCTCCTCCACGGAAATCTTTAGTAAAAGGCGAAAGATTTATACGTGTTTGAAGGAAAACCAGAGTTGTCCAAGATATTCCAGACAGAGAGCTTGTTCAATGTGAGGCGGCGAGCCATGTGGGACGAAATAGAACCATGTAATTAATGAGAACGCATGTGCATTAAAGAGACTCTAATTGTCTAAACAATCAAAGTTTTACAGTTTTATGTTGAATTATTCCCGGTCCTAATCTGGCTTCTTCATTTGTCAATCTCTCGGTCTTCTTGCAGAGATAATTAAATTGGTTGAATTACTGAAGTTTTCGAAATAGCTGTCATCGCCTTCGTGGTTACGTTAACTTTGTAATACAGTGAAACCTCTATTAAGCGGTAGGGACCTTCCCAAGTGTCCGCTTAATGGAGGGTGTCCGCTAAATAAAGGTTTGTAAAAATTGTGCAATGTTTGTTAACGATCAACGTTCAACGGTTACTCTGTACTGTGATAAAGTTCTATGTTGTTAAGGAAGCTAAGGAAGCTGTGCTGTACTTTGCGTAAGACTTTTAGGTGAACTTTGGTCGCGCATGACAATTATACGGCCGAATATCGGTCTAACCTACAGTTTACAGTACGTATTTCAAGGAAGTAATCGAATGCTACTATTGTCAATTCAGTCCGGTGTCCGCTTAATAGAGGTTTTTAACAATAAAAATTCGCCAAATACAATTTATTTTAGTGTCCGTGTACGCTTAATAGAGGTGTCCGCTGAAAAGGGATTCGTCATAAAAGGAAATATAAGACGTTAACTTCGGGACCCGGCTTAGTGTCCGCTTAATAGAGGGTGTCCGCTTAATTGGGGGTGCGCTTAATGGAAATTTCACTGTATATAGTTGGTAATATGGATGTTTGATGAATTTGCTCTGTTACCTTTGCGGAAAGGAGCCCCGCCTCAAGGCAGGGCGATGAAAAATTGACCTATAGACTCATCCACTTATTCTCCTCCACGGAAATCTTTAGTAAAAGGCGAAAGATTTATGCGTATTGAAGGGATTTTGTTCAATATGAGGCGACAAGCCAAGTGGGATGAAATGTAACCAATTGAAATATCAGAGGGGACGCATGCGCATCGAAAACACTTTCCAGTACACAAAGTAAATTAACATCTACGTCAAATTCTATTTTATGCAGAGAAGTGGAGTGAAAGGGAGCGATAATTATACATTTTACGGACAAACAAAATCTTAAGCATTTTGTCCGTAAGTGAAGCTACTTGCTTAAACACAATACCGCTGAATACTTATTTTCCCTGTTAGCAGCACATCTTATTTACAGTAGCAAGTTTTCCTTGAGAAGTCTGTTGGGACTTTAAGATACAGAACGGCAACGGCAGTGCAAACCGTACTTGCAAATTGATTTCGCGGCGTTCTTTTCATTTTTATCGTCATTAATTCAACTCAACCAACTTGCTAAAAACAGCCGAATTCTCCCGGAATTGAATTATCAAAACCGTATCCAAGTTCAGAAGAAGAAAGAAATGAACTTGGCTACTTTGCGATGTTACACGAGGTGGTTCGAAATGAGGATTTCCTGTGCATCACAGCGTTGCAACATTGCTGCGACGTTGTCTAAAACTGTTGCAACATTATATTGTTCCAACATTGTTTCCCTAAAGATCGCGGTTGAAAATCATGTCATGTAACACCGCCTAAAATGACGTACCAGGACACTTTAAAAGAAAGGTGTTAACCAAAAAGTATGACGCACGTGCAAAATTAACGTTATATACTGCTTTTGACGTTCGCGTTCCTGTTCCCAATTTTCTAACTCCCTTTTTACTGACAAGAAACATTTTTTAGATATGTAAACGATTTAACTTGATAAAACAGTCCAAGGAGTACCAGTTTGTTCTCATGAAAGATACCTAAACTGAAGTACAGTCGAACCTCCGCCAACGGCCACTTTTCTCGTCCCGGCGGATAAAAAATGCATTCATTGACTCTTGTTTAAAATCTCTCTAGAACGGCCACTTTCTCCAGTCCCCAAGGTGGCTGTTGTATTAGTTAACTGATACTAATAACGCGTAAAAAAAACTCTTCAAACAGCTGTCCAAGGGGGTTAATAGTACGGGGCCTCAGTTTCTCGTCCTCAGTGATTTCAGCTACCAGTATGACCTTAACCCTTTCAATGCCAGAGTGTTTGATGGAGTTTTGTAAAGTGACTCTAGCTTTTGAGACTATGGACCAAATCCTATGATGTGACCATTCAAATGAAAGCTCTCTGCCTGTACTTACACATGGCGCTATTTGTTTTTCAAAATTTTACAAAATAAAACTTGGAAATTGGTCGAAATTTGCCTTTGGCTTAATTTGACAGTGAAAGGGTTAAAGATCTACGCCCGAAAGTGATCACGTGGTACTTACGAGTAAAACTGAGCTAGACCCATCCCTAGAAACTTGGCAGCTCTGTATCGTCCGATGTTCTTATAGATTGAAATTGCTAACTCTGTTAATTCCTGCAAAACAAATCAGACAGCAAGTGTGATTAATTTCAATGAAAAATATGTCCTCAAGTCGTGAAAAACTCACATAGACGAGTACTGAGCAATCAGGGGGGTCAAACTTAAATATCCCTAAACGGTGGCAACATAACTTTGCTTTTGTACTACGATAACCAGCTCTCTTTACCTCGATCGAATCCGCAGATTTCAAACGAGCTTATACCTTGAAAAGAGGCATTTCTCTTGAAGACAAAACGATAAATAAATTTTCCGCAATTTTAGAACAACTTTTATGACTTATCAGGATATCGGTTGAATGATTTCACCACGTGCGATATCAAAGGACTAGTCTTCCACGCAGACGTTGTTACGGTTTTGCCACGCGTTCCTTCCGGTTAGGGTCGATTGCCGCCGCACTCTCGGGTCGGGTCTTGTTCCGTGCCGAGAAGAGTCTTTTCGGGACGGAGCGCGGGGTCATTTCCCAAACAGCAGCTGGTAATCGGGCCTACTTCCGAGACGCTATCAAAAGAAATGGCGAGCTACGCCAGACAGGTAGCAGGGATCACGTGTGCAGGGTGTTCTGCCTTAAACTTTCTGAGTGTTTGGAGACTTTACTATAACAGTGATTTTGTTACCTCTGCGTACTGCGTCCCGGACGCATAAAAATCCTTAGCCTTTGTTGTGCTTTAAAGTAGAAGGACAATATTTTAATTTCAGTATACTGTAGTAAAGAGTTTTGGAGTTCTCTGCAGATTAACTGTCTGGTTACATGAAGGCCAAAGCATTTTCAATTTCGGATTCGTTTTTTTTTTTTTAACTGGGACTCACTGATTCTAGACTGGGACTCACGATTTTTCACAAAATGAGTCCCAGGACTCACCATAACTATTTGTAACAAAATCACTGCTGTAATGTTAACTTCCTTTTCTTTAACCAACTCTGGTAAAATAGAATAACACTATGCTGAACATCTCACCAAATAAAGTGACTCAAAGGCACGCCTTGATGATAGAGCCTCTTGAAGTCTCTTAGCTGGGCTCCTGGGCTCAAGTTCTTCTACAAAACAACAAACTGGAAATTAAATCTTATCAACAACGACCAGACAATACTGGAAATAACTAAACCACATAGATTAATTAATTGACTTATACTCTTGTCAGAATAACCATCAATACAAAAAACAACAGCTATTTGGGCTCTTATAGCGAAAAATTCTGTTATATACGTTTGTCAGTAGCACAAAGAATTCATGTTTGTATGGTAAACTGTCAACCATTTTCAACGGCCCAGCCACCAGCACTTTGATAGCAGCTATAGCTACAACGACTGTAAAGCGTTACAATTGGCTGTAATGTGCAAGCAGCCCCTTTTGGGTGGGGCGAGTGAAAGTTTGGTAGGACTGGGGAGAGCCAAGTAAAAGGGAGGCGGGGAATGGGCCATTTCGGAGTTCCCCCGGGCCTCTGTTTGAAAACGAGGGTAGGTGCTCAGCCTTTGATATGGAAATCATTTTTCATTCGCAAGCAAATAAAACTCATTTTCACAGAAAGGTTGTGCACCTAGCCTCATTCTTAAAGTGAGGGTTTTTGGAACTCGGAAGTGGCCTATTAAAGAGAGAGGTGCCTTCTCCAAAGTTTCCTTTTTAAATAAAAGGAGAAACACCGATACACAAAAAGCAGGAAGAGAGCTGCGATTAAGCCGCTAAGAACAGTGTTTTATGGCCTGACACTAGTGTACAGGGTTAGGATTATAGGAATGATTTATTGGTTAGGAATGGCTTCAGTTTTTACTGTTATTGTAACTCTGAGACTATAAAACAACCGTGAAAATTACGATTGTCGGCAGCCATTGCTGTATCCAGAGAAATGGATATGGTTGAAGTTGTAAAAGTTAAGTGTTCAGCTTTCAGGCTTACTCCCTTGCGTTACGTTTTCCTTGAAAGAAAGTAAGCCTTCATTTTAAATGAAAATGAAAAGGGGTTTAGGCCAAAAGGATCTATAATAATAACCCCTTCTCTGCTGTCATAGGTTCCCCGTTTCTTATGGCTCGCTTAAACTTGACAATAGACCATTCCACGGTTTTTACAACTTCAGATATGGGCCAGATAGTGGAAATCGATCGCCACCGCTGAAAAGAGAGCCTAAAAATAGTCAAGTTTTCAGTGTGATTTGTTGAAAAATGACAAGGATATAACTCCGCAAACTCGCAAAATTTTACAGACGTTTGTAAGTCTGTAAAATTTCGCGACTTTGGGGAACCACATCTTCGCTCGCTTTAGACGAATCACTTTTAAACTTGGCAAGTTTACTAAGGGTGCCTTCCATTTTGCCAAATCAAACAGTCAGAAACCAGTGGAAATATCAAAAGAAAATGAAAGGATGTTGTTTGATTGAAACGACCCATTTGGGTTTCGACCGAAATTTTGATTACTGCTTCGCAAAGTTGTACTGAAAACGAGAAATTTTTGGAAATGGAACGGCAAGTTTCGGTTGGATCGGACCGACCCGTCGAAGAGGACTACTCCTGGAGGTGGACCTCTTTGCCCGGCAAATTTCCATGCGAACAGAAGCGTTTCATTTATTTATCGAACGAAATTTCCGAAGATTTTGACATAATGGAAAGCACCCAATGTTAACTAAAGGCGCTCTTTTCAGCCGCGTGAGTTGACGGAATTTCACCAAATGACCCGTGGAAGGGTTTGTTGGGAACTGTTAGCAGTCTGTCTACTGACCTTCGCCTTGTGTTTTACCAATTCCTGACAGTAGATTACAAACAGTCTGTAGTTCAGTCTCAGATGGTGTCATATCAGGCAACAGACCGCACAGGGCACCCAGGTTATCCAACTGAAAACAAACATTGATACCAGTGTATAAAAACCATGGTGATATGACAGAGTTTCAGTTTCAGGAGCGTGACTACCTGCATGCCAGGACGCACGTGCGTACCCCACAAAATGATGAAGATTCATAAAAACAATAGAATAACAGAGCAAAAGGATTATAAGCAATCGCCTGGGCAGCCAAGTCCGCTTAAATTGGTTTCAAATAATCCAGGCGTAGTCAATCGATAAACCAATAATCGATAACAATCGTTAGTAATCGATATCAATCTTCGATGTGTATCGATTTCTGATAGAAAAATATCCATTGATTTCAAAGTTCTTCTTCCCCTCTCGACAGCCCTGCCTACCCCCACCAGTCCAAATAAGTTGTTCACCATATCAA
>OZ037992.1:44034717-44057217 GCA_964035705.1 Porites rus
GGGCTTGACCCCTTGTAATCAAAGAATCGAAATATTTTGATTGGTTTTAAGCTCAATATCTGTCGCTCCACTGAGGACAGTAGAGAAAAAGTGTCTCGTTGATTTGTTGTGGGCCCCGCCTCAAGGCAGGGCAACGAAAAATTGGTCTATAGACTCATTCAATTGTTCTCCTCCACGGAAATCTTTAGTAAAAGGCGAAAGATTTATGCGTGTCTGAAGGAAAGCCAGAGTTAACCAAGACGTGCCAGACAGAGAGCTTGTTCAATGTGAGGCGGCGAGCCATGTGGGACGAAATAGAACCATATATTTAAAAATGTTAATTAATGAGAACGCATGCGCCTTGAAGAGACTCTAATTATCTAGACAATCAAGGTTTTACCGTTCTATGTTGAATTCTTCCCGGTCGTAATCTGGCTTCTTAATTGTTTTCGTTTCGATCCACTTTCAAGAGCGTTTTCAAATCGATGCGTTTGTGATGAAAACTCTCAGCGTATTGGTGTGGACGGAAGGCCTAAACGCATCGAGATGTATGCGTTTTCAAAAGAAAAACGCATTGGTGTTGAAGCGGCCTCAATTTGATTCAATTCTGCAAAATAATTAAAGACTATTGTATGGTGGCGGGGTGGGGGAGAGCAAATTTGTGTACCCCAAATTAAATTTTTAAATTTTTCATTTTTTTTTTTCAATTACTTTGTTTAGTTTTCACTCTTACTCTCAAAATGGCCAGCTTCACCGGTTTTAAGTCTTTTGACGCATTTTTCCAGAGCTGTTGATAGATTTCCAATGGCCCATGTCAAAAGATAAGAAAAACGGAAGAGTCTAATGGCAATGAAGCTTGAATGATAAAAAGGTCATGAGTGTTTATAGTGAGCTTTCTAAAATTTTCACCAGAGACAACAAAAACGTACCAAGGTATAGCAAACAAATATGCATGTAACAACATTTTAAACACAACCACATGTAAACATAACAACATCTCAAAAACAAAGCAGCTGGGCTTGTCACTCTCTCCTCCAAAGAGGTCTCTTTGTGTCCTAGGGAGGCTGGGGAGAAAAAAAAAGAAAGTGCACAAGGGACGATGGGAAGGGGAAAGGAAGAAGAGAGGCCTCAAGGATCCTGCCCTTACCCTCTCCTCTTTGTCCATTGCACACTTCCTGTATTTTAATTACTGCTATGTTTTGATAAAATACCAAGCATGAGCCACTGTGGAGGAGAGAAGCCATCTCATACAAACCTTAAGTGTATCCATGGACAGTTCATGAATTAGATTGTGAAGGAAATCTAGTGTTCGCTGAGCAACTTCCCATGGAGAAGGTCGGTTCAGCTTCAGAAGCAAGTTGCATTGCCGGGAAAAAAGGTAATTTCTAAGGTCAATATAGCTTGCTTCCTGGGTCTTAATCAGCCCGCCTAAAAACTCCTGAGGACCTTTGTCTAATGAAACTCCATCACAGCATTTGCAGTCCCGCATGAAGACATCAATGCAGTCTAAGGGTTCTAAAAAGATATGGTACAATTATATTTTATTATAATTCCTGGTAAGCTTCCCCCTTTTTCAGAAAACCTGAATAGACCTTGCTGCTTTCTCGAAAGTTGGCAAATACTGAGCTCAGAAAAAAAAGTGTGTTTTTGGGAAACTAATGACAAAAAAAGTTTCACAAAATGTTGACTTCCAAAAGCAGATACTTTTGGAACTGGCACTATGTGTTCGTCTTTAGAGAGGGTCCACTAAAGGAGTAAAGAAAGGCAGGGATCAACTCTATGTGTCCATCTTAGAGAAGTCTACATCTTACAGACAGTCAACTATAAAAATAAAAGGAGTAAATAGAGGCAGGGACCAACTCTAGGTGTCCATCTTATAGAGGTGCATGTTAGAGAGAAAGGACTTTATATTACATGTATTGTGACCCCAAGGGGCCAGGGTACCCATGCAGGTATAACAGTGATGGAGAGGTGCAAGTGAGCCCAAACTGTTGTACCTAAAAAAAAGTCCTGTTATGAACCAATGACATTTTTGGTTCCATGACAGGACTGGCTAACCTGCTCTGATCAGGCACCCCGTTACCCTTTGTTTTTTGTACTCTCCCAGAAAAAAAGAACACCTGATCACAGGTTAATGACTACCAGCTAGAGCTCAATCCCTGATCACAGGTCAGTGACACTGGCAGGTTAAGGACTGACTGGCTAGAGCTAAACAAACAACTACTCACACATTACACACATGCAAAACAGGACTTACCTCCAAAGTTTGAGTTGATGACAAGTTGAGTTAGCAGAGCATCAATCTCATCATACTGGATAAGTGCTTCTTCAAAAAGTCCCAGCATCTCAAACACAAATGCAAGTTCTTCCTGAAAACAAACGACAAAATGGATGTTCCTTTTTATCTTACAATGTTAGGCTGGAAAACATTAACAAAAATCCACTGACATAAAATATACTACAATGATTGTGTGCAATAACATGTTCTTGTTTCCTTTTTTTAACATCAAACTATGCAGGTCTTTACTTTTAATCCACAAACACGCATCATTGAATTGAGAGGTAAGGTAAGTCATTACTCTGAGCAAACTGTAACCACTTGCACTCCTGAGAGACCCATTTCAGGGGCACCCAACGAAGATACAGTTCAAAACCACTTAACATAGTATTGTTGAACGTATTTTAGTATTTAAATGGCAGATATAGGCATATTTTTATCTCCTAAAAACTTTTCATCTGTTCGGATTTCCTAGCTGAAAGTCTAGTGATCCGAAAATTATAGGGATCAAAACTTACCTTTTCGAAAATTTCAGCCAGAAAAAAGGCTCCCGAAAATTCTAAGTGGCCTTTTTTAGGATAAATATCCGTTTAAAATGGGTAATTATACCATTTTGTAGATGTTCAAAAATCCTAGGAGAGGCAGGCAAGCAAGAAATTTTACAACAAATGCTCCGAAAATTCTAGTTCTCAAATCGTCTTCCGAACAGATATTTTCCCAAAAATTGCTGTTGGGTGCCCCTGCCATTTAAAAAAACACACAAGGACCATTAGCAGAGCAAGGCATGGGTTATTATAAGGGTTCTTGAGCTCTTCAAATTCTATGACCTTTCATGACTTTTTCCATGACCATCTCCAGTTTTCCGCAACCATAGCTTTAGCTGTCACTTTCAGTCAGCACGGCATGCACAGGCCAGATAGAAAAAGAACTGCTAACAAAAGAGTGCCTCTCGGGTTACATGCATTACTTTATCAGACAAGATTATATACTAACTTACATGCAGTGAAAAATATGTTGTGAAACTCCAGCGTGGTTCTGTTCTTTTCTCCCTCAAAGCTCTGACTTGGTCTTCAAACTTGCCCAAGTGACGATTGAAAGAAACCAACAGCAACTGGCGCAGCTTGGTGACCAAGTTCTGCCAGGATTCAACAGAGCGAGTTAACTGATTCTCTTTGAAGGGTTCCCATAGCTGGATAATTCTGAAATGAAAAGAAATATATTTATGATAAAGAAATGAAGGCACAGTAAGTAATTCATAAGTACTAGAACCAGCTATTTAGTTGAACTGGTTGCTTGCATCTGGCCCTAAGTTACTTCAAAAAAACTGCTAATTGTTCCTTTAAAACTGCACTGTGCTTGGCTAGGAAACATTGGAAAGTTAGGCAGGACCATATACATTGGATAATGGTAAAATCTAATTGAAAAATTAAATTTTTCAGCATGATTTTACCACTTTTTTATGGCCCTGGTTGTTGGTTCGACCATGGTTTGAACCTGCATTCCACTGCTGGGCAGATCAGTGTTCTCCTAGCTGAGTTAACAGGGCAGTGGCAACCATTTATATATAGCTGGTGAGCACACTAATTATTAGTGTGCAGGTAAAAATTATATTCATGTAACGTTGTACTATTAATAATGGTAGATTTCCTCTAAGCCTTCAAATTTTTCTATTTTTACCATTCCTTTTACTTAAATTGTATGGAAGAAGGGCTTTAACCCATTCACCACTGAACAGCTCATAATCCACACCCATACAGATCTCTTGTACTGCTTGGGACACGTTCAGTTTTAACTGTGACTAGGAAAACTTTGTCATTTAACTTGTGAAGAGGGAAGAGATCTTTTGAACCATATCAGAATGAGCACAATTCAGTCAGGGTGGCCAGAGAAAAAGGCAAAAAAAACATGCAAAGTTAAAACAGCAATTCTGAAGAAATTCATATTTGACAGGGTGCAAAGAAAATCATTTTTACAGCTTGCCTATCTGGAAAGCTGAAGCTATCATTTACTAGCCCAGACATCATTATTATTTTTAACTAGCCCCAAAAGCTTTTTGACGAGCAGAATTGATTTCATAGTTCTTCCTTGATTCGAATTGCTCAAAAAACATCACTTGCCCGTCAGGCAAGTTAAAAACAGAATTCACCAGCCCGATAGCAAAATCCACTAGCCCTGGGCTATTGAACGCTACTTTGTTTGCACACTGTTTCACTGATGATGCAACAAGTGGTGGATGGGTGCTGGATCCGCAAAGGCAGTTACAGTGTATGGGCACATTAGGGGCAAATGGATTAAAGTACCTTCTGCCCGACAGAATATCACATTTTAGCTACTATGAGATACTAGCTAGGTTCTGGTTTTACCTATCACTATTCTTGCTACCAAAGTCACTCTTAATCTTGTCAAATACTGTGCTGCGAGGAAGCTGAATCTTTGGCTTACTACCCTTGAAAGAATCCTGAGATATGACATGAATAATCATCCAGTCCACAATATTCCTGTCTTTTAGCTTTCTCATCCAATCTGTAATTCCATCTTTCACTGAACTCTTGAACTCATCAGGATCCTATATAATTTATTATAAATTCCAAAAGGGATACAATTAGAATTTGGTGCAGGCCCTAATTTTTACCATCACGGTGGTTGCATGGTCATTTTAGGGTATCTTAAGCAAAACACAGAAAAAACACAACAACACAACCATTTAGAATGCTTTCATTATTATTACCACATATCATTACAAAAAAGTTATTGTATCATTATCATTATTAAAAACTGAATAACTGGATAATGCAATTCTAGAGTTTTGATTGGTAAGCCATAATGGTATATACCGTATTTATTCGACTATAAGCCGATCTCGGCTATAAGCCGAGACCCCAAACTTTGAACGTGTAGACTCGGCATAACGAGAACCAAAAATAAATCGAAAACACCCGGCTATAAGCCGAGATCCATTCATTATTACAAGACTGAATTGTTACCTACGGGAAAACCTAACATTTTCGGAAAAAATCACATTGATTGTCATAAATGAGGCTTAGACGATAACACACACGTGCGTATACAAGAGATGCAATGGTGATTTATTATGCAAAAAGCTTCCCTCTTAGAAAAACACGCGAATTAATAAAATGCCCGTAACTAAGTATTCTATTGAAAAGCAATGAATCATAACTCAGATGAATTAATGTGATCCAAAAAATGAATTTAAAACTGTGTTGTTAAGCGGCATCACCAGTTCCTAGACATCCGTAGCGTCTATCAAACAATCTCGTGTTCGCAATCGTTTATTTGAAGTCAAGTTGTCATCATGCCCAAGGCTCGTCGCACGTCATACACCCTCGCGCTTAAACTTAAAATAGTCACCGAAGCAGAAGCTGTTGAAAATAACTCTGAAATCGCCAGAGAATATGGCATCAGTGACTCCATGGTCCGTTGCTGGAGGAAAGATCAACCGAACCTTTTTAACGGCGAGATTAAATTGTCAGCGAAAAGGAAGACGATGGGATGCTTCACGCCGAAGTATCCGGAGCTCGATTAAAGAATACTGGAATGGTTTACAGAGCAGAGAAGCCAAGGTAAGTTTTTGTTCGAGTATTGATTCTGTATTTGAAAACAACAGAAACAAAATCACGAAATAAATCAATCAGCTGATTGTAGAGTGAATATGAGTTGAATGTGTGACTCTCAAAACTATCGTAGTATCATGTGACAACATTGTGTATGAAAGATTCTCATTGGCCAGTTTTCACAAATGTCAAAACAAATTCAAGACGTGTCAAATTTTTAACCTTTCGATCGTTTGGTAACCTTCTCACTTCGTTTTGCATAGGAATAGCTGTTAGCGGATTGATGGTACGTCTAAAGGCAAAAGAAATTCAGTGAGGATCCTGAGTTTCAAGCGTCGCTCGGCTGGTACCAGAAATAGAAGCGCCGCCATTCCGTCAGCCTTCGCACCAAAAAAACACTCGCTCAGCGTCTCCCAGAAGATTTGGAGCAGCAAACAGTCACGTTCCATCGATTTGTAATCACATCCCGTCAGCGTCACGGTTATTCCCTATCAAGAATCTTTATCTTTTCTGTGAAAATACATTAAATTTAACAAACGGCTCCTTTAGGAGCCGCCACATTCTTAAAAGTTAATAACCAACGATTGCATATTGTGTTTCTTTACTTTAGCTCGGCTTATACGTAAATACATCTCGATTTAGTAGAGTTTCCATGCGCCGGAAAAATTTTTTTTCAAAAACTTTCGGCTATAAGCCGAGACCCTCTCTAGAGCCCAAATTTTAATTCACTTCAGTTTTAATTTGTGTAAAAATCGCTCGGCTTATAGTCGAATAAATACGGTAAGCCATTATACTAGTACCATACTCTCCATGTATGGTCAGTGTACACCTCAGTTCAAAGTTAGAAGCTAGCTGAGATTTTTTTTCGCGAAGGATAGAATGGCGCCCAAAGAAAATCGTTTTTATTCTTATAATACTAGAAAAATATGCAATTTCATTAGGGAAAAAAAACAAACAAACAAAAAAGCCACAAAAGTTTGTTTGAAAGTTTATCAAAAAACACACGAACATACACGGGCATTTTAAATTAAACAATTATTCCACTCTCGCATGTGGAATATGAGATGATTATATCCAACCCACCTCTATGCGCCTCATTGGCTATCTATCATCTCATATCCAGCACGCACTCATGGAATAATTGTTAATTATCATATGGTGAGTTGTTAAATTACAGTGAGTTAACCAAACATGCAAAGAGAGTTCACACCAAGTGTCAAGTGTTCACTTACCTAGGAGGCTAAAAAAAATGGAAAAAAGTGAATTTGGTCTCTTACAAGAGGTAGTTGTTTCTGAGAGGGTCCAACTTTGTCTAAAAAAGTTTCAGGGTGTGTGAGAAAGGCGGTCAGTTAAGTGAGATACTTATCACACGTGACTGTTACTGTTACTATTTCTGTTAATTCAAAATTCCCTCATTAGAGTTATGCTTTAACAGCATGGACCATAAAAAAATATAGAACATTCCTTAGTTGCCCTTACCTGACAGTCTGTCCAGTAAATATGAAAGAATGGCTGTTTGTGAAGATTTGAGGCAGACTGGTATGTTTCTATACTGCTAACATCAACTAGCATATCCTGTGATAACCGCACAAAGTTTGCCTTTAGCTTGACAGTCTTGGGAGGTCTTCCATAGGATCTGGACAGAAAAAAGTCAACTGCTAACAACTCTATAAAGAAACAAATCTGATCCAAATATCATTGGGGTTGACAATAACTGAAATAATTTCCTCACTTACAAATTTGTGTTTACAGACATACATAAACTCCACACTGTAGTTCCAGCAATTTTACCACCAAATCCTGAAGGATTAACCTCCCATAAGTGGAAAACTCTTGCAAGGGGACACATGGAGCACCTTCCATTCAGCCCAAAATTCCAGAAATTTATGGACCATTTCAGTTTGGTTTCAACCAGAATATTTGGGACCACCTTTGAAGGTGGCCCACTTTGACTGGTCTACAGGTCAGACCAAATTCCCTTTCCACTTGCCAAAATAAAAATTGCAAAAACAAGCAAAGAAGTGTACCCAAGTGAAGGTTGGTTTTGCTGCATCAGATGAAAGTCAAGTCGGTTAATAGGTAGGAACCAACTCTAAATTTAATATTGTTCCTGTAAGTGTCTATTTTAAGAAGGATTAGAAACCTTTCATATGTTGCATTGGAGAAAATTCAGATCTCCATCTACTTAATTTTTTGGAAGAAAACTGAGCTTGCAGAATTTTTAAATACCTAGTGTATGAATTCACTGCTCATTACACATGCAAGAATGCAGAAAATAATAATGAATCTCATATTGGCAACACTAACAAATCCAATACTTATAAACAATAAATTCATTAACAGAAACATGGGGATAGGTGGGCAGAATCAGTTCTTTGGATGACCAAGAATTTTCTTATGTCTCCTATGAATAGCTAGGGTAAGAAAACAAAGAAAATTATCAAACTACAAGGCTGTACTCTAGCAGTGCCCGCCTGTGGCCCATGGCACCTAACTTTTGCTCCCAATTAACAAAATCTTAGTTTTTCATAGAAATCCTATGCTGGGTACCCTGGACTTCACAGATTCAAAGCTCTTCCTACAGTGTACATGTAGATTCCTAAAATGTTCCTTCAAGCACAGCCTTGAACAGGAATGGATTTTACCTACAACGTAAATATACAATTGACCTGTTTTTACTGTAAGAGACAAGACAAACCTTCTCCACTCTGTGTATTCTCTGGGAAGCCTCTTCTCCAATTCTGGGTTAAGTTTGCTATAAACATCCTTATCACCAAAACCTACAAATATTCATCACATAGTTGACAAAGAGATCTTCACCTGTAGTAAAAAGATCTATAGTAACAAGCAATACTGTATTATTCAAGCAAAAAATATATATATTTACAAGCTTCTTGCGAAAAAACTGTCCTAATACCTCTAGAGCAAAAAAAAGAAAAGTTGATTAATTTTGTGACAGTGTTACAGTGCAACTACTGTAACCAAGTCCACCTTGACAAAGTTGACCAATTGTATTGCACAAAAATAATAAAACATTCAGAGAAAGTTGGTTGCCAATCATAATCACCACGAAACAAAACAAGATTATAAGCTGGTCAGTTAAGCCAAAATAAGGTATAGTGACCCAATTATTTTTGCGACTGGTTGTAGCATACAAAAGTACTTAAGCTAGTAAAAGGAAGCTGAAATGGACTGACTAGATGGTTTTCTCTACGATGCAAGATATTTACAGGAAAATCAAACCATACTTAATTTTATTGGGCCACTAGGTGATATTTGTGATACGCCTATATTTCTTAAATCACTAATCCAACAAAATTTGTTAGATTTTAATATTTAGTGATCGCAGTGAGTGATTATCACTTAATTAACTTGAGCTTATTTAAAGTATTCCAAGTCTAAGTCTACTGAAGCAAGTCTAAACTAGTGACATCATTTTGTACTTACAGGTGACCTTTGGTTTTAAATCCATGATCTCTTGAAATAGTCTTCATTCATTCGATCCCCTGCATGAGGTCAGGAAATCATTTTCCACTGGCATCTCTCGCCATGTACATGAAGCGAACTCTCATTCCTCTCCAGGGAATCGCCATCTTGAAAACAAGATTCCTTCGCGATATATGAAGTATCTGCCTTAAGAAGAAACGTCCGCTGACTAATGCCTAGTAAGGCTCACTTAATTTTGTGACAATGTGCAATGGGAATTAGTCGATTTCTTCAGGTCATCTGTTCCGGTTTTCCTCCAAATCTGTAAGAATGCTTCCTCTTCGCTTCCTGAGAAAACGGCGAATTTTATTTTTTGTAGTCTTGACTTTATTTATTTTGGGATGTCTTGCGGCCTTAAAAGTTATTTCATCTTCGGAAAAAGACAAGCTGGGACCAAAGATATTCAATAAAAAAGCACCTGAAGAAATAATTTTAAATCACAGGTTTCAAGATGCAAGTGAACAAAAAATCAGTAAGGAAGAGAAGGAAAAAAGAGAAAACAACATTGTTAAAGGAGCTAACGGGAGGGATAGTACAAGAGCCGGCCTTTCGCATAGACCAATCATAAAAGATGCTGTCACAGGAAAAGGAATTAATTCTGACAAAGAGGATTTTTTGTTACCTCAACCAAATTATAACGTTCACATTTTTTACTATGCGTGGTATGGAAATCCTGAACACGATAAGAAATATGTTCACTGGAATCACCGATTCCTTCCACACTGGGATCCTGAAGTAGCTAAGAAATACAAGAAAGGATCTCACTCTCCTCCAGATGATATTGGTTCCAATTTTTATCCAGAGCTTGGGCCTTACAGTTCAAGAGACCCTAAAGTAATTGATGATCACATGATGCAAATGAGAACTGCAAGGGTGGGTGTGGTCGTGCTCTCATGGTACCCCCCTGGTAAGGCTGACGAGGAGGGGATACCAAGTGACTCACTGGTGCCTTCCCTTCTAGATGCTGCAGCTAAGTACAAACTTAAACTCACCTTTCACATTGAGCCCTATAAAGGCAGGAATGATCATACAGTCCATGATGACGTAAAGTATATTATAGACACTTACGGCAAACACAAGGCTTTCTATTCGTACAGGACCACTGATGGAAGAAATCTACCTATGCTGTATATTTATGACTCATATCATACCCCACCAGAAGCTTGGGCACAGTTATTGAGACCTGATGGGTCACATTCAGTACGTAACACACCATATGACTGTATATTTATAGCACTGATGGTTGAAATGAGTCACAGGAGGTACATAGATGAGGGTGGTTTTGATGGCTTCTACACTTACTTTGCTACTGATAAGTTCACATATGGGTCAACATGGCGTTCGTGGCCCCAACTCAAAGCTGTCGCCAAACAGACAAACAGTTTATTTATTCCAAGTGTGGGACCAGGGTATATTGACACGAGTGTGCGGCCATGGAATAACATGAACACAAGATTAAGAAGTAATGGAGAGTATTATAAAAATAGCTGGAAGGCAGCTCTTCAAACTGAGCCAGATGTTGTCTCAATTACATCATTTAATGAATGGCATGAAGGGACACAAATAGAAAAAGCTGTTCCAAGATCGTTTCCTGGACTGCTTTACAAAGATTATCGCCCTAATTCTCCTGACTTTTATCTCAAGCTAACTAAGAAGTTTGCGGATACATTTGGAAGAACAAAAAAATAAAATTTTGCTAGCACAAAGTTGCTACAGGTTTAATTCTGGGTGTCCAAAACTCTTGTTTGTAAATTGAAAAGCTGCTCCCTACTCTCATTATTTATATGGCTAACTCTCTCTGAAACAGACGCCTTTTGAACCGGCATTAAGTGTCCATCATAAAGAGATGTCCCTCTTATTGAGAGTCAAATTAAGGGAGTAAAGCAAAGACGGGAACTAACTCTAGATGTCTGTCTTACAGAGGTGTCGATAAAGAGAGAGCTGACTGTAATCAAATTTTTCTTTAAGAGTGGATGAGCAGTGGTTTACAGGGGAATAAATAATAATGCAGGTGGAACAGGGATAGACACTAGTATAGGAGGAAGGGTAAATACAGTCAAACCTCAGGGGGAATACTTCCTATGATGGCCTGTATGGGAAGGCTCTGCCCTAAAGGGGTACCCTTTTCACTCCCCCCTGCCCCCCCCCCCACCCCCTACTGGGAGTTGAACCTCTACATCCAGTGTTTCATCTGTTTTGGTTATTCCGTGATCAGGCAGGTGATAATATAACCTTCTTGCCACTTCGTTTTCATTCACACAACTTTGTCACTACTTTTGCACCTTTTTCACCCAAAACTTTTTTCCTTAGGGGCAAGTAAACTCCTCCATGACACAAAACGTTCTCCATTAGGGACAGTTCCCTTAGTCTCAAAGATACCAGACTTTGTTAGCAACATCACTCTGGTGTCCATTATTTGGACCATTTGATTGAGGCCAATTGGATCTTTCAAAAATCATGCTTATGGGAATAAAAGTGGACTGTTCACAGTCCCCTATTTTTTCGTGAGATCGTTAAGATATAGTGCATCTTACAGTCAATGACGGCCATCTTGATTTTCAAATGTAGCGAGGGGGTGGGCGTCGGGGTTTATAGCTCTAGTGCCACCCCCTAAGTAGCTTTGACACTCATGCAAGATGTCAGCCCGTAATGCAAAGCGTTCGATCTCGACGACTGATCTTATGGAAAAATAGAGGACTGTGAACAGTCTAGAATGAAAGTAAACAAAAAAACAAAATAGGTCAATACTCAACTTAAATATTTTATGATTTCTAAGTTTTATTCCCCTAAGCTTCAGTGTCAAGAATGAATTTTAAAGCATCAAGATTGGCCTATTGAAAAAGTCTGAAGAACAAGAAGTATCATAAGTGACTCTTACCCCCGCCCCCCCCCCGGGGGGGGGGTACTCCCTTATAAGGGCTTAATGGGGATTTGCGGCCAGCCAGGGTATGTTTTTCGGGATTTTTTGTCTTAAACAGGGTATCCATTTTGTCATTTTTTGTCTTAATCAGGGTACCAATTTTATCAATTTTTGTCTTAAACAGGGTATTTTTTAAAATAGTTTTGTGATTGCCAATGGATTAAATAAGAAGAAAGAGTTTCGATATTTATTATTGTCTTACACAGCGTATGGTTTTGGGTTAAATGTCTTAAACAGGGTAGGAAAATCAGTGATTTTTGTCTTAAACAGGGTCAGGGTATGGGGGTCCGGGCCGCTCCTCCCCACCTAAGGATATATTGAGTTCCCCCCTCCCCCCGAGCTCTTACCTAATTTTAAAATTTACCCACTATCACGTACATGTACACAGCAAATCGGGAGTAGAATCAAGCATTTTATCACAAGCAACTCAGGGTTCAATTTGACAACATCTTTAACATGGAGAAGTATTAAAGCACACGTCGTGAAGTTTTAACTTGTGTGAACACAAAGATATCCGTGTACCTTCACATTTCACACATGTATAGTTTCCTGCATCCCTCCCTAACATTTAGAAAATAGAAAAGTTGTGATAAGGTAAGATAAAAGACCAGATGATTTTGGACATAGCCTCACTCATGGGAAGCACAAAAAGCCAGCAAATCAATGACATCATCAGTATCAGAACAAGTAAAACAGACTGGAAAATATAAAAGACTTACAACATGTTCTGAAGGTGCATCATTTTTATTATCATTATAAGGAAGACACAAACTTATTTTACAAATAATAAAACTACTGGATGTGTCCACTGACGTATAGTTTCATGGTCCAATATATTGACCCTTTAAGTCTCAACATCCACATACAATTTCTCCAGACCAATCTCCAAATAATTTTCCTTACAGAACTGGCCCCAGTTGTTCAAAAGATGGATAGCACTATCCACCCGATATATCACTATACAGTGGATAAAATACTTAGAGATTTATCCACTGGATAGCACTATCCACCTTTTGAACAACTGGGGCCTGGTTGAGAAAATTGGATAAAAGCTCAAACATTTTCTCTTTGGTTATATGAATAATTATTTAGATTGATATTTCATGATCTTTTGACTTTATCGGTTTTTTGATATTGTTAGATAGAAGAAAATTAATGTTTGTCACCCTTAAGACTTAAAGGGAAAACAGTATTTCCCACTTGCCAGCTTAAATAATCTTCTTTATGTCAAACTACAGAATAAAGCAGGACTAAAAAAAGCCCTGTTTAGTTGTGTGGGACAAGTAGATTTTCTTGCGGCTCAATTGCCTAAGGTACATGCAACTAAATAATTCACTAAGACAAGCATGCAAAATTTGAGAGCTGCTCATTTAAAGGCTAAGCTGGAATTCTATTTTATTATTTTTTTTTTGAATTTTTTTTTTCAGCCCTGAGAAATGGAAAAGGTTTGCATGAAATAATTTGTCAAAACTTTGACTTTTCATGACCTCATTCTCATCAAAAATCAATTTCATCTAAAATTAGTAACATGCAATACACTGTAGCTTACCCAGCAAACCTACTAATAAGTAATAATATCACTGGGCTGAAAAAAGGAATGAGGCTAATATTCAGCCATCTTGACCAAAAAAGCTTGTTAATTAATGATTAAATTAATATATTATGACGTGGAGAACTTACTTCTTGCAGGACTTAAAGCAGGAAAGACACGCCGATCTTGCCTGCTTAGCTAACTAATCAGTACACAGGACTCACTTCATCTTTCCCCCTCGAATAACTAGCCATAATAATAAATTACATCATTACCTTCGCACAATAACAAAAACAACAGGAGGGTTCATTTGAGGTGAAATTGAAAAAATAGCACAAAATAAAAAACAAACAAACAAGCAAGAAATCATTATGTCAACACACTAGGACTCCATGACACTCCTCCTCAGATTTACAATAAGGATATATATGCTCGATAGTTTTTGTTTTAATTTCGAAAACAAATTGTTTTTAAAACAGATAATTTGTTAACACTTGACTCTGCATCTACTGAGTAAAACCAAATCTACTAAATGGTTTGAAGAAAATGCTTTTGAGTAGACTTTTGAAGGCATAAGAAATCAAAAAGTCATTACTTTCTCAGAAGAATATCAATTTCCTAGAGTGTAAGTGTTACACGGTAACTAGTTAATGGTGATCTTTCTCTGAATGGTGTATTTTAAATGAAAAATAACAAAGTAATAAACTAATTCAAAAGAACATAGCAGACACTTTCTTTAGAAAATGTACTCCTTTGATGTAGACAAGGGTGTTTTCAGCACACACTTTGATATAATAGTAAATATGATTTCACAAAGTTTCTGGTATCCTTGGGGCAACTGCTATGCAAGTAAGCAGCAAGTCTTGTATATCATGTTGCCAAGTTTTAGTCTTTGCCGGCTTGTGGTTCCATTCCTTTCTTTTATATCTACATGGAAAAAGGGAAAATAGTTTACAACTTTAAGAAAACCTTCCAGACAGAAAAGGCCTTTCCAAATATCCAATCTTATTGGCAAGACAAGTGAAAGAAGCATGGGTCTATAATGAAGAAACCTGTGACACAAGCATAAGCAAAAAACATCATTTCATCTTGAATAATTTTCTCTTCTCCTACTGATGCTTATGTCCATCTTGTTCCTGGTGAGGATGTGTATTTTTCCCACAGGCAGTAAGTGTTTCCCAGGGGAAGAATAATAGCAACCAGATGCAAAATATTAGCTTGAGAAGTTCAGCCATGCACAGGAAGCAACATTTCGAGATTGGGTTAAAAAGTGACACTGCAGTCTTGACTTTAACTTTTCACTTTCTCTCCTCCCCACCTTTTTCAATCATTGCCCAAGAGAGAAAACATTCCACTTCCGGTCTTTGCTTAAAGTCACTATTGTTAATCCACAGACTTAAAAATTGTATCAACTGTGACTCTTCTTGGGCATTAGACTTGGTTGCAGACTTTCTTTCGGGGTAGGGGTAGTTTTAACAAAAAGAAAAATACAGGGTTGTTGTTAAAAGCAGATGAACTATGTGCAAACAACTTGCAGCTTTCTAGAAGTATAACAATTTGGCTTCATTTGCACCTCCCCATCAACATAACACATGAATGCCCCCTGCCCCCCCCCCCCCCCCCACCCCATCCCCCGTCATTAGCACCCAACTTCAGTTTCCACAGTTTTAAGCTTTCCAGGACTGTTCACTGAGATGAGATTTGAACGTAATCCATCATAAGCAAAACACTTACATTATCAATGTCAGCATCTTCTTCTTCAACATCTTCACCTTCCTCAAACGTCACTTCTTCTCCGTCTCCATCACCTCCCATTGTTGGATTTTCGTTGACTTTGACTGCAAGGCAAAATGAGGAAAAGAAAATTGAAGCCAACATCTTTTTAAACAGCTCTTAATCATGTCTTTCCATTCCCTTTTTCTAAGCATAATTTTCTTGGTGTTTGATTCTTTGTCTCGTAGCCCAAAATAGAGCCTGAAACATAGTTGTAAAAAAGTTTTGTCAAAGTACCCTTAAGTGAATACATTCCCATTTGATAGTAGAGTTTCAATGCACTGAAAAATATTTTGTTTTCAAAAACTCTTGGCTATAAGCCAAAACCCACTCTTGACCTCAAATTTCACTTAACTTTAGCTTTAATTTGTGTAAAAATCACTTGGCTTATACCTAAATAAATACAGTAGGTGGCTTTACCGTTGCAGGGCTCGAAATTGCGACTGATATGGTTGCCAATGCAACTAACATTTTCTCCTTGGCGACTAAAAATTTTGGTTTTAGTCACCAAAGTGGCGACCAGATTTTAGAAGAGTAAAATGAAAACAAACATTTCATCTTATGTTGGTTTCCTTTCATAATGAAAAATGTGCCAAATTACATAAACAAAGCCAGACTACCTCCAAATTTATACCTACTCCATGATATTTTCAAATCTGATGGATTGCGCCATACTATGCTGGGCTTCTGATAGGTAGCGGAAAAAAGTCAAATTTTGCGGGATTTTTAGGAGCAAATTCGTGGAGAAATCGGCCGCTTTTGCGGCACTTTCGCAGGAATGTTTGGGGCAAACTTCGCCGAAAATCAATCGGTAAAAAAGGCCAATTTTGTGGTTATTTTTGAGGGAAAATTTTGTCAGATATCAATCGATTTTGCGCCGGTCAGACCAGCGTTTTTAACATTTTTCTAACTGAGGTCATCATTTGCTCTTTCAACAACAATACGCTCCAGAAATGAACCAATGGCAAAGCCTTTAACATCATGGCAAGTGCCCAGTTTTTCGCAACATAATCTACGCCTGATAGTTTCGGAACATCATTTGCACGTTTCAGTGACGAAGTATCAAGATAAAGTTGCAAGTTTACAGCAAGTAAATAGCCCCAATAGCAAAAAAAAAAAAAAAAAAAAAAAAATAGCCCCAATAGCTGAGATAAGTTTCGAATATGTTGTACACACATGTATTTGATAAGATTTCTACTGAATTTTGCGGTATTTCGCGTGTTTTCGTGAATTTCGCGGCTCCGCTCCTGCTCGAAATATCAGAAGCCCTGTACCTATGAGCTACGCCATTTACATTTTACAAACTGGCGACTAAAAATTTGCATCTGGCGACCATATTTCTCCGGTTGGTCGCCAAAACGCGACCTGAAGATTTTTTTAATTTTGAGCCCTGTGTTGATTCAAGTATAAGGGTGTAACGATTCATATTCCTTGCGATTCGATTCAATTATTGCCTTTCAATTTCAATCATTTTGATTCCATTATGTAAACGTTTCTCAATTTTTAAAACGTAATGCGTAATGTAAACAACATGCAACCCTAAAACCTCAATTTGAGAACAGTAACAGGACGGGAGGATTCACAGTTGTTTGGTCATTCGTTGCCATGTTTGAGAACCTTACAAAGATGTGTGTCACACATGGTTTGCCTTATTTGGAAATTCCCTAGGGGTGGTTGAAGGACAGCATTTTTACCAGGCAACACAAAATGGTACACAAACTGCAATCATCTTTGCTTGTCAATCAAAAACACACATTTTAAAGAGTTCTGGATTATGACTTTACAATAAAATAACTCACTGAGGGTATCCTGGGAAAGATTTGCAAAAATCGAACCAAAATGTCGAAATGTGGAAACAAAGAATCATGACTTGAACCAAACCATCATAATCGTGATTAACCAAGAATTTGATTAATCATTACACCACTATTAAAGTAGGTGGCTGATTTTGCCATTTTAATCAAAGGAATAGCCCATCAGAGTACTTAGCCAGCCAAAAAAATACCGACTGCCTTCCATTATTTCTTGACAACTTCCCAAAAATTGAGAATACAGTTTACAACCTCCCTCCTTTTTAATTTTAAACACAACTTGAATTGTTTTTATGTAACTTTTGGTATTTTGTTTACCCATGGAGCACTTACAAGTTCTTAAGAACTCATAGAGACATGTCCATGCATTCCAGATCGAATTGGAATTTGGAAGTGTTGGTATTTAAGGAGAGGTGAAAACTGAAATACACAGAGAAAAACCTCAAGGAGCAAGGAACAGAACCAACAATAACCTCAACAAACATATGGCATCAACACCAGGATTCCAACCTGGGCCACTCTGGTGAGAGGCGAGTGCCCTCACCACTGCACCACCCTTGCTCCTCAAGCATAGATAGAAGAGAGTAACCAAAAATTTCTGGAGTCAAAGTGGCTCCCTCTATAACCTCAGTGGAGTCATCTTAAAAATCTTGACATAAAATACGCCAAATTTGGCATATTGGCAAACCTTGCTTACAATTGTGAGACATCCACATTCTTGTCGCTTAAGCTAGCAAAAAATATCAGAAGGACCCCTTCATATAGACAAAATATTTTCCAACAGCTATTGAATGCACTGTACCATTATCTGGGAGTTCACCATATGCCTTTAAATTTCTGGCTTCATCAGGATTGTATCGCAAAATAACATCTGCTTTACCATCCTGGTGATCACAACAAAACAACACACAAATTACTGGTATATCCAGATATGGGCCCTGAGTTACATACATGAGGCTTTCTGTGGTACAATGAGATTTCACTACAGGGGTTACAAGTATGCCAGATTTGGAAAAATAAGCAATTCCACTTGGTAGTTGTGCTGTAACAGCAAAGAGATAAACAAAAATGTGAGCACTGCACATGCAAAGTTCTTGCCTTTCTTACCCAAATCTGTGAAAAGTTTGAACCCAGGAGTCATTTTAATAAGTAGGTTGAGCATTGTCATCAGGACCTGACCTAACCACAAGAGAAGGACTGGACAACCAACAATTTGACTAACAATAAATGACTGTTTAATTGTGACAATAGATAGATCAAAACACCGCAATGACATTTACAGTCTTCATAGCCAATAACATCATGGCTTAACTGAAAGAGAACCAATAACATTGCGACTTAATTGACCAATCAGGTCAACAGCCAGACTTTGCCAACAACTGATGTGATACATCTCACTTTGACTCTGAAGATGACTACTGCACAGGTTGTCGAAATGTCAGTCACTGTCACAAAACAGTCCTGATCATGCCCAACCGACTTATAAACCTATAATATTTTGATGTTCTCATTGTCGTTGTCATTGTGACATCTTAAGCTCCCTACTATTTATCACAAAAATCTTTTAACCAAAAAATAAGCCTGGTATCATCTGTAATCAATACCTGATAGTCTCGAAGTCCTAACAGAATAATATCACCTTGATTGATCCAAACCTAAGGCAAAAAAATCAGAATGATTTCATGTGAATATTACAATCATTGACTGAGTGAGTGAGGTCCTGAACAATACCGCTGCTGTAGGTGTCCAAAAAATCTGCCAGGCCAACTTGCAGTACTTACTTAAGTTCTAAATACGTAATACAATAAACTCTCTCAAAGACTGACACCTTCAGGACTGGCCCTGACTGTCCATCTTAGAGGGTTGTTTGGCTTATCGAGAATCAAGGTGACGTGACACCAGTAATAATATAAGAGAATAAAGCTGAACCTATTTGAAATGCTTACATACCTGTTTTACTTGTGCAAAACAGTGAGAACTGGAACAAGTATGTAATATGAAAGTTGAATCGTTTTCTCATTCAATTTCCTTCTTCTAATTGCAATTTACTGTTATGTAGAGCACCTACATTTCTGTTACATGTATGTGGTATTTTTACTTCATAAACCACTTGTAGTGGCCGCTGACAGTTTCAAAAGTGTCCGTGGTCTATCTTAGAGAGGTGTTAGACTTATAGAGAGTATATTTACACTGAAATGACTGAAAAACAGCAGGGACCAACACCAGGTGTCCATCTTAGAGAGGTGCCATTAAAAGAGAGTTGACAGTAAAAACATTGTCTAGTGTGTCCAGTGGTTCAGCAAGCCATACAATCATAGACAATCATGACTTGCCTGAATCCTAGCCCATTGGTCAAGTTAAAAAGTAACAATGTACATGCCTAACATGAAAATTTACTTGTCCTAGACAACTAGATCACAGGACTTTTTTTGAGCCCTTTCTATTGTTTTTTTTTTCTTAGAGGGCACCAACAAACACTTAAGGACTTGGATACCTTCCACCATAAGGGAATCCAGATGGAAATAAAAATTTAAAAAATATTGTAAGAAATTGCCAATCACATAGCCTGAAACACTTGACCATTAACATAGCACTGGACAAGTCAATAGAGCATGTATATTATGTCCATATTTTTTATGTAGCACAACAGCAGTTTCTCGGTGTTGCAGATGATGCACTAATGACACAATACAAAATATTAACATCAGACAGAACCCACACCACCATAAAATGGTGAACTTTGAGTAATTATTTCCACACTATGAACACCCAGTTTTGTTGTTGGAAATGAAAAAAAACCATTTATTGACCAAGCAATTTCAGTCAAGATGGTTGGATATTAGCCTCATTCTTTTTTGAGTTTTCATTAACCTGAACAGAGTGGACCTATGGACGAGGCCCTTTTAGGAGGGTGGGGGGGGGGGGAGTTGGGCACCTACATGTAGGTCTCCAGTCTGAATTTCAAATACGGTTGTTTTGCATTTTGAGGAGTACGTACAGCATGTCCCTGATGGTATTTAACCAATCTTAATTTTGTTTGTCGCCTTTTCATCTTGTCTTATGTCGCTGTTCCAAGGCTATGTCACTTGGTGGAATTTTTTCCTAACAGAGCCTCAACTTAAAGTAGTTCCCACACCATGAACAGCCAGCAGAGAGGCAATCTGTCATTCTTTCTAAAGGCATTTCTAAAGGCATTTAATCAGTAACAAACAGTCTTTCAAATCAGACATTATAAAATCCATTATTGTATGGCTGAATCTGCAAATGAGCAAGGTAAAGAAAATCTCGAGTTTTGATTGGCTCTCCCAAGTAGGTAAGAAAGGCCTGTCTTGCAGTGGGAATTTCCCGCATTGGTCCCACAAGAAAAAGTTTGCTGGAAATATAGTTAATTCTTTATTGACCAACCTTTTTCAGTCAAGATGGCTGGATATTGGCCTGCAATAGTTTTTCCAGAGATTCCAACCTCTTTTCAAGGAAAATAGGGAGTATTTTTTCGCACTGAAGGCACTCACACAAGCACCATACGTGTGAGCCTCTAGCAGGGATCTGGGGTATGCCCCACCAGGAAATTTGGCAAATTTAATTTGTCTCAAGCGGCATTTGCTGCATTTTTGACATTATGGCGATGTTCAATGGAGAGACTTGGTGAGACATTATGGGATAGAAGAGTGTAATACATAAGGTTTCACAATCACATCACAAAAAAAAATGTAAGATAAGCAATTGTTTTCCTTTTTTTCAGAATAAATCAGGAGAATCTAATACAAATCAGGAGACCGGAAGGCAACATGTTAAATCAGGAGGGTTGGAATCTCTGTTTTTTCATAAAGGTCAAAATTTCAGAAATAGATATTTCTTTTGCTTTTTTCTGCCAAACAAAAGAAAAAACAAACAATATATGTATTTCCAATACGTCAACCTTTCTGAATGTAATATATTAACTGTATATGAGGGGTAATAATGATAAATTACAAAACATGCAAACACAGGAAGGTGCTGCACATGTTGTGGCTCAATTTTATCCCTCAATTAAAGAACATTTTTCTTTGTTTTAAATTCATTGCCAGACACTGCTATAGCCAAAAAACGGAAAGTGTAAACCATGATAAAATTAAGCTTAAACGACACAATATTAAGCTTATTTAAAAATCGAAAGAACACTTTATAATTTTTCGACATTAATGTTTCTTAGTAACCCTTGGTATACTTGTACAACACCTACGTTATATATGATGGATAGCAACTAGTGTGTATTGAACAGACATCAGAGCATACCAAAGAGTACTAAACTTGGGTTGATTTTAACAAACCTTTTTCCGAAGTTTTCCACGAATGTGACAAAGCCGTTTGATGCCATCGAAACACATCGCTTCCAGCCTTCCGTTTCCTAACATCTTCACAACTTGGCCATACTCTTAAAAGAGAAGATAATTTAGGAGAGGAATATTACTATGAGGAAACTTTGAGATCAACAGGAAGACAAACTTATTATCACCTACCTTGGCCATCTTCCTTAAACACGAGTTCGCGTTTCTCCGATTCGTTTTCATTCTTTCCCCTTCGTCGGTTTTTACCTCCCTTTCCTGAAGGAAAACAAGTCAGTTAGAGGGTTCGACAGCATATCACATGGTGACAGAACTTTTCTTAGTTCAAACCTTTGTTCTTCGGCATCCTGTACTTAATTTAAAACTGTTTCTCGTTCAAGCTCTTCTCCCACGTTATCGTAAAATGGCGTCAAATGAATCTGTAGTCTTTATGGTCAGCGGTATCAGCGACGAAGATAGAATGACGGAAGAACTATTTCTGTTGTGCAATGTGCGGATAATTCTGGGAGATACTAGAAAGTCTTCCATTATCCATGGTGCAGCTGAGTATGAGGAGTAACATCGTACTTTTGCCCAGCGAACAGCTAAACCGAACTCAAACGAGAAAACGATGGGGGAGGGGGCGAGAAAAAGAAAGCAGAGAGAAAAAAAAGAACATTGGTGGCTGTTGTGGGGTACAGTGTAAAAGACCAGCGAATTATCATCTTCTTGTATATACTACTCCAATGGATACCAAGGAAGAAGAAGATTTATGCTATTGCCAAAGACAAAGATAAGAACTTTATTTTAGCACGATAAGAAGATCAGCATTGCTGGTGGGGTCGT
>OZ037992.1:44062217-44094717 GCA_964035705.1 Porites rus
TTAAGTATTGACAATACTTGGAAGAGATAAGGCTCAGGCTTGCTCTGCTTCCTAAGAAGCTTAAACTCAGATGTCAGTTCAAGAGAAGTATTGGACTTCAAGCGCTTCAACATTGCTTTCCTTTTCCTTACTAATCATCTTAAGACATCTTTATCCATCCATGGAGGTCTTGAGATACTTCTAAGCTTCAACTTCGGTACATTTTGATCAACTGTAGTAAGCACAAGATCCTGAAAGTTTGCTGTAGATAAGCTGCAGCGATTTTAGTCACGTACTGCTAGAGTTCTCACAGGTGCCAGTTATGATATTCGCTCCGCAGACTCTCTTTCTTGGCAAACAATTGATGATCGACGGCGCTGTGCAAAGTCAATTTTAATGTGTAAAATATTGAACGATCACACCGCCCCCGGTCTAAGGAACTCTTTTGTGAGAAGGAATGTTGATCACACTAATTACCAGCTACGTAACACAGCTACTGATCTAACACTTCCTAAACGGAAAAAAGGGATATAACCGAAAAGAAGTTTTAAATTAAGCGGTGCTATGCTTTGGTTGGAACCAGCTCTCGAATGAAGCAAAGCTCGCTGAGTCAATCTCTTCATTTAAAAGCCTTATTAGATTGTAGTTGGGTCTTGCCAAGCTGTGTATCTTAATACTGGCTATACTTTTTATATGACTTCAGTATGGAATAGCATTAGTAGTAGTAGTAGCATAAGAAATTTTAGTATTAGTTTAGGAAATTATGTAAGGTATTTATATGTCACGCCCTCCATGGAAACAAGCCAAGTGTAGTTGGGGTTAGCGTGTTTCTCTTGTGAAATGAATTTTTCAATAAAGTATTACCTACCTACCTACCTACCTACCTACCTACCTACCTACCTTCCTACCTTCTAGATTTCACGCTGTGGATTCTAGAATCTGGGTTCCAGGTACTGCATTCCAGATTGTTGTGTGTCATTGTTGTCAGTGGAACTTGGATTCCCGATTCGAATCGTTAGCAGGGTTCCAGATTCCTGAAGTCGAATAACGGATTCCAAAGTCCAGGATTCCGGATTCCACAAGCAAAAATTTCCCGAACCGTGAATTCTGCCAGCAAAACTGATTTCCCCGGATCACCGAACTCCGGGACTATAAACAAGTTTCCCTTGTCAACGAAACATTCTTCAAGCTAAAGGATTAACGCTGCTGCTGCTTCAGTCCCAGGGAACTGATTCCAGTTTATTGTACTCTGCCAAGAGCCATACTGTTGACTCTGCTACTTTTCGATTCCGGTATCTTTTCGGGTAGAAAACTTTGGCAAGTATTTTTTGGATGGCTTGATTCAAGAAGGAGTCTCTGGTGGGGTATCAAAATAATCTGAAGATTCATAGTCCCAGCGCATCCCGGCCGCCTAGGATCATCCCCATCAATTGAAGTCCGGAGCACCTCCCTCCCCTCTCCCCTGGGGCTTTAGTCCGATAACAATAGTCATGGGGGCCTAATCTTACTCGGTACACTGTCCTACTCTTACACTGTTCTATGCGCACTCAGGGAGCCAGCAACAAAATTCTTTGCAACTATTTTTTGATCTCTCTTGCTCTACCAGCGCTCGTTGGCTCCTCCCTGACAAGAAACTTGTTCTTTTGGACTGAAAGAAAGTCTTCATTTTTGCATAAAACATTTATTTTGAGCACCTTAGTTTCAAAACTCTTGTCTGTTGGAGGGTCAGTCCCAGGCTTCCCGCTTCTCGCAGTTTTCGGGATTTGCCGCTGACGGTTCCACCTATATGTACTGAGCAGTATAGAACAACAGAAACAAAGAAAAAACATGACAAATTAACAAAAAGTCATCGGCGACAGAGCGAAATAAAAACTGGGGGGGGGGGGGGGCTGAAAATAAAATATTTGTACATTTCATTTTTTCCGCTCTCGCCTGTGGAGGTAGAGTGATTTTCGAGCAAGCGTTAGACCGGACAGAAATTAGAGAGAAATGAAAAGACACGTAAAGATTTGGTTCTGAACAAGCTAAAATAAGTTGTCTGCCTGAGTGTCCCCCTCAAAAAGAAGAACTAATTTAGCAGCGCTGGACTTTCTAAAAAAGTGTAAATAACTAACTAGTAGCTGACTTGTAACATGTTATTGAAATGTTCAAAATTCTTAAAATTGCAGCCTTGTATAATGAAAGATGGCTGAAAAGGAATACAGTCGAACCCGCCTCGTCAGCGATCACCCAAAATGCGAGGACCTGGGGGTGCCTACGAAGGGTGGTCGCTTATATTACGAGAATTGAAGAAGCGATGGTCTTTTCCGAGAAGAGGTGGTCTGTACTCTTTGTAAAAGACCTTAATGCATGCAATTTCTAAGTTACGAAATAAGTAGTTCTCAGTTGTCACTGATAGTTCTCCGTATGGTTAGTGGCGTAGTACAAGAGATCCGAACATGCGTCAAGTGGTTGTTTAAATACAAGAGGGTAAAACTATATGGAAAATAATAGAACCGTCAGCGGCCCGGCAAAAAGTGGTCGCTGTAGCTTACGAGAGGTCTTAACTACAGGCCTTTGACTGGGAATTTGATGTTTTGGATCGGTGGTCGCTTACGAGAGGTGGTCGCACATGGAGGTTCGACTGAACTAACCAACTGTCTGCGAGGCTTCGCTGAGCACAATAGGTATAAGAACATCTGTAACCTGTGGACCCCTCTGGATACGAGAAATTTGGCGGGAACACCGTCCACATTTCCTTGAAAGCCAAAATAAAATGTTACTGATTCGATTGCATGCGCCGTTTTTGGCGGGAAAGCGAATATGGCAAACCGATGGGCAAGTTTGTTGTTGGTTCTCTCCCTTGCTCTAAGAGGTTTTTCTCCGGGTACTCCGGCTTTCCCCTCTCCTCAAAAACCAACACTTCCAATTCCAATTCGATCTGAAACGCACGGACACGTTTAAACTAGTTCATATGAACTCCTATGTGCTTCGTGGGTAAACAAGCAATTTTTTTTAAAATAAAAACATATGTTTAAATGGTTGGAAAGGTCCCGGGGAAAGGTCTCATCCATACATTGCCCCTTAATGAGAGGAAAATTTGTTCATAAAAAAACTTAAAACTGAAATTTTGTACTAAAGAAACAACCTCTCTCTTGTTTTACTCTCTTGAAGTGAAGTCAGTATTTTAACGTCCCACTAGTGGTTGAACTATGGGTCTATGGGTGGAGTTACTTTGTTCTAAACAGTATTTTGTTCCATTCAAGAACTCCAATTCCCTCAGCTGTTTCATGCCATCTTCTTACCGAAAGTTCATTCGATGAATTTTGGGCCTGAAGAGGAATCAGATTGGAATGAGATATTTGTCTTTGGAATACTAGAATAATACCGTTTATTTGAGGGGGCATATGAGAGAACTATTTACCCTGGCTGTTCGGAATAAGTATATTTTTTTTGAATGAAATGTAATAATTTTCTTTTGACAGGGATAACGGAATAACAGGAAAGTTTGAGTGCTCCTTTATTGGAGGGAGTTATGGACACGCCATATTTCCCTTCACCGTCAGTGAATGAAATAGTTGTAAGTTATAACCTACAACAAGATATAATGGACAGGTGGCCAAAAAGATGACCTCTTTTCAAGTACAACCGCCTAGCAATGCGTATTCACTTGGCATTGTTTTTTAAAAAGGTTCATTCATTGTGCAATTATCCTCAACGAAACAAAAATATTAGAACAGGTTCAACACTCTCAGTTTTTGACGTCACGTCCATAATTGTAATAACCGAGCTGGCGTCAGTAGTTTAAAGACAAGTTTGCATCAACAACACGTACCCCATAGTATTCCTCAAAGGTGTGTCCCGGCGCGTTATTGCAGGTAGACTCAGACCAAGTCAGTTTCCATTAGTTCGGGTTCGATTTCCGCTATAAATGGCTTTCGCCCGTTCATGTTTAATTTGGTCATTGTATTCTGCTACTCTTCGTACTACCAGTTCACAGGGCGATAGAGATTTTATATAGATATCTTACTGATGCCGGCAAGGGTGGAGTTTTCACCATAACCTGCTGTCTCGCCAGCACATATTCACGATGACAGTATGACCAGCTAAATCTTAAAAGGCTGCACGCAATGAAAAAGAAGCACGTGTTAACATCACGCGAGTACACTATTTTACGATCATAAACAATTATCTACCGCTATAAATAAGTTTTATGGTCGTGACAATTATCATTTATTTGGTCTCAGGTCTCGACATCAGGATGTAATGACCTCTCAGCTTCAGAGCTGTGCTGCACGCAAGAAATACACACCTCCATCACGCATATATAAATTCTTCAACTTCTGTTGGTCGAGACGCTGATTGAAATTCTTGCACATGCATTAAATATTTTCCACTGTTAAATTGTTGACAGACAAAATTTCTCACTGGCCATTGACTGGTAAATTTATTCATACCTAGGATGAGGTACTAACTTGCAAAAACTCCACAAAAATATATTTTAGACTTTTCTTTTTCGTTTATTTTAGGCATCTCCAGCTCGAATACCCAGCATAGAATGATGGACCATAATAATAAATATAGACTCATATTGTTCAGTAAATCTGGGAAAAATAAAATAGAAAATACGTGCGACTTGACACTTGAAATCCATAAGTGAACTTCGCTCTTTTAAAATGTGAGCTTTTCCGAATTCTCCCCTGATTAAATGTTAGGTCGACAATGAAATAATAAATAAACAAATAAATAATTATAAACTATATCTTTTCTTTCATGTACTGTGTGTATGCCAGCAAAAATCGGGTTTTTTACAGTGAGGAAATGGGTGAACCTGTCACGGAGAAAATCCCTGAATAAAAGCCCTCGGCCTCAGAGTAGATAATAGCTTTTATCCACTTCTTTCCAAATCAATTAGTGAACTGAATACGCGGTGTTTTTTAGCCTGCGAAGTCACGTTTTGTAAAGAAACAGTTTTGATGCGTTTAAGCACCTTATTTTCATACGTTAAAAAATACAATGAATATGGATAAACTACCTGTAGTATCGAGCATCGGTTATTATGGTAATATGCGACATTTGTGACATCGGGTGCTAAATTCGCTTTTCTAAACTGTAAAATCTTTTTTATTCACTTGTAAGGTTCGGGACGTTTTTTCACTGACGATAGCCGCGATGAATGGTCAAGTAGAACGCTTTCTCTTGAAAATCATTCTATGCAACTGCATCGAACCGCTGGAATTGTTATCAGTTCTTGGGCGTCTCGAGTACAGAGTTGATAACTTTCTCTGGCGACTTTTACAGACATTATCACTCTCCTGTTCTTATAGCAATATCTCTCACAAGGTTAAATACCTCACCTCTATCTCAATCGTGATCTTACTATCAAGCGACTTATCATGACCCAACTCGCAACCACAAGTCAGTTTGTCTCGACCACAGGCAGCTGCCGGAGGCGAATTACGGGGATGAATTTTTCCTTTTTTTGACTGCCTAGGATAAAATTAAGATAAGGACCTTTGTTCTGACGTGTACATCTTAGTCCTTAAATAGCACTGGTGCTTGAGGAATATTTTGGAGGTTTGAGAGTTGTTGTAGGGAAAACAAATAACGAACACTTAAGAAGAAGGTAAGAATTCAAATGGCTATAAATCCAGAGGCCGCGTTTTCAAACTGTAAGTCACTGTCATTCAATTCGTCCAACTGACTCTAAATGACCTCCGGCAAAATCTCGACTGATATTTAATAAGCAGGAAACTGCATGTTTGGGGCATCTCTATTCGACTGTCTATATGCTCTAAACGATTCTCGCTGATCTAGCTATTATCAAAAGATGAACTTGCTAATCAAGTTTTTTATAACTATAAAGCAAGACATGGGGAGAAGTGAAACCGTAAAAAGCCATTTAATCTGGTTCGAGTTAACGAGCCGGTTAATTTCTTCAACAAGAGTCGACATTTGGTTACCGATACCAAGACTGAGACGATACTGAGCAAAAGAGGGTGCGAGCAGGGTTCCAATTAACGACTTTGTAAAAAACCTTACCTCGAATTAGCGCCCACCTCGAATAAGCGCCCATCCTAAAGGCAGAAAAAGTTAATAAGCGCCCAGCCTCGAAAAAGCGCCCTCCCCACCCCACCTCCCTCCCACTCCCGCTCAAACTCAAATAAGCGACCAGCCCCAACCCACCCCCCAAAAAATTGAATAAGTACTACAGTAAGAGACTTCCCCGAAGACGGAGTTTTCTTCAAAGTATTTCACAGGAACCTTGGCTTGTTACATCTTCGAGTTTTGTTATTACTATTTATTGTTTTGTTGCAAAATACATACATACACTTGTTGAAAATGCTGAATATTTAATAAGCGCCCAGCCTCAAATAAGCGCCCACCTCGAATAAGCGCCCACTCTCAAAGTCCAAAAATTTAACAAGCGCCCAGGGCGGTTAATCGACTAAATACGGTAATTCATTAATTCTGATGACCGACTTGAAACTGGCAGCACTGGTGATGAGAATGCTAGAACTTAGGGCCTCTTCACATGAGCCCGATTGCAGACAGGGCTGGCCCGGTTACCGGGATGAATTTCGCCTTGAGTTTCAGCCCGGTTTCCGAGATGAGAAAAGGCCAAAGATCCTGGGAACGAGTTCTGGCGCTAAATTTGAGAAACAAAGCAAAATGACAAAACACAAAAATTTATGTTTCACTTTCGCGCCTATCATCATAGCTTCGGCAACTCCTAAAGCTGTATCACTGCAGTTAAATGGGATGCTTATGATATGGAAAATACAGCAGGCAATCCAAGACGATGCCATCCGGACCGTCAGAATTCATCCCGGTAACCGGGCTGAAGTGTTCATATAACAAACTTTCGAGCCCGCTTACCGAGATCTTGGGAACTAAGTCAGCCCGTCCTCTCATACGAACACATCGAAAATCATTCAAAGGATTTAGAGGTAAGGTGAGATCTCGAAAACCTGGCTCATGTTAAGAGGCTCATAGTGCAATCATCAGCCTCAGGTTGAGGAGCAATGGTTTTCCTCTTTTGCGGCAACAAAAGAACACAGATCTTTTCAAGAAAAACCTAGGAAACTTTGGCTTAAATTCTCCCAAAAAGTGAAAAGACGGCGGAGTCGCCTCTGCGGTAGAGGTAAGGTGCAAGAGCGCAGCATTTTCAAGGAAAATTTATTTAATGTTTTGAAAGCATGGGCCGAAATTGATTAACCATTAGTTTGCCGGACTGGTTAACGAGTTAACTGAAGAGAGGAGGAGGCTCACAACGAGGATTTTTTCAGATTTTTTATTTTTGTCAGGCTAGGCACAAAATGTTTTAACCCACCTCAAGCAGACCATGATTTGTGTAGTACAAAAGTGAGAGACTGCAATGTTGCCATTCAAATAAAGCTTCTTCAGTAGATATTACGCAACATGCCAATTGGTTTTCAGTGTGTTAGAGGTTGAAATGCCCGCCCGGGTTGAAATGTCGCATTTTTTTTATGTTTCTTTTTTATTGTGAGGCATTAATGTTGGAGATCAAAAGTTTTAATCTTCTGTGCTTAGCAGTGGGGAACCTTTTCAAGGCTGTCAATCATACCTTTCAATGGCAGAGACACTAATTGGCCTCATAAATCAAAATTTTAAGACTCAAAACTCCATAGAACAATTCAGTTGAACAACATGCGTACCAAAGCATTAAGCACGGTGAATTCTTTATGGAACTGATGGTTAGGTTTTTAAATCTTTTTTTAAATCTTTTTCGCTAACATACTTTACTTTTATCAAAAACAAAAGTTCGTGTTTTGTTTGCACGCAGGTGTCAATGTTTCGCGCCATTGCACTTTCAAATTTCACAGCATGCAATCATTTCTTTTCATTCTATGAACTTATCATAAGAGTCTTAATCCAGCTGCCATTTACTGCTGTTAAATATTTCCTCCCCACATCAGATGTCCCTACTTTTCTATTGTTTCATAACTCGAGTGTTTAACAGATTACTAAACAGCTTTAAAAGCCAACATAGGGCGGTCTTGTTTTCGGTAAACATTAACCACCAAACAATAACTCCTTTGATAAAAGTAACTTGTAAATTACTTTATTTAAAGAAAGTATGATCACTATAGGCGACTTATTGTCGCAAATAACTCGATTTTGGTCAGCTTATATATATTTGACTCGCACACCTTCACTTGCATTTCCGTCGATATTGAGGTTTTGCCTTAAATAACTGTTATAAGCTCATCAAGTGATCTTGCTTGCCCTTGCATACGTGTTAGAGGTTGGTGTAGGAGTTGACTTTTTAATATCTCTCTCTAAGCCAACCTGAACAAATAAAACTGAAGAAAGACCTCTTCTGCGAGTCTTTCGGCTCGTTAAAATAATCACCAACCCCACAAGAGGTGTTGTCTGTCAATTTCTAGGGAGATTATAATAACAAATAATGGATTCTTCGATCATTGTTGGGGTTTTAGCAGACAGTCACACGCATTGCTAAGAGTGACAATTAAACATTAACCTTGAGACAGGTTTTTAACAATGACACAAAAGGCTGAAGACGACGAGTTTTAATTTGACAGATGAACTTCCAATTGAAATTGCAGCGACGCGATGTCGCGACGAGATGAAAAAAAGCTCGAAAAATGGCGTTTTGTTTTTTGACAGCACTTCGACACAGTTGTTGATAAAAACTTTGCTCAACTGTCATTTACTACTAAAAAAAAGTTTGTCGAAAAATCCTTTCATTCGTGGCACAGACAGTGTGACAACCGTGAATGGAGCTAATGCTGAAAAATCAAATCGATGGGCCATTAATTATCCTTGGACATTATAAAGCTCTGAGCCGGAGCAGCATTTTTTTTTCGTTCGCATTCCGGTAATCAAAAAACGTCACTTGGCTGTTAAAGCGAGTAACTCTATAGTATAATGAACGCGCAAAAAAATTATCAACACTTCAAAACATTTATACAGCTGTACAGGGGATTACAAAGTTTGTCCGCAAAAATCTGATACGCAATCAACTTGAAGATTGTTTCTGGACCGCAAACTTCCGTCCAAGTTCCAAAAACAATAGCTTAAAAGTTGGCAAAGTTCCGGATAATATTTTTGATTGTCCTATCCTTGTAGTTCGTGTGTCACATGCTAATACTGACAAATCCACACTCTCAATCAAATAGAGTAGAAATTAACATTTTTGAAAAACAACTCCACAAAGCTTCCATTGTCCGATTGAAGTCTATTTTGGGTGATGAAGTCAGGTCAATTTGCCTTTATATTCAGTCTTGGACTGGAAGCGTTTTAAGTGTTTGTAACTTGACGGGTGAAGTAAATTCAAGGTGAGTAGTTATCTATACCTTTAAAGACTGTCTCGGATCAGCTGTACGCTGAGTAACTTCCCGGAACTAGATGCAAAACTTGCTAATAGTTTCTAAATGTGTTGAGTAGAATGAACACTCGTGTACGAAAAGGCGTAACTAATAGCCATTTGGACAGGAGTCAACTTTGAACTAGATCTGAACAAAACAATAACATGAGCGGCCCGCTTAGTCTATTAGGTGAAGAAAAAATAGAAGCAGCCACAACTTCCTTTGGTGAAGATATTTTGCCGGTTATTAGGTAAACGAACGATTAATTTATCTTTTTTCTCATTGACGAAGTTGAATTGACGCCGGTGTCGAGGTAAACCGTTAATGAAAGGTCGAGCTTGAATGCGACTCACTTAATGGCGGTAAATAAGGCATTAGCGGCAGTTTTTATTCTCAAAATTACCATTTGAGCGACTTTCACTGGCTCGGCGGCGACTAGAGTATGGTGCATATTGACTCCTAGGGGTTCAAAGAAACATTCCCGAAAGATGCGTAACTGATAGAGGTTCTACAGACTCCTTCCAGTTCACGGCAGTGCTTTTCCCCTTAACTACCATTTACTCGCAGAAATAGAACAAAAGACTCTGGTGTTTTAAGGTTTTTCCGACGGTAAATTCAGTTTACCTTAAGGTAGAGTCAAAAGCTTATTTTCCGACTGAGTCGATACACAACAAATTGGTCAGTGTATTGAGTCCAAGAATTTACGGCGATTCGCTCGCTTTACAGGCCCCCAACCTACGCAACATTTTGAGTATTGAACCTCTTCATTCCTTTGAATGAATTCCTTGTATTAACGGGTGCTTGTGACATTGTTTCAAAATATAATGGTTTGGTTTTCATTATAAAAAATTATAAGCACTAACGAATTTTTTACCCTTAACCACAAAGAAAAGTTTCTATCCTCCAGTTGTTTTCATCTATTGTGTTTTTCCGACATGCGCAAGTTGCTGATCTGGTGCAATGTACTGTTTTTCTTTTCCTATACATCAGGGCCTTCTTCTACTTAATAAAGTGAATCTTGGAAAGTTCATTACCCGCCAATTGCAGAAAGCTCAAAGAATTGCCCCTTCCCACTGCGAACAATAAGAAAATGAAAAAGTTCAGTATTCCCTGCACTTTATCATGGACATTTGCGATCGAGAAGCGAAGGTTGATGATATCAGTGCAATAATTATCTATAAAGGCGTCACGCATTTTGGTTTTTAGGTAAAGTTTGCGCCATTTGCGTACTTAAAAAGACACGTAACAGCCTCCCAGATTGAGTGTTCAACACTAACATTGCGCAATTACACCCCCTGTTTCCTCAACAGAAAGTTTTACGTTGGTATATATTCTTACCGCTACCGATCTAGCAATGTCTAATATCATTAGCTATTTTCCATAGTCCCACAAAGGTCAGGCGCAAAAAAAAAATTACCTTTGCACCCTGTACTTCTTAAAAAGTACTTCACAGGTTACTTTATTTAACGAAAATTACCACGCATTCATGTTCTAGTTCATTTTCCTATGGGAATGTAGCTGAATGTTTGTTTTCAATTATTTTACTGATACTGAAACGGAAATAAAATTTGAAGTTTACTTTTATTAACTACGTTACAAAACCTACAAAGCAAAGTTTTCGGAGGCCATATAAAGCCGGACTTAACAATAATAAAAAGAGATATTGCTTTGCTGTATGATGTTGTAAACAAGGTAATTCAGCTGACCTCATGAACAATCCACTTAAGCGAATATAAACAGGCTGTTCTAATATCAAATCCGATCTTTCACAAGACAAAGCTGTGACGCGACTCTCAATCTGTGTCTATCGCATTTAAGGTAAGTGCCCTCTAAGAAAAAGTCTTATTAATGGTTGGTGGGAGAAAACTGCAGACTGGAAAATATCGTTATCAAACTGGTTGTAACATTTTCAACACAGGTAGACTCCTTCTGTTCCGGAATTTAAAAACTGTGTTTACATGCTTGGCCAAAAATGAAGTTTCCTGCTACAACTGAATTTGCTGGCTTGAAAAAAGATTCTCGAGACCTAAGACCCGACACGAAGTCTGCAAAACAGGTAAATATAAAATTATATTTTTACCTTTAAGATAGATAATAACGATATGTGATTATGTTTTGATATCTGAATCCCTGTACACATGCCGACTCTTTGAAATTATTCAACTGTAAGCTTGTAAAATGGAATTGCGTTATAGAAGTCAGGTTCTGTATTAAAAATTTTCAGTGGTTTCGGCCAGCTTGCCATTTTTTTCCAAGAAATTTCTTCTTCCAACTAGTCTTCCAAATCGACAAAAGTGGACTATTCAGAGTTTGGAAACTTTGCAACAATGATGATTTTGGACCCAAGTGCACGCTGAAATTTTTTATTCCTACATTCCAAGCTCGATCAGTTCCTGTAGTCGATTCTGTCAATTTCTCAAATCCTTATCCAGAGAAAACATCCCACTCGCGAAAGTAGCTTCCTTTATAATAAAATGCGAAGCCCCAGCAAAGCTGGTGGTCTCAGTCCTAACCACGATTTAAGTGAAAAGAAGCCTATTGGCAAGACAGAATACAATGGCATTTGTAAAGAGGTAAGAGAAGTCTTTAATCAATGCCATGTCCACACGACAAGACCCTTTCATTAATTATACAAAGTTGAATTCTGGATGATTTGTGAGAAGTCTTTAATCAATGTCATTTTAACGCGACAAGACCCTTTCATTAATTATAGAAAGTTAAATCCTGGATGCCTATTGGCGGACTGTGGTGTGTTCTGAATGACTTATTCCCTCAGTATCCATTTTATGAATTTTATACAGTTATTTTTCGATATTTTACCACTACCCCTTGAACTCACATCTGTCTTATCTTTCCTCTGAAAGCATCTTTCAATTCAATTTCGTCGCTCTTTGGGGGGCAAAATAGGTTTTTTTGCTTTCTGAATCCGATGCCGTTGTTCTTTTAAAAATCGTCGTCGCTGTTGAGTCGAAAATCACAAAAAACAAATATAACAAAAGTTCTAGTTTAGAGACTTCTTCATGAATGAACGCACTCGCCACCGTCTCGTGTGGTAATAATTTTCTTGTTCATTCTACTGTCAATAAGTGCGATGAGTTTATTTGCCAGTAAAACTTTTACATAAGTCACTAGCCCTTAAATTTTTACAACGAGGACACTGACTGATTTTCAGTACCTCTGCCTCTTTTTTGTATGTTTAATTTATATGCAGCCTAATTCGTTCTTGCTTAAGCATTGAATTAGTGTCCTTTCAGCTCAATCACACTGTCAGCAGGGATATATATTGTGTTCTGGCCGGCTGACTAACTCAGCTCTTAGTCGATGTTTTCCCTTTCGTCCGACATGCTGCGTTCGCGTGCAAGATTCACTCGCGTGCAGTTAAAAGCGATTTAGATAATACCTCGCTCTCTTACAGCTCATTCAGGCTGTCAAAGTACTAACAAATTGCGAACTCGAACCTTAAGTTCAGCTGTTAATGAGTCCGTATTTACCCTCCGTCCTATATAATTTATAAACAAAGGCAATTTAGATACCGCAAACTGGTAAATACTGCCCTTTATCTGCACCAAGAAAGTGGCGTCGTATTGGCCCAATATCTTCGCCACACAGACGCTATTCTAAGGAGGGGTGGGGTCACAATGTCGAAATTTTGATGATAATAATAGTGCGATAAGATCACCGGTCAATCACCCACGCTTCCCTATTAATTTGTTTCAGTACGTTCGTTTACTTTAGTGTGATAAGATGAAAAAGATAATAGACAAATTTGACTAAAGATAATGGGTCGGGAATAATTAAACATCCGTCGGGATGTTGTATGTCTCGTGAAACTGCCAGGTTCGATTAACGCCGTCTCCGTGTCCGGTCTTTGATCTTGAATGCGGGCTCATTTTCCCGATCGAGCCCAGGAAACTGCTCGCGCTTGCACCGTACTACTCTCAGAGGTGGAAAAATGTGACGTATTTTGGCCTCTAGTCAAGTGTAGGTTCGATTACCAGCATCTGAAAAAGCTTTTTATCAGTAGTGAAAAGCTGATGCTTTGCCTTCTTGTTGCCTTAAGTAATTTTCACTGTTAAGAATTGTCTTAATTTCGTCTAAATAGTTTTGTCACAATCCGTAATGGTCACTTTTGATCACTTTTGAAAATGTATTTTGATTAACATCAAGAGAGGATAAAGCTAACATACGAAACGCGTAAGTTCGCAATGTTTATCACCGCGGTTTGTGTTTTATTTTTAATTAAGCTGCGATAGCCAAGGAACAAAAGTCTGCACTAGCCGCTCATCGGGAAATGAGTCCACGTTCTTCCCCCGAAAAGAAAGAAAGTCTCTTCTCGGGGGTGGGGTGGGAGGAGGGGGGCGCAACAAGACCGTACCCGAGAGAGTAGGGGAAATTGAACCTCGGTCAAGTGAGGATCCAATGATAGAGCTCGTCCTTGGTGGGCTTCAAGCTTTCACTCTTAGTTGCTGTTAATGGTATTGCAAATAAGCTTATTGAAAACGAGTTCTTTCCCTGTGGTTGTATTTCAGTCTGAGAACACAAGGTGTCTGAATTTATGTAAAAAGAGACTTTTGTGGTCTGACCATAAATATGCGCTGAGGTTTATTACGCTGCACGACTCTCACTTCGAGGAGTGGTTCAAGGAGTACTGAGCTTGAGGATTGAATCCCAAGTTTGATATTCCAAATAGAAACTATCGAGCATTACTTTTGCTGAGTTTTTCTTAAACCTAAGGTGTCCAAGAAATAACAGATCGTGAAACAACCCGGAAGATGACTGCAAATCCCAGCTAGACAATAGAAAAAGTATTTCGGTCATTTCAGAAGTGATCAAAGTCATGAAACGCTCGTGATAAAAGTATCTTCCTGCTATCTAACATGTGCAAGGTCACGATTTAGTTGTTTTTGTGTCTGGAACATGTGATGTATTCAATGCTGAAGAATGTGCATCCGCGTTCAGCAAACTCAATGTTTCCGGTACGGTCCTCCTCTGTTAAATCATTCACTTGATTATTCCAGAACATTGACGATGGTAATTACTGTACCTTATACAAAAGGTTCAAGTCAGTGTGACACTGAACCGAACACGCACGTCATACTTCAAACATCCAATAAACCGCACATTGTTAAAAATACATTAGAGATGCATGAACCAATAAAAAGAAAGTCTGCGTCCGGTATTAATACACCATTAGACTTACATATCTTCCAATAAATCAATAAAAATCAACACAAAAATCTTCAATAGATAAACAGTTCGATTTCCCTTGATGCGCCTCATAGACGGCAATGCAAAGTTTCCTCCTGTTGGTCCACTAGAACCGCTTACACACCTAAGTGCAACATATTACGGTATAAGGATCTCTAAGTCACTGTTACATCACCAAGCCTCATGCCCCCTTATGCACTCAATTAATGCTTCCACTTAATCCTATAGTTCTCCGGCGAGAAGGTCGATTTACCGGAGACCAGTACGACTCAGGCTTAACTGGGTATTGAGCCAGTGTTCGATCGAACAAGAATTTATTCGCACAGAATACAACAGCATAGTTATATAACTAACCTGAGAAGTGAGTTTGTTTACTGATAACAAGAACAAGAAATACTGAGGACTACTTACTTTCTCGACTGCTGAGCCGAAAGCTAATCCAGGCAGGGAAAGATTAATTTAAAAGGGCTTAAACTAATAAAATAAAAGTAACCGATTACAGAAACTCAGCTAGGGATATCAATGCAAAAGTGCAAATGAACTAAGGAAATGAAATGAAATACATCAAAACATTACGCTTTCCAAGGTTTAGGATGATTTGCTAAAACGTTTAATGACCAGTTGAGAAACTCTTTTACAGAACAGTGGCATTCTCAAACTCTTAAGTCTCACTGATAAACATTAGTATTTGCTTAACGTTAAGATTTAAGCTTCTTAAAAAGTAGTTATTTCTAAATTTGCTGTGAGCGAAGTAAAGAACAGGGGCACCCAACGACAATTTTCGGAAGAATATCTGTTCGGAAGACGATTTGAGATCTAGAATTTTCGAAACATTTGTTGTAAAATTTATTGCTTGCCTGCCTCTCCTAGGATTTTCGAACATCTAAAAAATGGTATAATTGCCCATTTTTAACGGATTTTTACCCTAAAAAGGTCACCTAGAATTTTCGGGAGCCTCTTTTCTGGCTGAAATTTTCGAAAAGGTAAGTTTTGATCCCTATAATTTTCGGATCACTAGACTTTCAGCTAGGAAATCCGAACAGATGAAAAATTTTTAGGTGATAAAAATATGCCTATATCTACCTTTTAAATACTAAAATACGTTTAACAATGCTATGTTTCAGTGGTTTTGAACTATATTCTCGTTGGGTGCCCCTGAAAGAAGCAATACAGGTTGCCAATTCTTGAACTTGAAACTTGACAACAACAACAACACGCTATAAATTATCAACTAATTAGGACTATGTACAATATTTGGAAAATATGGGCTATTAAATAGATATTAACTGAAAAAAGCACTGAGTCCGATATATAAAATGTATCAAATTGACATTCTTTTGGTAAATAGTAAGTGTAAGGTCTATATATCTCATATGACAAGGCTATCTTAAGATCTCTTGAAGGCATCATACTATCTCGTACACGCAGGTATTGCCTCTGAAAAAGGCCCGGGAAACGGGTAGTATTCGTTTTTCCCATCCCACAAAGGATTCTATCTTTAACGGGTTTTTAATTAATGATAACGAAGCGAAGCACTGCCATAACAAGCACTGAAGTGAAAGCTAACTGAAGGAGCCGAGGATAAAAAGTTGCTAACGGAGTTATGACACCACAAAGATTATAGCTGCAGTTAGGAGAATAAAGATTTATTATAGCGACTGTAACTTTTCAGTCATAGAAAATAAGTTTCATAACTTATGCTCTGGAATGTCATTAGCTTCAGAGAATAAAACACTTCACTTTCCAACTAGTAAATTTCTGGAGTGGACCACGGAGCGACAAAATCGTTATCCACAGCCGGGATACCTAGCTAGCGAGCAGTGGTTTCCACAGGACAAAATGTTCTCACAGTCTCGGATACAACAGTTTTGTAATGTTCAATCTTGTTCGATGACGACAAACATTGCCTTAAAAGGGCCGGAGATAAATATTTATGATGACACTAAACTCAAGAGTGGGCCATTGCGTTCATAAAAATACTCCGCCTTCTTGTTATTTAGAGCAATATCATAACAATTCAAAGACTAACGTTGACTGCCCACGCCGCTGATTCTTCTTTAATTCATCCCTAAGAATGAAGTACAGTGTACGTAATGCCTTTTTTCTATTCAGTCATTCAGAATACTAATTTTGAACCATAAATGACTATCAAAGGACGAAATTCATCAATTTATCTTAAAGCGCAAAACTAGTTCCTAAAATCGTGTATAATTTGTAATAAAAACAATTAAGCAAGTTTGACCTCTTATCTAAAATAATCAACAACATTCTTTAACGGACGAGTGACGAAAAGAAATTTGTAAACAGAGTTGTTGAAAGTTCAAGGTAATTTCCTTTTACATCCCACAATTTAAGGGTTTGTATTATCTTCAGCTCTTATACAATTTTTTGTGAACAATTTCCTTTTCTTTCTTATTGACTGATGTAATGTGCCAAAAAGGCAATTTGCTAATACTATATTTTGACGTTGCCATAGTTACCAATCACTGGTGTTTTTCCTTTTTTCTTCCTTCGTTTAGGGAAACTTTTGAACTTTGTATAAAAACGAATTAACAGAGCATAAGTTTGAAAAAGAGGGTCTAGTATAGCGTTATATTGGTTCGATTCCTTGGATGTTATGCGATACTGTGGCTGACACGCCCCAGTGACTATTTTGCCCAAACGAAAGTGAAGAATAAATCTAAGCCTTTCAATTTTTGAAAGAATGCACTTGACTTTCCATTTATCTGAACTTTTGCCAAAAAAAAGTTGCAACGTAAGATGGTGATTATAGCAAAAACTAAACGGATATTCATCCATGAATGATATGACAGCTTACACGGGCTGACATCATTCAGATTGTCAAAACTTGTTGTTTATTTTACACCCTCAAATAATCAGCCCCCATAACTGATGAAATTGAAGATATGAAGCTTTAAGCTATAATACCTGGGGCTAAGACCTCTTACTCTGTCACCCATTAATCTTTAAAGATGTAATAGCCCACAAGCAAGAAAATAACCTCAGATCAGTTTGCCATTATTCAGTAAATGTCGAAGGAAACATAGAAAAAGAAACTTAAAGGATTCTGAGTGATCTTGCTTCTAAAATTTCATGCCATATGCAGGCTGAATCTTTAATACTTTAATCGTAAAATTTAAGTTTAAAATATGGATAAAAACTTGACCAACTGGGTTTTAAGCTGCGTGGGCATGATGCATTGTTATGGATTACCAGCTAACCCTTACCCCTTGCTGGGCAAAAGAGGATGAAAAAATGTTCCATATTTAGGCCCAGAGAGGCCAAAATTAGATCCTTTTGGAAGGATTTTTTCGCGTTGACGTTCCCAAGTCAAAAGACCCTCTGAAGGTTAAAGACTATCGCTTTTAAACCTGAAGAGGAAACGAGAAGATTAAATTGGCGACAAGAGAAGGTATGCCTAAAGAAAAAATTGAATCGGCCTTATGTAATTTGTTCTCAAATAAAAGTGAGACAGTAGTGAGCTAAAAGGTCAAATTAGTTGATGGTTTGGAATTTAAATTATTACTGTTTTTAACAAATATTAAGACGCCTTAAAGCCATGGACAGTTGGCACTAACAATTTGTCTATAATTCGTGATTCGGACGTGCTGTGATTGAACTGTAAACGACTTGGACATCTAATTAAAACAACCCTTGTTTGTATAAACAGTTCTGCAAGAAAAAAGCGCAGCCTCTATTATACTTCTTACTACTTAATAGCCGTGGTCGGGATAACAGCAGAAAGTTTATGACTTAAAACGCTAGAACAAAGCCAGCGTGGGTACGAAAGATCAAGAACTGAAGAAGTGTTCGAGAAGAATGTGAAAGGTGTGTCTATCGGAGGAGGCTTTGATATTGATTTTGTACATTTCATAAAAAAACACTCAAGTCGCGTCGGTGGAGCGCTTTCTTTTCCAAGTCAATTTAAATTCAATTATCCATTTCTTTGCCGCAAAACGTTACCCTCAAAGTACATGCGAAAGCAACGTTATTTCAAATACGCAAAATATTACCTTTAAAAGGCTTACGCGGCGACTCAACACCGCGAAAGTGAGACAAAGTAGCGCCGATTGTCGTTGGTGAGTTTGCACTACTGTGGGGTGCTTCAGCTTTTATGGAGCGAAATCGGAGTTTCATTTAAAAAAATTTAAACACACGTGCCAGTTCCAAATCAGAGGTTTTAGACCTAAGATATTTTTTTTAGGTGATAATATTTATGTTTTTCGGTGCCAAGGACACGAAGAGAAATCTTGTCGCATTTTGCAATTATGTATAGCTTAAGGGCAAATTCATTGTGCAGAAAAACAATTAGTGCAGTGGAATGTCTACAGCTGGCTCGTGTTCAACTCCCGCCAACATCCCGCCAGCCATACTTTAGACGTGACTAAGACGAAATTCGAGACCACCAAGAAGCCAAATTTGGACTACAAGAACGACAAGTATTTGAAAGGAAGAAAGAGCAATTTCCGGTTTCCTGTTTCTCCTAGAATTGCAGTGTTGAAGATTTGAAAATCTGACTTAGATATTTGGTCCGGAGATGTTAAGTAAATGTTTTGAAACAACAACAGGTCGCGCGTAAAAGTGTAAGCACATTTTATACAGTACTTTATTTCCAAAGGAAGTTGTCGAGTTCTCAATGACGTCATTGACAAGTGTCAATGTTTCCGGCTGCTAAATCGATCCCGCCCAAAATTGCACTTGAGTGACTTCAGCTTTGCGCCTTGAGGCGAAAACACTAAAGAAACATCGCTGAGGGAATGATGAAGTATGGTGCATAAATTTGTAGAATTTGTATTACTAAAAGAGCAAATCCAATCTAAATTCGCCTTGGTTGAGAAACGTGTCAACTATTTATTCGATGTCAGGCTAGATCTAAGCGGAGAAGAGGACAATTTGCGATGTTGGGTGAAACTAGAGGGCAATGAAAATGACATTCATCGAGCTAAGGTTCGCGAAGGATGCTGAATGTTTTCTCTTGGTAGAGATTTTAGGTATTTTGAGGTTATGTGGTTTAACTACAGCTTTCTAAACGCTGTCTCTTTCTTCTTGCAGGAATATATCATAGGCGTTTGTTCGCCACGCTCACCGGTGTCTTCCCTCGACGACGACAATAACAACAGCACTCATTGCTTGGCAAAACAAACTTCATCTGTGAACCAGATAAATAATAACCAGAGTGATCGCGACACTTTCAGTCATCAGGAGATTTCAAACAGTTCAACTTTTGGCCTAGAAAGACTTAATCTCGGCAATTCATGTTTAGAACATACTTCGCGGGGCGAAAATTTAGAAGCTCATAGCACGCAATCCACCAAAAGATCGGAATGTGCTTATCCAGCAAACCGCAGCGAAGGCGATAGAGCCGGCGAAAAGGAGCAGCTAGTGCAAGAAATTATGGTCGCCCCAAGAGCGATCGAAGCAGAAAAGAGAGTGAGCGAAGAGACTGATGAGGCTTTGAGAGATTTCGCCCTCAAGTTGGGCTACAGTCAGGCTGTTATTAGCGCTGCACTTAGCAAACTTGGACCATCAGCGGATAAAAATGCTCTGCTTAACGAACTTTTGAAAGCCGAATCGTCTTTAAAACAACTGGAGGAAGGTTCTTCAAATGTATCCAACGAGAAACCTCATCCTGCACCCGAAGATGCGTCTTGTCTTCGTCCCATCGTGATCGACGGGAGTAATGTGGCCATGAGGTAAAGTATAAAAACGTTACAATGAACAAAAAAATGTTCTTAAGTATTTCCTTTACATCCCTGTTTATAGATGAACTTCTTATTGTTGAAAACGTCCGATTTTATCTCTCGCGAAATCGCTTCGAGAACAACCAATCGAGCACTTCAATCGAACGACAGTTCTGTTTGCACAAAAACACGTACTTTGTGGTGTATGAATGGAATGCTGTAATTAATTGAGAGGGAAGATATGAAAACACGTCCCTTTCAAAATACACAGCACTTTGCACAAACGTTGCCTATGATGGAAATTTTACACTGCCGTTTGTTGCTATTAATCAATTAATCGTCTGATGTACAATTATTTGTGGCGGAAGGAATACTTTCAATTGGTACACGTGCTCGCGAGAACACATCTTTATGTAATTCATTTAAATTCATGTATTTTGCATTAAACAAAAGACTTTAAAAGAGATACGTTTCATATTTCTAATATCCTTCTTAAGGAAACAGCCTGTGAAAACTTTTTTTTCTGTTAACGAAATTGGACTTTGAAATATCAGCGTATTAACTTAGTCATACCTGACGTACCCAGAATATTCTCTGTGTAGGCTTGTTTGCCGTTGTTTTAAATTAAATATTGTTTGCTCTCTTTCGAATCAGAGCTTCATGATTTGAAATCATCATTTGTCTTCAAAGCATGAAATTTTTGGGAAAAGATAAAAACTACAACAGTAACCGAACGTACGGAAAAAAAGTTGGATAAATTCCAAGACAGTAATCTGTAAATTGTGTTAAAGTACAACGCATGACTTCTGTATGAAATTTTTTTGAGTACTGTTACAGCAAAGTGCACTTAAGAAAATTGTCAACTCTCTGTTCAGTGTTGCGCTTTAGATTGCTTATTATTAATATTATTCAACGAAAATGATTCCTGGATTAAGAGCTGACAAAGTGTTTACGTTTTGGAAAGTTTTAACAAAATTTTGTTATCAATATGAAGTACATGTCAAAGACTGGTTCACGCACATTTAATCCACAGACCTACAGCGTCTGTAATTACAGAAAGGGTTATTTTTATAGTTGTGTGTCACATTATGGATATCATGTTTGAAAAAGTGATGAAAGTGCCATGATAAATTGTTACATAGGAGAGCCAGGATAATGGTTGCATTATAAGAACTGTAAAATTTGTAAGGTAGTTTTCATGTGATCCCTAGAATTTCCAAGTTTTTCTTGAACCTGGTGTATCCGATATAATTTTATGAAGCGCAGTATTTGGTGCAGCCAAATTTTCAGTGCTTGTGGAATAAAGGCTTATTGGAAGAGCTGGGAGAAGCCATGTGGATGTGTTGGTTTTGAAAGTCATTATAATTCATCAAATTGTTTTAACTATTACAATAAATTGCAATTCTGAACAAATGTGAACAAAACAAAACAATTTGTAAGTGTAAGAACATGGATATTTTTGTCAAAGTTTTGCCATCTGTTGGTGATTTGTATTGTATTTGTAATAGATGCAACATATAGCATTTTTTATATTGATCAATACTTTCTCGTGTTAACGTTTTCACTCCTGGAGCAAATCAGGGACTCTTGTATGGTGGTTCTAGTCTGTGGATGAACACCTATGTTTTCTTTCCCATGATAAATTTGTATTTCAGTATTTCACACAATAAAATTTGGAATTTTTGCGCAGTTTTTACTTCGGCTACTTCTTTAAGTGAAAGGCCAGGGCGAATGACTGAAATTCCTGCTGCAATGTGGCATATTATGTAGTGATCATATTTCCTCTTCGGTAGAGTTGAGGCATAAAGGGGTTATGTCTTGATATTCGCTATCTTTTTAAATAGCTAAAAACATGTCTTCACATTAATTGCATTAAAAAATAACGGTCCAGTTTTGTTCTTTGAGACCATATTTAGGTTCTGAAACTGTTTCCTGTTGTCTCTGTTACAAGGGATGGTAAGGATGGACGTGGATTAAAACGTAAAAATCTGGCTTAACCTTTTCAAGTTTTAACGATATGCTCGTAAAATTCACCCCAAAATTTATTATGATCAGTGTTACCTGATGGAGTTTGTTTCATATGATCTTAATAACCTTCCAGGAACATTTTGTGTGCAGGTTGCATAGCCCCTTTAGGGCTAAATAGCAGAAACCTTTTATGCATTTGGTTTTGTAGACTCTAAGGTCACATGCGGGATTTTAAAAAAAAACATGTTAAAATGATTTACTTAAGAATAGGAAGGAAATGGAACCACCAAATTTTTGAATCTGATGATCTTGTTTTTCTGGATTAACTTCAGAAAATCAAAAGGGAAATCAACCACTGGGAAGCATAGATCACATCATGGCTTTTATATATTTTGGCTAGTGGATTGAAATATAATAGTGCAACATCTTAACAAGAATTGCTGCAATAAGCTTCTTATAAAATACATGTAATGTAGTCACTGTGCTGCTGAAACAAGTGAAGTAGTATGAAGTGAAGAAAGTTTGTGTTTTTATGCTCTGTAAAGCTCTTGAAAGCTCTGTGAAGACGTGCTGAATATCACGTCTTTTCAAGTGACACAGAAGTTATATATGAACAAGCTATAGGCAGACATCTGGTAGCAAAATACATAGGAGTACTATAAAATATTGTAATTTTCTACACTCTGTACATCTCAATGTATTTTGAGTCAAAAAATATTTTTTAGATTATTAATCAGCAAGGCCATATTATACAGTACAAATAAAAGTGAAAGACCACTGAGGGTGGCCAGTATCAAATTTCTCACTAAAATATCATTGAGAAATAAATATATGATCGTTGCAGTGGTAATTGCAATTTAAGAAATTGCAAATTATCGCAGAAAAAAACGTTTTGAAACTTCAATGAGATTCGAACCCAGAGGCCATCGGTTTGAACCCCGTTGAAGTCCCAAAATTTTTTTCCATGTTTATTTGCAATTGCTTAAATTGCAATTACCACTGAGAGGATCATATCCTCGTTAAAGTTTGTATTTCCCCAGTTCATATTATCTTCACTCTAAAATATCATTGCTCATTCAAGCAGAGGTCTTCTGAATAAAAGAAATAGTGAAACTAAGAATTTCATGATTGCTAAACAAATTCTTCTCATCCAAACCACATGTCTTGAGAATAGTGACAAGAATATGTATGGTGATCATAGGTATAAAAATGGTTAATTAAATAAGGGCAAAAGACAGCAAATTATGGTAGAAGAGCAATTTCTGATGGACAATAACCGCAGTTCCTTGTAACTGGATCAGTCTACAGAGTGAAACTAGATAAAATTTGGAACAAGCAAGGTGAAAATTGTGCTGGCCCGTGGGTGCTCTTATGTTATTGAGCAAATCAACTTCCAAGTGCAAGAGTTGTCCTGATCTATCATAAAAAGCATTTTCACAGTATAAGTTTTTCTTACATATACCAGGGTTCGCACAGTCTTGAAAAGTCCTTGAATTTTAGGGGAAGTCCTTGAAAAGTCCTTGAATTCCATTTTTCCTTGAAAAGTCCTTAAATTTCTGTGCAAGTCCTTGAAAAGAGCTTGAATTTTCTTCAACTTTGAATGTAGTAGCCTGGAAATAATTTTTTGATGCTTTTTGGTTGTCCAAGACAGGATATAAATCGTAGCTCAGTGAATGTAAAGGTCATTTACATAAAGTGCTCCATGTTTTAAGCAATAATTAACTATCAGTTTAAGACAAGTGAACTGAAAAATGTAGAGAATTTGGTGAAGCAAACAGTTAATGCCTTAAAGTCTTATTAGAATATACTGGGAATATGCATTTTTGTACAATCTGTGAAATTATATTCGTAGTAGGTTGTCCTTGAAAATCTAATGTGGTCCTTGAAAAGTCCTTGAAAAGTCCTTGAAAAATGGTTGCAATTTTTTGTATGAACCCTGTATACTTAAAGGATTAAAAGGAAACATCTGTTGAAAAAAAAATCTATATATTGATTTCTTTTTCTGTTTTGCAGCCATGGTACCCAAAGAGTGTTTTCATGCCGAGGGATTGGCCTGGCAGTGGACTGGTTTCTTCACAGAAACCACCGCAACATAAAGGTGTTCGTGCCGATGTGGCGAGCCAAATCATCAAGACCTGAATCACCTATTGTTGACCAGGATGTTTTAAAGAGACTTGAGGCAGATGGCATCCTTGTTTGGACTCCAAGCCGACAAGTCACTAGTGGGCGCATTATTAAATGCTACGATGACAGGTATATAATAAAGCACGCCTCAGAAACAGATGGTGTCATAGTGTCTAATGATAACTTCAAAGACTTGATGTCGGAAAGCCATGAGTGGAAAAAGGTGATTGAGCAGAGACTACTCATGTATACCTTCGTAGATGACAAGTTTATGCCTCCTGATGACCCTCTAGGACGACACGGTCCGACCCTCAGTGAATTCTTAAAGAAAGGCTGTGGGAAATTATGTCCATATGAGAGGCACTGCACCTATGGAAACAGGTGTAAGTTTCTACATCCCGAGAGAAACCCTCTCAAAGTAGAAGCAGATTCATTGTCAACATGTAAAGAACACCTTCCACCAGAGGTTCCATATGGTCAGGTGAAGAGAAGACCTCTGCCGCCATGCCCACCAGAACACCAGTACTCTAGGCCCCTCCCTCCTGCCCCCTTGGAATATCACAAACCGCTGCCCCTTCCGCCACAAGGGGAATTTCCACAACAGATGGCCAGAGTGTTCCCCCCAACATTACGCACAGGTCAGACAGTTGGCATTGGTCAGCGACGGTCAGACCCCTTACCCTATCGTAAGGAGCTGCCTCCTGATGTACAGATAATGCAAGAGAAATTTGAGAGAACTCTTAGCGAGCCATTGTTCCAAGATCAGGCTTGTGGGAGAGTACCACCAAATCAATTAATACGAAGAGGAAGTCTGCCTCCACAAACTTATCCACCACCATACTCACCCGGGCCCCCAGAAATCATGATGCATCGCTCTTTGCCAAGGATTCCCAATGATAATGGCATGATCAGTAGAGACTGGATGTACCCAGGACAGGGTTACCCATTTACGCCTCATTTTCCTTCCAACCCGCCAGTCAGCAGCCAGTCGCCAGTGTATCAAAACCCTCAAACCACATCACTGCCACCAACAAATCCCTGGCCAGGTATGCAGCCATTCCATTACCAGTACGGTCCAGATAACTTTGCTCCCGGTCCATTCCATCATGTACCTGGTTTTAATGGACGCACACCATACCATGGCCAGGGAAACAGCTATTTCAGGTCACGAGCCCCTCCCATTATTGGTGGTTGGTGCGGCGATGTGACTGATAACCCTAAGGAAGGAGGAACCTCATCAGCCCTTGAAGTCGAGAAACTTCGTATCGAAGCTTATGAAAAGCTGTGTGAAGTCTTCCCTGATGACGTGGAGAAAGTGCTTGAAATACTTGATAAATATTCTGAAGAAACAGATGTTCAGAAGTTGACACTGTATGTGTTAGATGAGAAGGACAGTGGTGCTTAAACATTGCTAAATAAATATCATTATTTGTGCCAGTTTATGTTCCTTGAACAAAGCCAATTAATAAGTTAAATAATAATTGCCTTAGAGGATAAATAGTTTATGAAAATAATTGCACAGCATGTCAACATAATGCAAAACAGTTTTTACTTAAAGATTGTGTGCTTTTTTTTAGAGTCATTAAAAAGATATTTGCTATTGTAAATACACCATATTTTGTATTACTAATATTATTGTTTTGGATTTTACTTTCAAAGGGAGGAAATCACCAGAAACTTGAAATAAATTCACCAGACCAGTTTCATTGCAACAAAGTTAGCATTAGGCTTCAATACTTTTAAAAGAAAAATAGTTTACATTTCAATCATTTTATAAATGTAATTACCCCTTATTTTTATTGAGGTGTTTAATCGAAATAAGAAGAGTGTATATTCGTGCAGGATGGACGTTGAACTGTTTAAGTTCGTCAATTGATGTTGACATGCTGGTTTTTTTGACAAGTTTAATTTTGCTTACTATACAGTGTTTTTGTTTCTGCATGGGTAATAGAGTTATTGTTAGTGTTCCATGTTGTTAATTTTTACTGAAAATCTGTAGTTATGATTCATCCTTACTATCCCAAAGGGAAAGATATTATGTAATTAAGGGATATAGAGCAGTTAATCTCAATTAACATTCTGTCATGCTAATCTGTGTGTCAGAAAAAACAATATAGTGCTCTTCTCAATTTTAAGTAGGTAAGAATTACTTGAAAGTTGTTTGCAATAATGGTGTTTGTAATTTTACAATAATTAGGAAAAAACTGAAGTGCATGATTATTTAGAACATATTATTTTTGAATTGGACTGGACTTGATGCACTTCTTGCTGGTCAAGATGCAAGCCTTGCTGGACAAGAGGTCGGGCAGAGTATGTTCTGGTATTCTTGCATGTGATCATCTAATTTTCAGTGATACTAAATTTGCATTGTGAGGAAACCAGGCAGAGGATGGTAAGACACTGTTTCTCTATTCAAGGGCCTTATTTCTTCACTTTGCATGCCAAATTATTGAATATGTGGAGTTATTTACTTTGGACAGACTCAAGTCTTCCTTATACTCCAAAGAGCATTTATGTTATTTCATGGTTTTTACGGTATTTACACTGTATTATCAGTAATAATTATCAGATTAGTGGTGGGAGTTAAGATATTCATCAACTTGCATGTGTAACTAAGTTGATGAAACAGCTAATACTCTTAACATGCAACTGGCATGGAATGATAAGACTTGTATGATATTCATTGAGGAGAATTAATAATAAGAACTCAAGAGGTTGTCTGGTACTTTTATTTACAGTTCCATTGGTGGTAAATTAATCTTACAGTAAAATGGTGTCGAGTGGTTGTTTAAAAAATCCTTAATGTTAAGGCTAAGTTTTTAAAAACTTTTCACTCCGTCTGCTTTTTTAATTCATTGGTACTCTACCAATATCATAATTCTTAATATGTTAAAAGTATTAATCTTTGTACAGGTTTTTATCAGCTTTTTCTGATGTTTTCTAATTATTTGCATTGCAAAGTGATCTTATATCATTTGTAGGTATGATAAATTGGTAGTTTTCTCCACTGCTTATTGTTAGAAACCATGAAAGACTTGTGATATTACCAACTGAAAGTGGCATTTTATCTCATTTTTTTGTAAAGAATTATATATTTTATGTTAACAATTTTCGTTTTGGCAACTATCAAGATTATTATTTAAGGCAGTTCATCAAACTTGTTCAGTGTAGGCATCATAGAAATAACATTGAATTTGTGCACATTGTCCTTAAGTGGGAAAGATATATTCAAGTTTATAATCTCTTATCAGTGAGAATTTGTTTAATTGTTAGCATTTCTTGAGATGGTCTGTTGTGAAAATTTTGTTTTTGGTTTTAATTTAAAAATAAAGCCATTTTCTACTTTTGGAAATCAAACAAGTCTAGCGTGGCTATTAACAATACGTGTGGTGTGAGAGTGCTCTTTGTGAGAGCATTCACTTGTAAGTTAGTTTACATTAGAAGAAAACTGATGTGTAATTTTGTGCAGTTTCTAGGAAAAGTGTGCTGATGTCATACAGCAACTTGACGAGTTTCTAATGAAACTGACATTAAAGCTGCAAAAAAAAAAGAAGCTTTGTTTGTTGTCTTCGTTACAACATCAGTGCTTACATTGTCAAATTGAGAAATGATTGTTAGGCAGCTTGATTATTTTTGTGGGGGGTCACTGGCTACATAGTGACATCAAAACTTTCACTATTTGACTTAAATGAGGCCCCCTGGGGAGTGGGGTGTGACAAATGCAAACTGCAGGCAGGCAGGTAAGTTACAAGGTAAAGCTTGTTGTGAAATGCCCTAACAGATTTCTCTGTCCCTGAACTAGACTTATAGAAGACTCCAAGTTTAGGGATAGGGAATTGGTTAGAGTATTTCACAACATTTACCTGGTTTGCCTGCAAGTCTGCAGTCTGCGTTTTTTGCACACCATCTGAGAAGGTATTTAACCCTTTACGCCCTAAGAGCGATCAGCATCAAATTTCTCTGTGTAATATCAATGCTTTGTAAAACAGAGTGGTCATGATCACACAAGATGAATTTGCTTGATATTTTATCAACTTCTCCCCACTACTTCTGTAGGAAATAAATAGGGGCAACAAATGAGAATTCAAATTTTGATGTTAGGTTTTAAAGAGTTAACCTTCTAGTTTTACGTCCCTGTTCCACCATGTCGCTTGTAAGAATTTTACCCTTACAAAGCCTCTGGAATGTCTGTGAGTTTGCCCTCTACAAGGTGTCCTGCTGCTTGCCAAGTTTGCCTTTTGGTGTTATTATCTCCAAATTCTCATTAAATCACTTATTTGGACATTTTGTAAAACATTTACCTGGGAATTGGCTTGGGTCATTGAAGGAACTCGGATGGCATGGAAGTTCAGGAACTGGGTCGATTTTTGATGGATCATGGTGTTCACACTTAACACTCGCATGGGGCTAACTCTTTACAGGGCCAATTCATTATGGGGTGAACTTGATTTGTTACAGGGGTTTCCCCCATTCAGTTCAACCTCCATGTGCGACCGCCTCTCGCGACAACCTATCCAAAACACCCAAGCCTTACAGTTGGAACCTCTATTAAATGACCACCTCCTGTAAGCGACCACAACCACTTTTAGGGGCTGAAAGTTCAATGATTCTCCACTGTTTTTAACCTCTTGTAAGCAACTACTTGACACATTTGCTGATCTATATGTTTGCTGTGTACACTATGCCACTTAGCATATGCAAAAAACTTTAGTGACAACATGAACTACCCATGGTGTAACTTAGAAATTGCATGCAATAAATTATTGTCCATAATGTGGATGTGCCCAGACCTGGACTCCAAAGGTACTTTTATTAGTGGGGCAGCCATCCCCTGATATATCTGTAGAACAGGTTTCATTAATTTTATCGTGTGTGGGGTTAGTCTATACTGCAAAGGTATCCTAGGAGGTCAGCCATCCTTTGGTATTTTATGTATGAAGCCACCATTGAAAGTGGCCATAAGAAGTGCAATCAAGGGGGTGGGCATTAGGCTGAAAAAAGGGAGGAGAACGAGGGCAGGGAGTTAAAAGAAATGTCATTCTTCCCAGCTCCTTTGACTCATCATAACTCCTAAAATATTTTGGAGTTCAAGAATAGCTCACCCTAAGTTTTAGGCCTCAGTCATTCAAAAGGTGGATGATAATTATCATTATATAATTATTATTAATTATTATAATATTATCATTATAACCACTAGGAGGCCATCTATGTTATTCCAGCTTTGCTGGGTACAGACCTGGCCAACAGGAAAAGGTCCCCTGTGAGGTGCCTTCCAAATACAGTCCCACAACCTGTGAAAGATGGACACTAGAGGTGGTCAAAGTGAGAAATTGTTGCGTCTCTGGTGGTTCTTTACCTTAGATTTAGGTCAATGGTTTTTGAATGAATGAAATGTTGTGGACAAGAAGGCAACAGACATCAACAATAAGCTCAGACATCAGCATACAAGGGCTTACCATAACTCACCCAGTCCATGATATCAATAATGTGTGCAAGGTGGAGCACACCACTGGGGAAACATCCTCTACCCTTTTCAAAGAGTATTGTGGTTTCGAATTGACTTTTAAGATATTATTGTTAACGTCTAAGGCTTTCAATGGCTTAGCGCCTTTTTATCTGCAGGAACTTATTAGTCTTAAAGAAGCATGCAAATACAAGTTACGCTCCGATTGTGATGGACTGCTAATAAGCCCTTTGAAATTCAAGACTTCAACAACGTTAGGAGATCGATCTTTTACTGCTGCTGCTCCTCAACTATGGAATTCATTGCCCTATTCAATTAGGAGTAGCCCCTCTGTAGCATCTTTTAAAAAGACACTCAAGACATTTTTATTTCAGAAAGCTTTTTTGTGATTTTATGTGCTTTTTAATCTCATTTTTAGTAGGTTTTATGCAGCTTTTTAAGATTTAAGTAGTCTAGGTAATTTTTATAGTTTTAGTGTTGACATAATTATTGTTTTACTCTTTTTGGTAGGTTCATGCACTTTTTGCATGTATACTTTATGCAGTCGTATTTTTTTTTTAAAATATTTTTATTTTAAGCGCTGATGAAAATAGCAATATTGATATCGGCGCTATATAAGTGTTATTATTATTATTATTATTATTATTATTATTATTATTATTATTATTTTACTTCCCCTTTAACTTGACCATGCCAACAAAAGGGTGAAGGAGACAAGGCCAAGGGCTCCTGCCTCTTAACTTAAGACAAGGTCTTAAATGATCTTACCAGTTATTTAAGAACCCTGGTTGTTGGTCTGGCCGGGGTTTGAACCCAAGACCTCCCACCCAGCAGCCTGATGCTCTCCCAACTGAGCAAACCAGAAGGCAGCACCATGTTTTTCAGTCCATATCTGAGAAGCTAAGGAGGGAGCACTGCCCCTGTTGGCATTTAAGTATTAGTCTTCAGTTGCTTTTGTTGCTGTCACAGTTTAAACCCATCTTCAAACCATTAGTCACCATCTGTCTTACGTCAATGTGGGAAGAAAATCCCTTAATGACTGAGACCAGGTTTTATGAGCCCGCGAGACTGGGCACCCCACCCGAATCCTCTTTTTCACTGCTGGACACCAACATGGTTGAGGTCATTGTTAACAGAGGTCTTCCATGTGTGAAGGCCATTTCAATGATTACCAGAATTCTACCATTATCAGGGTCTCCAGAAATAATGAATGCCAACCGCAATGCACTGGATAAGACCATGCTTTTGTCTTCTAAATTTTTTAATTAAAAAAAGGTAAAATTAAATACACACCAAAATATCAATACTAATGAGCTAGGCACTATTGCTATTTCTCAGACCGAGACTTCTGTGCTTGTCTTTTCTTGACTTCCCAGTTGTAAACTCTAGCCATGTCTGAGTAAGGTTAAGGAGATATCATGGTTACAAAAAAACAAGGGGCATCAACCAAGAAAATGCTCAGGATGATTTGAGAATTTGGCAGTTCAAATAATGACAGATTTCTTGGGGTTAATATGATTTTTTTTTACAAAGAAACAACCAAATAGCTTGACCTTTTTTATTTTGATCAGTCATGTGTTTGACCCTCCTATAGTATAGTGTTTTGCCTCCTATTACACAAGTTTTATTTCCTTGACTTTTTGCTTCATGTCAATGCTCCTTTTTATCTTTATATCGATACAAAATGTGTCCATGGTGTTTTTTTCTGAGACCACACTTGATGTGGGCAACCAGATGATATGGACACTATGGTATGTCCCCTTAGTGTCTGTATTAACCTGGTTCCACTGTATTTTACTTTTAAATGTGCTATTGCTATTATTAGAATAATATCATAGGTGACAAATTACTCCTTAAATTTGGCGTGAAATTTCAGTGTTAAATTGCCATGGCAACCTTCCATACATCTCAGTGCCAAGATGGCAAGAATTTTTAAAATGTTATGAATGAAGATGTCAGGGCATAAAATAATGCTTTAGAAAACCTTCACACACGAAAGAGCACATTAAGATAGGATTCTAACAGGTATTCTTTCAAAAAATTCTAAAAATTCTGAACTTAAGCCAAATTTAAGCTCTAAACTTTTGAGAGAGTGGAATTCTCGATCGATATGATCCAAGACAAACATGTCAAAAATCCACTATTGGCAACGTAATTCCTTACCCATGATATTAATAGGTAATCAAATGGTATACTTGTGAAATTAGGAAATAATTTCACTTGTGTTTTGTCAAAATCCTGGACAAAACGCACATGAAATTATTCCTTAATTTCACTCGTCACCATAATTCATTACACATACATATAGTTCTGTTTATCAAAGGATACTGACTTCAGTTGTTGTATACTGATCTCTAAGAAATCCCAAGTCCTCTTCTATTTCTGTTAAGCTTTTCTGCGCAGTATTAAGGTTTTTAGATAACAAAGCTTCTGCTTCTTCAATACTGTATTCTAACATCACATTTGCCTGTAAGAATGGCAACATAATAGTATGGTTATATATCCAAAACAAATTGCACTGACTTATGTTGTCTATGCTGTCTTCATCGTTTACTGTGAAAGGTTTGAACCCACGCGTCATTTCATATTAAGTAGGTGGAGCATGATCGTCCAAGTGAGCTTAGTCCTGAATAGGACTGTTGCTGAAAGTGACTGACACTTCAACAACCTGTCAAAAGGCTTTCCTATCTTTAACAACAAAGTGCTAGAGTGTTTTTTCAACCAGTTACTGAATTAGTCTAGCA
>OZ037992.1:44097217-44249717 GCA_964035705.1 Porites rus
TTTAAAGCCTTGGATTTTGATTTTGTTTAATGGCCTCTCAGTTGTTTGGATTGATTTTTTATTCAGATATACGAGGAGAAGCATGGGTCTTTTGGGCTTTCTGCTACTTGGTTTGAAAGCTGGGGAAAATCAGCCTGGTTCATTGGAACCATTCAAAACTATTTTCCACCCCTTCTCCTTTTCTTAGGGGCACAGTAAATGGTGACCTAAAAATCTTTCAAAAATACTGAAAATTTCCATACAGTAGCCTGTGAACAGACTCCCAAGTAAAGTGGGCTGAAAAAGAAAATCAGCTTGCTTCGATCGCCAAGCATTAATTTCCTGGAGGAGAAAAAAGGCTTGGAGCCTGTAGACTATGTTTTGATGCCATCCATGACCATCTACCCACTTGCAATAACCTGTAACACATATGTCAAAAACATATCAATAAGGCAACAAGACCTGTCAAATTATGATGCTACTTTTAAGCTTAAATGTATTAGCTTCAATAACATTTGCACGCATGTGGAATATATTCATTCAATATTCATCGCTCACTTGTCGACAGTCAGCAATCTCACAAATCAGATCATGATCGTGATACCAGAATCTGGTATCCATGGGGTTTCATTAAGGAATGCATGGCACCGCGCGAATTGACTGGCTGTGGATGTGACTTTGCCCGGCTGCTTAACATCTCAAAGAACTTTTTTTAATACAAGAAACAAACAGTTTTAAGTTACAATCATGCCCTTTTCTTGATCAGTCCTTTTTTTCAAATTTTCTTTTAAAATACTGAAAATACTGAAATTATACTTTACCATCAAATTTCCACTTTATCACACACGGCATGAAATCTCCTGGTTTGTTATGTGTTAAAACAAGAATCGCTCCTTAACACATTGCTAAAAGAAGTGGGCTCTATAAAAGACCATCTGGAATGTCTCAGTGTTGCAAGCATGTGTTCAAAACCTTAATGAAATGCCTGGGCATCAAGGATGGGCAGTGTCAAAACAAAGTCTACAGGCTCCCCTACCTAGTTTTCTTCCCCAGGTGACCCTTGGCTCGCTTTGCTGGCTAATTTTCTCTTTTGCTTCACTCCACTTGGACATAAAGTCGAGCCCCACTTTCAGACACCCGCATAACACAGACACCTCGTAATTACGAACAATTTTATTTGTCCCTGGGAATAGCCCATACATTTTCTCCAAATTCAACCCACTTAATACAGACACCAGTTAAAGTGGAGAACAGACACTTTTTACTCTCCCAATCAGCAGAAGATTTTCATAGAAAGTGAACCTCACTAATGTGGAAACTTCATTATAAACTATGTGCTGTTAGAGACCTTTCCTTTCTGAAGGTAAAAAAGACCTTCAGTTGACAGCATGTCAATAATTCCAGCGCTACCTTACACCAGAATGGAGGTCAATTCCAGACTATTTTTGCATCAAACAAGTTATGCAGAGAACATACAGTTATGATTACAGTCAAACCAGGTCAAGCGTTCCCATCACTAACAAACTAATGAATTCATTAATGGAAAAATGATTTCGTTTGTTGATTCAATAATCCATTCATAAAATGAATAATCCAACAGTCAAATTGTACCTCGATTCAATAATCAAATGTTGATTTGGTTTATGAACAAAATCTACCAGTTCTTTATTCTTGTCTGTTGTGTTCAATCGTATTTGCTTCCCTTTTCCTGCCGTTTACAATTGCGTTTTTCATTGCCTTTAATCAAAATAACAGCTAGAATAGACAGACCGCAAATGCAAAGAAACTGACAAAGGCCAAGGATCGAAATCCACCAATCACCGCACATACCCTGACCTCAGTTTGACCGTCCTGTTTTCTAAGAGGTCAGGCCTAGGTCTGTTGCACTGATTACTGGCAGCAAACTGGCGTACATGTAACAGTTTGTTTGGGTTTGAACTTCAGAACTCGCCAGCACTCGACTCTCAGAAAAAAAAGAGGAAAAAACAAAATTCTGAGGTCAACTTGTGGAAAGTGTCGAATCAACATTCGATTATGGAATCAAGGCTAAATATGAATATTGGATTGTTCATTTTATGAATGGATTATTGAATCAACAAACGAAATCATTTGTCCGTGAATGAATTCATTAGTTCGTTAGCGACGGGAACGCTTGACCTGGTTTGACTGTAAGTGATCCATAGATGAGAGATGTTTGAGTGTTTACATGGATTTCATCCACGAATGAAAACTTTGTGAAGGTTAGAGATGTCTAGAATTTGACCATACTAAATTCATTTTTAATTTCTTTAGAATTTTGTTCTGAACAAAGGTGTTTTTTGACCTTAATACCATGACCCTTTTATAACATATATTACACAGATCTTAGTCTTCTGCACTGTTCACCTAAGGATGTTTACGAGATCCTGAGTGAGTTGAAACCTCAAATATCACCTGGTCCGGATAGTATTCATTATTATTATCATTATTATTATTTCAAGCTTTATTGGGCAAAATCAAAACAGAATGAAATATACAAACATGAAAGAATTAAAGCCCAAAAAATGAAGGGCACGAAAGGGACACTTACACCCCTGTGGGGTGCCTACCCTAGGGAAATACAAGAATTTGAAATATTTACAGAAAAATAAAATCTTGTTGTAATTAAAGAATTGTGCTCAAACTTTGGCTCCACTACTCAGTGCAAAGGGGTCTTTTGCATCAGGCATGCTACCACACAACTGGTTATTGGCTGATATTACTCCTTTACATTAGAAAGGTGCTAATACGTTCGCCAAAACTACCACCCTGTTTCGTTAATATTGGTGGTGTGCAAAGTGTGTGAAATGATTGTGAGACAGCATTTTGTTCAGTTTTGGATAACTAATGAGATCTTTATTCCAGAGCAATTTGGCTTCCTGAAAGAGAAATCTTTCCTGTCTCGATTACTACCTTTATTCAAATAATTATTGTTCATGTGGCACTAAGTCAAAAGCTTTTGATAGACCCAAAAATTAAGATGACATCAGTTGTTAAGCCTTTGTTTCTCTCAGGGGCCCAATCATTGATACCCAATCAAACCAACACCAGCTGGTTGTTTTGCGGGGACATTATTCATCCTGGGCCTCAATTTTGTCTGGTGTTCCCCAGGGAACTTTGCTTGGACCCGTTTTATTTTTTATTTATATTAACAATGTCTCAAGGAACATTACCTCTTGCACAAAACTCTTTCCGGATAATATGAAGGTGTATAGGGTACTGAGGGACACTAACGAAGATGTGGAAGAACTATAGAAAAATCTTACTCGTTTGGAATATTGGGGCAATTATTGGCAATTGAGATTTGACACTGATAAATGCAAAGTGATGCATAATTCTAAAAAGAATGACAATTCAAGCCCTGAATTATTTATGTGGTAATAACTTGAAAGCTGTATCTGAAGTTGAGGATCTTGGGATTCATATTACTTCAAACCTGTTACCTTATCACGTGCTTAATGCAGACACCCCATTAATATGAACACTTTCAATGGCCCCTTCAGTATCCATAGTAACAGGGTTTGACAGTACACCCTGCCTCGTTCCTAGGCAACTGAAGTGTGGAAAACGGAAAACGTGACAGCATGACTCATCAAGGAGTATTATGCAATGGTTCTATACCTAGCATAGAACCAAAATCCCAGTCACTCTCGAATCAGCCAGAACACACCTGTGTACGAGGCAGCTGTATACCAAAGCTAAAAAACTTAGAGGAAATTCCTTTTACACCTATTATAAAGCTACAAACTGTTACAGTGAGCCACCTTACAAGGACTGTCAGTTGGAACTCTTTTATAAGTTTGTTAATGTTATGCAAGGCTGTGCTCTATTAACCCTTTAAGCCCCAATATCCACAAAGCAATTCTCCAAACTGATCTCTATACATTTCCTTAAAGAGGTAGTTGAGAGAATTTGACAAAAGATCAAAGCATTTTCTCTTAAGTGATCATTTCATTAATTCTCATAACCTTATCTCTTGACAAGGTATGGATACTGTTTGGAGAAAATTGATGTTGGTCACAATCGGGGCTTTAAGGGTTAAACAGAAAGCCCTTTGGCCCCTGGGGCCTAACTTCTGCTCTTGGGTGACTAGAAAATCTTCCTTCTTTCACACAATCATATGCTGGGCACCCTAGATTTAACAGGTTCAGAGAACTGGGCTCCCTTCAATGCTACTTAGAGCAAAGCCCTGTTTTGGATATTTCGATTAATTTTTGTTTCAGTTATTTCACTGACCCCACACTTAAAAATACTGCCAAGGGTAAAAAATAATCGTTATTGTTGTTTTTAATTGTGAGTAGTGACTAATCGAGCAACTGACTTACCTTTTCTTCCTTGCCAGCAAATTCAGTTCCATAAATTTATACTTCTGATGCTGTTCATCCAAATCTTTGAGCACGGACTCAGCGGTGTCATGTCCGCTCTTTTTCATAAATTCATCAACATCCTCCTGTGTGTGACGGGAAAACGAATTTGAATGGCTCGTCGGACTCAGTAAGATCATAGTTAGTACTTAAGGTAAGAGTTATTTTTGTACTGAAAATAATCATTTCCAGTAAGCTTGTTAACTATTACTCATGCAAAAAAAACTTTCCCGAGGGGAAAATACTCCAATCAAGTCCTCTCGAAAATTTAGGGATACACTGCTTCAGTAGTAAAATATTACCAGAAAAAGAGCCTCTGGTATTCCGCGATGCTTCTTTTTTTCGAGTTTTTCCTCGCTTTGTTCCTGTAACTTCTTCTCTTCAGATGCCATGTTTGACTGGGAGTGATTTTGGGTCCCAGTCCCTTACAAGCATTGTATAGGCGTATGAATGACGCATGAATAATAGTTCCGCTTTACCGCTGACCAAACAAGGGACAGGAACATATCTTTCGTAATTTTCGCTTCAAATTTTTCAAGTTAGCAGCGGAAGTTTGAAAATAGCAACGTGATATCACTCTGTCGTGTTCCATGCTTGTTTCAGCAACTTATCAGGAGTAAAACGCTCCTAGAAGGGGGAAAATAGCCTTTGCTATAAGCAGTGACTTCATACGTGACTTGGATCATCCACACAACGTAGCAGAAGATTGCAGGGACTTCCAAATTTGTTTACTAAGCACAAAGCTAACAACTGGATTTCTTTAGTAGAGTATACGTGGGTTTTATGCTACGTTGTTATAAACAGAACTTTCCGCTTTCTCTTTTTGACTGATCTGATTTAAGAGTGCCTACTCGATAAGAATTTGCCCTTCCACAATGTTGAGTGCGCAACAACACGAGTCAGGGATGATGAAGATGATGGACGAGCGATTCGATAGTTACAATTCACAGTCGTCATCGTACAGCTCCTTTTTGAGTGATCAAGAACCTGGAAGCCACACTGGCGACAGTTTTAACGGCTTTGATCATCAAGAAGCCCATAGAATAAACAACGCGGACAAAAGAGATATGTTAGATTACGAACATGAATTTGATAGCGTGGAGAAGAGACTAAAGACTTTCACAAGGTGGCCGGTTGACAGTCCTGTAGATCCACGTGAGCTAGCGGCGGCGGGATTCTATTCTTCGGAGTTTGCTCTGGACGATCTAGTTGTGTGCTTCAAATGTGGTCTGCGTCTAAAGCAATGGAAACCCGGGGATGACCCCTGGAAAGAGCACAAACAACGTAATCCAGATTGCCATTTTATTCGCGAATGGGAAACTGAAAATGGTATTTCAGTAATCGATGGCCCAATTGCACCCTCTTCTAAATATCAAAACCTTCCAAGATATCAACATTTGAATCATCAAGAAGAACCCCAGTACGGTCATGTTGTTTTAGGTACAATATCATCATCTTATCTTGATCGTAACGGAGTGCCATACTCTGAGAGGCCACCATATTTTACAGCAGGGGAGTGTAGTTACCCAGAGCAACCTTGTTACCCAGCTGGGGAGCGAGACTTTCTTCGAAGTAATTCTACCCAGTTTCAACTCCCCGAGCAACAGAGAGAAGGCACTGAAACTAATAGTCATTTTTTCGTGCAACAAGGATCTAGCCAGGTACACATACTTGGATCAGGAGTAAAAGTCTATCAGCTTGACCCTAAAGATAAATTAGTTATTCATTCTGGAAGCCAAGGCAACCACTTGCAACAGATTGGATCAGTGAGGTACCCAGAAGTAAATCGATTCCCCTCCAACTTTGGAACAAGTTTTACAATTCCAAGGGAGCACATTCAGCACAGGGTACCAAGAACAGAGGAGCAGACATCCGGCAGATATTATCCACCTGGATCATCAGTTTCTACAAGCAAGAGTGAGCAGTTTGAAAACCAGCCTGGATATGAGTACTCCATTGAAGAAAGCTTTCATGAAGGAAAACGAACTGCTGAGTTTCAGAGAAGTGTCAGCCACAGCGTTGCCCTGCCTCAAGAAGAAAATGCAAAGTATGCGCTGCAGCGGGATAGAAGCCAGAGTGAGGGACAACTAAGATATATGAATACCATGTATAAGACAAGTGCACCAAACCAACCGCCATTTTCTCAAAACATATCTGGACAGACACCGTACAAACTGCACAGATCAGAGCAAACAGTTCCTAACGAGGAAGAATTGATACAGGAAAATTGTTCTCGACAGTATCCTGAGGCAAGCGAAACTGGTCGTCACCGACCCCCTGTGGAGACCAACAATTGGCAAACTTCCCATGGTCCCACTGGTCAAGGATCAAAACGACCCACCCTATTTGTTGCCCGTCCTGTAGTGGATCCAAGCCTGCAGCCCAGACAACAGCCATTGATAAGGCATGAGGATGCGCGCCATATTTCATCGCCTGCTGACCTTGCAAGCGAGCATCATCGTCTCACCACATTTGTTGATTGGCCCCATGACCATCCAATCAGACCTTTGGACTTGGCGGCAGCCGGGTTTTACTACCTGGGAAGAGATGATTGCGTCAAATGCTACAGGTGTGGTGTAGGTTTGAATAACTGGGAGCCCACAGACACTCCATGGGGTGAGCATCAAAAGCATAATCCTGCATGCCCACTTGTCTTGGAGTATTTTTCTGGCCAATTGTCTCTACGTGAACACCCTGCCCCCAGGCAAAGCACAACAACTGAAGATCGTTTTACAACTCCCCAAGAGTCATTCCAGTATCGACATCCCCGACACAGCCATGATCTTCAGGATCGACAGGTAGTAATAATAGTAACAACTGCTATTTCAAAGACGAGCTATTTTTAGTCTTCCAAGTAGACTAGTCACATAAATTGGTCCCTGAATTTGAATGATAATCCTTACACCTCCAAAGCCTCATTTATTTGAAAAAATCCTTTGTTTACTGAAATTAAATTCAGGGCCCAAGGTGTGTAATTATTGCCATTCTGATACTGGGGCCATTTATGCAAAATTTAATGGTCTGTGAAATAAAATCAGTCCTTGTCTTTTAATACCCAGGAAAAGTACCGTAATCAGCCCATCAAAATGTTCAGCTTGAAGCAGCAACAAAGATTGATTATTAAGTCACAAGATAAAGACAAAAAAAGTTAGAAAAAAATCAAGCTTTGCTCTACAATTGGCCATTTTGGAGTTGCGTAGGGAACTGTGGCAAGTTTGAAATTTAAACTAATCGATAAACTGACACCACCATATAAAAGGTCATGTTGAGATTGGTTATTTGACCAAGTTTGAGTGCTACAAGGTTGAACAGGAATCAATCTCTTGAAACATGGTTAAAGATCCATACAAACGTCTGTAATTTTGTGACAGCATCCCTCAAAACCATATAAATTTTTTAAATATTTTTCAGTTTTTCTGTTAAACTGTAAAATTTGTCATGCATCTACTACTTGGAAGGAACTAATTTGAAAACCACTATGTTTGCCCATTTTCAGGAATATCACAGAAATCATGAAAAACATAAAGAGTTTATATGGTTTTGGCAAAACGTAGCAAAAAATAGACACCAAAAATTTTAAGAAAAATTAAAAACCCAAAACGTTCAAAGCAGGAAATAATGTACTTTATGCTAGCGTCAATGTATTTACCACCAAATTACCAATTGAGGATTCTTCAGCCCCCGAAATGATCCCGCCCTCGAAATGATCCCAAACCCTGAAATGATCACCAAATCGACCCCAAAATGACACCAACCCCAAAATGATCCCCATTTCTCTTCACGTCGACCCCAAATTGATCCCATATTAATTCTTGGAATGGAATGATATCCTAGAACTATGGATCGATTAAAATACACAACATTAACTTAAGTTTCACTAATAATCTTTACTTGCCCACATTCTTTAATGACATTAATTTGGGATCACACTTTGAATTGGATTGAACGAAAATATTATTTAATACACAAAGTCTACTATGAAGAAGATGCAAAAGTAGACATAAAGGTGACTAGATGACAAAAGCGCTAAAAAATCCCATAAACCGTAGTGAAATGTTAAATGCGATTCAAGAACGTAAACGCTGCAACAGACTTGTAATAATTCCGTGATGGAATACCATTCCTTTCCGAGAATTAAGTTGGGGCTCATTTCGTTTTTGGGATCATTTCGGGGGCTGTACAGGACACTATTCTTACGTCTTCTATCGCGGGAGACTGGACCGCCATTTTATGTTATCATCCGAGTCACGCGAAGGTGAGTCGTTTGTAGGGAAAGTACTTTCATTTCTCAGTTATTTTAAGACCCTGAATAATTGGTTCGGTCCTGGGAATCGAACCCACGACCTCCCGCTCTGCAGTCAAGCGCTGTACCGACTGGGCTAGTCCTGTCATGGGAATACTAAACTCCTTGAATAAACTTATCACCCTCAGGTGCCAATCAGGAGTGGTGATTTACCTGTTCATGCCACTTGGGGTAGATCAGAGTCCTACCCACCTGCTGCGGTTTCTAGAGTTGTGACGCAACAGAATCAGCAACACCCGTACTGGACTACGCAGCCTATGACTACCTCACAAGAGGAGGGTTATATGACCAGCAGACGCCAGTCGGGTTCAAGCAGCAGCGAATCTGGTTCAACCCAGAAACAGCGATCTTGTTCTCCCAGAGGCAGCGCTGCACTGGAATTTGACATGGAAAAACTCGCCGAGATGGGTTTCACGCAACAGCAAGTAAACGATGCAATCGAAGAACGATTAGAAGCGACCGGCTCAACGTTTCCGACCTACACGGAGCTTGTTTCTGCTCTTTTGGAGAAACAAGCTCAGCAACAGCTAAGCCTTCAGACGTGTTCGCAAACAACGCAGCAGAGATGCGAACCTGCGTCTCCTCCTCCTCCCCGTCTAGCTATCCCCACAGATATCACAAGTTCCCATTCGAGGGATAACCACTTCTTCCCGGAGAGGAATTGTGTTAGTGCCGTGACGTCACCGACCACTACAGCTCCCGACGTAAACAGTCTACGCCGATCTTTCAGTACACCGGCGCGGAGTCCTTCCGAATCAGGCGAAGAATCACTCGAGGAAAAACTGGAAAGAATGCAGGAGGAACGCCTGTGTAAGATTTGTATGGACGCCGAGGTAAGCATGGTGTTTCGTCCTTGCGGTCATTTGACTTGCTGCGTGGATTGTGCTAGCGGGGTAGAGTTATGCCCCATGTGTCGAGCGCCTATACGGGAGAAGTTTCGTACCTATTTGTCTTGAACACGGTCATCGCCGCGCATTCAAGTCCTGTGGCTCCACCAGTCCCACCAGTCCATTGCTATAATATGAAGATCACCGGTTCTGGGCTTGGTCAACACTCTCCCGTCACCAGGTCACGTTCGTGTTCAACATCGGGCAGGGTGAGTGGGTAATTTTTACCCACTGTTGTGAGATTTAAACTTTTCTCAAAGGAACAGTAACTGTTGTCACCTCTGAGCCAGCCGTTCCTGAACTAACATGCTGCGTATTACTTCTATTCTTAATTATTAATTATTATTATTAAGCTCTGTGAAGAATTCTAGCAGGTCTTTTTTCTCTGTAGTTGGATGGACATAAGATATTTATTCCCTTAGTTACACATATACACCCAAAAGTTAAATTATGACGAAATTGGTATTCTTAAGCTGAAATAAAACTTTTTGTTCCGACTGGGAACGAACTCTTGTCGAAAGAAGTAGAGTGTAGATGATCCCATTTGCTAGTTTTGACAGTTTTTCGTGCCATATTCGCCTTGAAGTAGCTGTTTTGTTAAATGAAGTAGAAACGTATCGGAAACTGTAGAGTTCGTCTTACAACAAAATGTAGAAATAGTTTGATACTTTTGAAGGATCGCTGAAACGTAAGGGCTTTTACAGAAGAAACGGTAGTTCCTGTTAGGGTGATAAAAAGGTGGTCACTGGTTATATATATGGTGATTTCAATTACCGTAAACTGCCCCTATGCGATTACAAGCCCCCTTCCAGATATAAACCCCCCTCCAAATTTATCGAAATAAATTCGATTCATTATGACGTTTTGAAGCTTAATTAAAAACCATTAAATGCAACAGGTATTTTGATTAGCACTGCTATTACTCGTTTCGAAGGGCTTTTTCTATTCTGTTTATAAGCTCTCTCGGATACAAGCCCTTCCGTTTGTAAGCCGCCTTAAAACCCCTTATGAAGGTGCATAAGCCCAGCGCTTTTAAGAGGCAGTTTACGGTAATTTATTCTAGATACTTCTCTTGCGATTTCGCTGTTCTTATAAAGGTTGAAAGATCCTTATATACAAACTTCAAAATAACAAGATAGCAAGTTGATAGATTATACTGATAGAACACTCATACACCTACCGTGAAAGAGGGTGTGACTTTCAAATTATTTCGCTACAACATCCCCTCGTTATCTTGCACAATTGCTGAAACATACTCAAAAGTCAAATATGTTATTGTCTAGTAAGGTTAAAACGGTAATTATAGTTCATAGTCTTAAGAAATAAAAATAATGTTTTCAAATATACAGCAAGTAGACAGAAAGTACAAATGCTATTATTTTACTACAGCAGTTTATGATTTCGCAAATTAGCATATTAGCAACGGACGAATAAAGTTCTTTTTGCGCCATGCTGGTCATTGTAAAAATTCGCTAGTTTCACTAACCTTATTCTGTATTTGACGTCTTCAATCCAAAAACGCGATAATTTTGAGTGATCTCACAGCCTCCTTTCCATTGAATGAAAACACGCTCACTTTTTAGCACGGTAAAAAAGTACGCTCTGCAGTCCCGGGGACGATTCGCGCACTTGCCTTGGTTACCGGTTGCATTTACTCAATTAATTTATCAGCAAACTCATCGAGGGCCCAGTTCTTCGAAGGCCGATTAGCGCTTAACCCTGGGCTAAATTTAACCCGAGTTTCTTTTTCTTCTGTTCAAAAGCATTTTCTCGGATAATTTTCTCTCTTATTTTTAGAGCTTCCAATCATCAACCTGTAGACAAAAAGAATAAAAACTGAAATGCTTTTTAAGCTTTCAAATCTGAATTCAAATCTCGCACTAACCCTGGTTTATCTTAACCCAGCTTTGAACAACTGAGCCCAGTTCCGTTTTTATGAGGAACTTATTTTTCTTCCCTCTAACTTTTCCTCTCTTGTCTGCTGTTTGTTTTCCACGGGGTTTTTTGTTAGTTTGCTTTTTCGTACTTTTTTTCGGGCGCCGGCCTGGAACGATTCCTTTTCGGATGACGAAGTATCCTCTTGCTCTGAAAACTCGCTCGAAAAGTGACTTAAATCTGTTTCAGAAATTTCGTGTTCCTCTTCGTCTTTCTCGTCAATAAAAAACCTCCTGCCATCATTTAGAAAGTTCCATTCCTCAACAAAAACTATAGACTACGAGTAGTCCCCCATTTTTCCTCAGAGATAGTAGAGCGTGGGGTGATTTTCACGCGCGCTCGCGTTTAGCACGCTCTACTATCTCTGAGGAAAAATGGGGGACTACTCGTAGTCTACAAAAACTATTTCATCTCAAAGAGTGGCCATTGTTATGTTGTGTTGAGTAAGAACACACGAAACGACTCCAAGGTCTGCTGCCCTCTAATTAGGCAGAAAAACACAAAAATTTCCTAGCACCAATAGGAAGCCAGAACCCCCGCGACCGTTTGAAACTGGTCTGGTAAAACATTGCCCCATGGGCTCTCCTCCCAGTTTTTTACTTTTCTTCGCGCCAATTTTTTCCTTCTACGTAGACTTTCTCTCGCCTCCACTATCCGCCCTTGGGTCTTCGAGGATGTCCGTAACCTGTGGTTATTACTAGTTTTAAAATCTTTTCTAATTCATCCTCTCTTGATCGAGTCTATTACAGGTTCATAAGGTTAACCTTTCCCCCAAAGTTATCATATTATGTACCGGACGAAGAGCGTGATGTAATTCAGCATGTGAACCAAAATAAAGAAAGCAGCAAAGAAAAGTACGCCTTCAGTTTTTAAGAATTTAGTCTTAAAATTTAACAGCGGCTTGAAAAAGCCAATTGTTTCCAAATGCCTCGGCAGTGTCTCAAATGGTTTTCCCTATGCCTTAGAAACCCGTTTTGTTGTACACATTTGATTTCTGTTTTCTTGATATACTGTCTTAGTATGCGTTTTTGAAAACTAACGATTTTGTACCCCCTTCCACCAACCCCCCCAAAAGAAATGGTTTTATACTACATGTATTTCATTCCTACCTACCCATAAAGGTCACCTCTCAAATTTATTCAGATTTCCTTTAAAATCGAGGACGAGATCTAGCTTGAATTTCTTTTGCGTATTCTCAAGAAAAAAGATACCCCGGAAATATTTGTTTTTAATCAAAAGTACGATTTTTTACAGTCAAATGGAATTTTAAGAGACTGTTATGATGTTTAGACAATAATGTTTCGAAAAATCCAGTTGTCATGTTTTTTGGCCTCGGTTATGCCACATGAAATGTCAAACACTACTAAGTGCTTACTGTCGTTCTCGTTTGTTTGAACTGAAGAGAAATATGTAAACTGAAGGAAACACTTACATTGTCTAGTAAATAAATTTCCATTTTGAATCAGTTTGAAGGTGCTTGCATTCAATTTGTTGCACAGGCCGAGAATCCCGCTTCTATGCAAATTATGTGATTATTAAAAAATGGGATAAATCAGACTTTTTAGAAAAAATTTCGAGATTTTTAGAGATGAAATTGGGATTTATAGATATTTTTGGAGAATTTCCGGATAGATTTTAGGCCATTTTTTGGAATTTTTGTATCCAGGCCTATCACTACGACAATTCCCTAAACCTCGAATTAGAATGACCACGGTTATCTCGTTTTACAGCCAAAATGACGCTGGTTCACGTGCGCGCACTACTTAGTATTGAGAAATTCTCGTTCTCGTATTCCTCCTTGTCTTAGAATCTAAAGGCCTCGAATTCTAACTACAGGATGACAACGTCATCCTCGGAGATCCAGGGGCATACAGTTGAGTCGGGGGAAAATGCGAGACGAAAGTTTTCAATCGTGGGGCTCTTCCGCTTCTGATAGTTAGGAAAGGCAGCCATTATTTTGCGACTTTAACAAGATGCAGTCAAGACAGGCGGTCGAAGTAAAGGAAAGGTAGTAAAAGAATTTAAGACGGACGCCGTAAATTTGGCCTGATAGTAGATGGTCTAATTTAAAACAAACGAGCCGTAAGCTAGCCTGCGAAAACATCCGTTTCGCGAAACGTTCCCAGCGGCGAAGAGCAAGGAGAAACGGACGTTTTCGCAGGCTAGCCGTAACCAACTGTTTTAGAATTAATAAAACAAACAAACAATTAGACAAACTACACGCTTATTACACAGTTTCAAAAACAATATATTGTACATATCTCTTAATAATAATAATTAATAAGATTGTTAAAGTCTAAGAAGGCGACTGCTACCTTTCCTCTAGGTAAAAAAATATTCGTTAAAATATGTTTAGAACAGTACGCATGCAGTGTGCGGCCCGCAGTTCAGGGAAGATATTAAGAGCCATGAAGGCTGAATTGTATTTCGTTGCCACCGTTCACTGCATTCAATAACCAATCATCCTGCCGTAAAATTGAAGGTGAAATGCTAGTGGTTAAAAAAACCGTGCATTAATTTCTAAAAAACGCTCTAAATCCCCCCCAAATCGGCGCCTGTGCAAATGAACTCTACGTGTATATAAAAATAAGGGCTTGTTTTCAAACGAACCGAGGTAATTCGCTTTGGCAAAGGTAGAAGCTAAACAACTTACCTCGTTCCCAGGGTCCTCTCTTACTCGTCCCTCACCCTCAGGAAAAAAATGGACAGAGGGGCAGATAAGGAGAAGAACCTGGGAACGAGGTTGCTAAACAACTCGGACTGAACTAGGTCTCTCTCAGCCTAGTCCTTAGGCGTTCTCTCTTGTCCCATTGTACGAGCGAAGTCTGGAAAAGAGCGGGCGAATCTCTCTCAGTAACGTCACAGCTCACAGTAGAGTCCAGGATTGACCCAGCCAAGAACGCCTGGGGACTAGGCTAGGCTAGGGTCTCTCTCCTCACAGTAAATGGAAAGTGAACGCGCGGGGAACTATGGGATGAGTAAAAGAGCGGGAAACGACAACAAGCTGCCCGTCCCATCGATCGCAACACGTTTCCTTTTTCCTTTTCCTCAATAGAGACCTAAAGATTTTCTCAAGGAAAGTTAGCACGGTTATTTTTACTTGTTCCCGCCACAACTATATTCTAAAACTCGCAGTAAAATGATTATGGCTGTCGCGTTTTCCTTCCAAAATGACGCTAGTTCACGCGCGAGCACTATTGGTTTTAAGAAAATCTCGTCCTCGTTTTAGAATGCGATATTAGTGCGTTTTACAGTCTTTGCATTGTGGGACACAAATAGGACTCTGCTGAGGGCGACACTACATGCTATAACTGAATACTATTCATGGTGACTATGTTTAAGTCAACGATAACTTACAAGGAAAACAGCTTTCAATGTCACAGCTGTACACGCTACTACACACAGGGAATAACGTGAGTAGTATTAGTCTTTCAACTCAGTGATAGCAAAACTAATCTGGTCTCTGTCATTGTTTTTATGAAACAAGCCATTGGGTAAATGAACAGCACGGTTTACCGCACATACCGGAACCTTAGCGATAACTATAGTATATTCCACTGCGTATTTCATCTCATGCCTTAGAGATTGACATATTTTAACGCATAATCCTTCCCTACCGCATCTCCCAAGAACAGGAACGTTTTCTTGACGAGATATAATCCTTAGTATTCACTCTTTCCGCCGGCGAAATTCCGCTAGCTCTAGTGCCCAGTCTTTACTCGATATCAAGAGGAAGATATACGCTTCCATCCACAACAACTGGTCAACTTTGTTTTGTAGCTGAATCTTTGATTCTTCACCATTTTCACTGTTGGTGTCACTTGACACACAGAAATCCCTTGACACTTCCAAGAAACACGTCTAGACTTTTCCTGAATTGCATTCTGTTGACTCTGTCCAAAGATAACTTCATGTCGCTTGGTGTCAGTTGATTAAAGGCATCCAGAAGACGCTGACATACAACTTGGTCCGTCTGCTGCGCAAGAAGATTGCGAACTAACTGCGTGTAATACAACTAAAATGAAAAAAAAACATTCCTTGATGTGGTGCAGTTTTAACATACGATTCTTACGTTCGCTACAACCAGAAATGTTAAGAAACGTTAAGACACTCCGACGAAAACCGGCCGTTTTTACTTCACTGCTGGTCACACATCTGTGAGATAAAACGCTCACCTCCTTTCTCCCTCCCAACCATTCAAAGTTGTTCCTCCAAATTTTGAGCATGGTCTCGTATTACTAGCAACTCTGATAAGAAGAGTAAGGAGATCACAAGCACAAGAAGCCCTGAAAAGCCCCATAAGGGGAGAGGATAATTAAATTTATATATAAATAAAAAGTGAGTTATCACCTGGTGACAGCAAATCAAGGCAAGGAAAGCTTCCGCTGCTGGTTGAAGTAGATCCATGTTAAACGACTGGAAAAGCAGCATGTCAAACAGAGTCTGAAACAAAACAAACAGATGTTTATTGAAACACGTGGAAAATACTCTGATATGATGTATTCAATTAATAGAGTGATTTAGCAACAGAACTGGAACGTCATTTGACGACAGGATGGCGCGAGTAACGGACTGAACGCGACTTCCGGTGCCCAATTTGCTGCTCTCTCATTGGTCAAACCGGATTTTTTTCTGCTAAATCTGCCCAATAGATAGTTTTCACTGTGACGTCATCACATTGTAAAGTCAAATAGCGAGGTTTACGAATTCTTATTTACACCAGGTTGAAAATAAACAAAAAGTAAATCTTTGTACAAGTTTCCACTTACGTAGCATATTTCGTTTTGAAAATACAGCAATTTGAACTTCCGAGTTTTCACAGCGCCTGACACCAAAACAGGAATGCTGTCTTGTTGAAAACAAGTCTCTCCTCTTGATTTTCAGCAGTATAACTACTACAAGTATTAGAAGATATGTTTATGCGTTCGTATGCTAGTTTCGAGTGAAAAGAAAGAGCTTTTATAGAAAAAGTGAACTCCAGATGTTGTTGATTTCCAGCGGCCATATTGGTGCACCTATGGCGTCTCCATGCAAAGCTCTACAAAGGTACGTGAAACTCTTCGGCAAATGACTCAGAAACAATGCGCCACAAAGACCTGAGACTTGGACAAATTGTTTATATATTAGTCTTTAACAACAGTTCATTTTCTTGGCTTCTTCCACTGGACGGTTTCCAATTTAATTTTTTGTTGCGTGACAGTGATCTATAGGCCATCTTATAGTATTTTACAGTTGTTTGCTCAGCGCACTGGCCTTTTATTGGAAGCGAGGCTGGAGGTGAAGTTGTTATCTTACAAACCTTCCTGTAATTCAAGTGCAAATCGTGTTATTCTCATGCTAATAAGACCGTAAACATCACAATTGAAATGTGAAAAACAGGAAGGTTTGTACCAAAACAGGCAACCTCCAGCCTTGCTTCCATTCAAAGGCCAAGGCATTGAGCTTACAACTGTCAGCCCGCCAACCAATGTAAGAGCCTTGGCCAATCACAATAGCAGCAAACAATCCAAGCCAATCGCAACTCGGAGCTAATACATGTGACTTGCGCCAATGGCGGGAAAATGCCAACTGCTACCAAGTCATAAAATGACAGTAAATCAGCGTAAAAAATTGCCACATTTGTCGTGCTTACTCGAAATGAGGACGAGAGGAGATTAGAGACAAGAAAAACAGGAAGTTTTAGGCCGCGCTGGGGTGGCAAAGCCCCCATAAATATTAACTATATTCACTTGTTTTTAATCTCTTCGTTTTCTTTAATGAATTATATGACAAACTGTGACAATTCTACCGTTGGAATAAAACTAGTACCTTCAGGAAATGCTGTAAAATCTCGTGAGTGGGAACTTTGACGTTTTTCTGTATTTCAAGAAAACAATGCGTTGCTAATGACGATAAAGCCTCTAGGGACATTTTAGTGACGTCAGGATCGTAACTATAGTAACAGTCAAGGTAAAGATCTGCTTAGGATTTTTTGAAAACTGCAACTGGAGTTGGCAAGCGACTGTTTCGTTCCTAGGCGCCCTTCCTTGCTCTTACACGGCGTGCGATATCTTTGGAAGGATACACTGCTAAATCTTTCCCATGGCACTCTGCAATTTTCGTCTTAGGGCGATAGTGAAGCCGAGCGACAACATACGGCGTGCAAACAAGGTAAACTGTAACATTTTACCTTCAATCCGATATCTTCAGGCTCTACTCCACAAGTATATAATTCGCTATTTAATTCTTCAAATTGCTTTGTATTTTTGTAAACACTGTGGGCGTTTTCTATTCAAGAAAAATTCCGGTTTGAAATTTCTGAAATTCCACTTGCCCAATGGAACGGTCCAATCCGGTTGAAGAGACCCGTCCCAATCCACCGCGGTTTGGTTATTTGCAGAAGAGCGGCACTGGGGGCAACAATTTTGCCAAATGGATAGGGACATTTCGGTCCGATCGACCGAAATGAGCGGACCGGTCAAAGTGGACCACCTTTGTGGACCACGTTCTAAAGGGGTCCAAAATATTCCAGTCGGACCGAACCGAAATGGTCCGTTGCATTTGATTTCGAACCGAAATTTCCGGGATTTGGGGCCGAATAGAAAGCGCCCTGTGTATTCTGAAGTGGAAGAAAAAAAGGGGTTATAGAAAGGGCAGTTACTCCCCTAGCCTGGCATGTTATCGCCTGCCCCCAAATAGCCAAGGACGGCTATTCGTAGCAGGAGATAACACAAAGTTTATGAGTATGGACTGATAAAACGGCCATGATCAAACAATCCAAACTTTGGCCTTGGAAACAGGTGTTGTGAAATACAAGTCAAAGAATTAATCGGTAAACGTCGTGTGTTTGACCTTCAGGCAAGTCAAAATTAACCAATACAAAACGTTTTCCGTGTTTGCATAGCCTGATATAAACAGGAGAGGGGTCAGGTGAAGTTATGCAAACCCCAGACGAAGTCTCGGGTTTGCATAACTGTCGAGAATTCTCCCAACCCCTCGAAAAGTGTTTTGTAAAGATTTCCAAGTTTCAGCCGACGAGGGAATGGGTAAATAAAGTACATTTGTCGAGTCTTCAACTCAAAAACCTTTTCAAATTCGTGGTTGCGCGATTAGCGCGCGAAAAGCAAAACATCTTGACGTCACAACCATGCTTACATACTCTCATCATGGATCCATGCTCTTATGCAAACACGCCTCTCAGCCAATCAGAGAGCGCGTACTATCCTAGTTATTTTATAAAGGATACTTTGCCAGTCCCATTTCGAGTGAAGCCATCAAGCTTTTAAACAGAGCTTCTGGAAGAAGGCACATCTTTTCAGGATACATATCACAAACGTTTGTCGTCAGTTTGAAGAACTCTGAACATACCACTGGAAACTAAGAATAGAAAAACGTTAGTTATTACAGCACGTTGAAATAACGCAAGTGTTGTTATCAGCTACTCTTTACAGCACAGGGCTTACAATTAGGATTTAACTTAGCTTGACTTAGGGGGTGTTTATATGATACCGGAATGACTTTCATTCCGGGAGTGGGTTTTGTTCCAGCGTGAAGTTAGTACTGCATTCACATGATAACGGCTCGCCCTGAGGTGTGCTCAGGCGCTAGCGCGGTTTTCGCGAGAGATCTGATACGCATGCGCCACACTACACGATTTGCGACCGGAACGAAGTTTGTTTTAAGTTTACATCTTGCCAGAAAGAAATTTCCTACCTGAACTACAATTTTATTTTGACTGAAATCAGGGATGAACTCATTCCGGAATGACTTGTACGGGAACGAAATGTCGTTTCAGCATCATGTAAAAAATACAGAGAAATACATGGAGTTGGAATAAACTCGTTCCAGAATGAAAGTCATTCTAGTAGCACGTGAATAGTGAGTGCCTTATTCGCCGGAAAAAGCCACACGAAATTCAAGTTAGGAATATGTTTAGGAGGGCAAGGGTGGCGAGGATTCAAATCCTGGCGTCAAAGTCATATTTAGGTTGAGTTACCGTAAAATTCCGAAAACAAGCCCCTCCATGTATAAGCCCTTCCAAATATAAGCCCCTAAAACCGGTAACGGGAAAAAACCGCCGTTAAATCGCCTCTCCAAATATAAGCCCCCCGGGGGCTTGTACTTGGAAAAAACGGCCCTCAAATACAAAGTAAAACAAAGCAAAAACGGTAAATTTACTTCCAACTATAAGGCTAGCCCAATCGATTTTGAAAAGTAAATTTTCCCCCTAGATAAGCCCCTCCAAATATAAGCCCCTCAAAAAGAGCCTTTGAAAAATATAAGCCCCGGGGCTTATTTTCGGGACTTTTTTGGTAGTTGTTGGTTTTTTCCTTTGCTCCAAGAGGTTTTTCTCCGGGAACTCCGGTTTTCCCCTCTCCTTAAAAACCAAAACTTCCAAATTCCAATTCTCGGTCATGAACGCGCGGACACGTTTAAACGAGAGCTACGTGGCCAAAAAATTATAAGTTACAAATTTTCTCCTTTCTTAAACGCGATCGAAGTGAAATAAAACAAAAAAAGAGACTAAGGATCTCTGCGCAAAAATATTCCTCGGGTTGTTTGCTTTGGGTTTAGACTGATTTAAACTTGTACAAACACTCCGATTACAGTCAACACATTGTGGAGACTAAAGAAGTACACTTACCATTAAAACATCTGACGACATGAGCGGTATTATAACATGAAGACCATAAAGTGCCAAATCAGCCGCTGACACATGGGTTTTCTCTTGATCTACATATTAATTAAAAACCATCACAAAAAGTTATTTTTCAAAAGCCAGGAAAACGAACTGAATTTACAAGGTTCTATTAGTCAACTGAGCAAAGACGATGTTACATTCCACCACAGGCTACCCACAATCCGTGTTAACCTACCTGTGCTAAAATCAAGGAAGTCCTTCGACAGCACACTCGCAAGGAGTTTTATCAACAAAAGAAGATCGTTTAGCTGTTCCTCTTCTGTAAGGGCCTCCCCGCTGACTTTCCCTGAAACAAGACAACCAATTCACACCTTGAGAAAGATGATTTTTCAGTCAGTGACACAGGCAGCTGGGAATAAAAGATCCGAGTGCTGCCAACAGAACTCGAACCTATGACAATCAGGTTATTAGTACATGTATTCTACCACTTAGCTACGGGAGATCACTGCATAGTCACATATCGGATAGGTGCTAACACTATAGAGTACTAAAGTGATGACGTCATACAAATGAAATTTCTGAAATTATGGGATTTGTCAGGATATTCTGAAAGAACAATGTCCAAGAGGCCTACTTGCCAAAAATGAGCATTTCGGGGCAAATTGTCTCTGAGATAGTAGCCCAGTTATGCTTAGAAAACTCCCTCCTAAATTTTTTTGGGGTCGACCCAAAAAAATTTAGAAGGGTTTGTTTGTTTGAACATTGTTCTTTCAGAATATCCTGACAAATTCCATAATTTCAGAAATTTCATTTTTATGACGTCACACTTTAGTGCTCTATACCGAATAGCTTTTCGTGTCGGCTCGAAAAGCTATTCGGACATAAACATACTTTGCTTGCTAGTTTAAGTATCGGGTAAGTTGAGGTTCTAAAAAACCTCCCCGAAACGTTAAAACGACGTATTAAAAAGGATAACTACAAGTTGAAACTTACCCAGATTACATTTTCCATAAGTTTGAACAAGTGCCATGCAAGCTTCATAGAGTTCTGCTGCCTCATTCTAAAAGAAAAAACATCCACTGATAAACTAACATCAACTTTATTTCTTTATAAGTTAGTTCAAACACCCTGTTATGTCTATGTAGATGTCTGATGTCACGTAATAAAAACACATGGATTTCTAAGATAGCCCAATGTTTACGTGGGGATCACGTCTGATGGATAAAGCCCCATGCGCGCGTCGGATCAATGCAAGTTCCACTTTACCGTTACTTTTAGGAGCACGAAACCAAATCTAACAAGTTAAATAAAGTCATTTACAATCACGCATAGTTAGCTAGGACGGGGATATTAGAGAAGGGTCTGCGGATTCCCAATAGGAGCATGCGCATTGCTCCTTGCTGTTTTGCTCCTGGTGGTTGTAACGTTTTTTGCTCGGTTTTGCCTTTTACCCCTCCCTCCCACCTCATGGTTAGTAGCTGGAACCGTAAGTCTCTATGCTTGAGTCATGGCTTCCCCAATGAGTAAAGGTGCCGTCAAAGAGAAGGTGTCCACCCATGGTGACGTAGCCATGGTTACCTCAGTAACTGGGTCAGCTTACTTAAGAAGGAGGAAGGAGTCGCGGATGAGAGGACAACAGATGCGCCCTCGTTACAATTTATATCAACATGTTAACAGTAAGCTCGGACGTCAGCATACATGGGCGCCTCTAGCAGCCGCTTTTCATTTGTTAGCTTACTGTACCCACCCAACCAATAATAGGGCCATTTATACGAGGAAAAATAAGACGCGTCTTACATAAGACGCGAACTTTCCGTATAAACGGCACATTTCCTCTAAAATAAGACGCGGCTTAGCTAAGACGCGTCTTATTAGATAAGACATGCTCGTATAAATGGTACAGTTCGCGTCTTATTTAAGACGCGTCTTATTTTTCCTCGTATAAATGGCCCTATTGTGAACCACGCCTGAAGGTTGGCCACACCAACCGGGTCTACGTCCCCTACTATTTTTGAACAGCGGTGTGGGTTCTTTTACGTCCCACAAGAACCAGGTAAGTGTAAGTGCTGTGAGACGGAATTTACCGTTTTTCGTCCTTATCCGACAAGACTAGAAAGTCTAACCATTTGCAGATGTCATTACAAAGGCAGCACTTTCTTCTCAGTTATTTAAAGACACTGAGTGTTGGTCCGGCTAGGGTTCGAACCCGCTACTTCCCGCTCAGCAGACCGGCACTCTCCCAACTGAGCTAATCAGGCGGCGGTGCTAACCAGGCAGCGGTAACTTACATTCGACTGTCTTGAACAATGCCCACCTAACCCTAACCCACCTGCCATACCCCCTTTAGGCAGAGGGATTAAAATCAAATTTTTCCTCGCAATCTCGATGCTCAATCAATCAGGGAGATTATGACAATCAAAGAGGTAATCACCAACGATAAATTCTCAGGATATTTGGACAAATTCTCTGCAATACTGCTTAACATTTGGGACAAGAAAGGAGAATATGAACTTTATGTTGGGACGAAAGGGTTAAGCTAATTCTGTGAATCCTGATGCCACAACCTACCTTACTCAGAAAGGCAACCTGGGAGTCGGCCAGATCAACACAAAATTCCAAAACCACAACCACCATTTCTGGACAGTTTTGATAGACATTTAGTAAATGAACACAGTCTCTTAACACTGGATTAAGATAATGAAACAATGCATGAACATTGCGTAAATTTGTTGCTAAAGCAGCTCCTCGGAAGGCTTCAAGAAGGGACTGTAGCTGACTTTTAACTCCTTCTTTTTGAGATGACTTGGCAAAATTTGACTGGTGACAGATGCCTGAAAAGTAGGACTGTAGAGTATGCAAGATCTGTGGGAAAATCAAACACCAACCGGCGTTAAAATAAGCATCGGACAATTCATCACACAGTAATTTTTAGGGAGTTATTATAACTCCAAAAATGGAGTAAAAATTTTAGCTACAGGATAACGCCTTTTATGGGGTTACTTAAACTCCTAATTTAACTCCAAATTTGGGGTCATTTTCACTCCTGAAAAAGAGTTCTTTTAACTCAGCAGAAAATGGGGTTTGTTTTATTCCTTACATGGGTTGTTTTTACTCTTTTTGGAATTGCTTTAACTCTGACAGTGGAGTAAAAATTTTAGGTACAGGATAACTCCTTTTTGGGGGTTATTTTAACTCTTCAATATCTGGGGTATTTTTACTCCTGAAAAAGATTTCTTTAAACTCCTTTTGGAGTTAAAATAACTCCCCCAAAAAATAACTCCACTGTAAGGAGTTAAATTAACCCCACTAGAGGAGTTATTATAACTCCTTGAAAATTACTGTGAAGCTACAAAATTTAGAGCCCGGTTTACTAGAATGCTCGTATTTCTTCGTCCATGAAAAGCTTGCTGAGAAGAAGGAACCACTGGAAATGAGGTCCCTTGCACTTCCTACAAAAAGGTGCCAAGCGCAAATTTTTGCTAGCGTTTAGCAATGACTAAGAATCATCTACTATTGTGCGTAAATATTCACCTTCTATGAAATCAGAGATGCACTACACTGTTCCAGAAATTTTCGAATTGAGTTACTTCAGATATACAACTAACTACATAAGAAATTTCTGCAATTTGATTGGCTTAGAGCAGTGGTATTTCAGCTTAATTTGAAATACCTATGTGTGAAAAACAAATAATTAAACTATTAAACAAATACTAGCATGATTTGTACGTGATATTTGGCATAAATACCACTTGTGATATTTCAAAATTACGTATAACAATTTCGAAATATCTTTCGTGGTATTTATGCCAAATATCACTACAAATCATGCTATTACCTATACTAATTTTGCAATGGCTTTGCCATCTGTAAGGTAAGGAATTGAGCAAGGTACCCTTACCTTGGCGATGACAGTCCTGTCTCATTTGACAGTTTATTAGCAAAGTTAACGCCACTCACCTGATCCAAGTATTTCTTTCTGACAGCTTGATCATCAGCAGCTGAGGCAGCCAGGACAAGCGCCTGTGTAAGATATCGCAGTACCTCAGGTGCCAGCTTGTGTAACACTGCTGTTGTCGACAGGTGCTCCTGAGCCAACAGCCACAGACTGTCAAATGAGATGGCCATCTCTGCTCTGAGAAAAAAAGGACATAACTTACTATTACATGTACAATATATAGATTTAGCCGAGATCAAAAGCGAAGCTCTCATAAAAAAACATTTAGAAATGTCCTTCTGAGGTCAAGTTTTGCGAGCCTGCAATCAATTGAATACCATAACTGGTTTGCAGAGAACTTTAAAAAAACATGTCAACTCAATGAGTTAGACACCTGAGCGCGCAATACGGTCATGTGGCACTAGTCAGCGGGTACCCTATTTTGACAGCTGTCAATGTATCATAAAATTGGTGTCCAATATCAAGTTAACTCAAAATTTATTGGATGCATAGATAACCAAATTTTGCTACCTCTAGTGCTAAAAAAAGGCACAAGAGAGAACTCAGCTATTAAATCGCATACAATAAGAATGCAAAATAGCAAGTCAAGGTTAACGTACATCACTCTTCACTGACAATTATGTGAAAGGAGAGAAGCAATATACATCTACCTGCTTTTAGAATCAACCAAGCTTAACAGCAGCATGGCCGTGTCCTCCACAATCTGTGACTCTGCTGACCATCCAGACAGGTTTGATCTAACTTTGTCCAGTAAAAATCCTAAAGTCCATTTACCACCTTCTGTACCTGCACCAAAAACTGACAACAGACTTGCACTAAGCTGTTCATATTCCTTTTCATCTGGTAACAAATAAGACTTAACCCAGTGTCGTAAACACCAGACAATAGTCCGTCCAACTTGAGGGCTCAAAAGTTCAGATAAACCAGCATTCACCGCAAGTTTTTCAATGTTTGCCGCGCGAAAAATTGTCGACACAAGTCTCACCACTGGGTCAACTCTTGAGTAATTCAAAGTTGCATATGAATCTCCTGCAGTGGGGAATGAACAAAGAGGAAATCAAAACATTGACTGGTAAAATCTGTATCAAAAATTCATAGCAAACCCCCTCAAAGTATTCTAAACTTTTTAGCATTGTTTTAGGAGTTATAAAGCCACTCGCAAAGGGTGACAAAAAATGTTGCCAGAAAACCTTGTAAGGCCAAAGTGAAACGCTAATCTTTACACATGACAAACCTTATGCTAGTAACTGAAAACAAGAGATTTTGCTAATTAGCATTAGTAAAATCCAACTATTTTCAATGCTGTGTTCTGATTGGTTGAGCCACTACTAGCCTATATGTTATAGCCCATTAGTAGCGAAAAGCGCCAGCTTTAAAAACCAAAACAATGGCAGCTGAATCGCGTTTTGTTAGCTAAAGTTGTTTTGTTTTGATATTTTTGACCAACTAGTGACTCAGAGCCCATTCGGGCTCGAGGAATAATTGTTAATTATCATTATCCCACATGAAGTTCGATGTTTGACATGGGCATGCATAAAATTGCAGAAAAATCTTTCACTTAAAGAAAAGGACATGTGGCATAGTTCACTTGCAAGTAATTTAATTTCACTATGTAAGGCTTGCAAGAAACTTACTGTTCTTAAAACAGTGGCTTAATTCTCCAGTAATAAGAAAAAGACAGTCGCATTCCAATTTGATAAAAAGGCATTCTTTCCAGCCATGCTTATAGGTCTTGAAAAAACCTAGGAGGGGTTTATTTCAAGTTTTCCAAAAAAAAAGGTTCCCCAAAAATATCATTTTGGTATGTCAGGTTCAAATTTACTCAGAGATTACTAATATTGCTATGCTCTTTCAACATTCAGACATGTTATTTTGAATCATTTTGATCAGAGAATGTTGAGCAGATGTTAATGAGGCTGAAATGTAAAGAGAGATTTGCCTATCACAAGACTTACCCATATTTTGATGTTGTGATGCACAAAGAGAATGAAAAGTGGCTTGACTATCAATTTGTTCCTTTAGACTTGATGAATATGATATAATCTCACTTGGAATGAGAGGCTTCTCACCATTACTTTCATCAGCAAGAAGATAAGCAGAAATTAGAAGTAACCAGTGTAGGTCTTCATATAAGTTATCTGCACTTGCAAGATCAAAGCGTGCTAAAATTAACCAGATAAAAAGATTGAGTGTTATAGTGCCGAATAAACAATCCTACATAAATTAAAATATTTCTACATCATTTCTAAAATCCAAAATAACCATATGGACCTCTTTAGTGTACTCCTTTCATAACACTTAAATTCACAATATCATTGTCAATATCTTAAAGCAGGTAAGGGAAGAAAGGAAAAATATTGAGGAATGTTGCAATAAGCAGTTATAAGCAGTCACCAAACTGCAGGTGAACGACAATACATACATCGGCTTTTAACACGTTCTTTATACTTTTCTTCATCTTCTTCCACCTCTTGCTTGGTGCAACAGATAACAAAAGTCTCAAAACTCTCCTGTATAACTATAATATCCAAAAAGCTTGGTCTTTCCACCCAGGGTCTTTTTTAGAGTAAACCTATCCTCACCTACACTTGTAGCAATTTGTAAGGCAAGGAAACAAAAGAGCTACAAGAGCTACATAGGCCAAGCAAAGAGGCCTATACAGCAAAAGCGAGAGGTACTGTATATACCCCCATGGTTGGAGCACAGGTCCATAATACACCCAGGAGGAGAGAGATGACATGTACAAAATTTCTTGTCCTGTCACAAGCCCAATCACAAAATGTTCTATCCCTGGGCTATCAGACATTCCAGTTGGCTCAATATAGCCTACAAACGCAGACACATATAACCAATGACTGGAAATATGTTTGAGTTTACAGGCTACTTCTGGTCAATAGGCGACCTCTAAATCCCAAATCTGCAATTTACACCCCAAAGTGAGATGACAAGCAACCCTGTCACTTTTAGGTGGGAGTCCCTCCCCTTCTGGGCTTATTATTTACACCTATTTATCAACAAGAAATGAACTTTCAACCTTCAGAGATTGAGTCCACTATACTATCTAAATATCTGCACAAATTAATACTCTACTGTACAAGAAGATAGCCTGTTCACAGACCCTTTATTTTCTCTTTAAAGTCCGTCGAGCACGTGATAAAAAGTAAAAACTGGGTGGGGGGGGGATTTATTGACTGCCAGCACAAGGGGATAGGGCTGGGGGGAAGAAGGAAATTTCTTTCTCACTCTCCATGCTCGTTCTCGCCTGTCACATTCGCTCTTGCGCCAACGTTTTCAAAAAAAACGAAAAGAAATAAAACAACATCTTTGTACAGGATAGCAAGAAGAAAGCCTAAACATTTTTTACCATACCTGTTGAATTCTTGACAGCAGTGAGATACTTCTCAAGTTGATCAACTCTTTCCTCCAATAGTTTTGTGAGAAGACCAAATGCATGACTTGGCACCAAGCGTGCTAAGCTTCCAACAGTACACAACTGATCTGCAAATAGTTCTCTGTCATCACTATCAAGGTCACATATTTCATCCAAGTGAATTCCATTGTTCGTTTGCGATAAAAATGTTCCACGTAATCCATTGGGTACGGCCAAATGACACTGAATATAACAGTTTATTATCCTTGTAGCACTGTCATTAAAAACACCAGGCGGTAACTGACTGACATGTTCCACTAAACTAGCCCAGCCCTCAAGCATTTGTTCCACTGCCTCTATAAAGCTGGTGTCTTCAGAGTTGAGCTGGAGGTGTAAAGTAAATCAAGGGACTTAAGTGTACATAGGTTACAAAGAATTACTAACAAAAGCCTACCAAGTGGGGCCGGGGAGCATTTACATTTGCTCCACTGCCCCTATAAAGCTGGTGTCTTCAGAGTTGAGCTGGAGGTGCAAAGTAAATCAAGGGACTTAAGTGTACAAACATAGGTTACACAGAATTACTAACAAAAGCCTACCAGGTAGGGGTGGGGAGGGGAGTATTGCGTGACTCCGGCCCAAGAGGCCCCAAAGGAGACTACAGAAAAATATTTTGTTTGCTTAGTTTGCAAATTTCTTTAAATTTTAGTGTTAAAAATTAGGCATGTAACCTGCTACAGAAGTGCAACTTACATTATACTAAAATGCTTTTTTGTAGTTGGTTACATACCTAACATTTTAAAATTATAAATTAAACAAATTTCTTTGCCACAAATATTGGTAGTAAGTATATTTTAAAAATATTGGTTAAACTCAGTGTAAATTGACCTCTATTTTCACAGCTACTGCTCTCCGAAATCAATGCCACTTAAGCTCTTCATATTGTTTGATCAACAAAAATCTATCTAAAGTGGTTTTACAAACCTGTAAAGTTGTAACGTTAGTTTCAGATTGTAAAGTTTATGTAATGTTGTGGAGTCGTTGATAAAATCTTTTTGTTGCAAAAAAAAATCTCACGTGGTTTTGATTTCAAAGGTTGAGTAACAGTGAAAAATAATGATAAAACCAGTTGAATACACACCTCTTCTTCTTTAGCAACTGCCTGTAGAAACAAGCAAGTCAGATCTGTCATGGAATTCATGAACAACTTCAATGAATCAGCTGGTAAAGCCTTGAATGATGAACAGGGAAAGACAAACAGGAGGCGGTTTACAATACTTCCTAGTCCTAGTGCAGCTTGACCATTCATCTCAATACTAGAGAACAAAATCAGAATCAATATAAAATTAGATTTGTACTGGCAATTAAACCAACCGGCAAAAAACATCTGTACTCTTCGAACCTTATTGCAAATTAACCCCCTCCAAAAAAATTCTTCAGGAGGGCTCAGACCTATGGCTAACTTTCCCTGCTAGCAGAGGTCTCTCACGACGAGGCAAAAATGAGAGAAAGGAGAGAGTCTCTCTCCTTTCTCTCATTTTTGCCTCGTCGTGAGAGACCTCTGCTAGCAGGGAATGGCTAACTACAAGAGCACTTACTTTTTTGAAATTTGCAAGAATCCTTGCACAAAGTGGGATAAATATTGAGTTTGTGATGATGAATCTGGGAATATTCCACCAGAAAGGGAAGCAAGCTGGATTAAACACTGTCCACAGTGATGGCTTAAGTCCTCGTTAGCTTGCAAATTCACCTGAAGCTATAAAACACCACAATTATTACAGTGGAACCTCAGTGTAACGAAGTCCCAAGAAACTTGCAAAATTTGTTCGCTGCAACAAGGTTTCGCTTAGCCTGTTCCAGGCTCCGAGATGGTGGTGAAAGTGAAAAGTAGTGTCCCCACTATACTATCTGAGAGCCTGGCACAGGCTAGGTTTCGCTATACCAAGGTTCTTTTACATATATTTCACCATTACAGGGGTAAAGAAAATTGTTCGTTAAACTGAGGATTTCATTGTATAGAGGTTTGTTATTTCGAGGTTCCACTGTAGTGGATAAAGCATTAGTTTATCTGAGACAACTTTTTATCAATTATTAATTTTGTGATGCAAGACAAGTTACAGATAAAATAGGCTTGATTTCCACCACTCTCTCGGTGTTAGGGGGAAGAGCGAGGGCTCATTTCCCACACAGCAGCTGGTAATCAAGCCTACAGATAAAAGGGACCTTAAGTAATGACAAAAGCTATATGAGAAGGTCAAAAAGGCTAACAATTTGTTTATAGTGGAAGTGCACTTGGCTTATCCAGCTATTTTACAGGTACTCTGCTCAAATAATTATTAGAAACAAATAATCAAAATGGAACATAACAGGATTAAAAGCCCCAGCTGGTAGAAGGCCACCAGTTGGCTATTTACAAGCCTGGCCGAGGATTTCAACTGAGGAAAATGGAGAACAGTAAGACAGTAAGTGGCCAGAGCTGGACTCGAACCCGGGACCACATTGATCTTATGTTGTTCTTTTTGGTACATTTCATTGGTGTCCTCTGCAGAACTGCAAGTACAAAATGAAAAATCCTAATGCAATATCTTTGAGGGCTAGGAATTCAGGACAACAAGTTTTCACTTTTCTCTATGATGTACATGTGCGAAAGCAAAATTTTTTAAGGCAATTTTAAATTTCTTTTTCAATTTGCAAGAACTCTAAGTCCTTTCTTTTTGGTTATGTGATCAGCTTCTTACCTTAAAAAACATGCCTACTAATGCAGGATCAAAAAGCAGCACTCTCCAAGCTGATCCAGGTTTGAATTGAGTGACTGAAGTCTCTGATGACAGGAATCTCTTTTGACCATGAAAATGTGTGTTTGTCAAGAAAAAATCTACTTCTTACAGATGATGCCACATACTGTAGTCACTCCAGAAGGCAACAGGTGCATGAAGAAATGTGATGTTGTTATGATTTATTTAAGCAATAGACCACATTTTCTACGGGTTTACTGGCATGATAACCCACGCAGGATGTCGGGAGAACTTCAGCTTGTGATTTAGAAGCTTTTTGAGTGTTCTCCCAACATCCCAAGTGGGTTATTAAGCTGGTAAACCCATAGAAAGTGTGGTCTATTGCTTTTATAAAATAACTTTAAGTTTTCTATGAGTTAACCAGCACAATAAACCAAAGGTTTTTAACCAATCAGAACGCGCATACTATCTTAGTTATTTTACAAATACAGGTAGAGATAAAATAACTTAGATTGCATTGTTAAACCTTAGAAATGACGTTAAAGCCAGCACTCCAGACCTAGGGTGCAAAGAAAGTCAGTTTTAGAGCTTGCCATTTGGACAAGCTGTAGCTAGAAAATTTTTTGATGAGCATGATATTGATTACAGTTCTTCTATATTGAAATCTTAGAAAAACTACACTTGCTCGTCGGGAACAGAATTTGCTAGCCCAATAGCAAAATCCACTGGCCCTGGGATATTGGACACGACTTTCTTTGCAAGCTGCAGACCAAATCTTTAAATTTATTGAAGTTTTGATGAAAAACAAGCTTTCGTCATCAGCCTAAGAAGGCACATTTTTTCTGTGCAAAGTATACTGGGGATCAAACTAACATTATTTTTTATTAAATAAAGTTTGGCACCTCAAACGCTTAATTGACAGCAATGAGGCACCAACTTCTAAAACCATGATACAGTTGGTGATTTAAAAGGTTACAGATTGGAGTGATTTACAAAAAAAAGGTGGGTTTGAAAGGATATGATTACGAGAGAAATCCCAGTTCAGAATCTGCTCAGCCAAACACAACAATCGCTCCAAAACAGAAATGTCCTCCCTGGATAACAAATTCAATTCTGTATGCAAAAACTGCTGCAGACCATGTACCACCAGCACAAAAATCTGTTTTAGAGCCTGCACCTAAAATTAATGGAAAAAATCCTGGTTTTACTCTGTAAGTATAAAACAATTTAATTATTTATTTTTTCAAGATTAATGCACAGTTAACAGAAAATCTATGTGATTATGAAAAAAGAAATAAAAAAATGTATTACACCACATAATTTTATATACCTGTCTGAGTCAATCTTATTTTTTACGTCTCCTTTACCTCAAACGCTTTCTTGCAGCGAAGATGAAAGTCCCAGCTCAAACCAATGTCACTGCTTTGGTTTAGGAATGAAAACTCGCTCAGTAATGCCTTCAAGATAAGGCAACCTAAAATTTTCTGCAAAAGAATAACAATTATAACAAGTTGTTTCAATAGCACTTACATACAGAAAATATTACAGAAAGGCAGGGGGCACGGAGCATCCCCCCAGCCCCACCTCCTAATCTGCCCATGTATAAAGTACTAACTTGGGAGTTCAGTTAGCCCGTGCGTAAGTTCTCCTTCTTCTCAAAGAGAATAATGAGAGGTCAGGAGGGTTAGGGATATGTGACCCTCTCATCACCCTTCCCCCAACCAAATCTTTCACTTTGCAGGTCACATGTGACCTAAGTGGGCAACGCTACTATAGAAACTTCCAAACAAATTCAGCTAACCTGCTAGCAAGCTCTTAATTTGAGAATCACAAGAGGAGAGGGTACATTTACCCTATACACAAACCCTTCTCCCACCCTTCTTTTAACCTAAGCTTTCACAGCATGCTCACGTGTAACCTTCATTTGTACAGCTCTCGCGACTTCCAAATACAGAGCTTGCTCAAGGGTAGGCTTGCAATAAAATATAATTAGCTAAGTACACAGTGTTGGTGATCACAGCCGTAACAAAATACAATGTACATTAAATTTTGTGCAATCGTAACAACATACAATGTAGATTAAATTTTGTGCAATCGTGCATAAGCCAATACACATGCATCGAGCCTGAATTCCATTGATGGTGCATAGATCTTGCCTTTATTGTGCCTTATCAGGCCTTAACCATGCTTTTATTTTTAATATTATTTTTATAAGTTTCAAAGTTCTCTTCTCAAATTTTTTGCTACAAAGTAAACATTATTATGGGACAATAGTGAGAGTCCTATGGGTGTTTGAACAATACAGGTTTCACGGAAATGTATGTTGCTGGAACTTCAAAGTTAGGCCTTACTACATTTTTCACGTCTCCACAATGACACAAAAATGGTTGTTATCAGGGTTCTCTAGAAAATGTGAAATAGAAGGAGAAAAAATTAAGTAGGTGGCAACTGATTAGATTGAAAAGCATGTCTTTCACGACACAACTACCCGCTTTCATTGGGGGAATCCGGGGGCTTCCCCTGGAAACATCCTTCTTTTGTGGTTGATAAAAAGAGCATATCTGTGCATTTTGAGCAACCAGGGAAAGAAATTGTAGCCATGAGGATTGCAACGATCAAACAAAAGTGTTGGGAACCAACATAAAATAGAATATGACGAACAAATTGACATAGGTTGAAAACAGATTGACCTACATGTAAGAAACAAATTAACCTGCAACATGTCCCTTAGATATCAATTTCATATATCCACACTTTGCACTTTAAGGAAAAGGCGACATTCACGTCGGTATTCTACACATCTTCATGCCATTTGTAGCCATTTCAGCTAGTCTTGTTGCTGTTTCAAGGTCAATTTGCTTTTCAGAATTTTTCCCCAGCAGAGCTTCAGTATTCGCCGCCTAAGCGTCAACGTATAACTAGAAGGCAATTTAAGCCAGTTGCCAGAGCCTTTAAAGCCCTTTTGTTATGCTTTATTAACTTATGGTACTCACCATCTCTCTGTTGTTGCTTGAGATAAGCTGGGTAACATCTCTAAGTAATGATTCTTGCGTTGCAAGGGAATTCTCTAAAATGCCTCTCTTGCAAATTATTGCCACAACATGCAGAACTTGCTCTTTCACATATTTTTGAATGCTAAGGAGGGAGACCAAAAAAAATTTCACAAGTACGCATACTATACATGTAAAATGAATTTTTCCATCATTTTATTGCATACATGTGCGTCATACAGAATTTACTTGTTGTTACGTACATGACAAAGAAATCTCTAGTCTTTGTTGCATAATACTTCTGTTATACATATATATTCAGGCCAAGATTGTCAGACTTTTTCCTCCAGTCCAAATTAGATATTTTTTCATGAAGATTAACAAGTCCTCATAAAGTTCTGAAAATATGTTTTCATTCTATTTGAGGTTTGAGAGATGCCTTATTAGTTTTGTTTATCCCACAAAGGGCAACACTAGTGCTAAACAAAAAGATAAACATACTTTAGCCCATGTAGCTGGAAATGTTAATAGAAGTTTATGAGGAAGATTTCACGAAGATTTACCTAACAACTTTTTCCAAGTCAGAGGTGTCAGATATTTATCCTTAAAAAAGAGAATTTAGAGAAATCACTCTTATAACAAAAATCAGTCATGGTATTCATTGTATGTTTACCTCTTTCAGTTTACATAAAGACACCCAAATTTAAGCCTACCATACTAAACTGGTTCTAGAGCTAATGGTGCAAGATAGAAATTAACAGTACTCATGAGATTCATGACAGTATAGGACAGAGGAGTCAACTGGGAAACTTCTGTCTTAAAGCTAACTAACAACAGAGTATTCTACTTACTCTTGCTTATGTGTAACAAATGTTAGCAGAAATGATCTGAGGGATTCAATGTCTGACTTGTCAAGTATGTTCCACTCACGGAGGATGGCTTCTTTAATTGTGGATGCAGCTTGAAACAGCACATAGTCATTCCTACTTTGTTCTTTATATAAAGAAAACAGTTAAAAGTTTAATGTTTCTATGATCACTTTGTTGGGCATTGTGGCACATTTTGCGGGAGAAATTGGCTGGCTAAAATATAAATCAGTCCACTGAAATAAACAAATGAAATGAGAGGATCAAATAGTCATACGATATAAACAGCCAATCAAAATCAAGAAGCCATTGCAATGTTCATGACAATGTTTTCTTGCATCAATTGTCATTTGAAGAAATCACGCTGCCATTTTCAAAGCTCAAATCATGGGTGAAAACATAATCAAAACATAATAACAACAAACATTTGTAAATTTTTAAATTTTCTTAGCTAGAGGAAGAAGATCTATAAAACTTAGAGACGCTTCTGATGTAAATAACACCCGTAGTAGCTCCACAGTCAGTGACAAAGCGCATGTAAGTTTTGGGGCTTCAAGCAAAACACACTCAGTTCAACTTATTATACCAAACTGTCAGTTTAACATTTGTACACGTGCACACTTTATTTTAACACTTACTAAGAGGCTTTCATGTCTACTATAATTCTTAAAAACTCAAATGGCACAACATTTTAATATTTTCACTAGCCAGTCTTGGGCAAAAATAAAAGCCCTTCAACATGTAAATGCTCACATGATTTGATTCAGACTATCTTGCTGTCATTTTTTGAAGTCTTTAGCCCTTGCCTAGCAGCTCGGGCTAAATTGAGTCTGAGTTGGGCCTAAAACATATTTACACCCGCGAACATAATTATACTCTATTGTTTTATTTTCAGGGGAGGAGAACTGGCCCATCAGAGCTGTGCTCTAGCAGAGCCTGGTGGCCATTGGTGCTTTACTTTTGCTCTTGAGCCACTAGGAATTCTTAGTTTTTTCATAGAAATCCTATGCTATGTACCCTGGATTTCACAGACTCAAAAATATGGGCTCCCCTCAATGTTTCCTAGAGCAAAACCATTGCTTATTAATTTTCCAAAACAGTGGCTGGTCATTGAATGTTCAGTGGTGTCTCCTATCAAAGCAAATATAAATACAATTTGACCTAGGCTTTCAAGTAATCAACAGACAAACAGACAAAAGATCCACCGTTTCAATTAAAGAGAGGGGGAAGAAACCCTCCTCTCTTCTCTTTGTTTCTTCTGCTTCGTCATACTGAGGCAAAATTCAAAATATCAATCGAAGGGCCAATCTACATCTTACATTTATAGGGTTTTGCAGCAAGTGGACTTTCTAACCTATGTATTATGGAAACAAAAAAAGGGATTTGGGAAAACGATGGATGCGGAATTTTCACAAAAGAGACCGAGACCCTAATGAAAGATCATGATATCGAAAATATCATTAAAATCGATAAAATTGATAGTGCTGACAACGAAAAAAGTTGTTGATATCAATTCCTATCGATAACTGATATGGTCGATATCAATCAAAAAGTGATTATCAACAATTATTGATTTATCGAATGGATTTCCAACATCAGTTTTTATCGATTGCACCAGTCGCGATAATTAGTGATTGGCATTCCTTTACAGTCAAACCAGGTCAAGCGTACCCCCTCAAGAATCCATTAATGAATTTATCATTCAAAAGTTGAATCCATTGCTAGTTGTAGATTTCAGATTGATCTCTACATTTTTGCATGCGTTATGAGCCGTGAATTCACACGCGAGGCAGCTATGAAATTTCTACCAGCTCAGTTTTCCTGAATTTGATGTAAATGTCTTCTAACAAACTTAATCCGTTCAAAAATTTTCAGTCTGACCAAATATAGAGAAGTTCTCCTAAAATAGTCACTGCTCATTATGCATGAAAATGAAATGCCGCTTTGAATTTGACACCAGTTATTCATTTTTCAAATAATCAATTCATTAATAGAATCATGGGGGGTACGCTTGACCTGCCTTGACTGTAAAGGACTGACTGACACACAACACTACACCGTGACTCAATCGATGGTTTAAGTATTCACTCATAGCTCCATATTACCTAAGATCTGTCTGCAAGCTGCATAAGGTGACTTAGATCTTCTAAAATTCAGGAACACTTGTTCGGCAGATTGGCGCTGTTCTTGCGTCACCAAAGATGGCGGCGCCTAAAGAAAAACACATGTCAACGTCTTCAAATGGGCATTGCATCATAGAAATGAAAATTTTTAGATCTTACCATCACTACTGCGGCCGAGTGTTCCAATTCCTGGATAGAAGTCATCGTTGACGGAGCGCTAAGCGGGTTTTTGCGAGTCAACTACATTTTACGTTATCTCTTTTGTGCACTCAACAAAATATGGCAGGCGTATTTTTGCGGCGGAGGAGTCGGTGGAGGAATGGAACTTACATTCCATAACAATAGATTTCAGGCCTCTCCGAGCCTTTAACTCACGCGCGTACAGATCTTTGGGGAGGTTTTTATTCACTTTTACAACCGAATGGGTAAATCTTCTCAATATTCTATTATTATATATTGGACGTATTTCCATTGTAGCAGCAACTACATTATTACATATCAGAGCCTAAAGGTACGGAAAAACGGGCAACATGCTTTGCAACGTTCCTGCAAAACGAGTTAAATAGCGGCCAATAGCGGTGTTGAGCGTTTTATGACCACCCACGTTCAAACCTGTTAACAACCTGATTTGTTGCAAGACAGGTTTGAACGTGGGTGGTAAAATGCGCAACATCGCTATTTAACTCGTTTTGCAGGAATGTTGCAAAGCAAGTTGCAAGTTATTGTTGCCCGTTTTTTTGTCCGTACCTTAACATGCTGATATCACCGCCAATCAGTAGCAACTCGCTGATTTTTGGCAAGGTCTTGCTCTCTCTACTGAGCCAACCCCGTCCCCACCTCCCATTTTTTTTAGGGAAAAGCCCTGAGGACGAGGTCGCTCAGTCGCTCTCTAGCCTGCAAGCAAGCTCTGCCCTCCTAAAGCCAATTCTAGTCTGAGTATCAGGCGTTTCTGGGGGAAAAGGGGAAAGATGGAAGCGAAAAAGGAGGAGAGCTCTTCTCCCCCTCCCGCCTCCCCCATCTAAAATCTCCTCTCCCCTAGCCCCTTAGGAAGGCCTGATGCTCAGGCTAGGCCAATTCACACTAGGGCTCTTAAGTGCACTTGAAGTGCACTTGATACGTACCGTGAACTCCTTTCTGAGAGAGTCTGAATTACGTTTCAATATAAGCAATCATCTGAGATATTTCCACGTCCAGATCTCTTGAGGTAAGCTAAGTGTAATCTGTGTAATTAAAAATTTTTGCACACCATTGGTCTTAGTCTTCTCTCAGAGTATGGCGTCATATGTCGTACTTTAAGGAACACGCGACCTTATCGACAAGAAAACATTAAGAGTTCTGATAGGTTTTTCTTTTTCAGAAAAACTTTCTTCTTGCGAAGACATTGTAATTCAATCCTTACTTGTAATTCATCTTTTTTGTGTACCGCTGGGTAATGCGAGTTCCTTAATTTACGTCATATATGAGCCTGCTAGTTTGCATGATCAGCGGCGCGGGTGTACCGCAAAAATGTAGACTTCAAAAATTGGTAAAAAAAAAATCGCGTTTTGTTCACACCGCAAAATTTTTTCGCAGAAGTTATTTTAATAAGGTATAGTTTCAGATAAGAAAATATAAAATTTTAGGTGATGGGCACTTTAAAATTTATGTACATGTAGATGTAGATTATTTGCTAAACACCACTGGCACAGGCTGGTAGTTCCTGGTGCCGGCTTTTCAGTAGCAGGTCTAGATCGCGCTAGCCTGCCAACCGCAGACGTATTTCCGGTCGTCGCTTCTCTCCCTCTGAAAGCCGGATGCTCTCGCAGGCCAAGATCGCTCATAATTTGGATTTTATCGATTTCAAAGTTTTTTTGTTTATTGTTGTCATAGTGATATCTATTTTACTGAAAACTTCATTTTGACAAACTTCAATTCATAGTCAATCATTGATGAAAATTTCATGGCGATCAGACAAGGATAAAATCACTTTTAAGGCGATTGAAAAATATCGGTATGGCCACAGAAAAACTGTAAAGAGATAGGTACCTTAAAAAGGCATTGAAAGGTAAATACAACAGACACAGCTAACTGCTCATCTAACTGACGCGTAAATAATAGACCACTGCCTTGTTAATGCTCTTTTTTATTTAATCAGGATGAATCAGGATGGCAATCCCAGAAAAACACCACTTCTAAGAAAACCAAATCCAAGTTCTAATTTACAGCAAAGCATAAAATTTTCAAGTGGATCAAATGGTTCACTTCTTGATGCTAAAAACAGGATAAGATGCTAATCTGTAAAAGTAGTGAGATTAAGCACTTTCAGTTGCCTCATGAAGTCCTAGATGAAACTTAGGCAACTCATTTGTAATCTGCACGAGACCACAAGTTTGAATGTAACCCCAGTTGCTATGCAGGCTAAGAACAAAGTAGCCTGGGATCAGGCTCCACAGTGTGGGAAAACATGTGGAATTTGATCCCAGGCTATGAGCAAAGCCAGTACTGTATTTTTAATTATTGACAGACAAGGGGTGCTTACTCATACTATTTACACAAACCCCCTGAGTGGAAATCTTGTGCTTAAACTATAAAATTTGAAGTTGTGGGAGAAAGATCTGATTAAATCAACTGAACCAACTAAAAGGAGTAGAAAAATATTTGCAACACCTCCAATGAAAGACAAATTTCCAGAAGCTTCACAAAAGGAATGGCAGTTCTTCCAAGTAAATGGTAAGTGCTTTGGATCACTTGATAAACATTTTATTCACTATAATTATACTTTTACAATAAAATTCAGAGGTGTCACCGCATCTCTTTTCTACTTCAATGGAACAATGGACGCTGAAGGTTCAGAGTAACAACACATATACAACAACAAGAAGAACCTATTGAAGCTAGCATCAGGTTAAAAGATAATATTGAAAGATTACTGGTTAGGTACTAGTACGGCTGACTTACTTTTACAAAGTGACGTTCTTTGCACACTGAGCTGAGTACAAAGCAGAAGCCTTTTTTTTTCTTTCGCCTTCACACTCAGCTCAGTGTGCAAAGAAAGTCACTTTTAAAGCTTGCCATTTGAGCAAGCTGTGGCCAGAATGTATGATCCTCTGGCTCTAACAACTTTTACATGCAAAGTTCCTCACTCCCAGTTCAAGAGAATTCATTTTCTAGTATTGGGACAAAAATATGGAATGAAATACCTGTAACTTAAAGAAATCTTTCAAAAAATGCGTTAAAGACAAAAATAAAGATCCTAATTTCAGAAGACTATTATATTGATCTCCAAGAAATCATTCAAAAAGTTAAGGTAAATTTATTTTCTTCTTAGTAACTGCTGATTGTAATAATTAATATCGTTTAGTGTATCAGTAGTGTCTAGTCATAACTGTGCTGGTCTTATCACCAATTTTATTTTGTTTAGGTCTCCTGTCACTTTAGTTGTATTTATTTCCTCATAACATGACCTGCCCAGAGTAGCGTAGCTACCCGCCTGCATGTTACAATATTATTGTACTTTTATGTTAAAATACAAAAAAAAATTGTATGTAATGTAATATGTAATATGTAATACGTAATATGCCCAACAGTCATTTTAACTGGCTCAAAAAAAAATTTCTTGAGCAGGATTGGTTACTAATCTTCTGTAATATGAATTCCCCTTAAAATTTCACAAACAGAATTCAATAGCCCAGTAGCAAAATTCACTAGCCATGGGTTATTGCAGAAGTGTCCTATAGCTTCAGGCTTTAGGACACTACTTTCTTTCCAGAAGGCTCTCTAAATTGAATTCCCTTTCAGAATAACAAAAATCATTCGGAGTACCCTGCCTCCTCGGTAAGCTGACATCTGACCCTGAAAGAAGAAAAAACAAAATGCCATTTCAAGTACCATAAATGCTCAAATTAGCACCCCTTGAGGCTATGAATAAGCATCCCCAACCTTCCCCAAAGAAAACTGAACATATGCAAGGTGCAAAGAAAGTCAGTTTTACAGCCTGCCATTCAGGCAAGCTGTAGTTAGTATGTACATCTCAACTAGCACGAAAATATTTTTTGGATGGACAGGATTTATTACAATTATTCTTCTGTAATTTGAGCCCAATAGCAAAATCTACCAGCCCCAGCCGGACTTTCGGACACTACTTTTCCTGCAAGCTGCAAACAGCATGACAGATAAGGTAATTTGAGGACCAAAATAAGGAACCAATCACTCTCTAAAGACTACTATCTAACCTACTTTTACTGTATAAATTGTTTTATTATCTAGCTCAGTAAATGCAGAATTCCCAACACACTAAACAGATCTTCTACAACTAGTGCAAAGACTGTGTCAATGTATTGGCCAGCTCACATGGGAAGCTAGTTTCAGGACCCCTGCACTTTCATCACAGCTTATCTATTACAATATTATGACTATAATTCAAGACAAAAAAGGAGAACCCCTAAGAAACCATTACTCTTACTAAGGCCAGGTTCAGATGCCGTACTTTTCATGTGCCGAACCTAACTGAATGAGTTCAACTTTGGAGCGACACTGGTGTGACATCTGATTCACACGGCGCACCGTGTGTCCAGCCTAAGTTAAGTTCAACAGCCTCTGTCCTCTGTCGAACTTTTGCCGCATCAAACACTTTTGCTGCACCTAACTAAAACTGCTGTACCAAATTGATTCAGATGCCGCTCTTTTGCCGTCCTTAATTCATCAGTTAGGTTTGGCACATGAGTGGAATGGCCTGTGAACCAGGCGTTACATGTACTGGTTATTAGCTAATTATATACTGCTTAATTAAGCTTATTCTAGTTGACAATTAAGACAGACCCACACGAAATTATATACCCTGTTAAGAAGCGACTCACAAAAAAATAATACACCCCTCAAAGGACAGAGAGGTCAAAGACCATACCCTATTCCCGTCTAGACCATATAAGAGAGTACCCTACCCGGCCATGATGGTTGTCTCCGCTAGGAACTGATAGCCGCTTTGTCACATGATTACAAACCAAGAAATGTGTCTTTAAAACAAACGTGCTTGCCAAGTTTGCCTTACCTGTACGAACATAACTTTCATCTGCACTCAGAGATTAGCCTGAAAAGCATTATGTGGATGATATGGAGTGAGCAATAAAATAAGCTGTTCGCTTCTTACGTGTCGGTGTGTGGAGACATTTTTATGAGCTACATTCACTCAGAAAGAGAGTTAATAATAGAATAATCATCCACTTACGGTCATGCCACTTCTTATGTTTTCATCAGTGTGAATGTGCTTTAATAAGTTATATAAAAGCGCAAATGCGGTTTGTCGGGACCGAACAAAGCAAAGACTACAAAAGACTGTATTGGCCTTGTTTGACAAGTTTGGTATCAAGTCGGCAAACATATGACCAGATAAACAGCTGTTATTTCGAGTGAGTGACCAATACTCTTCAGTGTATTTTTCAACCAAAGAATAACGATTAACTATACTAAATAAGAGTGAAAACAACGATTACTGAGAGCTATTGACGCCTACCTCAACCCTTGAATCAAGCACGTTTTTGTGTTATGTGCGCAGATTGAATCATGGGATATCATTGGGAAATCGTATATTGGAACGGGAGAAAATGGGAGAAACGAAAGGAATCATTTTTCTTTCCTTTTCCATAAAGCCGGCTCACGATCGCTACGCTTGAAAGACAAACATTTTCTGGAAAACTGCCCACCTACCCCTCCTCTAAGCCAATATTAACACTTACTTCTCACTTAGGGCAAAATGCTGGCTTAGGGGAGGGGTAGGTAGGCAGTTTTCCAGAAACGTAAAATGATCCAACATTATGGCTGATTTACGTCAAAGTTTGAATGAGACGTCAAGAATCAGCATTTAATCTTGGCTTTATAAATTTTTCCTCCTGATTCCACCATTCCTATGTCTCATTCCTCCCTTCGTCCAAAGTCAAGTCGAGCCAAAGTTACTTCGTTTGAAAAGAAATAGGAAAAAAAACCTGTAATACTACCATTTTAGCAAAATGCAACAATAACGACCAGTAGGTCCTTAATTTGCGCGCACATGTTATCTGTTTGCTTTTGTGCCTCCCAAACAACCTCTTCCCACAGGATTGTTGCTAGTATTGTTCTAGAGTTACGAAAAATTTTCCAAATTCCTGCCCTCCCCACCCCTTCTCCACTTGAAGTCCGAAATCCCAAATCTTTTTCCGATCCTGGTTAGGCAGAGTTGAAAACAACGCGTTTACCTTTTATACGTCCGGCTTGTTATCTGTGCGCCGGCATTGTTCCGTCTTTTCTCCAAATACATCATTTAAAGAATCACTTTGAATCACTGGAAACCGACATTCGAGTGTGAAAAAAAGGTGTTTTGGAAAAAAATATTTTTCAAGAAAACGTTATTTTATTTATTTGTTTTTTTACCTTCGACCTTTTCAGTAGGCACGTCCGTGCGTACAAGAAACTAAGCCCGAGGTCAACAGGTTTTTTCTCTTAGACGAGGTCTTCATTGCCTTTAAGTTGCTAATGATGATTGTATTTAGTGCTTTAAAACTGTTTTCATGTGTCATCAGGATAGAGTCCTTCAAATTAAGCAAGTTGCTTTCCGTTATTTGCGCCTGTTTGAAATAGCAGACAGTTTGCTGTAATGGAGAAACACTATTTTTCATGATTTTACGCTACTTTGAAACAGTTCACTCTGCTCGAAACTTCTTATCTTAGTTACGCAGTACTAGAACCAGACAGCTGACCAGAAGTCTGGCTTGTTTGATTAATGTTTGTTCAAGGTCAAGAAGATAGCACTTAAACAAACTTTCCCTCTTGCACATATCTCCTAGGTTTTCCGTTAAGAAGATACAATTCAGATGCAAAAGTTGCTTAGGATGATTCCATAAACTACGTATAAATTCGCCATCAATTGAAGTCTTTAATAATCTTTATGTAGCAATTTCCCTTTCGATTAAAACATCTTAAATCCAAAGTTATTAAAATCCACCCAAGCGTAACAGAGTGTGTCATCTTAGTTGCAATGACATTTGCATAACTATTTCAACTGGCTATTAAAAATAGATCAACAATTAAGCATCACTCTTTATCCCAATCGGATCGCCGGTTGATTCTGTTACGTATCACAAACTCGCACAAACTTTAAAACAGAACATGTGATTTTCACGAAACTTTTCAATTTAAAGATGATTTAACACCAACCAATACGCAAGTAGTATCAAAAACAAGTCGTTTCTCACGACACGTGGAAGGTGCTGGGCTCTGTTAACGAAGAACTTTAACTGCAATGGATCACAGTTCTAACAAGGTTTGTACAGTATATGGCTCTCCTGAGTTCTCAGCTGTTTGATTTTAAACAAATCAGCGATTCCAAACTTCTTTTAAAGGTATTGTTAAAACTTTAGGAGTTACAAACCACCCAAGCGGTTTAAGTGTCTTTAAAATCAATAATCGCATCTGTTGACATGTTGGATAAGGTCTCCCCCATTCATATGAAGTACACTAATACACTTAAATGGGAACTGTAACGAAGGTTTGTACGATAGGTTTGCAGACAGATTGATAAAATTTTTTAGTTTGGTAATATATTAAAGCCATTTGTGTCTGGTTTAATGCCTTTTTAATAGGTGTTTTAAATACTACATTTATCAATAATTCATTTATTAGCATTTTCGAATGATGACATTATCACTTAATTACATTGATTCTCAATCCTCACATACGTGCGTAAGTACCAAGATATCAACAGTTTGATTATCATTTTTGATTTGCGAAAACGAGGAATTTTTTGGTCATTACTACACCAGACAAACTGGCGACTTAATCGACCGTTTCCTATATACTTGAGCTATCGAATCTTATTTCGTCCGGTTGCGCAACACCCGGGGTTGTTATTGTGTGCGTCATTCAAAGCTCTCGGAGTTAAAACTGCGCGGACGGCAAAGTACAACATTAGACGGCGTTCGACCGTTGACTGCGGATAACGATAGAACTGTAGAATTAACCCTGCTTTTAAGGCAGGGTACCGAGGAGCCAGTACCTTTCGATATCCTTATCGCTACTTTCAAGACAGAAAAAGGCAGAAAGAAAACTTTCTCGCTTATCTGTCTTCCTCCCCCCCTCCCCCCCCCCCTCCCATTACACTCACAACAACCTCGTCCCCGGGGCTTGGAATCTGGCCGTAGAAAGGGAAAATTACTGAGAATGAGCTTGCATTCACCGTTATTGTAGTATTTTTCATGCAAATTTGATTCGTACTGTCATTGGTACAGTGTAGCAAGAACCCATTATGGACTCCCCCGCGCCCGGCCCTTGGATAAAAGGTAAACCTTAGGTACCAAAACAAATTCTCTGGGCACTAACTTGCTAACTACCTTTCTTTAAATATGACATCAAGGTGTTGACGACCCTGTCCTCCGCAGTGGTCTCTTTCAGGGTCTCAATGGGGTAGTAGCTATGACGGTTGACGGTTAGATTTCATGGCTTTTGACGGTTATTAAGTGGAAATTGAAGTAAACATTAACTTTTGCATAAACTAGTAACGACCGATGGTTAGGGAGTGCGGGCGAGAACGATCATCGAAGGTCTAAACGCTTTTGCTCCAACGCGATGCCCTGCGTAAGGTTCACGTGACAGATGGTCAAAACACTCGTGACCAGATTACGAGGGGAGACGTCGAGACGCGCGTGATCAAATTGCTTTTTTGCATTCCATTCATTCTTAGTGGTTGTCCAAACGAATGCTGACTACATACATGCGACGCATACGTAATAACAACCTAGACATTAGGATTGCGGGCTCCTCTTGTCGCCCGCAACTCTCGGTTTTCACTCACGTGAGGAAGCAGAAATAAAAACGGAAACCTTTTAATACAGAAAGTCTAGAATCTGGGAAATGAAAGAAGATAAATATACAAAAAGCCTTGCTAAGAATCAGGTCTATGCAATAGTTCATATGCGAGATATTCGGAAAAACGTTTTACTCAAATTTGTAAAGCTTTGTATGGAGACGCCATGTTTGCCCCTTTTAGGGGCACAAATATGGCCGCCGGAAAAAAACAGAAACATCTGTTTTTGAGTTTTCCTACTTATGCGTGAATTCTTCGCTTTAGGAACTCAAAAAGATTAAAGTAATATTTATTCTAAGACAAGGAATGTTTAGATGGCAAAATCTCCAAAACTCCGTTATGTTTTTAACCCACATAAGAGCGGCCGCCAGCTTAATGACGAGTCACGCAAAAGCCTGGAAATTCAAGCGTTCTGTATCGCAAAACAAAGAACCCTTTTGAACGGAAAACGTGTTTGTATAAAGGTTTTAAGGTGCTCTAATATCACATGAAAGTAGAAACTCAGAAGAAGCGATAGTTTCTTAGTTTAAATTTTGGTGACGTCATGTGAAAACCGAGAATTGATATTAAAACTGTTGTGTTTTGAAGGGTTGTTCTAGCCTTTCACTTATCAGACGTAATGGAATTTCGAAATATTTTCAGATAAAAGCAAGTTCTAAGGTCTTGCAATGTCTAGAGAGAGTGTTTTTGAGAACATGGGAACTGGTTTTTCCAGTGTGGATATTCTTTAGGAACCAGAAGTCCATGAAGATCAGGTTAGATTTTGGGCCGTTTAACGGCTGACGGTTAACCCCATAGGCTCGATTACCAGCCGCTGTTCGGGAAAATGAGCCAGCACTCAAAAAGACCGGACCCGGGAGACGGCGGAAATCGAGCCTATTAACCCCATTGATACCCTACTCTTCTTGTCACAAGGATTTTAGACAGGAGATAAGGATGACCCGACCTCTCCCCCTTTGTTCAGATTATGGCCCCGGGACCCTTATCCGGGGAAATTCCCCTGTGTTTGACCCTTGACATTTCACTAAGGTGATGACAAGAAATTTAATATTCTTGTTTCCCTTTTGCAATAGACACTAACAGCACAAACTCCTGCAGTTTCTACCTCATTTTTTACAATCAGCGGTCTCATAAATCATGTTCAACTGACTTTCATTTTAGGGTAAGGATCCGAATTCTATTGAGATGGTCGACATAGGTTTACAAACGGTGATCGAAAATGGCCGACCCCGAGAACACTCGCTGGAAAGACGCCGAAATCCACTTCTACGAACTCTTCAGCGGCTATGGCAGGAGTACAGATTTCAAATCACTGTTGTGATCATTTCTTTCATCTTGCTTTTCTACACGATCGTAGGTAAGTGTTATTGTTATAATAACAAGAAGTTAATGACTAAACGGATATATACATGAAACAGGCCCCACTTGTTGCTTATAAAACTAGGTCAGTGATCAGATGTGACGGAAGTCTGAACCAATGCGTTTCTTGACGCAAATCACATAATCAATTCATTTTAAAAAAACAATCCTGTAAAAAGTTTAGTCTCTACGAGGGTTTTGTTTATGAAATCCTAGCTTCCACCGACCTGCGTCCTTGATCCTCTTCCCCTCAGACCGTTTTTACCACTCTATTCAAGGTTTATAGTAAAGTCACAGTATGAAGCGCCAGGCGAGCACAACAACAAGTTACTATGCGGTTCTCATTTCTCCGTTGCACCCCCAACCCCTCAAAAAACTAACCAACCTGCCTGGCATCTATGGTTCTTTGGTGGGATCTCAACCCAGTATTTTGATTGGGAAAGTCTCTGACTTTTGAATGAAAATCGTAAGAAACGCTCTACACACACTGTACACACTTTATCCGTTTTCAGCTACACCCGGAGTGACTTAAAAACACCGGCCATCGTAAACGCACGTAAATTTTGTGCACGCGTAGTCGAGATGCTTCACCTTTCATCACTCACGTTAACTCGCTGTGTGTCGAATACCAATAGCACCAACTCTTGCGGTCCGTCTCAGATCAGTGTCGACTCCTAAATCTGACCCACATAGACAAACAAGTGGAACTCAGCCCAAACCACCAAATCGAGAGGTATCCCCTGAGGGGACTTAATTCTCTGCGAATGTTTATTCTAAGAGGCCCATTCCCAAACCTCAAACCTTATATATAACCCTTACCGACCTTACCATACCATTCATAAAAATCTTAAACCTTTACAAAATGTTGCTAATAATAGACCGACACTAAGATTAAGTTGCCTTGCTCATCTGTTCTATGCTAAGAGTTCCTTCCAAGTGGATGTCGCGTAGCAGTTTTCTAAAACCTTTTCAAAAATTCATCTCATCAAACCATTTTATATGCCCTCATATTGAACAAGGAGGAAATTCTTTAAGGGGGAGTGTCTACCCTGCCCTTAGTCTCTCCGGGACGCCAGCTTTAGGGCCAAGTGTACCAAGCTACCTCATTTATATGGTGTAGTCACTTAACCCCTTTCTTGTTTTCTGTAGCCATTGCCGTGTCCGGCTTCCATAAGGTAAAAGGATTGTTCGTGATCGCTGTCATTTTTTGGTTTTGTGTGACGTACATGTTCATTCGTGACCATTGTGGAGAAGCCATTTTCAACGTGTGCTGTTCGCCAGTTATTTCACTGTTGAGAAGAAAGTGGAGGTACCTTAGATGGTAAGTCTGGCTACGTAGTTAGGGAATTAAAAGGGACGTAAAGTCAAACCTGTATTAAGCGAGCCGCTATAAACGGGCGGTCCTCCCCTTATTAAGCGGTCACTTGCCAAGTCCTGCTAAAGTTGCCAAAGTACTGTAAAGCTAACCTTTGTCAAGCAGTCGCCTCTATTTTAGTTCCAAAGAGTTTTTTCTATTGTCTTTACCTCCATTACCATGTGCCATACTATTGCAACAGATACACTGTGTATGGCGTAAGAAGAGGTATAGACACTTTGATGTCAATTTGTCGTGGGATGGACATTTTGCTCTCTGGCCATCTTCATTTCCCTGAATAACTCTCAGGTTTGTCAAACCCGTATTAGACGATCATCCTGTATTAAGAGGCTCCCCGTGTGCTGTTACCTTGTCGTGGTGGGGAAGCTTGCGTGCCTTAATTACGCTGTGAGCAACTCCAGCGGAGGCTTTAGCCTCTGGCAGGTCCAACCAAGCCTGGCAGGTTACAGTGGAGAGGACAAACTAAAAGCAACACCTGGTCCTCCAGGTTGGGGGTTGGGTGAAGGGCTAACAACCCCACGCCGGGAAACAAAAACTTGTTAGCGAAACTGCAACAACACTATCCACAGAAACCCTGAGGCAAATAGGAAACTCTAGCCAAACCAGTGACACCATGAAAACTCTGGATGAAAACCCATCTCAGGAAATTCTAAATTCGAATGAGAGCTTTATGGGAATCGGACTACCTTCCGCATTGGAGCATGGGATGTGCACCATCTTCGAAACCTCCAAAAAAACACAGGTCATCAAGGAACTGTAGCACTACAACTTGGACCTCCTCTTTGAAAGGGAGTGTAGATTGACTGGGTCTGGACTTAAGGTTACACGCGATGGCTCAACTATCCTTTCTCAAGGAAAGCCAACGTACACTTCAGTGGTGTAGTCCTTATTGCAAACAGAAATCAGCCAAATCTCTGATGGAGCGGGAACCCAATGCGATAGACTAATCAGAGCAAAGTTTGCCTCAGGGTACTGCAATTTGACCATCTTGAAGTGTTATACCCCTACCAACGAAGCAGAGGAAGATTGATAGGGCCATAGATCTAAAGTTGAGGGAATGTTAATAACTTTGTGTCCATGATGTAGACAGGAACAGGCTGGGTCTCGTAAAGGCCTAGGCTGCACATATCAATTTTGTGCTCTTCGGAACATCATCGCACAGTGCAGTGAATGAAATGTTCCGTTGCTTATCAACTTCATTGACCTTGAGAGGGCATTCGACCGTGCTCACCATGAGAGTCTGTGGAAGATCCTGAGGGCGTACGGATTACCACTTACATGTAAAATTGTTATCATCGCAAGGAAATGTTATGAACATTTCGAATAAAGCGTGGAGAATGCTATGACAGAGTCATTCCTGGTTAAGTCTGGAGCACTTCAGGGTTGTATTCTCTCTAAAATCCTGTTTCTAGTAGTCATCGACTGGGTAATGCGTGAAACAACTTCAGGCAGTCCTCGTGGAATCCAGTGAAACATCTTCTCACATTTGGAAGACCTTAACTTTGTCGACGATGTGGCAGTCATGCTAGCCTGTGAACAGGCCTTTGGTCGAGCGGGGAACTAGCTATAGGGAGAGGGAATGCTATTTTTTCCCCAAACAGAGAGCCTGTTCACAGGCTACAGTCATGCCAGTTAGCCATCTCCAAGAAAATTGCCACTGACTAAGCAATTTTGCAAAACAAGCTGGTCTGCACACCAGCCTTATAAAGACTTAGGTGATGTATGTAAATGCCCCCATAGCACCCTAAATCACCATCAGTGGAAACGAAAGGAAGTGCATTGTACCCATAAAGACATCAAGGCCCGCCTTAACAGAGCCAGAGGTGCTTTTAGTCGACTACGAAACACCTGGAAGTCTAAACAATAAGGCCTCAAAATGCGATCAGGCTTTACAACAGCAAAGGCAGTTATATAGCTCTGCGTTTTGGTGAGTAACGAAAGGATATATGAGAAAGGTGGATATCTTTCATAAGAGCTGCCTCCGTAAGATCTGAAAAATCTACTGGCCCAACAAGTTCACTAATGAGCAACTTATAAGAGGCCAGACATTATGTCTCTCCAAATGAAGAACAGCAGACTTCGATTGATTGGTCATGTTCTTAGGATGCCTTTGGACAGGCTACCCAAGTTTTCCTTGAGATGTACTCCAACTGGAAAGAGGAAAAGAGGCCGGCCAAAAACCAGCCGGAGGAGAACAGTGATGAAAGAGCTGGAGGAGGTGGGACTTACATGGGGCAAAGCGCAGGCCAAAGGGCGAGGCGCAGGCCAAAGCTAAAGACAGGGTTGAGTGGCGACGTTTGATTGCGGCCTTACACCAGGGATGGAGAGATTGAGTGAGTGAGCGGTGGCGGATCTAGGGAAGGGGTAGGGGGCCCTCCCCCCTTATTTTCAGACCAAACTGAGGCCCGAGGGGCCGAAAAAAATTTTTTTCAGACCGGGTCTCCCCCCTTATCTCAAGGTCAGGATGACCGCCCCCCTTCCTCATCTGAAGGTCTGGATCTGCCACTGGTGAATGAGTCAGTAAGCCATTCCCCAATGGTGACCGCTTAATACAAGTTAGACTGTAGCTCAGAGGTAGGCAGTTTTCTAAACCAAACGTATCTCCATCTCCCAAACCGTTTCCAAGCTGATGGGTGTCTTGATTATATTTCTGTTATCTAGGAAGTCCTCTTGGTCAGCAGCTACAGTTTTCGCGTGTGCTAGAATCGTTAAAAAGTGCAGTTACATTGGCAGATAAAGATGAAAAAAGATATGACCATAGCAGTTGTAATCGCAATTTGACCGATATGCAATTTATGCCCAAAAATATTTCGGGACTTCAAAGGGAATTGAACCCGTAACTTCTGCGTTAGCGTTGCAGAGCTCTACCAACTGAGCTATAAAGACCCATGCATTAGGAGTAGGCAAGTTTGTTGAGTTCATCTTAACCGACAATAGGAATTTTTAAAATACAGAATGAAGATTAGAGCTGTATTTTCGCACAACCTCGTCCCCAGGGCGTTGATTTCCGCAGTTCATATCATCTTCAAAAAGAGATGAATCTGTCTGCAACCCTGTTCCAGACAATAAGACTATGACCAGCTCAGTGAAGACAAGGGGAGTGGTTTCGCACTCAAGCTTGGTCGAAAATAATCGGGGATGAAAGCGAAAAATCGTCCCTATTCCAGTAAAATATATCTTCTAGAGATAACGGGTGATTTTATACCCTGTTCCAGACTCCGATAGGAATAAAGCCGTCCTTGTTGAGCGTCAAGTTCCCATATATCCCTCATATGGGAGTGCCCCCGCGAGAGCCGATATCCAATATATATCATTTGTTCTTATAGGATTGTTCTGTTGGTTGCATTGACGTTAATTGGTTTATGGTTTGGTCTGGATACCGCTAAGGAGCCTAAGAGGTTCATATCATTGGCAGGAATGGTGGTTTACGTGGGGATTAGCTACCTGTTCTCAGTTAACCGGAGAAAAGTGAGTTGTTGTATAAAGATCGTATGTTAAAACGAATCCAATGTTTGCTTCTTTAACGTTTTGGGGGCTTGGAATACTTAAAGATAGCCTGTTCACAGACCCTCTATTTTCTTTTCAAAGTCCGTCGAGCGCATGATAAAAATTAAAATTCGGAACAACGTCTGTGTACAGGATAACTGCAAGATATTCTTACAGCTTTTATTTCAGCGATAATCATCTTGAAGAATCGAAAATACTATATTTGTCACTGTTAGGCCCCTCTGTTGAGTATGGAAGTACCCGTTGCAATCATTTTTTTATTGTCCAAGTGTTGGGCCGATCCCAAATATTATTTGGACCCTAAGATGTCCTTTTGCTACCAATCTTCAATTCAAAACGGCTAGAAGCCCCTTTTGGTTCTTCAACACACACTAGAATAGCTTGTAAATCACAAAACCACCTCCATTTCCACCTCTTCTGGACGCTTAGGATTGAACCAGAATTTTCCCTTCTTCCCACCTGCGAGGTCAAAAGGGAAAGGAAAAGTTCAAAGGGTCGGGCTTAGAAATCGGCCACAATAACAATGTTTCCTGCTTTCGTCGCCTCCATCTCTATGTCCATGAGTCTTCGAAGAAGCTCAGTGATCTGTAAACTTATGACAAGTGCAAATGCTTTTGGATTCTCGTTTTTCAGATAAAATGGAGGCCTGTTTTGTGGGGTATGAGTTTGCAGTTTGTCTTTGCTCTAATCATTCTGAGGACTTCTCAGGGATTTACAGCTTTCAAATTTATTGGTGATTCTGTGACAAGATTTCTAGAATACACGGATGTTGGCTCAGCCTTCGTCTTTGGGGAAGCTTATATAGTCCACTACATTGCATTTAAGGTAGGGCCGGAGAATTAATCAGTATCTTATTTATTCATTGAAAATAAAAAAGAGTACGATTCGCTGCTAGCTGATTGACCCAGTATAATTCACTCGATAAAATCGGTTGATAAATTAACAAAATCATTCCTGAAACTGATTAAAAACAACATGACGGGCTTTGCTCACCAAAAAAAATTATGCAAATTAGGCTAAGGGTAGATTGAATCTACCCATGGCTTATGATTAACTGAAACGGGAGATCACAATTCGCGCCTTCATACGACTGAGGTGTTACTTTGGAATCCTCGGTAATTACTTTTTTCGCACTTGCCGACATCCAAAAACAACCGGCGTGGGAATCACGAGACGTGTAAATAAGACATTTTCTGACATAAGAAAAAGGTTTTCCAGATACGGACGCGTATTTGTTGGCTTTACTCGCGTGGAGACACACGTCAACTGTTACTTCTCACGCGAAATAGTATTCAAGGCATGGCTCTACTGTAAAAAAACCCCGCTCCTTATTGATCGCACAACCATAATTATGAAAGGCGGTAGCAAGAAAAATAACTATCACTCGAATGGGATAATCGAAGATCAAGAACCAAACCTTAACGAGAGCGGGGTTTATATCTGTTACTAAAGAGAAAATGGAAATGAAACATAAACCCTTTGCGACTCAGAAAATATTACGAGAAGCTAAAGTTTACCACCCGAGAAACATTTTAATGACGGCCTATAATCTATTCTTACGGGAGGAATGAGATTATTTGCAATTATGTCGATCGAACAGTATACTATCTTCTGTCTATTACTGTGTAGTCGGCAGGAACATTACACAAAACGGCGTCAGCAACGAGGTTCGATGTTATAAATTAAGTACATTTACTTACCTGTGATAAATTAATGTTTACTCAATGAGAATGATTTAATCCCAGAGAAACTACGATTCCCGAAACAGGACCATTTGGAATTCTTGGACATCAGTAACTACAACCGACTTATAACAGCTTCATTCTAATAGCGACTTGATTCTGAAATAATAAACCGCGAGATCTAACGCAAAGCTCATAGGGCACGGCGAAGGGGAGGGAACCAGAGGGTTTGAAGTGTATCTGGCGGCCCAATCTTTTCTCCGGCACTAGCCACGGGAAGTTAACCCTAAGATTCTATTTTGCTAAAGTAATGCTTTGATTTATTTAACGTACGATAATTGACTCGGTTGTGTTTTACAACACAATTTTTTGCAACCCAAGCTTCTTAATTAAGCCAGAGAACGGAAATTTTTGTCGTCGATTTTCATTGACAAAATCATTTGTAGGATCTAATAGACACGTGAGTGTTATAACTTTTCATTTGACGTTTTACAGTACGGATGGCTCTGTAACAAGCGGCAAGATAATTTCATTTTTACATACATATATTAGCATCGTTTGAAATTAACGAATAATACGAATAATAAAAACATTTTGATTGTGTTATCATGATTTTGGTTAAAACAATTTTGTCACACTGTGTCGCTGAAAGTTTATCTCAGTACACAAGCAATAATTGTAACTAAAGTAAATTCTATGTGAATTTCTGAAAGAAAACTAAAGCAAATCAGTGTACACTCCATCGCCTGCTGCAAATTATAGCCCTGTGTCAAAGAAAAATAATTTTAAATCACTCAATAATGATGTTGATAATAATAGCAATAACAATAATAATAATAATCCGTCATCAGGTAACAATAGCCCATAAATGAACTGACCACCCAAGAGAAACAGAACCAGTTAGTACAAAATAAAAATGATGAAAATTAGGTCCTGTCATCAGATAACAACAGTCCACAAATGAACTAACTACCCAAGAGAAACAGAACCAGTTAGTACAAAATGAAAATGATGAAAATTAGGTCCTGTCATCAGATAACAACAGTCCACAAATGAACTGACTACTCAAGAGAAACAGAACCAGTTAATACAAAATGAAAATGATAAAAATTAGGTCCTGTCATCAGATAACAACAGTCCACAAATGAACTGACTACCCAAGAGAAACAGAACCAGTTAATACAAAATGAAAATGATAAAAATTAGGTCCTGTCATCAGATAACAACAGTCCACAAATGAACTGACTACCCAAGAGAAACAGAACCAGTTAATACAAAATGAAAATGATAAAAATTAGGTCCTGTCATCAGATAACAACAGTCCACAAATGAACTGACTACCCAAGAGAAACAGAACCAGTTAGTACAAAATGAAAATGATGAAAATTAGGTCCTGTTATCAGATAACAAAAGCCCATAAATAAACTGACTACCCAAGAGAAACAGAATAATAAATGAAGCTAAATGTTTCCTTTAAATTTAAGTGACCAGAAAATAGAAATACCTCACTGTATTGGGAATAATTTGACTAAAAACAAACTTACCTCAAGTCTAATATCACTAATATGTAACTTAAGTCCGTTTTAGTCTGACCTCTACCATAAAGAAAAACAAAATTCACAAGGCCATCCGGGGGATTGCTTTTCTGGCGAAGAAGACCAGTGATCAAACGGACGTGGAAGCGACGTACACAGTAGCTGGCATCATGTTGAATTCCACTACGGCATAGGCCGATTTGGCGGGTTCAAGTTCGCGCGTTGCCACGTCCACGTCAGGAAATCTCCTAAAATATTTCTTTTTTGGAGAAACCCGTCGGACGGACTCCACATATTTGTTTTTTGAGTGCATGCCAATGCTTTTGGGGGTTGTAACCCTCGACAGACTCGAAATGGGAAACGAAGACTCATACCGTCGACGGTCGCCTTCACTTCAAATTGTTTCGAAATCAAAACCACAGCGCTTTTGAACTTTGAAAGTCTAAGGTAGAATATTAATTAATTAGTAAGAATTTAACTCGTTTACATCGCATGATCGCTGCCTGACCCTCAAATACAAAAAAAATCGTACATGTACGCTACCGTCCATTCATTTGAGCGGCACTGGAAACCAGTTTTTGCGGCGCTTTGTCATGTCATGTCTTTTCACATGAAAATTTTATCAAAGTGACAAAGGAAATATAAAATGCTTTAACGTAATGTCTTTTAAGCCTGGCGTGCCCCGTCCCCCCGGCAGTCCGATCTGGATTTGTTTATCGGTTTTACAGACCAACAATAAGTCTAAATTCATGTAAATTACTTTCTACGGGTAGATGAAGCGAGCTTTTATTTTTAAGAAGATACATTTCGAATAATCAAAATCTTTTTCATTTTAAACAGAAAGGTCGCGCCGCAAAAAAATCGTTGCGTGGGATGCTGGCTCCTCGCCTTGCCTCGCGCTCAAACGACGCGTCTCTCGCGGATACTTGGCATCTGGTTTACTTATTATGTCCCGGTCTTAATTAATTTTATGACACCAAGCAAACACCTTTCTATCGCGTACCAGGGCATCAATTTACGGCGCCTGCTGAGATTTTTTTTCTTGAGCAAAGCTCCTCATGAAGTGTCTATTACCTATCACCATCGGCTCCATCACAAAGTTTAATTTTCCAAAATCAAGTTTCTAACTTTATTAGACGTTCGAAGTGCTTTCGAAAGCTAATGTGAATACCGTATTTGCTCGAATAAGCCCCTCAACCGCGGCGCTTATTCGATCTTCTGTACTACACTAACACAATTAACTTATTTTGACTTTCTCTATATGGGGGCCGCGACGCTTTTTCGGGGGCGGTGGTAATTAACTTTCTTTCGTCTCAAATGCGGCACTCATTCGAGGCACGCACTAATTCGAGTGAATACGGTAAGTTCATCTCTTGAGTTCCTTTTTCGAAGTAGATGAGGCCAAGACCGCGGCAAAACGTCTACGCATGCACAGAGTTGAGATTTCTGATCACGTTTTTAGTCACTCTTTCTAGTCAAAGTCTCCCGCGCGCACTCGGCTTCATTTTGTGTGCAGCCTGCGTTTTGTTGTTCCTTTTCAAAATAGGTGAGGTTTTTCATTTGATCGTTTAAGCTCAATGAGTGTTTCCCGGCAAATGTAAGGACGAAAATTTAGTTCTGATAAACCACAGTCAAGGAAGTTAACTAATCTTGTTTGAAATGTCTCTCCAGGTCCTCACGGTGATAATTTTCTTCAGTTCCTTTATCTCGGTGCTGTACTACTTGGGTGTAATGCCGCTGATCATATCTAAGATTGCCTGGCTTATGCAGATCACCATGGGAACTTCTGCTGCCGAGTCTCTCTCAGCTGCCGGAAACATTTTCGTTGGACAGGTAAGATTACTAGTTTCACCTCCAGAAATAAATGCTACCTTCATCTTGCAGAGATCTTTCGCTTTCAATTTCAACCTGGTCACACCGTAATTATTTTCTAGACTGAGGCACCTTTGTTGATCAGACCATTTCTCGCAACCCTCACTCAGTCTGAGCTTCACGCTGTCATGACAGGAGGCCTGGCCACTGTGGCAGGAGGTGTTTTGGCGGCATATATTGGAGTTGGGATCCAGGCTTCGCATTTGGTATCAGCCTCTGTGATGTCGGCTCCCGCTGCTTTAGCAGTATCCAAAATCATGTATCCGGAAACACAAGTACCGGAAACTACGTCACAAGACACAATACATTTCGACAGGCCGTAAGTGACAAATTGGTAATCTTTCCAGTATATCACGTTAGACTCGGAGAATTCTACTTTATTTTACCGAAATCTTGATATTGACCCCACATGGATGGATCATGGTAATTAATAAGGCCTAGCAAGAGAGGATAAAAGTATCTTCTCATGGGCTTGGCCACTAAGCAAGACCCAAAGATGTTTTTTTTTTTCTGTATTGCATTCAGCGTTTACGGATTTTCTTTATCTTACTATACAAGAGCGACCAGCAATCAACAAATACAAAATATTTCATCTTTTAACAAATTCTCTGTACTGATTATTCAAGGAATGTACAGAGATCACTCTTGAGAATTTGTATGTGGATCAGATTGGGGCTTTTTAAAAAAGAGGTAAAGGGTATAAAATCCCACTTTCGAGGTTGTTTTCTTCCATAACGGTAATTTCTCGCTCTCACCATAACGATACAGCAACAATTGAAGTTCATAAAAGAAAAACTTCAAACTTGCTAGGGGTATTTCGTTTCTCTCAAAAACATGTTGGGGTGGCGTAGAGTAGACTTTTTCTTAACTGGCTTCATCTGGCTTCTTTGCAGAGAGGAAAGAAATGTAATCGAGGCAGCCGCTAAGGGAGCAAGCTCTTCCATTTCTCTGGTGGCAAATGTGGCAGCGATGCTCTTGACATTCTTTGCTTTTATCGCTTTCTTTAACTCGATTTTGTCATACATAGGCAGCATGGTGGGCTACTCTAAATTGAGTTTTCAGGCAAGTTTAAGAATTTTAAAAAGCTGTTTCATTAGCCACTTAAGGAAAACTGTGACGAGTGAACTCTCGCAGAGACGTCTGGGATTGGTACTAAGGACGGAAAAAAATCAGACAATATTAGGGACTTTAAGATCCAACGGCGTGAGGGCAACGAGAGCGTCGCGTTAAATTTGAATTTGCGTTCTTCCAGTCTATTTAGCGATTATTTCTACCCATGTATGCAAACCCTCCTGAAGCTGAATTTCAAGTGACTATATCCAAGCTCAGAAAGAGAAATAAAATTTCGTCGTTGCTTGTTTACGTCCTCCTTGAAACGCGACACTAGGCATTTTCATGTCGTAGTCATGCAAAAACGGGAAAGAAAAGTCAAAAAAGTTTGATGCACGAGCGAGTTTGTTGCTTTGCTTATTAAACCTATTGTTTTTTTCGACGTTCTCGTTGCCGTCCGCGTCGTTGGATCTTAAAGTCCCTAATAGCTGACCGGCGCAACTCCAGTAACGATCCCAGAAACAATTGCGGGACGCATTTCGGATCCAGTTCGCGTCTCGTTTCCAAAGTGGCGAATTTAGCCACGACGATTGACTATTTGTCCAATCACAACACACATAATCAAGAGCGTGTTGCCTCTCCCCACCCCCCACGGATCGTGCATTTCTATACGCTCTGGGTCACAGCGTGTTAGATTGTAAGGCTAGATTCGCCCTTTGCGTCAAAAAATCGAAGGGATCGAATCGACTACCATGTTGGAGTGTGCAGCAACCTCTTCCCAGGGCGTTTCCCTTGACCAGGTGTTTGCGGGCGTTGAGCACATCGAATTTCAGCGAAAAAAAGAAACTTTAGAGACTGAAACACTTAACCACAGTGACAATTTGCTAATAGACGCTCCAGGGTGGTGCTCTCCAGTCGCAGTCAAACCGGAAAAGAAAAAAATACTATTCTGCATAATAGGATGTCGTGAGACTTGATTGTCTTTCCTGTTGACCTCTCCCTTGGCAGGAGCCCATCATGGGCTCCTGCCCTTGGTCAATAACTAATATTTATCAATTCAATTCAATTCATTTTACTTTCACTTTTCCTTTAAGGTAATTTGCTCCTACCTGTTTATGCCATTTGCATTCCTCATGGGTGTAGATTGGGCTGATTGCAATGCTGTGGGAATGTTCCTGGGTATCAAGACATTTCTCAACGAGTTAGTAGCCTACGTTGAGATGGCACCATACATAAAGAATAGACAGGAAATGAATGGAGAACCCTCTATATCGGTAGGAGAATCACCCAAAATGCGGTGAATATTGCAATAAACCGTCCTCTAAGTTCCGCCCCTTACAGAGTGTAATCCCTGATTTTTCTCACCCCTCCCCCCCCCCTGCCAGGAGAATGGAAACTGCCTCGGATGGCATGAAAAACCGGGCCGAGTCGTGATAAAATGACTTTGTTTGACTGGGGAAAGAAAGTCAGTTCTGATCCAAATAAGTAGTATGGGACGCATTGAAGAAACCGGTTTTTTCGTGGTGGAATCTCATGAACTTGCCTATGACGCCATAGCTTTTGTAGCTATTTGTCCTTATCTCATGATTGAAATGCAGAGGAATCTCATTAAGATGAGGTCATGTTCTATTTTTATGTGGTTTAACACTTTGAACATGTTTTCTAGCTATTTCTAGGTGGAGGAAGGTCTTGCTTTTTGACTGATTAGCTAAATACTAAAAAAAGTATTCAATGTTTGATTTATGGTGTGGTAGTGGAGGGAACGTAATTATAGAAATACGGTGGAAACAGTAAAAATGACAATAGAAACAATAGAAACAAGGAGCAGCAAAAAAGGGAGGGGAAAAGGATACGAGGGAAAAAGGAGCTACTATCACGATTTGCGTGCCCAAGCAGCTGGAAATAGAACTTTTCTCTTTACGTTACGGCTGGCGCTCATTTCTTCGACAACATGAATAAACCAACGAATATTTTTCTTAGTTTTTAGTCAACCAATCAAAAAGTAAGACTTGCATTTACATAGAAATAACTAGAAAACCTGTTCAACGGGTTAAACCGCACTTTGCTCCTGAGATAAAAACAAAACAAGACAAAAGCCTACGACATGATCGGCGTTAATGTACCCCCCGGTAAGTTCATGACATTCCTGGGCAAAAACCGGGTAATTCGGTGCGCCCTATACTACTCAAATTATCGAGAGCCCGACTGAGGTTTCGGGGAATCAGCATTCTACCACACACCCACTTTGGGCCTTTTTTGGCAAAAAGGGAACGTTTGCATATACGTTACATAAAACTGTCATCCCTTCCATGATTTTGATGATAACATCCAGACAGTTTGTAAATAAACATTATTTTGTGAACGTTGGCCCTCTGCAGTAATAACAAAACATAAAAAAGTGAACTTTAAAACTGTATAATATTTTCTTGGTCTCACCTTTTTTAGCGCCGATCGGAGGTCATCACTACATACGCACTCTGTGGCTTCACGAATTTTCTTGGCCTGGGAGTATTGCTTGGGGGTTTGGGACGGATGGCGCCAAGCCGACAGAGTGACATGGCGAGGATTGCTATAAGAACCCTGTTTGCCGCCACCATAGCCTGCTTTATGACTGCCAGTATTGCTGGTAAGTATCTTGATATGGTGGCTTGTAAGGTAGCGAAGACGCACCGCTTAATTGGGTCCTTAAAACGTAATAAGAGCAGTTCGCCACAAAGTGAAACAAATCATCTTCCTTTTCACTTAGCTTGGAGATTGCCGCAATTACTCCCCAAGCATTGTTGTAATTTGCCAAAAGAGAAAATATTGGCATTTTTCTTCAAAAGCTCACAAGTACTGAAATCGACATCCTATTGGTACCTGATGACTTGGTATTAGCGTCGACAAGAGCTTTTCGGCGTTCATAACCATCTAAAACACGCCCGTAGTTTTACAGATATTAAAAATCATCAAGAGGTTCAATTTGTAAATTTCCTATTCATTCTGTGTTGACTTGATAGGTTTTCTGTACGATGAGTCATTCGAAGGAGTGGCCTCTGTCACGCCAACAAGTATCACAACACTGGCGCCAACCACGTCTGCATAGACCACGCCTAATAGGGAGTTTAAGATGTACTGCGGGGTTTGCAACAAGAACGATGAAATAGCAATAGGTTTTTTTGTAATAAACGTGACAGGTTTTTTCACGTGTGCACCTCGCTATTTGGTCCATTTCTTTGCCGACACGACTACGACGTGAATTTTCCCGATGCGCTGTTTTATGGAAGACGTAAAAACAGGACGACTAAATTTTTGTTTCTCTTTCTAAACTTGAATGTGGTGTTAATAATTCAATTCCAGGAGAATTCGGCCACATCTGAAAATTAATTGAGTTGGAATAATGCCGATAAAGTTTAAAGGAGCAAAAGATCACTTTCTATAAAGAAACGTTTTCACTGCTGTCACCGTACTCTATTTTAAACTCCTAACAGCTTAATCTGACGGAGATGCCTTCGCTAGCTGACCAGTTCCTGGTTTGCTACTGGGCGACTGAAAGAAAAAATTAATCATTGTCTGACTACATGCCAACAAGTTGTTCGTTTTCTAAGGCTTTACAACTCGCGAACGTGTATATATGGTATCTATGTAAGTATCGTGAATGTACAAATCGTATCGAGAGGAGTCTTGATCATTTACAGAGTTTTCTTTTGTTCTGTAAAATCATTGAATAATATTAATAACAATTACATTTTAGATTTTTGTATGATAACACTGAGTTAAGACATTCTTCAGTGGGGGGACCGTGACGGCACAAGAACTATCCAGAATGAAAAAAGCTTCTGAAATCAAAAGCTGTCCATATTTTCCTACGTAATGTTCCTTCAAAGAGTAAATACTCGGAAATGTACATATTAATTGTCAAATATGTATACATTTTAAGACGCATTTAATTTCTATTTTCAAACACTGTTCTATTCACATAGTCGTCAATGAAAGTAATACTTTACAGCTGACTATCTGTACAAATTCCTCAGTTTTTTACTCATTAAAAAGACAAAGGCTGTCATGTAGCTTACGACTTTTAAATAGTTAACCTCTAAATACCGGCGCTCCTTAGGCATACGCCGCTCCAACTGATTGATTACACTGATTTAATTGTAACCCAGATATTTTTTTGTCGAAAGTCTTGATAAACTTTCCCAAGCTTCAGAAAGATTCATCGACTCTGTATGCGGGCAACAACCTGCACCGCAATTTAAGGCCCCAAACGTTATCTGAACTTTCAGGGATAAAGCCCCTCTTACCTACTTGTATCTACTCCGTACTAGAGCACAGAAAGAGTGAAAGGTCTGTTATTAACAGTCTAAGGTGGTAATAACGTGACGAACTTCATCCCGGGCTAAAATCCACCTTGTAATCAGCCCCTAAGGGTCTCTTAACATGAGCGCGGTTGACCGGGCGGGCCCAGTTTTTGAGATCTCGCCTTACCTCTATATCCCTCGTAAAATTTTCGGTGTGTTCATATCAGAGGGCGGGCTGGCTTGGTTCCCGAGATTTCGCTTTTTCCAACAAGGATCTCGGTAAGCGGGCTGGAAATTTTGCCATATGAACACTTCAGCCCGGTTACCGGGATGAACGGCGGGATGAATTCTGGCGGTCCGCATGGCATCGTCTTGCATTGCCTTCTGTATTTTCCACATCAAAAGCATCCCATGTAGCTGTAGTGATACAGCTTTAAGAGTTGCCGAAGCTATGGTAGGCGCGAAAGTTAAAATTTTTGTGTTTCGCCATGTTCGCTTTGTTTCTCGATTTTGGTGCCAGAACTCGTCCCAGGATCTTTGGCCTTTTTTCATTTCGGAAACCGGGTTGAAATTTCTCAAATGAACCCAAGGCGAAATTCATCCGGGTAGCCGGGCTAATGTGAAGAGGCTTTAACAGGAACTTAAGTAAGAAACCCGTTAGGAACTTTAAGTCACTCATCAGCGAACAGCAAAATACAATCTGAGAAACGTGGACGGTAAATTTGCCTCGCCTAAACTGCAAACAAATTACTTAAAAGCAAACTTCATTTACATTCGGCTCTTTCATGGAAAAATCGGTCCTAAGAATAAGGAAGTTCTAGATCTGCTGCTAAATTCAAACGGACGATCAACCAAATTTTTAACAGATGAGTGATTCTAACGTGACTACTAAAAGAAATACAGTAGAGCCCCGGTAACTCCAACTCTGAAGGCAAATGAAAAACAGTTCGAGTTAGCGAGGAGGGTTCGAGTCCTTGAGGTAGATTGACAAATTCAATTTGCCATGTTCAAAATTGATAGTTACTAATTTCTCAGCAATTTAGTGATAGGTGAAGTGCAATTTACTTCTTTCATCAGAAACGGTAACATGATAAGGCATTTTTATGATAAAACGTCACCTGTTCGTTTCACCAATTAAAATCAAATTGCCTTTAATAGTACCAGTGTCCGTTTTAGTGTTGTTAACCTTATAAAACAAGAACTAATCGGATCGTATCCGAGTAGAGTTAAAAGAACAAGAATTCGAATTATCGGGGTAACTTTCAGTGACTTTTTGATCAAGGGAAAGGAATTTTGGTTCGAGTTATCCGAGTTCGAGTTATCGGGGTTCTACTGTAACTGAGGATAATAATAGAAAGTGAGAATGGTCAAATCACTCCAGTTGTTCGGGTACCAGATTCACTGCAACCCACTGAGACAAAGTCATAAGCAATCAAGGAGGTCCACTTCGTCTCAGAGCAAAAGCGCGGATACATTTATAACCTCTATGAAGATTGAGACAGCAGTGGCTGAGTGTCATTTATCGACTCGTGCAGTCTTGCAGGTACCTCCTGTTGAGAAAGATTAACACGGTTACATTAACACACCTTTCCCAACATACGGCCCCATAGCGTCCCCCACCCTCCCCACCCTACCAGAATATCTACCGTTTAGACAGGGTGAAATACAGCCGGACCTAACCTGCGATCAGTTTAAGAGCGTCTGATCGCAGGTTATACGCATTAGATCATATATTTAAATGCTATTTTGCGCCTAATAAATAATAAATTATTATTATTATTATTTGTTAAGCCGGACCATCTGTAAGCGACCACTCAAAATGCCAAGAATTAGCAGTTGGAGGGGGGAAGGGGGGAGGGGGGAAGGGGGAGAAGGGGGTGTACTAGCGGTCCGAAATAATTAGAACTTTACCTCTGAATGCATGACCGGACTCAGTGGACCACGTCCGCCTCCATCACCAGTGTCGACTGATTTCATTCGTTTAAATTTTGCTCTAGCAAAAGATATTTGCTTCTTCAAGTCGTAGCGATGTCTAAGGATATCTGCCTCATCCCAAATTTCTTCTTGAATCAACAGTTCTATCACATCCTCTAGAGTTATGATACCAACAACTCGCTAGAAAACAACGATAACAACAAAAAGAAATATTCGGAAACCAGAAGGGTACAAAAATCTCGCGAAAATTTTTGACGACGGTGAACAACCCCCTGAAAATCAGTCTCCAAATTGGCGACTACAATTCTTCAACACACTTCGCTTAAGGACCTTATAAACATTTAAAATGACTCTGGCATGATGAGCATCAAAATACATTGGTTTGTTACTGAAAAACATCAGAATCGCTGAGTTTCAGGAAGAAAATATGTCACAAGTGTTTATTTGTGGGAATAGCTTTGAACACCAAAAGTAGTTACGTCATAATATGGTCCCCTCAGTTTACCTCGAGACAGATTAACCCTTTAAGTCCCAATAGTGACCAACATCAATTTTCTCCTAACAATATCCATATGTTGCCAAGAGGAATGGTTATGAGAGTTAATAAAATGATCACTAAAGAGAAAATGCTTTGATCTTTTATTAAACTCTCTCAACTAATTCTTTAAAGAAATGTATAGAGATCAGTTTGGAGAATTTATATGTGGACATTGAGGCTTAAAGGATTAAGACAGAATCCACCATGAAATTGAGAAATTTTAATTTTCAGTGGACAAACATCTTGTACCAGAAAAATTCAAAACATATCAATTCCTTTTTACAGTTTTCACTGCCTAGAGAAAATTTAATTTAATTTAACACCAAAGAAAATTTATCATGGGAGCCCGAGAAAATGAATGTCAAATTCACAAAATAACATCTTTCAAATGAAATTTTCACAGATTTACCTGTGTTTTCACAATTCTTGTGAAATTTGACATTAATTTTCTTGGACTTCCATGAGAAATTTTCTTTGGTGTTATTACAGATGACTAATTACATCTTTAGGCCTTAAAAAACGAAAAAAGAATGCAATATTCTTTAAATTATTCTGGTACGAGGTTTTTGTCCACTGAGAATTAAAATTACTCAATTTCCTGGTGAATTCCGTCTTAAATGTTTATAAATATACAATATACCTGCAGTATACCTGATTGTGAAGGGTGTTGATATAATCTTACAGGTCGACACAATTTTCTACTTGTTAAGAAAGAAGTGGGCACTGATTTTTGAAATATTCGGCTGTCACTTTAAAATAATTACAAAACAATGTAGAAGCGAAGGTTTCAGGAAAAAAGAGTTGATTTATGCCTTGAAAACAAAACAAAAATAAAAAAATTCAGACGTACAAAATTGCAGCAAGTGGTATCAACGTCGTGTCTTTTTCAAATCATGCTTGGTTTTTATGTTTAGCGATCCTGTTTGTGTTTTAATTACGCAACTGCATACTTGTAACTTACTGTTAAAATATGATTTCCTTCGTCTATTTGGGTCTTGTTCACAACACACAGGTGACCTATACGGGGAAAATTCCGTTCGTTCTTAATCCTTTTTTATCCATGCATGTGAATTTATGAACCAGCGACTACGCGCGGAATTCAAACGAGTGCCCAGCGGTTACTCTACTGAGGCAGCGAGCCGGGGCACCAAGTGTAAAGTGGGCATCTGGTGTAAACACAGCCAAAGACAGACAAGGTTGGGACCGGTATTTTAAGTGTCTGACTTGCAGCAGACTGCAAAACAGTCGGTTTTTCTCAAAATAGGTTTAGTGTAGCGTATGAGTCTCACGCGCGCGAAGCGCGCTTGTCTCGCAAGGCTAGAGAAAACCAGTCTCGCTCTCCGTGTTCAGCCTCGCTACAGAGCTTTTGTTTGACTGTTCGCGCGTACTTGAATACGCAAAAATACGGACTGTTTTGCAGTCTAGACTTGGAGAGGTAGGCACCATCTTTATATAAACAGTGAAACAAAATGACTTAGATGTTGGAAAGGCCCAACTCTAGGTGTCCGTTTTGGGAAAGTGTCTGTCTTATAGAGAGTCAACTGAAAGTAGTAAAGAAAGGCAGGGACAGTAACCAGTCAAGTCGCCCGAAAGTCATCTCGCCCGAAACCAGTATTAAGTGGCCCGAAATGCAGAGTCATGTCGCCCGAATTTTATCAGGTCAAGTGCACAGAAAAACAAAGTTAATTTTTTGTTAAATAAAGAGTGTGTGTTAATATATCTCGTTCTTCTAGCCATCATGAGACAAAACAAGCGCAATGAATGGGCAACATACCTTGTTCCTTATAGCGGTGATATTGTGGCCCACAACTGTCACGGCAAAACCAAAAACCTCACGGCAAAACCACAAACCTCACGGCAAAAACAAAATACCCCAAGGCAAAACCAAAAACCTCACGGCAAAACCAAATACTTCACAGCAAAAGCAAAATAGTTTTGGTCTTGCCGTGGGTATTTGCTTTTGCCGTGGGGTATTTGGTTTGTGCTGTGAAATATTTGGTTTTGCGGTGAGGTTTTTGGTTTTGTCGTGAGGTATTTTGTTTTTGCCGTGAGGTTTTCGGTTTTGCCGTGAGGTATTTTGTTTTTTGCCGTGAGGTTTTCGGTTTTGCCGTGAGGTATTTTGTTTTTGCCGTGAGGTGTTTGGTTTTGCCGTGAGGTTTTCGGTTTTGCCGTGAGGTATTTTGATTTTGCCGTGAGGTTTTTGTTTTTGCCGTGAGGTTTTTGTTTTTGCCGTGAGGTATTTTGTTTTTGCCGTGAGGTATTTTGTTTTTGCCGTGAGGTATTTTGTTTTTGCCGTGAGGTTTTTGGTTTTGCCGTGACAGTTGTGGGCCACCGTAGATGAAACAAGCGGTATAAATATCTATCTTTAACCCTGGATTACCAACGAAACAAGCCCGATGAATGAGTAATATATCGGTTCTATAATCTTCGATGAGACGAAACAAGCGCGGAAAATAGTAATAGGGATGCCAGGATTTTGTCGAAGCATGATAAATTTCGAGCCCAACAATTCAGCATTTTGGGCGACTTGACTAAACATTTTGAGCGACATGACTCTGATTTCCGGCGACTTGACCGTAAACCGTAGGGACAAACTCTAGGTGTCAGTTTTAGGGAGGTGTCCACCTTATATGGAGTTATCTCTTCATGAAGAGTTGACTGCACATCAAAACAACTTACTTTTTCCAGTCTGAAATTTGTCCAGTAGCTCAAACAGTGGTTCGCTTGTTGATGATGTGAGGAAAGAACCAGCCCTGTAAATGTCCCTTATTGGAGTATTATCGTCTGGGTCTAACATTACCAATGACTTGACAAAGAGCACTCCCACGATATTTTCTCTTTCTCCACTGTGCACTGGCACGCGTGAATGGCCTTTCCTACTGATCTGCAAATAAGCACCACCTTGTGAATAAGGGCACTTTGGAGCCCAATAAAGGGCACCTAGCCTTCGGGGCAGTGTAAAGGCTCCTACAAAGCCCCTGTTTGTCATGTCACCATGGAACACTCCTCTCCCAGAAGCATTGTGAGATGACACAAAGAATGACTGCCACTGAGACTATTAACCCTTTCACTGCCAGATGTAGTTAAAGGCAAATTTCGACCAGATTTCCAAATTTCATTTTCTAACATTTTGAAAAACAAAAAGTACCATGTGAAACTACAGGCAGGGAGCTTTCATTTGAATGGTGACATCAAAGGATTTCATCCACAAACGCAAAAGTTACAGTCACCTTTCAAAACTCCATCAAGCACTCTGGCAGTGATGGGTTAATTTTAAGTACAAAGTGTAGCCTGCGAATACAGCTGCCAAATATTGTTGGGCCACTCATCACTACCCACTACTTGATACAATTCAAAACACATCTCAGTGATGACGAGTCTTGAGAGACACCTGTATTCACAGGCTACAGAGACTAACAACAATGCAGTGTGCCGTGACATTCAATAATTAATTGTGATGACTGATGAAAGGATTAGAGGGGAAATAGCACTAAATAATTGTGTTCTGTTTCTTTAAGAGGCCTTATCGTTTTTAAGCACAACAAAGAAAGCTTAAGAGAAAAGGATGCATAGTCCTGTGTTATTCATGAATGGGAAAATTCAAGGGCTGGCCTCATATCAGTGGCACTAGCTGAAGATCATTAAGAGAAGGGCAAGTTATATTTTAAAGTTTTTCCTAGTTGATAAAAGCCCAAATTTAAAGTAAACAAATGCAGCAATTCAAGTTTACCTCTTTCATTGTATCTTGATCCAGTTGCCTGTTGATATCCAGCATGTACACGTTATCCAGGGGTGTGTACTTATCTTCAACGGTTTTGTTTCTCATTTCTAGAGCTCCCTACAAGCATCAAACAGCCATGTCAACAGGCACCGTTTAAGTATCAGGGTTCATTCAAAAAAATGTGCAACCATTTTTGAAGACTAGTTTTCACTAGTGACAAAGTCAAGGTTATAATAAGCAGAGAACTATACGATCTAGGGAAAATGGCATTCTGATTCTTCTGATTCCACTTACGACTCAGTCGTTTATGATCATGTGAAAACTGGCTTGTCAGAGTCGCAAGCAGAAGCGAAGGAACTAAACCAATCATCAAGCATGGGAATATGCATTGTGACTGGTTTATCCTTCTGCTTCTGCTTCAGACTTCGGCGATCTGGTTTTCATTAGATCATAAGCAAAGGAGTCGTAAGTGGAGTTGGAGGAAAATGGAAACGTTCTGATTCTTCTAACTCTGATTCTTGAGTTTCACTAGGTCTTACGACTCCGACTCTGACTCCGTCGCTTGTGACAACCAGCCTTAAGGACTTTTCAAGGAACACATTCGATTTTCAAGGACCACCTACCAGGAATGTAATGTGACAGATTGTACGAAAATGCACATTCCCTGTAAATTAATTCTTGCATAAAACAGAAAAAAATGCTTTATGTAAATCACCTTTAACTTCTCTCTGAGCTATGATATATATTCTGTCTTGGACAACCAAAGAGCATTAGAAAAACACCTTCCAGGCCACTACATTCAAGGACTTTTCAAGGACTTGCATAGAAATTCAAGGACTTTTCAATGGAAAATGGAATTTCAAGGACTTTTCAAGGACTTCCCTTAAAATTAAAGAACTTTTCAAGACTGTTCAAACCCTGAGCATTGCTTTAACCCCTCACTGCAAAAGTAAAATAATTAACTGAAAAAAAATTAAATTTATTTTGGTATAATCCAAAGAAATGTTAAATATAGTTCTTAATGCAAAACTTCTGCCAAAGAAATTTAATTTGAATGGAAACACCCTAGGATTTTGTTCTCAGAATTAAAAGTAAGAGTGGCAAGTCAACCTGTCTTTAACTTGGTCTAGAAGGAAACAGGGTGGAAAGAAAGTCAGTTTTACAGCTTGTACTTGCCCGAAAGTCATTTCAACTAGCCGAAAAGAATTTGATGAGCAGGATTGATTACAGTTCTTGGGTAATTTGTATTTCCCCGAAAAATCACTTGTCCATTGGGCAAGTTAAGAACAGAATTTACTAGCCCGATAGCAAAATCCACTAGCCCCAGGCTATCAGAAACCACTTTCTTTGCATGCTGAGGAAAAGCGTTAAAAAATAAATGAGATTTCAAAAACTCATAATATTCAACAAGCATATAGTCTAATCCGAAGTCAACCTCGTTTCCAGGTTCCCTCTCTCTCTCTCTCTCTCGCTCCGTAGGGACGGGTAATAGAGAACCCTGGGAATGAGGTTGATGGGAAGCAAGACTTTATTATGTGCACTTGATGTGGTAAAATTGATTTGAATTCATAAATTATTCACATACCGGTATCAGTAAAAAAGGTTGGTAGGAATAAACCCTGTCACTCAATAACAGATGAATCATATTCTTTTCTCTTGCACTTGACACATGTGGTAAAGTCACACAAAAAGGTGTGACAGTTCAGTAAAGGAAATTACACTGCAGGAAAAATTGATTGCCTTTGCCACTTTCCCTTTTGTATGGTTGTAGGCTGCAGGTGGTAAGTCCATCTTTGCCTTGTATCAAAGATGATAAAGTTGTCTAAACTAAGGTACCTTTGACATACCTCAAACGTATACCATTACAGTCTCACAATCCCCTTGGATTACCTTTGCCATGATTCGCTGCCTGTTGCACTCAAATTTTAGTGTACTTATGGCATATTCGCATCAAAGTTTACCTAAAATAACTTCTCATCCGGTGTTATCCATGCACATAATTTTATGAAAATTAATGCAAATTTAATGAGTTCTGTAGTTATTTCTATAGGCTTGCTACCTGTATAATCATGACTTCATCTTGACTAAGGGGGTCCTCATTGGCATCTGTATCTTCCTTGTGTAAATCCACAAGTTCTTTTAACTCTGGAAGGAAACAAACACAGGACGCATTTTAACACCTTTCACAACGATGTGATAACTGATGGGGACCAGTAACCTGCTCACCCCCACCCCACCCCCCTGCCTATGAGGGTACTTCCTCTTAATGGGGTATACTGCAGAGTCTTTGAGACTCTGGCTAAAGAGATGAGTTCAGGGGCAGATCCAGGATTTTTTTAGGAGGGGGTGCACTCGTCTCTTCCTGTACTTTAACACTAATAAACCACATAGTTTTTTTTGTTTTTTTGCAGAATACCAGTTGTATTAGAAAACCGCAGGTCATCTCAGGGAGGGGGGTGCGCACCCCCTGCACCCTCCCCCTAGATCCGCCCCTGGAGTTGTCAAGCTGTTCCATATAATAAGTGTGTGGCAAACTCAGTGATATAAAAACAGTAAAGGGAGCATAGTGTAGGATAGTTTTACACATAAGCTTGGTGGCAAATAATCAGGGGTTATGTGGAGAAGAGCATCCCTGAATCAGAGTCAAACTAAAGTAAAATACAGTATACCACTATTCCAGAGATAACGGGTGATTTTTCACCCTGCACTGGAGTCAGACAGGTAAATCATACTCTGTTGAGTAGCACATATCTGTATAGATTATAAGTTAGTGCCCTCTCCCATTTAGGCCTCCTACAGAGGCATTCCAAGGGCTATGTCACACATTCCTCTCCCTTTATCACCATGGACAAATTGATAAAGCCCTAGGAAAGTCTGCAAGGGAGTCTAGGGGACTGGGTTTAGGGGGTGGAAAACAATGTCCAAACTAGAAGAGATACTAGCTAAGCTGTGAAATGTAAAAGGTCACCTAGCAGTGTGAAAGCTGCTACATGCAAGTTCTCATGAAGTAATAGTTGACGAATAATAAACTACTAAAATGTCAACAATATGTGTGGAACAATAATTAAGTAATAACTGAAGGTTATACAGGAGGAGTGCAGGTGACAATGATAGAAGGTCAAGATGCTTTTGAACTTTTGCGCAAGTTTCAAGTGATAAATTGTAAAAACAAGGGTGATCATATTATGAAAGAAGAAGGTCCAAACAGCTTGATCAGATTTGCATTCTGTGCATTCAATCCATCCTTAAGGGAAGTTCAAATGAAGCTGGCTCCATGTACATGCCAACCACATGTACATTTAACAGCAACTTGGAGATTATAGGATTACAGGCTCCTTTCATTGCCCCAATTAATTTACAAAGGAACATCAGGGAGAAAACAAATGAAATCACTACCAAGCACTGTGATTTACCTGCTCTTCTGAAGAATGTGGAATGCTCATGTCCCAGAAGACAGTCAAGCAGTTTTGAAATAGGCCAGGCAACAACAAACAGTAAAACCATCAATACCTTAACAAACCTGAAAATGATGAAAACTCACTTTACTTCAATGTTACCAAACAATAACAATTTTGACCATTTTAACAATATTGTTTCCCAAGGTCCCAGCTAAGGAAAAGCTAAGCAGGTTTTTTTTAATTAAGTCAACCTGGCTTTCTTTACTTAACTGAACCTTCAAAATTACTCCTGGCCATGTCCTTATTTTCACAGCAATTTCAACTGGTGGTAAGCCCTTTTTCAGCCTTCTGAGAGGTACAATCAAATCAATATTTATTGTTGGTTGATGAGTAAGAGCTCCTTTGGACATGGTTGGGTTCTCTAGCAAAATCCTGGCATTCTCAGCAAAAGTCTCCGGCTTATGACTCAAATAAAGTTGGCAGGTACAGTAGCTGAGTTGATCCAGCTTGACTTTCCACAGTGAAACCACAATGTAACAAAGTGAAAAAAGGGACTGTGAAAATATGTTGTTAAAAGTCTGGAATATGTTAAATAAACCATGGCACATTACCACACATTTTAATATCACCAGGGCAAAGAGGAACATTGTTTGTTATATCGCTATAATTATACGGTTTTTTTAATTATAACAGGGTTTAATGATACCGTGTCCCACCTTTTGCACATTTACAGCCTGCACCATTCAGGGTGTGTCAAGTGAGATAAATGTATTATAGTACCATTAAGACTACAGAGCTTACACCAATTTAATACAAACATAGTTATTGAAACTACTTACGGGGCCAGTGTTGCTCCTATTGCCAGACCATAACGGGTGCAAAGAGCTTGAGGAACAACTCTGTGATAAACCAAACACTGTCACTTACTAAGTCAATTTTGAAGACATCATTTTATATAGATCTAGCTTTTGCCTCTATTGACCACAATGATAAAGGTACATTGTAAAGGTAATCAATCCATATGGCTTACCTCATTCAATTTGAAATTTATTTGCAAGTGTTTTTTTGAAAAGTATCCAAATTGCATAAGCCTGTAGAGTGAATGCAATTTGAGCTTTATCGAAAGACCCATGAGTGCAAATTAAATTCCAAATTAAACAAGAAAATTCATATGAGAGACCAGGAGATTGGTGTCATATCCGGGAGACTCCTGATAATCCAGGAGAGTTGGCATGTACAGTATGCTGTTAGCTTTGTGCTAAGTTTTAGCACGTTATATCCAAACAGTGACCAGAAAATGGCTCAACTAGCTTCAAAACGGCAAAATTCCTAGAAGCAAATGAGTTAAGGTTCCGACTGTCCAAAAACTTCCTTGCACTTACTCCCCAAAAAACAGCACAGCAGTCACAGAAACACAGATGGCAATCACAGGAGTAGAGATCCTGTCCATGAAGATTGGCATGGATTCCACAGCTGCAGCATTTGCCAACAATAGAGTCACCAGGAGTAAGTGGTGTTTTTCTACCAGTGGCAATATTTTGGCTGCATGTCTCTTCTCTAAAGGCTTCCCTCCTCTTTGAAGAACTTTCAAACTTAGTATGTCCAGCGATAACAGGCCCATGGTCAATCCTGACATTAAACCTACGAGTGTGAAGAAATTCACTGATTAAATGTATTATTTCTTGTGCTTTGTGACCCCTTGATTACCCTGCAAGCAGAGGCTAACTTTTCACAAAATGTACTGGTGTGCAGAAAGTTATAGCATCTAACACCAACTACCAATTCCTGTCCAGGGCTTCAAATAACGGCCGGTCAATGGATAATGTCCAGTCAAAAAAAGGCTTTGTCCGGTCAAATCCTTGAATGGTCAGAAATTTTGTCCCCTCTTTTACAGTTCTAACGTAATTCAGACCTTTACTTTTTTTAAATACGATTGGTCAAGATTGGACATTATTGACGTAAGTGAAGGAAAAAAAGTGGGGGGAGAGAGAGAAAAAGGCAGCCAGATCAAGAACTTTTATTATGTAAACCGTTCATAACACAAGGCCTCTGATAGGTTGCGGAAAAAAAGTCAAATTTCATAGGATTTTCAGAGATGAATTCGCAGAATAAAACAGCTGATTCCACAGGTATTTCACAGAAAAATTCAGGTCAAATTTCGTTGAAAAACGATCATTAAGAAAAGCCAATTTTGCGGAAATTTTCTGAGCAAATTTTGCCAGAAAGCAATCGGTTTTGCACTGATTTCATGAACATTTTTAATAAAACAAGACGGCAATTTTGCCCATTTTAGGAGAGGGGGGAAATGATGAGCGTTAGCCTGTGCAATAACAACAACAACATTATAAATGTTGCCCTTTTAAAACAAGGATTTTGAGCTCAAAACCCCTGTTTGCTTTGCGATGTCGTTTGGACTTGGTATTCTCTCGCACAGGTTTTTTTTATCAGAGATCATCATTTGCTCTTTTAACAACAATGAGCTCAGTAATGTGCCAATGGCAAGGGTTTTTATATCGTGCACTGGCCAATGCCCAGTTTTTCGCAATAACAATCTAAAAACACCTGGTAGGTTTGGGACGTTTTCTTGTTGCGGTGACGAAGTTTCAAAATAAATTTGCAAGTTTACGGTAAAAAACAGCCCTATAAGCTGCGATAAGTCTTAAATATGTTGAACTGACGTGTATTTGGTAAGATTTCTAACGTGTGTATTTTTGTGGATTTGCCTGAATTTCGTGGCTCTGTGACCATGAGAAATTTCAGAAGCCCTGCGCAGGGGGTGGTAACAGTGGTTTTTCATTTTCCAGGAGTTGTGAGTTGTTACTTCATCCTTTATAAAGTTATCGCTGCAAACTCAGGAGTAGGGTGTGTAGTGTTGTAAACCATTATTACAACAGTCCGCATATATCTTATTGTTAAGTACAGTGCAATAATCCTAGATGAAAGACACTTGTCCGGCCAAAAGCGGGTTGTGTCTGAGCAAAAAATAGGTTTGACCGGACAACTTGACCGGCCCCAGCGGGGAAATTATTTGAAGTCCTGCCTGTCTGTCCGTCAAAAATAAGTGGGTACTAATTGGCTCTAGACTGGTTTAGCTATAATATTGCAACAGCTTGATCTGCTATCTGGTAAGGCTCTTTTAGGCCTGCACAGCTGTCAACAATCTTTAGTACAGCATCAAAAATAAATATTGGATGGGGGGGGGGTGGGGGGAAGGAACCCCCGGTCCCTCCCCTGTGCATGACTTGCTCCTAGGAAAAACTTTCAACTATTTTCATGATACATGTCATCAGCATTAAACATGAAACTCCTTTAACGTTGAATAGAGCTTGTTGTTTTGTTATCGGGCCAAACAGTTATAAACTTGCGTTGAAAGGATTTGGAACTCTCCTACAGGTACGCTGAAATATTTAACATATATTTATAACTTCTCAACTTTCTTAGCCAATATTTATTATTTAGGGAATTTTCTTGGTTATTATACTTAAACTCCATATTAAATGTGGCATTATAATTCCTAAGGTGTACTTCTTCGGGAAAATAATGCATTTTTGGTTTTAAAACATAAAAAATCGCTCGTCCCTTCATACAAACCTGCAAAAAGAACCAATGCGATGTAAACACCAAGATATACCCAGAACATCGAATCCCTGTAGTTAAGTGCTTCTTCGGGAAGGTCATAACGAGTTCCATTGCATAAAACAGAACTTTCACCATCCTTTATACAAATAAAACTCATTGTTGTCAATGTTCCTGTCAACTCTTTTGTTCAACTCTCAATGCTCCGCCATGTTGAAAATTCTGGTTATTTCCCTAGCGTGACACTTATCACGTGCAAACTGGATCGAGTGACAGTGACAGCGCGTGATGAAAGCGTGATCAGAGTACTAAAGTGATGACGTCATAAAAATGAAATTTCTGAAATTATGGGATTTGTCAGGATATTCTGAAAGAACAATGTCCAAGAGGCCTACTTGCCAAAAATGAGCATTTCGCGGCAAATTGTCTCTGAGATCGTAGCCCAGTTATACTCAGAAAACTCCATACAAACCCTTCGAAATTTTTTTTGGGTCGACCCAAAATTAATTTAGAAGGGTTTGTATGGAGTTTTGTAAGCATAACTGGCCTACGATCTCAGACACAATTTGCCCCCAAATGCTCATTTTTGGCAAGTAGGCCTCTTGGACATTGTTGTTTCAGAATGTCCTGACAAATCCCATAATTTCAGAAATTTCATTTTTGTGACGTCACACTTTAGTACTCTATAGGGGCTGCTTCTGAGAACATATAGTATATAAAACGCAAACGTGGATCTGAAAGCGTCAACTTAAAATTCTTTATTGAAAATTGAAGAAATGAGCAGAATACCACTGTAATAGTTTGTCAAGTGGGATACATCCAAAGCCATGAGATCTCTTGTTTCCATTCTCACTCAAGGGAAGTTTGGGTCGAGGTGTGCCGCCGAGGCCTTTGAACCCTGACCCTGTTTAAGTAAAAAATAGCTCATTTCACTTCCCTGTTTAAAAAGAAGAAACCTTATTTTATGACTGATTCCTTTCATTATTCATACAGAATTAAGCAATTTTTCAAACTAACATCATGAAATAAGATTCTTTTGTTCGTAACACAAATGTAGACCATTTTAATTGCCAACCTTTATGGTCTTTGAAAGGCTTCTGGTCCAAAGAGACATACACTGTTTTAGACTAAAGACCTTGAAAACCATACCCTGTTCAGCTGCTAAGCTGCACATACCTGTATAGGCTAAATAAGCGAGTGACCCCCCCCCCCCCCCCCGCTGGGGGTAAGAGCATCTGGACTATTAATTAGAAGGTCAAAGGTTCAACTCCTATTGGGAGCACACATTTTTTTTAACTTGTGACACGACTGAAAAATAAACATTAAACTATATTACATTCTAAAGAGGGTGCAGGCAGTTGACTATTGCGAGCAACAAGAGGAGTCTGCAATCCTAATTTCCATGTTGCTATTACGCATGCATCACATGTATGTAGCCAGTTCTACAAAGAACAAATGGAATGCAAAGAGCGCAATTGATCAGGTGCATTTGGACCTTCTATCACTTGTAATCTGATTTTGCATGTTTTGACAATCTGTCACGTGAAACTTACACAAAGCACAGCAATGGAGTAAAAGCGTTTTGACCTTTGATCCTTGTCACCCCATAACCTTTGGTTATTACTAGTTATAGCTTATATGTATTATATTATCAGCACCACAAATAACTCCCTTGCCACCAAATGACCATACTTTTATTCAGCTCAGTGGTTTAATAAACTATATTACCTTTTGACTATAAGATAATAAAACAACACTAAATTCTAATATCATACTATAAATGTAATTCAGTAGACTCTAAATACAATCAATAATATAGTGTCATTGATATAGAACACATGGCAAAAAACGTCAGTGACAATAAATGAATGTATGTGAATTTTTCATATCATTAAGTAAAATATCATGCTTGAGTGATACACAGTAAAAATATCATTATTTCAAAAGTCAAATTTCCAATAGGATCATGTTTCAGTTTTCATAAATGAAAGACTTGATTATTTAATGTTAATAATCATAAATACAAAATAGCAACTAAATGACATGCGGTCGTTTTAGCTTATACTACAGGAAAAGATTTTACAAATTTGTTGAGTTCAATAGACCATTTTCGATATATTAAAATTCATACTTGCCTGCAAGGCTTGGGGAATAAAACAAAAGAAATGTATTATTCATTGCTGAGCCTCAAGATGATTTCTTTTGTTTTTTTCCCTCAAGCCACGCAGCCAAGTACGCATTTTAATATATCAAAATTGGTCTATTCCACCATTATTATAAGTTTCTCATATGTGTACTTCAAGATTGCAGCATTGATTGACTCCCTTGATATTTTGAAAAATAAAGCCAAAAATTAATGTATAAAGTATAAATGTATGATAATAAATGTATAAATGGGTAGCATCAATACAGGTAATCTGAAATAAATATGATTTGATTTATTAAATCACCATTAAATCAGCATTTTTAGGCAAGAACAAAAAAAGCAAACATGAGCAGGTAAGACAGGTCTACCTTCCCTGCTTCCTTTTGCCAAATCATGGCGCCAGCCATATATCGCAGTACTTAAATCATACATGGGTAACTCATATATACTGTATGGTAATGTTTTTTCTTGTTTGGGCATAATTGTTTTTTGTTTTGGGGCAATTTCATTACCAGTCTCTCTCATGAGGTTCTCTATATTCTAATCCAAGATAATCAAACACATCTTTTTCACTGAACACAGGAAGTGGTGTTCCTTCAAAGATTTTTTCGCCTCCTCTACGAACTACTCCTGTGTTTAAAGAGTGTTCGGATAATGACATGCCATTATTTTTAGCAAGCAGCCTCATTGATCTATTAAAATAATCAGAGCCCGTAAAGTACAACAGTGAACATGCCCATTCATTGTAAGGCACCACAATGATGTCCAAGCGCCTGTGTTTTGTGTTTTCACCAGGAAGTTTGCAAACACCAAGATATTTTCTATGTTCGCCATTTTCATCAAATGTAAGATCATCTGTCAGAAATCCTGAGGATTTCAGGCTATCAAGCAGTTTTGTCATGACACCCTCATGTGATTTTCCATCTGGGTGAGATACGATGACATCAACATCGCCACAAGTTGGTTTTCCTCTGCGGTAAGATCCACAAGCAAAAGCTTCCAGTCCTGGGTTTATTTCTAATGCTGCATTCTTGACGACTTCCTCAATCTGTCCAGCTTCTTCTCGTGGCATCCTCTCAAGAAACTCATCATAATATTTCAAGCCAATTTCCTGTTGACGTGTCAACTTCCCATGATTTTTCAGATCTTCCAAAGTTTTCAGTCCTTGAGACACCCAAGCCTCTGCGGTCGTAGGTCCAGCACCCCAAACACCTGCAAACAAGTTAATGGCCTCTTGCTTGGGATCCACATGATCCAGTCTACGCAAATGCCCAGTCTCAACAATTTCCCAGATCTTCTTAGCAAGCCGCTCTCCAACAAATGGAAGGCTGCTACATTCCTCCCATGTCTCAAGTTTCTTATGGTAATTCTTGACTGATGCAATGGCTTTCTTATATCCCAAGGCTCTCCATTGATCCTTGCTGTTGGCATAAGAAGTTGCCAGGATTTGCAACTTCTCTGTAATAAACTGATTGTGGTTTTGTTGGTGAGATGTGGAAGCCTGAGCACAGACTAAATTTTTTGAAAGCTTTTCTGGTGAAACATTGGGCGTAATAACTGGTGATTCCCCAGACTTGCTTCCTTCATCTCCACTGTCTGCATAATCGCTGTCATCATCAGTAGATGTGACTTGAGTCTTTAATGAAGCGTTTTTACTTGGAGATCCTTGAACTGCAGACTTTATTTCATGTGTTGTTCCGGTTTCTACATCTCGTTTAGACCCGGAAGGTCCTAAGTCACCAGCCACCAGCCCTGAGGTCTGTTCCACATTGAAAGTTTCATTACTTGACAGGTTTTGAGTGGATTTGATCTTACTATCATGGCAAACTTTGCCCAAGATGTAATGTTCTATCTCTACGAGATTTCCCTCAGAAAGACAGTTGCTCAACCAGTCAGAATCCACAACCTTGACTTCATCAGGAATATCTTTCACCCCTAAATACTTTTTCACTCTCTCTAGTTTCATTTTCTTGTCGACTATCACGTGTGTGGTGGCGCTATCCAAATTTTTGATGTGTTTTCCGCCATGCCTTTCAAGTTGTTTGGCCAAAATGGCAGTTCTAGTCTTTCCAAGACCGACATCCACAATCACGGCGCTAATCCCCGAAAAATCAGGGCTAAACTTCCGTTTCTTCTCTGGTTGATTGCCCAGAGAACTGTCATCATTTCGCGTTTTAGACATTAGTTCATGAGCGCCTGATCATGAAAAGAGAGAAAAACGCTGACATGAACGTCGCCATATTGTTTACCTAGTCCCCAGGCGTCCCTCGCTTGTCGACGTCCTGGCCGTCATAAAATCCGGACGTATTTGTTTACCTCTAGGAGAAATTTTTCGGGCCGGAGCACTGACAGAAAGAAAATATTAAGTTTCGGTTGCCTTTTTTGACGGCCAGGGCGTCAACATTAAGGGACCCTACGATCCGACAACGGCGACGCCTATGCATGGAAACGTAGCTGAAAAATACAAACTCACCCAGTTACTCAAAGTATGCCCGGGGGAGGGGCGAAGGGAGACTTCCTTATTTGGCCTATACGGGTATGTGCCGCTGAACAGGGTATGGCTTTCAAGGTCTTGAGTCTCCAGGGTATACAATTTCACCATTAAGCGTCTTAAACAGGGTGTCTTTTTGGACTGGAAGCCTTTTAGAGAGTGTGTGTCTCCTGTCTTAAACAGGGTAGCGAAATGAGCAATTTTTGTGTTAACCAGGGTTGGGGTTTGAAGGTCTCGGCGGCACAGCTCTACCCAGACTTCCTTTGAGTGCCCCCCCCCCGGAAAGTAAGAAAGTTAGGTGGGAACTGAAGAGAGGGGACTGCGTCCGAGTTCAAAGAGTGAAAATTTATCACCTTGCCGTTTTGGTTCTCAACAGTTTTAGCCTGTGTGGCAGGTGCAAAAACGAGACGGGGAGGGGGAGGGGACAAAAGCGCGAAAGGGAAAAGAGAGTCCCTTACCAACCCTCTCTCCCCAACCCCCTCCCTTTTTCCCTTTCTCCCAATACCCCAGCCTATCAGGTCGAGACATAAAAATTCAACATGATGGCGAGTCTTAGAGGACACAAACAAAGGAAATGGGGTTAGTCACCCAGTTAGTGTAAATTGCAGAATTTGGTCTTACTTACTTGAAAAGCTGAAATTTTTAACTATACAGGTATCGCTTAGGCATGCTTAGGACTCAATTTCAACATCTTTTAATTTGCGCATTTTAAATCACCATAGCACTTGGTTGGTAAACGGTTGCCGTTTATACTATAGTCTCTATTTTAAAAGAATTTAAAGATTATCCCCTTGCCTAAAACGAAAACCTCAATCTTTCTTGACGGAAATCAATCCCCCCCCCGGTAAGGAGAACGAGTGGGGGGTGTCAGGAACACGGCCTTCAAGGTTTTTGCTTTTCAGTTGCCTTTGTATATCTTTTGTTGCAATTTTGAATTATGTATTTCCTAAATTTTCTTATTATCTAGAGGCGTGTTTGAGTAAATCAATACAAATTACACAATGACGTCATTATCTCTTATTTATTGAGAACTTTACTGAAAGTCAAGTCTTATACCTCCTGCAGATTCAAACATTTCACCTGTACTGCACTAGGCTTTTAACAGAACGTAATAAAATACTCTAACAAAACATATTTTACTAAGAACTTTACACACATCAAAAACCTCGAGTATTAAATAAAAATATATGACATCCATGACAGTCGATATAAATTAAGTTAAAAAGAACCCAAAAGATTTTTTTAAAAAAATTGGCACTTATCATTACATCAGAATCTCGACCGTAAGATTTCATGGATAGAAATCTTCATTTAACCTAAACTTTCAGTTAGCAACTCAACATGTTTTTCATTTTGTTTCCCATTCCACCAAAATTTCAGGAAGCGGATAGAACGAGGAATTTGCAGGAAATTCTCCCAAAAATCCGTGAAACTTTGAAAGCGAACACTCAACATTCACTAACAAAATGAAATGGAAAATGTGGGGAAAATTGCGAAAATTTAGTTTATACCTAGTGACGTTGTCCAAATTGAGAAACATTCCAAAACGGAGCACAATTCATTAAAGGCTTTGCAGCTACTTTTGATTGGCCAAAAAAGTGCAAAATGCAAGAGAATGAAAAGCTAGCACATTTCCGTGTTGCTTTAATCCTCTTTATCAAAGCTGGAACTGTTCAGTTGCACAACAATTAAAGGAGTTTCATTTGCCTGTTAATAAAAAATTACCTATATATGAGAGAATTTCGAAAAGAGGCTAATTGTCATTCGGAAATGGCCTCTCTTATTTACAAAACAATCTAATATTCACTGTTAATTTGACTCTTATAATATCCTTGTCTGTGAAGATAAAAATTTGTTACATAAATGTAGTGGTATAAAATATAAATCTGTTTTCAATTGTACCATAAAACTTTAAAAATAAACAAAGTTGTAGCTTCTATACAATACCATTATATATTTTTAGTAACCTTCATGATACGATAAGTAAAAATCTAAACGCTTTAGAGGCGTTTCTAATCAGAGCTCTCAACAATTACATTTGGGACTTCACATTCTAAAACGAGTAGGACTACGAGAACAAGATTTTCTCAATAGTAAGTACCGTGCGTGAACCAGTATCATTATGGCGGGAAAACAAGATAGCAGTCCGGGGGCCAGGGGCCCGTTTCTCTAAAGTCCCGGTAACTTTACGGGTCCGAAATCAAATATTCAAATCGAAATATAAAGAATAAGAGCGCGGGTCCTGGCTAGCAAAATACTCCATTTTGTTTCATTAACGGACAGTTTTATCGTGTTAGATGCAAAACTACTGAAACCTCGATCTTTAATGTAAACGGAGACAGCTTACTGGGCCCCTTAATTATCGCGACTTTCGAGAAACGGGCATCTGGTTCTCAAAAGTCCCGGTATCCTTTCGGGCCCGGAAAGCTATTCAACAGGTTTTGATTTTAAAATTTGCCTTCGGGCCTGAAAAGTTTCCGGGCCAGTCGAGACACGAGCCCCGGGACGTTATTCTACTACGGGTTTGAACGAAAACGTCGTAGTAGCGGAAACAAGTTATCAAATCATTCAAATCATGCCGTGTTGTCATTTTGCGATCGTGAGAGGGCTGAACCTCCGTCAATAAAAATAATCGTGTTAACTTTTCTGTTGAAAAATAAAAGTAAAATTAAGCTTTTTGAGAATACACGGAAAAAACTTTTACGTCAAATCTCGTCATCGCAGTCGTCCTCGTATTCGAATCTAAAGGTCTCTGTTAGGTCTCTGTGGTCCATCGTCATCTGTCAGGATCATCAAGCTTGAAAATTCTTACCATGGATCTATCTATAGGCAAATAACTAATAGGGAAAAATAATTAGTATGTTCCTTCTGCATCATAACAATCGATTGCATGTAAGCGTGTTGATGCCGTGATGAAAAAACATGTTCTAATTGGGTGCAAACAGGACACATTGTGAACCGTTTTGCTGCCAACCATTTGAAGTTTGTCGTCGGGTTATACGAATGTTCGAGAGCAAATAAGGTGACTGGATGTACTATATTGAATCGTATAACAGGATATTGCAATTTAGAAATAACTCAAATGGTTTACACCTTTCCACTTTTCAAGCTATGGAAAGTATATTTGTCGTTTGAGTGCAGAATTCTTAAAAGACTCTGGGCGCGGGTCAAGAAGAATGTTCTAATGAGAAAAACTTTTAACCGAACTTATTGTGTAAGTGGCAAGTCAAAGTGCCCCGTGTCTCAGTAATGAAGACTTACCTCATGTCTTGAGGAGTCAGAAAAATGAATTGTCGATGTTTCTCCTCTGGTAACGCCGCTAGCTCCAACACCATTTTCATTATAACTTTTCTATTACAGAGATCCTGCAAATCACCAAAGCTAAGGTAAGAGTGCTGCGTGTATTGGCGACAGTGAATGCTTTGTTAGGAGTGGGTGTCCTGTGCTAAGTTCTTAAAATGGAAATAAAAGTCCCCAGATATCACCCGTTTCCAAAGGGACTCATGGCGGATTGGCTCGTATTGAATCTGAATATTTTTCCTCCATCATGGGTACCCAGCGGAATCCAAAATGCGTCAGGTGAATATTGACTAGACAAAAGCCAAGACTTTGAAAGTATTTCTTTTTCTTTCACCGTAACCTTACGGAGGTACAATGACTGGTATACGTCACCCGGAAAGAAAAGGATGATGGGCTAAGAGAAGAGCTTGAGGAGACAAGACAGAGGGAGCCGTTGACCTGGCCTGTGAAAAAGGCGCATCCAACTGGCTTACAGTTATTCCTCTCAAAGACATGGATTTTGATCTCAACAAGTGGGAATTTCGTGATGCTGTGAGGCTTCGATATGATTGGCCGATACCCGATAATCCGTCAGTATGCGTTTGTGGCTGGGAGCATGTTTACAGTAGATCACGCGATGATCTGCCGGCGTGGAGGCTTAGTTATTCAGCGCCACAACGAAATACGGTTGGTTGGTTGGTTGGTTATACATATGGTTGGTTACGATGTGCAAATTGAACCGGCATTACAACCTATTACAGGCGAAGAGCTTGCCAGAGGGACTAACCAAGCCCCTGATGCACGCCTTGACGTCCACTGTAGGGGTTTCTGGGAGCGACAGAGGGCTGCATTTTTCGATATAAGGGTGTGTCATCCCAATGCGGACTCGTATAGAGATCTTAGCCCCAAGCAAATCTACAGGATTCATGAAAATGAAAAGAAGCGAAAATACAACTCTCGCGTCACAGAAATAGGGCAAGGCACATTCACCCCACTGGTATTTACAACGACGGGAGGGATGGCTGACGAATACCTGAGATACCACTCGAGATTAGCCGAGCTATTATCTGCAAAAAAGCGAGAGTGCTACGCCACAACAATTTCATGGGTCAGGGCGAAAGTGTCCTTTGCAATTTTGCGGAGCGCGCTCCTATTGCTAAGGGGATCGAGAACCCTGAGAAGGAGGAACTTAGATGTTAAGGAAGGGATCTAGAAATATAGAAGGGTCAAGCAGAACTTCCCTAAACTCAACAGCTATAGATACTTTATTATTGGGATGTACATAGAAATTTTCATTTTTTTGTTTATAGACAGTTGTTTACATTTGCTCTGTTGAAAACCACCAGACCACCAAGAAGTCTTTTTTTGACTATAGTTATACTAAATTTGTATTTAATTTTCAATTTGAGAAGAGTTTAATACAGTATGTTTTTTAATTTAAGTTAAAAAAATATTATTATTATTATTATTATTATTATTATTAAAAACTGTTCTCTTATCCCTGAAAAGTCCTTTAAAGAGAAAGGATAAGTAAGACAGTATACTTTATCACATGAGATTAGCGCACTTGTGATGGTGTATCAAATATGGTTTGTGTTAGTTTTGACCCTGGGCATTTTGAAACCGGTTAAGATGTATTTTTTCACATACCATAAAAACATCAAACTCGTCAAGGCATCTGAATGGAGACTCCATAGTACCCCAAAGGGCAGTCAGAAAACATATGGTCGAGACAGATCTTTCCCCGCCTGATAAAGACTTCATCACTCTTGTGCTCTCGTCCACGCCTCCATGAACGTGTCTTGGACCTTTGTGCACATTAACCTGGCAAAGAAAAATAAAAGAATTATAACAACCTGTCAGCTTTCCGTTTCTTCAAAAGAACCGTCGACGGCGACCTCAGCTAGAACGTCAAAAAGGCAACATGTTTAACACGCAACACAGCAACTCTGCCCGTACAGCACACTTTGTGTAAATTTCTTTGCCGTCACTGAACGACTACGATGTGAAAATGCCTAGTTTGGAGGACGTAAACGAGCCAAAGCCAAATTTTCTTTCTTTTTCTGAACTTGGATACGGTTCTTAGGGAATTTCACTCAAAGGAGAGTTCGCCAACATTTGACAAACTAAGTGAGTTGGAATAGTCGCGATGAAGATTTAAAAACGCAAATTCACTTTCGCTACCGTCGCCGTTCTCGGATCTTAAGGTCCCTTTTGTCTCAAATAATACCTAGAAATGAACTTTAGCTGTTGCGTATCCCTGATTTTTGTTCTGACTTATAAAATAAACAAAATCAACCATATAGTAAGGTATCAGGGCCCCTTTTTTTCGCAAAGCTGTAGAGTACCGAAGTGATGACGTCATAAAATTGAAATTTGTGAAATTTTGGGATTTGTTAAGACATTCTGAAAGAAGAACGTCCAAGACGCCTTCTCTCCAAAAATTAGCAATTCGAGGCAAATTGTCTCTGAGATATTAGCCCAGTTATGCTGTGACGATTCCATACAAATCCTTCTAAATTTGGCTTGGTTCATAAGATTAGGAACCAGGTAAGATTTAGAGGGATTTGTATGGAGTCATCGGAGCATAACTGGGCTAATATCTCAGAGACAATCTGCCCCAAATTGCTAATTTTTGTCGAGTAGGCGTCTTGGACGTTGTTCTTACAGAATATCTTAACAAATCCCATAATTTCACAAATTTCATTTTTATGACCTACCAGTAATGTTATAACCTGTAACAGTAAACCATCTATCTTTTACTCTGTATCATGCTGGAGATATTGCAAAGTCATATTGCAAACCGCCTCAGGAATACGGCAGGACTAGCCTGAGAGCAGGCTCACTCGTGCGAATTCGGGGAAATTATTTTGGCGGCGGAGCCGCCATCCAGCGTCATCCATCCATCCTCGGCTCATTGGCGGCGCCGCCAAAATTTTCCCCCGAACTCGTACAAGTTGGCCTGCTTGCAGGCTACAGCAGGACTAGCTCAGTTTTCAATCCCGATTTCGGATTTTGCAATAACACGAGAAATCCGGCGAAAAACGGACTTCAACATCGAGAAATGTGTCCTCTAGGTGGATTTCCATTAAGAAATTCCAGTCCGGGTTTCACGTATTTCCTTCTTTACCGTTTCGTTGGTAAATCCAAAAAAAAGGATTTACAACGCTGCTCTAGTGAACAGTGGCCTTTTTTGGTAATTATGCGTGCGCGTGCAAGACCGCTGTCCTTGAGAACAGTTTTCAAATCCTTTTGAGGATTTCCGGCCAAAAAACAGAAAGAAAGGAAAACCAAGGACAGATTTCTCGGCGTTAACATACGTTTTGATGCGATTTTTGCACATTTGAAATTCGGATTTTAAGAGCGGAAATCCAGATTTTGCAATCGAACGCACCCAAAGACAACTTTCCTCTGTTATGTTGTTCCTAATTTCACACCGCAAGATAGGTTCGTTACACTTACTATGAGTTCCAGAGTCTCTTCATTGTGATCAAAGGATACATATCCACTAAAACCTCGTTGGCTCAAATGTCGAGTAAAGAACTGAGAAGTAAGTGAAGCTAATATTTTTCTTTTCTCTTTAAGATATTTCATCCTCCTTTCCATTTGATTTTTTAAACACTAGAAGAAAAAAAAAACATCAACAACTCTTAAATGGTTTGACAATAAGTTCAAGTTGTTCTCTTTGAGCCCGTTTGTACCAAACTTTCAGTAAAGGTTCACCTTTGGATGGTTCTGAGACGTACAGTGGTTTTTAAAATATTGGATGAGCATTTGACATCTTTTGGTAACGTCTCAAAAAAGTTCCACTTATGCTTACCTTATGTAATTTCTGTATATTCTTTGTGTTCTTTAAGATCTCTGAATATCGGTCACAAATTTCTTTAAATTCTTTCGTAATCTTCTCCGCACTTCCACGACTGCAAATGTACAAAACAAAAGATATCAATAGAGAGTAGAACAATGACGTCACGTTACCATGGTACCCAAATTTCTGGATCACAACAATAGGGAACTTAAGCAAAGACGATGGCGACGGCAACGAGAATGACAAAAAAGCAATAGGTCGGAAATAGGTTTAAGGTGATGTTACACGGGACGATTCGCAACGGCGATTTTTAGCGCAACGCAGCGTTGCAATGCTGGAACAATGTTGTATCCATTCGAAACAAAGTCGCAACAATGCTGCAAAGTAAAAGCAACAACGTTGCGAATCGTCTCGTGTAACATCACCTTTAGATTAACAAAAAAACAATAATTTTGCACATGGATAACGCTTTTTTGTACATTTCTTAGCCGTTGTTGCAAGAATGCGACATTTAACTTCTAATTTCACGCGCCCGCTTTAAGGTGATGTTACACGAGACGATTCGCACACTGTTCCAACATTGCAACGATCTGTTGCGCTAAAAATCGTCGTTGCGAATCGTCCCATGTAACCTTACCTTTATGGAGTGGATGAACACAATACAAAATTTTCTTTTTCTTTTTCTAAACTTAGATACGATCCTTTCGGATTCAACCCCAGAAAATTTCGCTAATATTTGACAAATAACAAGAAATTGAATAAGATCGATGAATTTTGAAACAGTGTGAATTCACTTTTTAAGTGACGTTTTTGTTTGTTAACATCCAGAAATTTAACTACCATGCCAACGTGACGTAACGACTTCTCCTCTCTATTCTGGCTCGTTTACACATGCAGCCACTGTCAAGCGCGGAAAAATATGTAACCGCTACAAATACATTCAAGGAGGGACAAACGTAATCGCTGCCAAGGGCGGAAAATATGTACCCGCTACAAACAGAGTCAAGGAGTGAAAGTTGGCAAGTTTGAACATTAGTTACCCTAGATCCAAGCAGACCATGAACACTGAAAAAAACAAAAGACACAGCCATAAAGAGAATGTCCATTCGTGATCACATCCAAGGCACAGTGGCAAGAAACTACACCAATGGCTTCACACTACCTTCTTTATTCTGTTCTGGGTTGCCGCGCGTTAAATTTTCTAATTATTGTTGGATTCACCTTTTGCCCCGAAAATCCCTCCGCCGATCAGAGCAGTGAAGAATTTGTCGAGTGGGATCAGAGAAGTTTCAAGCGAAGAGAGTTTAATTGGTTGAATACCGTTAACCCTTTAAGCCCTAATATATTCACATACAAATGCTCCAGTCTCATGCATTTCCTTGAAAAAAAAAGTTGAGAGAATTTGTTTAAGGATCAAAATTTTGGTTTCTCTTTTCATTTCATTAGTTCTCATAACCTTTTCTCTCTATTATGTATCGATGTTGTTGGGAGAAAATTGATGTTGGTCACTCCTGGACGTAAAGGTTAAAAGTGCAGAACAAGGTGCATCTATGTAGAAGATTACCTGCCACTACGCGAAAACAAAAAGAGACACTTACAACAATCTGAAATACTAACGCACTATTACTCTCAAGGGTCATTCCTTAAATTAGCCTAACCATTTTTACCCAAAGGGTGGAAGACCTATTCTCGGCTTAGCCAACTGAATTACTTACTTCCGTTCCTCCTCTTCAATATATTTCTGCTTTTTTAAAATTTCTGTTTCGAGGTCTGTCACACTTCTGGTAGTTTCCACTCTTGCAAAATGTTTACTCGCCACGTCAGCTTTTTGCTGAAAAGTTCGAAATGAACAAACATTTACATCGTGAATGGTAATTACAGTAACTTTGTGCACTAGTCTTACAATGGAACGTTCGGGTTCCCAAAGTGATACGAGGATTGTAAATGACAAAAATCACAACGTAACTTAATCTAAATTAAAATGCATAGAAACGAACTTTGGCAAAGTCCACACTTAAACGGATTGCTGGTTTGCACGTGACGTCACGGCGGCCATGGTGGTCAAGAACAAAAGCTTTTCTCTCCTTTGGGAACTAAGGGACGGACCATTAGAAAAGTTATGGGGGGAGGGGAATTTTCGAGCCGCGGGAATTTTTTTCGTTATCAAATTCCTTGTATGAATTTTTTTTAGGCCATAGCATGAATATTTTTTAGGATTAATTGGCAGGCAAGAATTTTTTCCATTTAATTTTCCCTTGCGCGAACACTTTTTTTGTACTTCGCCGGCGCCCGCCCCCAATAAGTTTTCTTATGGTCCGTCCCTAAACTCTATTTTCATGGAAATTCTTCGAGAAAGAATTCTATTGTATTGACCACCAACATGGCCGCCTAGTCACGTGATTGCAAACCAAGAATAGGCACGAAAAGCTATCCGACATAGTATGAACAGCAACGGCCCGGGGACCCGTTTCACGAAAGTCCCGACAAACTTTCGGGCCCGAATAGCTGTTTTATGTTTGCCGTGTTTGCATTCAAGATCAAAGTTTCAGACACATTGAAAATGATACGATGAAAGTATCAGTTAACAAAGCAAATTGAACGGTTTGTGAGCTAGGAACTGTGCTACTATTCAACAGGTTTTGATTTCAAAATTTGCCTTCGGACCTGACAAAAAAAAACGCCTGATCGCAGGTTAGTATCACACTCTACCGAGCTTGTACGTCGTGTTTGGCTTGTCAACACTTTGACTTCAACAGCGTCAATTGGTTGTCCGATTAGGGCACGTGAGCTCCAGCTGATATTTGCGAACAATGGGAATGAATTCAACCGCTCGCTTCAGCAGACACTCGTGGGGCAAGAACGCGTGACGAACCCAACGGTCCATGACAAACAAATAAGGTCTGGCCCCAGTTGCATGAAACGTAGCCAAGTCAGGGCTAGGATAAATGCACCTATCTCTCCCTTAACTCAACATCTTGCTCAAAGGGAGAAGTTAGTGTAAACCGTGGTTTAGGGGTGGGGTAGGTGGGTCAGTTCCTCACTTCTATCTAAAGCCAGTTGTTAGGTTTGATGCAACTAAAACCTGGAAACAACTCAGTCACATTGAGAGGCCAAGTACTTTACCTCTGCTAACTTAGCCAGGCGATCTTGCTCTTTCTCATTCTCAGCAATTTTCCGCTCGAATTTCCTCCGCTCGTTTTCATGATGATTCTTTCTTATTCTTTCCTGGTCCATAATTAGATTTAATGATGTCAGCTCCTCCTGAACAAAAACAAATACATTTTTATTAAGACGTCAATTCTAAAGATTCTTCGTGTAATCATAGAAACCCATAAACGACAAAAAAAAATTAGATATAAGAACCTATCATGCTACATTTATTCTATTAACACGGACATTTCACAGGTTCTCATCGACTGCAGTATTTTTTGAGTTCGCTTCACCAGCATAATGAAAGTATCCGAAGGAGTTTCACGCGTACTTTTAAATGTAAATATAGCTCTCAGACACCAACAAAAAATGATAGAAAAAGAAAAGATTACCTTAAGGGAATCTGCTTTCTCGAACACGACGGACACTTTCTGCGTGTGCTGGGTATTTATCTCTTGTTGTTTTTGAAAAGCTGCAGACGCCTCTATTAGTTCTTCTTCTGCAGTTTGGCTCTGAAAGAAAGCGCAATCATTTAGTCATAAACATACCACTACAAACTTAATTCTTAGATTATGAAATTTGTTTTTAAATAACTTCACAAGGCAGTTGAGAATAAAGAAGATCCGTTCAGAAAGAGTGCAGGCGCAAAGAAGTAAGTTCACACACGAGACTTGGTTCCGGAATTTTATGTTCACACGTAAACATGAATAAGGGCCATTGAAAACTACTTATTTTGCTCATAGATAAATTTTCATGTCTTGGTCTTTTAGTTATGAAGAAGTTCGAATCACAAAATAAGCCCAACAGATACATGTACGCCTATTTTTATACCTGCTGAGTACAGTCCTCAAGCCGCTGAGCATACAACTCCAAGTCAGTTTCCTAAAAACGTAAAAAAAAATTTAAATACCACACAGGCTAATACTTATGAGTACGAATAGATAAAAAGAAATGTATCGAACGATCATTAAATGAAACATGTCTGTCATTTATATGCTACGAAGTGGCTAGAAGTACTACTGTTTTTCTGTCTTCTACCTTGAACAGACTAGGAGTGTGAACCGGTCCACGGGACCACAGGATCAATGGTTGATGAAACAAAGCTGCTGTCGATGGATATGTTGTGGTTCAATTTTATCCTTAGTTTAAATTTTATTTCGCTTTGTTCTTGGGTATGGTAGCGTATGATAATGAGTTTAAAAAAAGGGAAATAAAACTTAAACCGAGGATAAAATTGAATCACAAGAGATACAACCTCGCTCTGTTTTGGGTCCTATCGGTGTTGCGTCTATGTCTTGCAAAGTTACGTTTAATGTATTCCGATTAGCTTTACAGATTCCAGCGTGTCTAAATGGTTGATGCTGGTTTATCTACTGTGCATGTGGAGTGCCGAGCTTGGGGTATCAATTTCTTCCCTCAGGCTGAGATATTACTCCAACTTTAGGTTAATTAATGCATTTTCTTTGTCTCAGTTGGTGGCGCAATCGTTTATCTAAGGAAACAACATGACGAGAAAGTTCTGGAAAGTAAATTTAGCCAAGCATTAGGAATCTGTAGCCAAGCGTCAAAGCGTTAAGGTGTATGTCAAGGTTTGAAACCCTACTCAGAAATAATTGAAGAAACTCACAATTATATTTTCAGTAAGATTTCTTGGCTGCCTCTTAGCATAACTTGTGATGTTACTTAAACTGTTAGCATGATCAGAGAACTTAAGCGTACCTTTTCTGAACCGATAGTAAGGAGTTTTAATTACCGTAAAGTTCTACGTACCAAAACTGAGATGTCGGGCGAAACCTCTTCTTCAAAGCTTTCCTTCAGCTCACTAATTTCCTGGTGCCCAGTAAAATAAATGGATAAATAAGTAAGTTAATACAAAAAACAAACAATTAATCAGTAACGTTTTAGTGGTAGTACATAGAAAACTGGCTCCTCCTCTACCACTCCAGATCAAATTAGAAATAGGAAATGTTGGAAACCGGGGTAGCTGAAGCAGGTGGGAAACCTTTCTAAGCTACTGCTTCCATTTGGCATTTTGCAAGTACCATATAGACACATACAATGACACATTACGTATTAAAATAGTGTTCTGTGCAATACTTAAGAGAAAAACCACAAAAACCTGCAATTTTATAAAACCCTAAATAGGTACATTTGGAGAACAGAAATTCAAAAGGCTGCAGCTACGCAATGATAGGAAGAGCTATGGTCTAAAAAAAAAACCTCACGTTTGCTCCTTTAAGATTACTCTACATCCTTCTTACAGATTTATTTTAACAAACCCCATGCACTTCAGGTATACTTGGACGTGCTCTGTCTCATTTTCTAACTACCAGAACTAAAAGGTTGCAGCTACGCAATGATAAGAAGAGCCATGGCTAAAAAAAACTCACTTTCGTTCCTTGAAGATTACTTTACATCCTCCTTGAAGATTCATTTGAAACCAAAAACAAACCCCATGCACCTCATTACTACTATTACTCACTATCTCCTGAGGCATTTAGGAAATTTCCAAGCCAGTACTTCCATTTTTTGTGACCAGGAGATCATAATAGGACAGAGAGGGAGTCTCCCAGTCATGCCTTTGGGATATCTTTATTTCAAAACAGTTTTGTTTAGAAACTTTGCAGACCATGCGGAGACAGTTTCCGGTAAACTGGTTGACATCCGGTAGACTCGCTTTCATGATTCAATGCATTAAAGTGAGGCGAAGTCCACAAATGAAAAAATGGCAGCTTTAGCGGAGACATTTTTTGATGTGACTTAAGATAAATATCAAGGCGCAAATCCAAAAAGACACCAATTCTTTACAAACTCATCACTCTAGTCAACGCACATAAACTCTATTTAGGAAGTTGTAAAGCTCATGCAAAGTTTTTAGCTTAGGCTTTATTGCACAACACTTTATGAATCAATAACAAACAAAACAAAACATCAATCAGCAAAGCGGAAAAATTGCAGAGTACAACACATTACAGTACAAACCACTTGAAGACTTGCTATGGAGGTCTGCATTTTCTTTTTCGCCTTGTTGGTTTCTTGCAACTCATTCTGAAAGTAAAACAAAATATTTTAAGTCCGGTACTTAAGCAGTTTTCAAGTAACGCAATAATCAGCTAGTCGTTATCTGCCAGCAACGTAACATGACTAATCAAGGTACTCACAATCTTTTGTTTGAGTGTTTTCTCTAGTGTTTTCCGACGATCCATGAGACATTCAAGTTCAGTTCTGCTTTGAGATATTTCTTCATTTATCGTCCTGACATTGAATGTAGAGACTTAATGAACAAATCAGCAAAGGATTTATAAATTATCATTGTGAATTAAATAATACTAAATTTAACACAAAGCGCAAGTGGCAGGGCACAGTGGCGAGGCCAATAACTGCTTTCTCTTGCCCTGTATCTGAACCTGGAATGTGCAACTCTTTCCACTACCATTGCTTTGCCGCCTTAAAACGCTTTAAAACATGTTGTTTAGGAAAATTTTTATTAACGAGGAGCCTATCACCCTGTTATTAACGCATTATTTAACGATTTTATGTTTAACTCCGCATTCCCGAAGGGTTTTCCTCCAGATTTTATGAGCGTTCATAAATGCATGCAAACCAGGGGGGAAGGCAGACGAGGTCTGGGACCGAGAAACGATGTTCTCACAACTTGCAAAAAAAGCGGTCACCTTGCGGCGTGGTCAGCGGATATGCGCAGTGTATTTTTCACAAAGTAAATATTTCAGAGGCAAGAAGCGAACCAGTGGAGGAAGTAATTCAATAATTGAAAAAAATAATATTATGCATCGCGTTGCAAGTTGTCAGTTTTGGTACGTAGAACTTTACGGTAATTAAAACTCCTTGCTATCGGTTCAGAAAAGGTACGCTTAAGTTCTCTGATCATACTAACAGTTTAAGTAACATCACAAGAATGTATGGGAAGTGGCTTCCCCCCGCCCGGACGCAAGCTTCACCATCGAAATTGCTAAAATCACCCTCTTCGTCATCCTTATTTTTTAAATCCCTTATTATTTCTAGTCCTTACCGTATATCATCTTGAGAGTTGGAGGAGAAATAGTTTCTTGGTTTTCTCACAGAGGCATTGCTTTTGGCACAACGTCCACCAATGATATGATCACCGAGTAAAGCAAACGCCTACAAAACACAAGCGTCGTCAGTTCAGTAAACCATTCTCTTTCGATAATTTTGTTTTTGCGTATAGTAGCAACGCGCGTGAAAAGAAGAAACGATTATTTTTCAAACTTTTTTTTTTGGTACAAAAATCACAAGATAAAGTTGACTTTCTGTAGCAGTAATCAAATTTCTCTTACTAGGGAGCCAGCCACAAGACAAAACAACGAACACCCCTTCAGTCATCATTTAGTTTTAAATCTCAGCTGCGTACTTTATATTTTGGAAGGCCTAAAATCATTTAAAATTTCTATTGCACTTGCCTCGCGAGTTAGTATTTTGTTTATCAATGAAACTGTCGTTCACGTAGTTATTCTTCATTTCCACGCACCTTTAGCTCATTTAGCGGTATGATGCGAAATATGATAAGAAATATTTCTTAATGTATGGAACACAAGGAAACTTCAAAATTACTTAAACCAAAGGACTCCAAAATATGGCGCAGAATTGCATGCGTCCAACTCCTTAAATTCGTGAACGTGATATTACAGCAGTGGAATTTCCTTGTACGTCTAACCCACTGCAAGCAAAAAATTACCCCAAGGGTTCATCGTCGGCGACATTTCGCGCAATTTCACATTGAAATTTAACAACTGGTCAAAAATGTCACCCAAGATAGGCTCGCTCGTAGCTCACAAATTTCACGTTATTTTTCACCTTACGTTTCTTACACAACATGATCATGCGCATCCATAGCGGGGCATATGCTTGGAGCAAAAATGTGCCGGGTTTCCACAAAATTTAGAGTAGAAGACTTTTTTTTATAGATTGTAGAAAATAAGATCCTGTCTCAAATTTCAAGCTAAACAGGTTCTTGTATAGAGGGGGTCTAACCGGTAAATTTTAGCCTGACAGGCTCTTAAAAACCAGGTTCTTACTCGCGGGTTTTTATTGTAAAAAGGAAGAGTCTGGACCTCCCCTAGGCACATTAGGGAGCTTCAGCAAAGACGTTTTTAAGCGACGCACGTCAACCGGAAGTGAGGCGCTCCCCCTTTTTATATGCCTTAACGCTAACAAATTTGTATTGCTAAGTGTCTTTTCTCTTATAAAGACGACTTACCTGAGAGTTTCAACCAAACCACTGCCCAATGATGCAAAAAGTCCACTTCCGGTTGACGTCCGTCCCTCAAAAACGCTGTTGCTTAAGCTCCGTATTTTAATGTTAGTACCGTCCACAGGGTGCTCACACGAAAGCAACACTAATCATGTTCACATACTGCTTCTATTACTATGACGTAGTTGCGAGAGTGTAGTGTTTACCTGAGTAGATGGCGCATCCCTAGACCATATGAAATCACAAGCTTGTTCTCTGGATTCTATGGCCAATGCAGTTTCTATATGAAGCTAAAAAAATACATTCATCTTGAGTACACGTTTCACAAGACATGTTTCGTACATAGACTCATCTGAGGGCCCGCAAGTGTTTCGTGGCCAATCGACTAATGAATACACCAATTTACACAAGCAAAACTGTGAAAGCACGAGCCAGACTGTGAAAAGAGAGACTTTTCATCTAGATCTTGAAATACAATTGGATATAGAGAAGATTTTCTAATCAAAGGTATAAGTCAAAGACCTGAAAAACCAAAACTGAACTCTATTCTTAACCTGACACATACAGTAAAAGAAACTATGAATGAGAGAGTGGGGAGTGTTTGGTCAAATTTTAAAAAGATGCTGCATATATCATCACTGATTCAATCCTGTAGGGGAGCACAAGAGGGTGGGAGTCCAGGAGAATACGTGGCCTGAAGGGTCAGGGGGAGAGAGAGGAAAGGGCGAGAGGTGATGATTATAAAAGGGTGGGAAGCTGGAGAAATTGACGAAAATAAGGTAACAATCATTTTGATTATCCCTGCCTTACATAAGGGCTTAAGGGAGGATGCCAAAAAAGGCGCGGGAGCCAGGAATACAGGGCACGGGAAGTGGGAGGTTTGGACTCCCCAGTCTCCCTCCCAACCCCGCCCCAAATTCTCCGTTAAAGTAATTAGAGTATCACAATGTTTCATAAGATAAATTTTGCTAACAACTGCAATCACGATTTTCTTCAAGGTTCTTAGCGCGTGGTTGTAGATAATAACATATTCACACAACTTTCTGGTGTGACCGTGACTCAGCTGTTTAGGTAGAAAATCATTTAGAGTGAAATTATCGAGTCAACAAACTAGTATGCCTGCATACCAGCGTTAATCGGTCTTGCCATTCCTTCCACCGTTTTCCTGCTGCAGTGGAACCACTATTCTGGGGACACTCTTGGGAAAGAGGCAAGTGTCCCCTGAAGAGAGGTTAGGCTGGGGTTTGTTAATAATTAACCAACAAAGAAAATATTTTTTCTATTCTTCCTCGGAATCTACTGCAGTCATTATTTCAAGTAGTGTATTAAGTCGTGATTGACTTTTCCCTGCAATATCGTGTGTTGAATGCCCCAAGTGCAGTACATTGATTTAAGTAAGATTGCTCATCTCATGAAAGATGTCATTATTGTGATCAGTGTGCACTTTGACTTATCAACCCTTTCTGTGGTCAATCGTGTTTGATTACTAAATTGTCCCCTGATTGGAGGTTAAATCTGGGTTTTGGGACGCAGAAAAAGTGTCCCTTTCCACTGAATAGAGGCGTCCCAACAATAGAGGTAAAAGATACCAAGGTTATGACAACAGTTTTTCGGGGTCAAATTTTGTGTACCCTGAATTGAGGTGTCCCAAAGGAAGGATTCCACTGTTTAAGCAAGAGCAAATGAACAGCAATCCAGATGAATTCCTAAAGCCCAAACCTTAAAAGGGTGTACGTTCTTAAAAACTGTCGTGGGGCAAATTCATTTAACTCCACTAGAAGTCCAATTTTAGAAACATTTCTTATAAAGCCAACATACCTATGCTAGCTATATTCCTGTATATTCATTACCTGATCTATTAAACAGTTTGCTATCACAGGATCATCAATGTCAAGCAGGTCCAGTATAGTTGGAAACTGGCAGTTTGGTTTCTTCAAAAACGAAAAGACAAAATCAATGGTTTTAGCGTAAACTATTACAGAGATTAGGTTCAGTATTAAATGATTTTGTTTCTTGTCCTCAACTACAATTTGTAAACTTTCACTTGACAAAAGAAAATTCTATAACTCTCGTCCAATCACAAACAAGGATGATTCCCAGGGGTTTAAGTCGCCCTCGGCGTTCAAACAAATAACAAACTAATTTGGAAAACGTCGGGCAGACGTTTTCGCCGATTAGTTTTGAATGACATCCATACTGAATCTCTCAAACTTTGCCCATTCATGCCCCTTTGGTTTTTGTTCTTCCCTGGTAAGTATAAATATAACTTAGAAGTTTACGCGTTGATAAAGGAAGTGGTTATACTGAAGTTGGTGGTGGTCAAAATGGAGGTAGCAGTGATTTGAGGTTGTCGTTGACAGCCGCAGAGATGGTCGTAACAACTATAGCGTTGTTAGTACAGTCGACTACCGGGACCTCGAGACCCTCGCAAACTCGAACCTCGCGCTAACTCGAACCAAAATCGATTTTTCCTAGATTTCCCTCACACGTTTACAGCAATGTTACCCCCGGTAACTCGAATCTCCAGCAAAGTCGAAGCAATTTTTGTTTCCCTTGAGATCATTTTCTACATCATTTAACCCTCGACTACTCAAATCATATTCGTCGAGCGCATAGCAAGTCAAAACCAAACGCTATACTGCTGTTCAAAACATTGAATTTATTTTATTGCAGCTGTCTATTGGGCGTTTTCGTGCTAGAGACGTTAAAGTCAACACGACGCGTTTAACGTCTGAGACGTCAAAGTAGACTGGTGTAAAAACATTACAGGACACACGACAGCAGTGAATACTAAGGAGCTAAAGCGACGAAGACGACGGTGGCGAAGAAGTTGTGAGAAAAGAGAATTCCTATTGATTAAAAACTTATCGCTCTTATTCCATGTCGTTGAATTTTTCGAAGAGGAATTCTAACGGAGTAAGTCATTTCTAAGTCATTACTTCATTTTTCTAAACTACATACAGAATAGCCCAACGTTCGATATATCAAAATTCTAACATGACTCCGAGGCTTTCACGACTCGATTATCTCGCAATTCCAGAAGAGACTTGAGCACAAAGAAAAACAAACCAAATATAAAAAAAATGACCTGAAAAGCCTGGAGTCATGTTAAAATTTTAATATATCGAACGTGGGCTATTAGAATTTAAGTCCAGAAACATTCGACGGCATTTGACAAATTGAACGAGGTAGAATAAGACAGATGGAATTTGAAAAAGCACGAATGCACTTTTTAAGTGAAGCTTTTCCTGCCGCCGCCGTCGTAGTTGCTTACGCTCCATCTGCTTTACGGATACTTACATATGATGAAAAGTCATAGACAGTCTCCTGTAAAGTATAAAAAGTCAGAATAAATAGTCTCTCTTTGCCCAACTAACTTTACACAAAAGGCGGATGAACTGACAAAAATACGCTCTCCCTGCATTCTCACAATTGTCACCCAAGCAATAAATCACAAAGAGTATTCCAACACTTTTGTAAAGTTCAAGTCAATACATAACAGCAAGAGATAAAAGGGACTAGATATGGATACGTCGCATAAGATAATCTGATGTCATGGACGTGAAGGGGCGGCAAGGAAAAGAACCAAAAAGCGCACTGCACGTGACGCGCGAAATTGTTGTTTTCCTTATTAAACTTATTGCTTTTTAACGTTCTTGTTACCCTTACCTTCGTCGTTGCTACAGCTTCCTAATGTACCTAATAAATAAATGTAAATTCATACCTTACACATACTGGAGCAATACACGCACCTGAAAAGGGCACACCAGTACCACAGGAAAGAATGCTTGACAGGTCTGAGCAATGAGACTCTTCATCGTATGCATGTCCTGATAGTTTGTAACACAGAATCCATAGGCCAGATGTTTTAAACATACTTCAATTGCGTACGACCACTTTTGGTCTTTCAAATGCACATGAAAGCCTTTAAAAAGACAATTAGCAAAACAGAAAATGTTGTTGGTCTATTTGTCCCTATGTTCAGGTACCAAAAAACTGTATCATGATAACTATCATCACAAGGTTTTTCTAAGAAACCCGATTCCTACACACATGTTTGCATTTACAATAACATTCTTAATTTTGTGACAAGATAGCAGTTCATTCCACTTCTTTAAGCGTTCAGTGGTTCCTGCACTACATACACACGCATATTCCTTAATAAATCAAAGCAAGGATCTTAAGCTTACTGACAAGTGATTTTGCACCTCTAATTCACCTGTCAATTAGCTTGAAAACAAACTGCCCAAACTGTTAAATTAAGGAAACCTACGGTAAAACGGGCGAGAAAAACGTTTAACTTGTTTCGCAACATTACTTCAAAAAGAGTTGAAACGCAGTGAAGTGCATATTAGTGACCCCATTCAAACCCGTCTTGCAGCAAATCAGGTTGTTGCAAGTTGTGTGAATACTGGCTTCGTATTGGATAAAACTTAGCGGGAGACAAGCCATACACCGGTGTTGGTCACTTGATGCAAAGCAAGTCTGCTATGGGCCGGCAAAACGCGCAACATGTACAGATTTTGTTGAAAAAGTAGAACAACTCACTACTTTCTGCAACAACTTTTCGCAATCTGTACCAACCCGATCTGATTCGGTTTGATTCGTGGGTGGTAACAACGCGTAACATCCTTATTCCACTCGTTTTGTATCAATGTTGCAAAACAAGTTGCAATTTTTTTGCACGTTTTACCGTACCTCAGATATGACAACGGTGTAAATGTGTTTAATTTAGGAAAGAGAGAGAAAGCATGGAATTAACAAATGTTTTAACAATGGTGGCGCCTGTTATACAGGAAGAAATCTGAATTTTGTTAACAGTATAAAGGTATATGTCACCTATGGGACCTCTGGGTGGCTTGGTGAACCTCCCGTCACGAACAGCAGTCTTTATTGTATTGACTAACTTTGGCATCCAGTCACCAAATTTTAAAAGTCGATCATTGGCTCTATACTTGACTTGCTGTATCTGTCTTTCCTTATCTCTGATTTTTTTCCGTATGTTGTCTTCATCTTGTCTATATACAATCAAAGATAAAAATCAGTCTCTTGAAACTATCAGTAACTGTGAAGGACAATAGCAGTGACAGACACAAACAATAAGGGTGTCACACATGAAGTTGCAATTTCCTACTCAACCTTAGAAATTATTACGTCAGCTGTAATACGAAAACCGTCTTTTTAGCCTATTGGATTGCGTTGTTCGAGTCTTCAATTTGTCATCTTTCCCCTACAAACATTGCTCTAAGTTTTGAAACCGAGGTTAAAGAACCTATTGGAACCACCCATAATATGATACACCTTACGGTCAAGCCAGGTCAAGCGTTTCTCCCCCCCCCCCCCCCCCCCCTTCACCACCCCAAGATTCCATATTTATTATTCGAAAGCTGAATCCGTTGGTAGTTGTAGATATCAGACTCATCTATGCATTTCTGCATCCGCAATGAGCAGTAAAAACACACAAGGTAGTTATGACATTTCTACCGGCTCAGTTTTCTTAATTTTTAAGTGATGTCTTCAAAGCAATTTTATCAATTCAAGGTCCTTTCAATCTGACCAAATACAGAGAAGTTATCGTAAAAATTCGCCGCTGATTACCCATACAGAAAACCAGATTTGAATTTGATACTGGTTCCGGTAACAACTAACAGATTCATATTTATTAATATAATCTAAGGGTACCCTTGACCTGACACGACTGTACGTCTGTTTTACCTGAATTTAGCCATTTGTTCTTTGCAACCCTTTTCCTCCTCAAGGAGTGTATAAGTTCGGCTGTTAAGTTCCTCCAATTCATCTTGATACTCCTTCAGTTCCTCGGTTTTTTGTTCCAACAGTTGCTGACTTTGCTGCCGATCCTCTTCCTTGTTTTTCATCTCCCTGAGGGAACAACAATAAACCGGTAAACTGATCACTAAACAGTGCGCCTGTAAACTTTTAAACCTGATAAGATAATCCTGTGTAGATGCTGTGGTACAGGAAGGCTGACATGTAGCAAACAGGGATTTGCCATTTGGTCTTTGTATTGCACCATTCACTTTCCAGAGGCCTATCGCTCAAAGTGACAAATCAAAGACCATGTAATTAGCCTGCTTGATACACCAGAAGATGAAATGAATAACTGACACTTAATTTTTCTTTTTATGACATACTTACTCAGAACTTTTTAAGTCCTCAATCTTTTTTTGAAGAACAGAGTGCTCGTTTTTTGCTTCCCTAATGTCTCGCTGCAGTTGCCTTAAAGTGGACTAAAACAAACCAGAAAAAGAAAGGTAAAGAAAATTAACACATCAGAAAAAAACTTAATTCACCTGTAAATAAAGAGAGCGTATCAACGCTACCACGATTCTCAAAACTATTGACGGACAAATAAATCAAAATAGGAAAGCGCTTTAGTGCACTCTTTAAACGGTCCAGTCAGTCCTCAACAGTAGGGACCTTAAGATCTGACGACGGTGACGGCAACCAGAACGTCAAAACATCAATAGGTTTAATAAGCAAAACAACAACTTTGCACTTGCATCACACTTTTTCGTACATTTCCTTGCTTTTTTGTGCACGACTACGATGTGAAAATGCCTAATTTCATGTTTTATGGAGGACGTAACTAAGCAACAATGAATTTTCTTTGGATAAGGCTGTTGGGAATTCAACTCCAGGAGAGTTCGCATTTATTTGACAAAGCCAGTTGGAAAAATCCTGATGAAGATCGAAAAACGGTGAATTCACTTTTTAAGCGATTCGAATAGGAAAAGAATATTTATTTGGATGATTTCATATTTCCTGATACATTTACGGAGGAGAAGGGGTATACCTATTGATCTAGTGATTGCACTGTGGACAAAAATTATATCCACCTGTTTGTCTTTAACAGCCTTTTTCCTTTCCTGAAGCTCTAAAACAATTTCTTGTTGTTCTGTCTTCAAACTTGCTGCTTCATCTTTTAACATATTTATTTCACTTTCTTTTGCTTTTATTTGCTGGTCAATCTCGTTAATTTTTTCCTGAAAATGAAGAAATGCTACAGGTCGGAAGAAAATTTCAAGGGTAGTTATCAGAAAAATCCGAGACTCACGAGACTTTGCGGAAAAAAAAGTTTGAAAAAGCAATATTCAAGAAAAGTCACAAAAAGAAGACATCATTAAAAAAGGTTCCAATATTTTAAGATCAGGCAGAAAGCTTATGAGACTCTCAACTCTAATGCTCCTGCAAGTAAAACAGACAATGACATCATTATATTGCTATGACAACTCCAACGTCAATGTAATACTAGCCGTAACAAACTTTCATATTTATCTAACACCGCCGTGTGACCGTTTCCCAGTGCCTTTGTGAATGGACATGTTGCTAATGCCAACAAACAAGCAAAAATCTGACCTTTTTCTTATTACGAACAAGACAAAAAAAAGGACAACTTCCTGAAATGGGCACCACTGGTGGTGCCTGTCATTTTTTAGTATTTTCCATGACTATGGATAAGAGGGCTTCTCTCAAAGATGGACATCTAGTTACAGTTCCAACAGTCTGACTATCCGTCTTAAAGAGAGTAAGCTGACTGTATTTTGTTTCCCTTTTTAGTTTTTTGCCCTTGTTTAAGTGTGAAGGATTGAAAGCTGAGTAAACAACAAACGAATTTCTCAGAATTATCACAGAAAACACACAAATTGTCAATTTACAGGGAATGAATATTAGTAATATTGTCAAAAAAGTCAAAATGTTACCTCACTTTCCTGAATCTCTTTATCAAATTTTGGTAGTTCAGACTTATCCTTCTCTACAGATGTTGCCAGTTTAGAGACTGCCTGTAATAAAGAAAAAACATTTGCTCTTTAATGCTAACTATAAATTCACTATAAATAGCAAATTCACTTAGTTAAGTTTCCATGGCAAATAATTGTAGTGAAGTTAACAAAGTGTGATACTTACTTCACAAAAACATGACATGTTAGTTCTAGTTGGAAGAAAGTAGAGACTGGAAACGTTCAAATATCTGTTCCGAAATATTTCACCCATGTTTCCAGTTTACAATTTCCTCTAACTGATGTTGACAATGGATTGTGAAATGGACTTTTTCACTTCTATAGGTGCGGTTGCACACACCACAGTAAAAGGCATTTCCCACAGTAAAAAAGCCGCAGTAAATTTAACGTGGGTTTAGTTTACCGTGGTAACATGTGGTTACCCATGAATTAATAACCAATGTAACTTAGCTACTCTTACAGATTTATTCGGGCTTTTGCAGTAATAATAAGCTGTCGACCATGGCAGGATTTCGTGTTACGTTAAAAATTCTTCAGTTCACCAGTGTAGAGACCTCATACATACTACACAAGGCCAATTTTATGTATGCACAGAAGACCGCAGCAGATGGAAACCAGGCTACAGCAGGAGTCAAGGAAGAGATAGATTCCTAGAGAAATACAAGTGCAAGCCCTAGAGCCAGTACCTGAAGTTTCTCCCCTCCCCCCTCCCCCCGTCGTGGAAAGCCCAAGACAAGAAGTCAGTGCTCCTTCATCAATAAAGGAGAGACTTTGTTTCTTAATTGCTGAAATGCACATAAGCGTCCAACCCCTTGGCCATAAGAGTAAAACAGTTCCGTCAATCCCCCTTCCTTTCATTCGATCCTTTCATTTCAAAAAGTAGTGAGGAAGAGAAAACCAGGAAGGCAATGAACCCTGTTTCTCAGATACATTCAACACCTTTTGGGAGACACAGACAACATGATTGGCCCGGGCAAGCTGTCTGAATTGGCACAGGATCGTTGTGGTTGGAGGAAGCTCGTAGTCGCCTGCTCTGCAGCCGGCCGATGATGATGATGATGATGATGATGAGTGAGGATAATAACAAAGGAAGCCGCCAATGTTATGTGCCTTGGAGAACTATCTCAGTCACATACCTTCTCGTTTTCAATAACCTCGGCCCAAACACGTTCTCCTTTTAGTTCCTGAATCTGCTCTTTGACATCTTTTATTTGCTTAACAGCGATGAATCTTGCTTCCCGTCTACGCAGCTCCGCCCGCACATCCAGAATGTTCTGTGAAACAAGGCCTTTTATAGCACTGACTTTTACTTTAAAATGTTCATGACTTTCAAAAAGTAACTCACTTTTAATTTAGAGAACAAAATTGGATTGGATTTTGTATGTACAAGCATCAAGCAGTGGAAAAACACCTTGCGCTTGGGTTGTTGTCCTAAAAGCCATGGGTCAACCAGTAAACCAGAGTTATGAAAACCAAACTGCCTTAGGTACATAATGGCTAATGCAGCCCAAAGCAAATAAAGATCTTGAATTTTGCAACCACTTTCGCTTTTTATTACTGTAAATGGCGATTTGCTACTGTCATAATTATAATTAAATACCAAGTTGAAAAATATATTTCCACTAAGAATAATAAATTAGAAACCTTTTATGAAAAAATGGCCAAAAGACGTTTCCCCCCTTTAATTAAGTTCGTGTGCATGTAATTAAAATTGTAATCTTTTATTAGACACTTTTTTTTCTGAATTGTTTTTTTTGTATGTGTGTCTGTTATTTGTTTTAATTATTGTTTTAAGTGTTAATTTCTCTTTTATCTACATAATTAAGTATTAATTAACTCTTTGTAAAATATGCCTCATTCAGCAATTGCGTGGCTGTTTTTTGCTGTAATGTATATAATTGTGAAATGTAGATAATTGTAAGTATGTCTGTTATTGCGGTTTTTTAAAATATTGTAATTAGTTCTTTGCAATTAGAGTAATAAATGTCTTGAATAAAAAAAATAAAAAAATATAAAAAAATACTGTCATAATTATTCAACCTGCTTGAAAAATATATAAAGAAAAAGTAAAAACCTTAAATCATCTAGAAGTTGCATTGGGCTGCATGTTCATGGTTTTGGTCTAAGCAGACTTCAAAGACTTAAAAGGGGCTATTTTTCGTCCTTTTCGCTGGAACAGAGGAATTTATTAGCAAGGTTCGTGGTTGAAAGTTTTAGATTTTAAGGACTTTTATAAATTTTCTCATTAAATCATAATTTCAGGTTAAGGCATTTTAAATAACTATTATATCATAACAAATTCATAATCTAGGCAATTAGTAATGCAAATTTTTTAATTTTTTTATTTTGACTTTTGTTTAAATTTTACCTGCAGGATATATGTAAACTAGCCGTACGGCCAAGCATATTTACCACGTAATTATTCACCATGTCCATGTTTATGCCATGGAATTTGCTATATTTTAAAAAAAGTTTAAACATGACTTTGAATCAAGAATAGTAAAATCACTGCATTTACCTGTTCTTTTTTCTGTAGCAACACTAAGCCAATATCTTTGTTTTCCATAACAGACCAATAATCACTACTGATCTGTTCCAGGCTTGTTGCCTTCATGAAGAACTGCAACACCAAACTATATCAGTAGCTTATTACATGTATATCACTCCACATTCAGTTCATTTGATGTTTCACAAATCCAAGAAAGTAACATTTCAATCAGCCAAATTTAGCCAAAATTTGAAGTTTTAGTAAATTTTGAAAAAAATTAGAGATACAGACTTGAATGTAACAACAATGGTTGTTTGTCGCTTTTCAAATCCACATATTTAGTCAGACAGTACCTTCAAAGAGTCTTCATTGAGCCTTTAGAAAAGTTTTGCATTATTTAGTCTAGTGACCTAAAATTATCTCTCTGAGTTGTGCATGGCAATCACTGCAATATCAGTAGCTTTTCTTCAAAAATTGTTGACCTACATCTGTGAAAAATACCACTCAGCTTCTACTCTTGTGATCACTTTTAGGGTGCAGGCCATGACCAGAAGGCAATGAATGTTTGGTAAAGTATGTGCAAGTAAAAAGTTGTTTGGAAACTCCTGATGTGCTGACTACCGGAGTGGTTTCCATTATTTTACCTATCTCATTTTATCATTTTCTGTTTGTCAACACAAAGAAGTTCTCCCGTTTTAGATTTTCAAAAACATTTTCTAGGAAATTTCTCTCCCATTCTATACACTCATGTAACAAACTGCCGCCTGGTTAGCTCGATAATTATTGGGAGAGTGCTGGTCTTCTAAGCACAAGTTTGCGGGTTCAAACCCAGCCAGACCAAAACTTCAGTGTCTTTAACTAACTGAGAAGAAAGTGCTGCCTTTGTAATGACATCTGCTAACTGTTAGACTTTCTAGTCTTCTTGGATGAGGATGAAAAACTGTAAGTGCCATCTCACTTTCTCTTATCTGGTTCTTGTGGAACGTAAAAGAACCCACCCTACCGTTTGAAAAGAGTAGGGGACTTAGCTGGTGGTGTGGCCAACCTTTTCTGGGCTGGGTAGGTAATCTGTAAGGAGAGATCTTAATATAGGGATAACCTTATGATCCTCGAGTCATAATGGCTACCTGTAAACACTGTCCATTTGTATGGTAGTCAGACAAGTTAGAAAACTGCCTAACGAGGGATTGCAACCCCTTAACCCTCCCCCTGGATCCACCCCTACAAATATATGTAATACCTTATATAGATCAGAGGCGTCATTGCTATTTAATAGGTGCCGACTTGTGTCTTGGTTTAACAAGGACACAGGGTTGTCAACCTGGAAAAAATCAAACAAATTTAATTAGACTTTACCCCTGACTATCAATAAAGAGGGAGCATGTAACAGGTACAGTTTTACTAGTATAGACTTTTTAATAGTGTCTCCTAGCCAAATAATCACTACCCACAGTGTTATTTCAGATCAAGGGGAACCTGTTTTGACTCTTATTGTAGTTGTTGTATTTACCTCTCTACATGTCATTTGTCAAACAAATATTCAGGCTAATTATCAACAAACTGTATGTGTTCTCTAGCTTTTTAAGCAAAAGATTTTATAAATTTCTTCCAAGAATTTTCTGTTTCATTCAGTTTTGTTACTGTAGGCTTTTGTTTGAATAGTTCACTAACACAAAGAGTTTCCAGTTTTTACATTTTCAACAAAATTTTGCTTGGAAACCTCTCTCTGATTTTATGACTCCTGTAACAAAATTGTAAAAAAAAACTCCTGTTCTTATGACCTGTTCAGTGTGACATGCCAAACAATATCATTTCTCCAACGATTGTACTTAAGATTTGTAGAATTGGCTAAGTTAGTATTAATATCTCCATCTTTCATGACTGGAAATGGACAAAAAGATGTCAACAGGTCAGACCAAACAAGACTGACATTAAAGGTTCATTAGCCAATCAAAAGTGTTCTTTTTCTTTGAACATTTCTTTATATTTCAAAGTCCACATGACCTATCATGTTCTCACTTGAATGTTGAAGTGATCCACAATATAATCAACTTCTGTTCTTGATGCTGAGATGACTTTGCCTGTAAGAGATGATTAAGAATTAGCAACAGACCAGTTGAACACTTTATAAGTCGATACATTATGACGTCCTACCTTTTTTGCCTTGTAATTGTTCTTTGTGTGAGTAAAGGGTACAAGATAGGAGAATTAAATGCAATATATATTTTATGACACTGATGAAGTCATGGAGACTCCATTTCCAGATTTGTCGGTGTGGCATTTGTTGACAGTGTGCCAGGAAAAACAAAGTATACAAAGTTGTGAAATGCTTCAAAAAACTTATCCCAAGAATATTTTCATCAAGTAAGTAGATAATTAATATGAGCAGGAGATCTGTAATGATTACAATAGTATGCCAAAGACAAGCCACTGTAAAGCCCATACAGATTGGACGCAAATGAAATCAAACAGACAATCAATAGACTAGCCAGTTGATAACTTCAAAAAATATGTGACTTTGATTGCAAGTACACCAGAGCCCATGATACAATTATGTGATACAGGTCAAAGAATGCCCCATTTTGACAGCTGTCAATTAACTTTGATATTGCTGACATACATCAAATCCTTAAAGGCAGAAATAGACTGGACAGAACTGTACCTTCAGTGGACTTAATCTTGTACGAAGAGCCACCCTCTGCAGTAATCTTTCTTTCAATAATTATGGAATCACCATACTCAGCTTTGTTATATGCATCACTCCCTTTATTACGCAGTTGGACTGAGACTTGTCCTGAACTGGAATGATAAGCAGAAGCAACAAGAGGCTAAATACACCTTGGCAATTTAATAAAGTTAGTTTTGGTCTTACTTTCATTAAATTCAGGGCAGAGATTTTGTCTGGCCCTAGGTATTCAAAAGGTGGATAGTGCTATCTACTGGATCAATCTCTATCCATTGGATAACACAATTGATCTCCCTAATACTATACTGTGAGCAGTCTGTTATTTTCTTTTGAGGCACAGTAGAATGCAAGCACAACAAAACAAGGGCACAAGTGAGGGGCGAGTGGCTAAGCCTTGAGAAACAAGGGTGGAGCCCAAGCAAAGAAAAAATAAGAGACTGCATCTAATATTAGACTAATATTAATATAATATTAGACTACAATGTACATCTAATATTCACGCAGAAGGTGGACTCCCTAAAGACTGAGACTTTTTTGTTGACAGATTGATAAGCAGGCGGCCAATCAGAACATGGCTGCCCTTTTTGGGACACCAAATTGGTGGACACGATGTCCAGAAAAGCGTTTATACACTACCCATTTTCCCACCTACCTATAGTGAAATTAGCAACAGTTGCTTCACATTTATAACAAATGTTTAGCTCTAAAACTTTTCAGCCTCTTGTTCTTGGTATTTATGTTGCTTCCTTGTGGAGTTCTGAATACCATCAAACCTTTTTAAGAGGTCACCAACAAGTTGCTGATGACTGCTTTATAAGGGGTGTCCCCCAAAACAGGTTTGTTTTACAAATATACAGAAAGAAATGTTTAAAACCACCTCAACTATTCGTCTGCTTAATGTAAGGTTTCACTGTACCAAAATACATTATTCAGCTGCACTGAGAATCAAAAGAGAGAGAGAGGGGTGTTTTATTGGAGCACTCACTAAAGTGAGGGTTGCTGCATGTTTGAAGTCAGGCAGAAGAGGTCTGCATTTTGGGGTACACTCTACTTATTGTCAATTTAGGCTAAAAGTGTTTTTAATTACAATGTAGGTTCTTCATTTCTGTGTAGGAAATTTAGTAGTTGAGTACCAGAAAAATAAATAAACTTGGGTTTGGTCCTTAATTTAATGATAAGTCTAACAAAACTGATTACAGAATGTAATGTTATCTCAAATGTCAAACTCTGTCCTCGAGTGAAATGTTTGTCATAATTTAGCTCTGTATTACAAACCACATATAAGAACCTGCTTGATCTTCCTTGGCAAAACAAGTTCTAAAATTTTAACGTATTAAAGAGGAAAAAGAACCTGCTAGCAGAAAACCATTGGTTTTAACTGTATCATTCGTTTTTTTTTTTCATCTTCAAATCTTTACTCTGAGACTCATGTACACACCTGCATCCTTTCTTTACAAAATTCTTGAGGCTCAATCCTCGGCTTGTTTGAGCAGCACGGCCACCCAAGGCCACAACAATGCCTGTCATGATGGCACTCTTGCCACCTAAAAAACACAAGATACCATGAACTCTTAAGTCCCACTGCATACATTTTCATCCTGATCACTTGTTTTTGCCACCTATAGCTAAGATATAAAAGAATCTTGCATTCAATTTACACTTATCCTGTTCAACTACCACTTTTACCTCATTAACAAGAAGAGGGCATCTGTTCTTACGTTGCCTAGTAAATGAGGGGATTAATTTGAAAAAAACTGTGGTCCCTTAGTTGGGGAGAGAAACACAAAACATCATTTTTATCAACTTATTTGATAAAAGCATATTTTTCTTTGCTGCCTGATACTCCAAAACAGTTGCGCAGATTGACTGACGATCTTGGCAGGGTTAGAAAAAAATCCATCATTTTGCCTGCAAGACAAGATTTTCCTCATTTATAATAGGTGGTGGACAAAACACTGACCCCAAGTCCATGGAAGTTTAGTGATTTGGGTTAGGAAACTGAGTGAATCAGGTTCCATGTTAGGGTCATCATGGTAAAACTGACCTGAAACTTGATTCACTCAGTTTTCTAACCCTAATCACTAAACTTCAGGGCATAGTCCATATGGGTAGTCCATGGACTGTGGGTCAGCATTTTGTCCACCACCATTATAAAAGCTAAAGCCTGTCCACAGACATTTTTCCGACTATCTGTGAAAGTAGGTGAGCACAGCAAATGCAAAGAGCACACATGGAGCCAAGAATGAGCACGAAGCATGAGTTCTGTAGGCCTGTGCTAATGGTCACTATGTTTCCCACGGTTTGTTTTTCCTTAAGCATGCTCGACGATACTAAAGGGTATGTGAACAGGTTATACTACCTAGAACTCTACGGAATTGTTACCCGTCAATTTGATTTCAGGTTTACATTTTTTTAACCAACCAACCTATGCCACTGATATTAATATTATAAAGGAAATAAAGGGAGATGTAAAGAATCAACCATAAGAGGATACAGAAAAAATCTGAGCCCCAGATGGGATTCGAACCCACGACCCTCCGTGTTCTAGATGCTCTAACCTCTGAGCTACTGAGGACTCGTTGGCGAGCAAGGGTCATTTTTGTGGGTTGGACTTGCGAACCGCATCTTACAGTCACACAGTCCATCAGAAGGAACACATTAAGGCTTAACTGTATCACACAGTCACATCAATAGTAAGAAGTGTCTCACCCATGACATTTCTTTAACCTAAGTTAATTTCAACTTCCTTTGCCTTCTAGGGTTAGCAGACAAAGAAAAATGAGAATCGACCTGGCTTTAATCAAAATGACATGTAACCTGAAATTAAAATTGACCTGGAACAGAACTCGCGGGGGGGGGGGGCTCATTAACTTTCTTCCCCTGAAAAGGGGGGCGTAGGGGCTTAATAAAGAGAGGGGATTTATCGGAGACAGGGGGCTCAATAGAGGATTTATCTTATTCACCTAATAAAAATAAAAATATTTATTTTTAACTTACTTCCATTTCTTCCAATGATGAAGTTAACATTTGGTCCCAAGGGAACATGAAGGTTAGAGTGACAAAGGAAATTAATCAAGGTCACATGTTCAATTTTTCCAGATACTGAGAGATCCTGATGAAAGGGAAAAAATACACCAGGTTAACTTATTAAAGTGCAAGAAAAAGTAAATACAGCTTTCTCAAGTCCACCATCATTGCTCCTGTATTCACTGTTTAGTTGGAGCATTTGAGAGCCTTTGAAAAAGCCCGTTAAATGTGGGCTTTCTGGAATGAACCAACCTTGGTAAGACATATTTCGGTCGTGTTTAGTAGGATTTTTACATCTGAATAAACAGTTTGTGGTTGTGCTTACGATCCCCCCTCCCCTTGTCAAAGTTGATAGCAATACAAGACCATGCTCTAAACTTGCAGGAGCAATTTTGATCGCAGGGGAGGGAGCCCAGGGGGGGTACTCGGGATTTCAAGTGACGGGGATGATCGAAGGATTTTTTGGGGTTTGAAATTTTCGATTCCGGGATTTTTTTGGCTTGGGTGGCTTGATTTGAGTAGGGATTTTTTTGGGGTATTAAAAAGAATCGGTTGTGCCCTGGCTGCGTAGTTCTGCGAATAAAGTACAAACAAACGTGTTTTGCTATTGTTTAATAGTTAACTATGGTGTCGCTTTACATCGCACGTGTTATACAATAGTCTGCAGAAATTGGCATGGGATTTTTTGGGGGTTAATTTTTGGTCCAGGGATTTTTTTGGGTTTTGCTGGAAGCCCTAGGGATTTTTTTGGGTCTTGACTTTTGGCTCCATTAGATCATCCCTGTCACTTGAAATCCCGAGTACCCCCCCTGGGGGAGGGAGGCAGTGGGTGTTATGCACCTATCAATGTAAATCCCATGGGGGAGGGGGGGGAGTGCAGACAAGGGGTGGGGATTTGATGCCTGAGACTATCCCCCGCTCGGGCTTTTGATCGTGCCAAGCGACCCCGGGGTCGGCACATTTGACTTTGACCGACAGAAGCCTGGTATCAATTCAGAAGCGGTTACTAAGTCCGTCCCTTGAGGCTTTCTGAAAGTCATGGTGTTGGAGAAAGGTATGGAGTTTTTATTTGTTTTAATCGCTATAATCCGATACTTTAAACTGTCATCTAAACAGATAATGTCTATTTTGAGAAAGTTTTTATCTTCAAGTTCCCATTTTATTGTAAAACTCGATTGAAATCGAATTCCACCATGAAAGTCAGAGGATTTTTTACGAGTCACTGATCCGACCTGTTCCGACATGTTGAGCAGATGTTATAAAGCATTTTACGTTTCATTAATATTATAATAGCACAGTCAATCTTCCTGGAGTGATTATGTTGTTCAAAATAAGAGATGCTAGTGGAGAGAGAAAATACTGAATCACAGTGATTAACTTAACGGAGCTTACGTTAGCCTTAAATAAAAGTAGTAAGAACGTACTTTTGAAATGTTCTTTCATTGGTTTTATATAGTATTACAGTATTGTTTGTTTAGATTTTTTCCCCAGGGGTGGGGGCTTTTTTGACACTTTTGATTGACCTTTCGTTTCCCACCCTGGGGAATTTGATCAAAAAATTTTAAAATTTGTCAAATCCCCACCCTTTGCCCGCACTCCCCCCCCCCCCCACGGGGTTTACATTGATAGGTGCATTTAATATATCTCACAGATTTGTGGCAAACAGGAATTTTAAGTAAATAAGGCCAGTTTTTAGCCGCAGTGTCTCAACATTTTTGCAGATGGTTGTAGCACTCCAACCGTTCCCAAATAATCTGACAGTAGAAAGCAATATCCGGCGTAGTGCGAGGATCCTCGTCTTTCATAATCCACAGCCATGGCCGACCGACCCCAAAATTGCCTACATGCATGCTAAAATTTCTCAAATTAAAACTGCCAGAATTCATTATATTTTTAAGGTCTTCAAACCACGTAGCGTCTGCCGTAGGGCTTTAGTTGAGTATGATACAGGAAAACATGCACATCACTTCGAACGATCAGCAAATCAAGCTCATACTTGCCTCGGCATCTTCTTCTTCTGCGACAATTTCCCTGGACGTTTGATCAGAAAATATCCCACTATCATCTTCGTCGCTGTTAAATTCATCTGGATGAGGCCTTTTACGGCTCATTATCCCATTGATATTGCTTTGATCAGTCGCAACTTCTAAGCATTCCTTTGTGATGCGATCAAATACATTGCGGCGTATCGGATCGTGTGTTGCGACCCCGTGGTCAAAGGTATTTTTCGCGCCTTCGATGCCACTTAACACAATCATAAGGGACCGGAGGGAAGGGGGACTTTAGACATGTGAAGGGTATTTCCACACTTTTTTGCTGTTGATGGTGGTGGTGTTTATTTCTTATACGGTTTTATAGTATTTTGGAAATAAACAGAATAAGAAAGATAGATTATGAAATTCAAGGGTTCCAACAACACCAGCTAGGGAGGGGTAAATTCGGAGATGTAGCTACAATATCTGGGCAAGGGTCAAAAGGAGTTGAAGGTTACCTGTTCCCGGCGTTGCCAATCGATAAGTTTTCGAGAGTTGACAAATTAAAAGTTTTCTTCAAAAGAACTTGCGCATCCAGTTTTAAAACTTCCTAGGACAACAGGGGAATTCTTCGCACTTCGTAAACTTAGGTTTCGGGTGGCGGGAGGGTGGTGGGCATTCCCTGGAGAGGAATGGGAGAGGAGAGGAGAGGCATTCCCATCGAGTACTGAACACATTCAGTACTCGATGGAGAGAAAGTCGACTAAACGGCGTTTAAACCGGCCGTAGGACACAGAGTGGCTATGAACTACAGGTAAGGGAGCTTTTTGAATCAATATTTCGCGTGATCATGATTTTTTTTTTCTTAGCGTTGTAGATTCGAATACATGTGATATATAAATTCGATCAATAAGGGACCGAATCACATGTAATAATGCAAGAAATATCGACCTTCGTTATCTTAAAGGCTACTAGTACAGATAGACAAACAAGAAGACTTCATATCTTTAAGATTTTTGCGTTTATTAAGCATCAGATAATACACTAATAATTCTAGTATATTCCGACCAAATGACCTCTGAAGCCCGAACCCACACATAGTGCGCTTGGGCTGCCTGTGTTTTAACCTTTATATACAGAGCCCGTTTACATAAGAACCCATAAAACGGCCATAAATCGACCGTGGACCACACAGGAGAGACGTAACACACATTTTAAGTAAGGTAAACTGTTTTTTTTATTGAAATCCTTTCATTTTCGTAGGTTACAGAAACGAAAGGTTTTTTTCCCATACACTCCTTATATTTCGAATGTTACGCAACAATGTTGATGTTCGCCGATGCTCATATTTCGAACTCGGGCTACCTGTGGCTAAAGAGGTCTATTGTTGTTTTCATCTTGTTGTAGTTGTAGTTGTAAGTCCATCTCAGCTCTCTTCTTTCCCGTTTTTGTCCTATTGTGCGTGTGCTGCGGCTTGCTTTGCCTCGGTCTTTATTGTTCATTAGATATCCGGTGAACTTTCGCGCGAAAACTTGATATCTTCACATGTGAAAATATCGCCTTTGCTATGGCTACATAATAAATAGCGCCTTTCACACCAAAAAACTATTAAAGTGAAATGGTTTGGCTATGGTATTCCATTGGTGTTTATAAAATAAATAGAACATTACATGGCCGCTCGGAGATACGAAATTTCTCTTCTGGTGTTGAAAAACATATTTCACTCGAAGAAAAATTTCGTATCTCCGCGCGGCCATGTAACATCCTCTATGTACATGTCTAATGTTACAGGAAAAAAGATTAACAAGGCAGTATACAAAGTGCTACACCCTAATCAGTGAAAGTCGACCAAGACTGTGAAATTCTGCAAATTTCCCAGCAGCAAAACCTCGCATAGGCACAGGGAACTAGGCAGGAGACATTTTTTATACAGCTACAATACAATACGTTTTTATTAATTCTCCCCAAGGGGCTTTTTTTCTCTAATGATTATTAATTCTCCCCAAGGGGCTTTTTGTTCTAATGATATACATGTTCTTGATATATAAATAACAACTTAAAACTACTACTTCTAATAATAACTAACAATGTAATAATATACTATGGTATGTATACCGGTATCCTATTTTTTCATTAATTCTGCCTTCGCATGCTTTTTAAATGATCTTAATGATCGCGCAGTGCTAGTGTTGTTACTGAGGCTATTCCACGCTTTTGCTGCCTTATAAAAGAAGCCACTCTGGGCAGCCGCTGTCCGGCACCCTAGCAGGTTTAGATCTTCACTGTTGCGGAGATTGTAAGCGTGCGCATTGGATCGCTTCCCTATTTTACAGCTAATATATGCTGGCACTAAATTGTTAACACATTTGTACATCACAGCTATTTCGAGAAAGGTTGTCGGAAAAAGTGCACGCGACAATCCCGAAAGGTATTGTGGGTGGTGAGTTCACTGTTCTTCAAAGAAATTCAAAAGATTGGCAAGAGAGGCCATGGACGTATGTCTGCGAGTGCTAAAAGAAAGCAACTAAAGTAGGTTCGACAGCTACAGTGTCAGGAACAGTGTTTTGATCATATCCCATATTACCATTCGGGATAATCGCGTGCACATTTTTTCCGACAACCTTTCTCGAAATAGCTGTATAAGCTTACTGTATCTGCAATTTCATAAACTTTATTTTTTCTCATTGCTCGCACGAATCGCTTGGCTCGCTGGTTCGCAAATTGTTCGACCCCCTTGGCTTTCAATACACTACTAAAACAGATTCTATTTTGCGACATAAAGGTCCCCTCAAGTCTTCTTTTCACGCCAATATGACGATGAACGACATTGAACTTTACCTGTCCACCGTTTTGACAAGTACGCACACGGGTCCATATGTTTTTAAAAATTTTAAAACGTTCTTCTCTGACCTGGTACAGGAATATTTACATGTACCAGCACAAGGCGTGGCGCCTTTTTTGTAAAAGTTTGTCGTTGAAAAAAAATACTACATCTGTTCGCTATACTAGAAGTGAATTTCTTGCAAAATTCTTGTTGATACCGCGCCAAACGTGCACCTGCTTTAATACGTGGATTGTCGTCAACATAGTTTGGCCCATGACTTATATTTTCCTTTCTTCAGAGTTAAATGCCACTAATGAGAAGAACACTTAAGGAGCAACTGCTGCAAACTGTTCTGTGATAGACTTAATGACTGCAGGGACCATAATTTAGTTACAGTTTAATGAGCAAACTTGTGACTCACAATAACAAATACAAAGGATAATAACATTTATAAATCTCAGCACCTCAAAGAAATGTCTTTGTTTAAAGCAAATGCTCATTTGACACACTTGAAAAATTGGCTATCTCGGAGGGGAGGGGGGGGAGGGGGGCTCCATCGCCTGGAAATCAGTTGAGAGGCTAAGATTACAATTTGTTCTACTTTGTAACCATTTCCGACCGGCAGCGTTCATTACTGCCAGCCTAATTGCTCTTTTGAAATGGTCTCACTTAATATAGTCACAAAGAGAGTTTCTGATATGCAAGCTCATTGACCTGAGTGAGATTGCAGTATTATGATAAGCTTGACTATTAGAATATGCAGATCAAAAATCAGGTTAAGTAAAGTAAACAAAATTATGTGTCTGAGGTCAATAATTACGTATTACTATGAGTTTGGGGTCGATAAGCTTCATTTCTTGATACGAACTTGTTTCAATGTAAAGGAGTACACAGACATCCTCATTCATGGCCACTTTCCTGAGTAATCGTTAAATTATGTAAACAAATTAATTTACTCAAGACTTACCTGTTCCTCAAGAATTTCTCTCATAAAAGCAGTAGTTCTCATGTACGCTCTTCATACGTCCTCTTGGGCCGTGTGAAGTCCCCTGGAGTAACGGAGATCACAACATTCGAAGGGACATTGCACAGTGATTGCATAAGAATATTATTGTCTTTGTTTTAGCGTGCTCCTTAACTTTTTCAAAGGTGTAAAAGCCCAAAGTGTACTGTATAGTACTCCGAGGCTTAATCACAGAGTTAATTACTTATTTTTATTTATAGTGGTCTTTAGTAGGATCTCTTTACACATCGCTTCTCCTCTGAAGACCGTACAAAATGCGCGGAACTTGGGTTCCAATTAAACTATGTAAATGAGGTTTGATAATCTGCATATTAATGAGCGTACTTCTGAGGCATGTGAACGAGTGACAACCCCCTCGAGCCCTCAAGCAGCGGCTCGGGCAGGAGTCACACAAGTTCCCCGCGGGGAGCTTGCGTGACTCCGGCCCGCGCCGCTGCGAAGGAGACCACTATACAGCATACATTGCAGTTGTAAATCTCTTTGGGAAGGGTCACAGATGCGTGCGTGGTCTTTGTAAAATTGATTTGTTTGCCATGGGCTGATTGGCTGCCGCCCAGAGTCTTAAATTCTTACCCTATTTAAAGCTGAGACAAACGAAAATTGATCGATACTTAAAACCGAAAAATGGCACTATTTTCAAGGGAAAAACAAAAACTAACCAACACACAATTGACAGAAACCCTCATTAAGGTGATTCCTTAGTAAAAGAACCTAACATAGATTGTAGATGAAACTTGGTACACTGATGTAACAAGTCAAGAAGATGATAAAAAAGTAATAAAAAGTGGGGGTCACCCTGCTCGTTTTGACGTCACAATGCTGACAAATACGGCTATTTAGGACCCTTTTACAAAAACGGCGGGCAGCGCAAAACTAGACAAAAAGGAGAGATTTTTTCGATGATGCATGTGGTATCGCACAGAATTTGACTTTAATGTATTGTTTATCCACTTACGTACCAGAAAAAGCCTTTTAATGCCCTTGTTTTTACTTTACGTTCCAAAGTAGAATTAAATTGGACACGCGCTATTCGACCCGTGATAGCTCAATCCGTACAATTTAGTAAAATTGCCAAAAAACTGAACATAGATTTGTGCCAATTTTTTTCTCGTCGAAAGGAAGCACTGTCCTTATTAAAATCATGAAATAAAAAATGGGGTTCACCGTACTCGCATTTGCGGTAGAGCTGCAGAGAGTGCACACCAAATGCATTTTCTCCGATTTTTGAGAGAGGACTGGGGCGAGTTTCAAAATAGAATGTATGTGAAAGGGGGAAGAAAGTATTAAAAAATCCGTTTTTACAGAATTTACATCGAGATATACATGTAGGACACAATGTGATAAAGAAAGCGTTTAAATGAAAATCAAAATGAGTAAGCTCAAGTTAAACATCCACTATCGAGGTTCTCCGAGAGGAAGTCGAACTCAGCAACAAGCGTACTGCTTACGTTATGCACTTTCCCAACACATTGAGTCTCACTTCGGCAAGAAACAACAGCAAGCAAAAATTCCAATAGCGTTTCTCTTCAGTCAACTTCATTTTAATAAATGTTACTTCACATGCTCTTTTTACGGCAGCCATTTTGGGAATCACAGGGAATCACCTTAAATCGCTTTCCGTTTGGTAGTTCAGCGTAAACAGATGATTTGTTTCTAGTGGAGCTGGGCATTTAATACTCGCGTTCCATGTAAACGGATACCCATCTTTCTCGAGTGAACGGTAATGAAATGAGACTGGTGTGACCATAGCCTATTGCAGTTGAAGAGCGAACGAAGCCACAGAGTAGTGTGCACGATAGCCTCCATAGCAAGCCTTTCCGTGCTGTTTCGAAGCAAAGAACGAGGAACAAGAGTCAAAGACCGTGCGAAAATATGGCGCATTTTTTGACTCTCGTTCCATTTCTCGCTCCGTCAAAGCCGAAAATCCCTTTCCTCTGTCTTTCTTTGCTCCGAAACCAAATGGAAACGCTTGCTACGCAGGCTATGTGCACGATAAAGGGTATCGAGTCTATGCTTTTCTGTTATAGACGAAAAACAAACGAAAGCAATTGTGAATTTTTTGTTTTACTCACTGTAATTTTAGCTCTACTAGCTATACTCACTATACAGCATAGCATTATACTACCGCAGTATCTTCTACAAAAACATAAAAAAACTGAACGAGAAACGCCCTAACTACTTTAAATCCCGCAATCGTCTTTCCATGGAGACGGTAACTCTTGAAAACACAGCTGGCGTTTCTTGTTTATATCGGCTTGGTAGGAGTTAAACACGGCGTTGCACATGATTAAGCTCACGGGCCAGCTGACAGAGAGCACAAAGTGGACAACACAGGACCTTACAGTAATCGTCAAAAAGGGAGCCCTGAAATTGGATGAAATGAAGTCAATCATGGGTGAATTATCCTGTTTTTGGTATTGAAATAATGATTATATGAAAATCATATACAGGTAATGTGGGGTGAAGATCATCGCAGTTGCGGAAAGCAGGTTTTTGGAGCTCCAAGCGCACGCTTCGCGTGCGTAAGCGTAGCCCCATACCTTACAAAATTTGGTAAACCATCCATCCGAGAAATTTTGGTTATCACGTGACGGTACGCAAGTACGTCCGTACAGACGCTGACGGAGGGGGAAAGGGAGTCACGAGTCAGCCCGTCGGGGGGAGGAGTATGTTACAGCGGAAGTACCCGTGCGTTTCGGCGGTATATTATGAGAAATGCTGCGCTAGCGCCCATAAAAGTGAAAATAAGTGGCGTTGAAAACAAAAGTCAGGAGGAACACATACAACATTTGCTCGAAGAAAGGAGAAACTAGGATGGTTCTGGAAGTTTCACGTTGTAGTAGACCAAAACAACCACAAAGAAATGTACAGAAAAGGTGTGCTGCACGTGCAAAGTTGTTTTTTTGCTTATGAGACCAACTGGTTTTGGGGGGGCGATTTTTGTTGCCGTTGCCGCTTCGCATTACACAATATTTTGTTTGAGTAAACTATAGATATTAACGAGAGCTTTGCTTTTAGCCCTGGCAAAATCTCTATATTAGAGAACTCTTTTATCTTAATCCGGCTGTTGATATAAAAAATGGTGGAAAACGTAGAACTTTATATTATTTATTATGATTTTTTTCTTCATGAAAATTGGCCCTCGTTACCTCCATTCAAGGTTAAGGTTCTTGGAAAGTTTGAAGGTGCGGTCGAGGCGATAATTAACAAATATATTGAAGAAACGTTATATTGCCACAATTTTGCAGCGGTGGCTATAAAATCAGACTGCTCCTGTAATGCAGTTTTAAAGGACTCTCATAAGAAACTAGGAACATTAAACGTTTTCCTTCTCCTAAGCCAACAGATAATCACATAAGCTTCAAGAACGCTTTTCACTAGAGCGCCTTAAAGCCCAAAACATAAAATTTGGAGCTTAGTAAGGTGGTTTCTCAGGTTTGCACATTGCTTAACAATATTAGTGCCGTAAAAAAAGTTTCCTGCAGCGTTATTTAAACGTTCTTTTACTGTTTTGATGGCCGGATTGGTTATTTTCATTTTTCATTCAATTCATTTTGGTGGCATCTTTTTATCAAATGGCTTTATTTAACTTCAGTCATGAATGTGGGACAAAGCTCCTTAAAGAACTGAAACTAGTCCTCTAGAACGATGTTGTTTTTTCAGTTTCAGTTGATCAACCTCGTCCCCAGGGCGCTTTTCCCCGGCTTTGGAGGTGGGACGAAAGCGCCCTGGGGACGAGGTCGGCTCTTGATGCCTGTCGAATACCTGAATTTTCTCCTGCACCCTCAGCTTGATCCTGAGTCCCAACAGTGCACCTGGGCAACAGCAAGGAAAGTTAAATCCTTCACCCATCCTGGACGAAACATCAAATAGCAGGAAGAAGGGACAGCAAAGGCCCATACACACTTGAAACACAAACAAAATAAAATACACGTGGCTGGGTTAGCTCAGGTAGAAGAGCGTTTGTTTGCAGAGCGGGAAGTCGCGGATTCGACCCCAATACTTGGGGTCTGAAGAAAACTGAGTAAGAAGGTATTGTCTATGGTTTTGAAACGGATAAACCGCTTCGCGTGGCTAGGATGACCACGTAAAAAAGGCGGAGCCGTATCCATTAGGCGTGATCCTTGACTGAATACTGCCCTCAATGAATACATTCGAGCTAGAAATACTAACACTTAATAAATAAAGTTATAACTATTCTCATTCCTGTAAAGGCCGCCGCGTGACTATTAATCAACTAGATTACTGCGTGCTCCCTTGTAAAGCAGTCTATTGGTCCTTTACGGTCCCCAGGGAAATTCCCTAGGCCTTTTATACGCGCTAGCAAACAAATTCGCCGTCTTCTCGCAAGTCTACTATACAACGGACAAGCAAGTTTCCCCACCCTCCTCCCCTTCAGAAGCGCTGGCAAATTTTCTCTATCAGCCCACCCTATCGCCCTATGCAAAATTTTTCACCCATAACTTATCCATCCAAAGGTATAGGGTGGCTTTTAGGCGAATGTGAATTAGTTACTATTATTAACGCCACATTAACTCATTTGAGTGCCGCTTAAAGAATACTTACGAGAGCCATAGTCCTCAGTACAATCATACAATTCAGAGCTCCAATCCCGTTTTGCCTGTTGCACCACTACTTGTTATTGTGGTGCCGGTTGTTGAGTTATCACTGGGGGGTACGCCGGTGGATACATCGCTTGCCCTGGGGAAAACGATTGAGCCATGGGTGGTACAGTGGGTGAGGGATCCATTATTTAGGCTCTGAAAGGAAAAGTTATTTTAAAACAAAAATCAACGATATAAAAGAAACTTGGCGTTTCAATGGCTCCTTGCCATCTTTAGGGAGTTTAAGCTCGTTCGGAAGTGGGCCTTTTTCTCTTTTAATATGCCTTAACGCTACCAAATTTGTATTGCTAAGTGTCTTTACTCTTAAAGAGACGATTTGACCAAACATTTGTTCAAAATCTCGGCTCAAGATTGCAAAAAGTCCACTTCCGGTTGACGTACGCGGCGCAAACAAATCGCTACTTTAAGCTCCCTGTTATCAAGAGATAAGAAATTAACATGATTCGTGGAAATATATATAGAACAAGACGCTACGGAGCGTACACTTCGGCGTTGTGGTTGTGGAACGGATTAATTGTAAATGCGGAGGAATAGTAAGAAATGAAATATGGTAAGAGTAAGGTGTTAATTTGTGAAATTATGGGATTTGTCAGGATATTCTGAAAAGAACAACTTCCAAGAGGCCTACTTGCCAAAAACTAGCATTTCGGGACAAATTGTCTCCAAGATACTAGCCCTGTTATGCTCTGATGACTCCATACAAATCCTTGTAACTTTGACTTGGGTTTAAACGCTTAGACCTAAGTCAAATATGAGGTTACTGGCGGTGAATAACAACTCTAACAAAACAAACAGTGAAAAAAGAATTCTCTATTTTTCTTAGTCACATCAGGCTTCAAAAACAGCATAGCGTTCCTATGTACTGCCAGATTAAAGATATGTAAGGCATGGGTAAGGAGTCAATTACGTTGAGCATGGAATTGGCTAAAACTCAATGTTACGAGTTCGAATGTTTTGAGGATAAATAATCACTGACTATCAGCAGGCAGGGACGTCGGATTAACTCAGAGAAGTTTAATACCTAAGGAACATAGCCTTTACAGAGCTTTAAAACACAGCATCCGCCAACACAAAGTTGACTTGAATTTAAGTAAAACTAAACAGCCTCTGCCAATGATAACAGACTCTCACTTGAACTTCAGATATCTTACGGCTTCCGCCAACTTTTAAACACATAACTTGAAAATCGACCTTTGTCACACTTGAGTAGCAGTCCAGCTCGTGGCAAAAAACTTAGTTCGTCAAAAGAACTCGTTTGGAACTTGTATACCGTTTAACATAAAGTTCTAGAAAATACTAAACAGGCGAATAGTAGAAACTGATGCAGATCTGCTGACTCATGCTGAAATGCAAACATGCCCTAATTAATTATTCATGAATAATCCAAAAACGTACAGAAAGTTCGAGAAAGTCACGCAACGCATGAAAGCAATTTTACTACGTAACACTCAACAAAGACAAAATGTCTTTGTGCAGCATTTTGTAACTTTAAATTCATCATATAGAGAATACTTCATGGAAAGTGCTGGCGTACGGTATTTACGCACGAGTTGTTGACGTATCAGAAATCGAACGAGTGAGCGCAGCGAACGAGTAAGATTTCTGATACAAAAACAACGAGTGCGTAAATACCGTACAAAGCACTTTCCATGTGGTATTGTGTTTATTATATACATACTGAGACATTCATCATTTTGGAGGCCGTTTTATTTTAAATCTTTCAAAAATGCTAAAATTTGCCGCTACACACTTACCGCAAAATGACAACGAAAACGAAGTATCAGCTTTTCAGTAAAAAGGTTTGTTAAAAACATAAATTACGGTGATGATATGAGGTAATCCAAGAACTATAAGTAATCTTAACTGTTTGTTCTCAATGCACAATAGAAAATGAGTGAATTTAAGTAAAATGGCCGGTTTCAATATAGGCTTAAGCTTAAATGAAAGGCAAAGTAGCTCCGACAAAAAGCACAACAAAAGCTTACGTCTCGTTCTGTTTATCCCTTTCCGCTGTTGTTTCGCCGGCTCTCTACCGTTTTCTTTATCGACAGTGAAACAAACGAAACTATTCCACTCCATTTCCGAAATGTTTTTTACTTTTTTAGCGAGAAAAACTCTTGGAGTAAAACTTTTCTCGTTGAATGTGTGCGGCGCTGCAAGCTGCAATAAAAGGCGGGAATTTTGGCGCGAAACTCACACACCTCTGTGGTTTCTGATTGGACGTATCATTTTTCTCACACGTGAAAAAACATCGTTCGCGATTCTGATTGGACGTATCATTTTTTTCACGTGTGAAAACCATCGTTCGCTCCTCTGATTGGCTAGAACTAGTTTGCGTACGAAAATTTACGACATAGCTTTTTGGTGAGTATTTCTCAGTATGTATATAATAAAAAACAGTTCGAAAGGAGGGCTTACTCGTGAAATGTTTTTCAACACTCGAAGAGAAATTTCGTGTCTCTGCGCGGCCACGTAATATCCTCTATTTATTCCTCGAATAAATTAAAGACTAAACTCGAAGTGATCTCAAGATATCACGAAGTAGTCCGGTCTCATTTCGTGAAATAGCCGAAACAAGCCGAAAAGTCACGAACTTGCACGCCCAATCTTGTCCCGAAACAAATGCATCATTTCATAACTATTTTTCATACCCTGGGTCGCAGTAGCAATCTGCTAATCCCTCAACTTGCGAAAGTGCGAAAAGTACATGTAAAATTTAAGCGTGAAAATGGACAAGTGACAAGGTTAACATGACAGGGTTTCGCACGAATGGAATTAAAATCCTCAAGAAATATATGCAGATGAAAACTAGAGTGTCTGATTTTCGAGATGTTAATCATCCGAGATGAAAGATCCACGCTCAAGCGGACTCCATTAGTACACAACTAAAACACACTGAATGCATGGTGAATATTGAAGAGCCAGTTTGGAAGAGCACTTGTTGCGTAATACTCTGGAACCATAACCACAATCGTTTTTTCGAAGTATCGTTACGTCATGGTAACCCGTACAGTTATAAAACTTCACTTCTTTCGAGTATCCAACTGAATAAAATTAAATGAACAGACGTTTAAATACAACAGCCGGCGCGGTGAGTACAACCCGGATTATAGCTCATTAACCGTTTGAGACCTCTTTTGTAGAAATGCTCATGGTGAATTAGACCAGTTTTAAAGGTTCAGTCTTGTGCAGTCTTGCAATCAAACTAATAAAAAAATTGGCCCTCGTTTCGCATCAATTCATTGTGAAAATTGTCGTGATATAGGAAACCAAATACAGTCGAACCTCCATTTACGACCAACTCTCGTAAGCGACCACTTATCCAAAACACAAAACTTTTCCCCGTCAAAGCCAGTTGGAACCTCTTGTAAACGACCACCTCCTGTATACCTAAATGGCCGCGACCACTTTTCGGTGCTGAGGGTTTTATAATTTTCTATAGTTTTTAACCTCTTGCAAGCGACCAATTGATGTATAGTCTGATCTCTAGGTTCGCTCTATGTACTATGCTACTCAAAAAATACGAAGGGCTTTTAGTGACAACATGGAACTACACATATAATATCTTAGAATTAGTTTGCAATAAATTATTGTCGATAAAGTATATATATGATTTCGGTGGACCTCTTCTCGGAAAAGATCCCCTGTGGTTGTTTGATTGTCGTAAGCAGCCGCACCTCCCGTAGGTTACCACTAGACCATAATGGAGGAGGACATAATGGAACAGCCAATCAAATAAGAGCTAATAATAATAATAATAATAATAATATTTAATACTTCTATAGCGCATTTTAACATAGGCATATGATAAAAAGGGGACTTATATAGATGAGAGTTATGTAGAACAAAAGTTTTGCTGCCTACTGTATTGAAACTATTTGCAGTCAATTGAGTCATCAATAATTTAACATCAATAAAACGGAGGAAGAGAAAAAAAAGGAAATAAGAATGGAAAATAGAGAAACCTCGGAAAACTTAAACAAAGTCAACGTAGGTTTCTCTACTAGGGATAGTGGTTCTCTCACAGCTACAGTGATATTGATTTCGTTAAAGGATATTTCTTTGTTGTTTCTTTTTAATATGAAAATATTTCTTTAAGCGAAACTTACTGAAATTCTGTAATTTACACCTCTTAGGGAGACGACAAGCCCCCCGTCTCTTTTGAATGGAAGCCCCGCCCCCCGGATCAGCCCTAGTCAAACGGCGTCATACAATTCAGGAATTTGACACTATGAACTTGAAAATATAAATAGGATCACAATCTCTAATTTACATGTTAAGTGAGACGCGTTTCTAGTATGTTGCACGTTAGGGAAAAATCTGTCGTGGGATTTCGAAGTTATTTACATGTTTAGTAAAAATGTGGTTTTATATATGCCGATATCTCAACCGTTTTTATACCTACAAGAAAACAAATAACATTTTCTTAAAGTTCCATCATTATTTATTTGCTATGCCAAAAATCATAGAAATCGGTGGAATCTTTCATTCAGAAAAACGCAAATCAAAGACATAAGCAACACGCATATAAATATGGTTCGGGCCACCTTAATAGAGACTTTACGGTAAGTCTAAAAATTACTAAAACTTATCTTCCAACCGTGGAAATAACATCCGCTCCTAAAACAAATCTATACTATTAATTAGTTTTGAGTTGCATTTTTCCTGTTTCGGTCTCCATCCGTTCATCAGTAGTGGTAAAATGAAACTGTTAGGATGTTAGTTTTGTTAGAGAAAATGTCATGTAAAGGGAAGTAAGGTATCGCGAAAAGACGCTCAATTATTTAAGCCTCATCCTTGAAATATTCGACCACCGTTGAAATCGTAACAACACTTTCTTACTGAAAAACTTGACTGAATCACATTGCAGCTTGGCAGTACTTTTTTATTCTGCTCTCAGATGTTTAAAAAGTAGAGCTAGAAAAAAACGTTTGTCCCACGTTTAGTTTCAGAAAGATGCCGAAGCGTGAGATCAATTTAATTGAAAAAAGTACTGTCTCCTACAACAACGAACGCTTCATACCAAGATTGTTTCATTTTCTCTTGTTCATACTCATATCTTGACTAATATTTCAGGGTTTATTCATTAATATCATAGGTGACGAATTACTCCTTAATTTTGGCGCGAAATTTCAGCGATAATTTGTAATTTCACATATGAAATTACAAAATTGCCATGGCAACCTTCCGTACGTCTCAGTGTCAAGATGGCGACGAAGTTTTAGAATGCCGTGAATGAAGATGTCAGGACGCTTTAGAAAACCTGAACACACAAGAGAACATCAAGAAGGACTCTAACAGGTATTTTGCCGAAAAAGTCTGAAAATTCTGAACTTTACAAGCCAAATTTAAGGTCTAAACATTTGAGATAGTGGAGTTCTCGATCGATATGATCCAGGATAAACATGTCAAAAATCCAAGATTGCTAACATAATTCGTCACCCATGATATTAATAGGTAATCAAATGGTATACTCGTGAAATTAGGGAATAATTTCACTTGCGTTTTGTCCAAATCCTAATAATTAAAGGCTCGGGAAATTATAAGGATTTGGACCAACCGCGCGTGAAATTATTCCCTAATTTCACGAGTATACCATTTGATTACACATACTTATTTGTTGTTTATTTCAGGGCAACGTTAAAGAAAATTCTGATTTTTTTTCCCGAGTTCTGATTTGGAAATCATAATGTGCTACTCACTGATTTTACGTAATATTATATGAACCTGTTTGTGCGGTTTAGTCAGTTTCAGAATTACCATACAAATATGAAGAGACTTGACATAACATTGACAAAGTTTATATAACTACATGACTGTATCCCTGTTAATGTCCGGTTTGCGGTTTACACTCTGAACTTTCTGAGTTTAAATGGCATGAGTTAGTATAAAACTAACTATTATACTGAAGATCCTTTTCGTACTCATCCTTTGCTCCTTCAGCTCCCTCCTCGTGAGCGAGGCACGTTTTTTCAAGATCATGGTCTTTTTCAGTCTTAGAATTTCAACATTATTCTGCTTCAAAAAACTAAGTCCTTCTCCAAACTGAAAGGCGAGCGATGTAAGTAACGAATTTCAATTGCTTTCTTAAGGAGAATCATTTCGATGTCCGGTCATCGCTCCTTAACTACGGCCGTCACGTTAAGACCACCCTCAACTCTTTCACTGAGACCCTTCCAGTCAGTTGTGCCGTGAATACACTTTAAGATAATATACAACTCTGTACATTCAATGAACTGATAGATCTAAATCAATAAGCTCCTACTCAGAAATATTTTTTCTGTTATTTTGAGCCCACGGTGATTCTCAACTGAGTTTCGATACTGTTTTAGTTAAATTGAAAGAACTCAGTACTGTTAAACGCTTTTTTTCTGTCATCTTACTTAGCCTTACTTCTACACTTCCGAGTTCGAAATTCGGCTTAAGGGGCAGTTTAGAGAGAGAGTACAACTCGCGAGCAGTGAGCACTTCTTATATTTTCCGCTTACAACAATCTATATGGAAATCCTTTTCTTTAAAATAAAACAGAAAGTAATTTAAAAAGACGATGTGATACTCATCGCTGAGTTCAAAGAGATCAGTGGACCCTTTATTTTAGGGAAGCTTGCACAAAACCTTAAGAGAGCTTCGTCTAAAGCAAAAACACACCAGTACGCAAGCGATCCCGAAGATTGTCTAATATTCAATTACGAGTTCATGATCACTGCTCAGGTAGAGAAAAACATCATATGATTGGAACCGTTTGGGAAGTGCAGCTCACAGACGAAGATTTTCATATCGATTTAAACCACGAGCTCTGCGAAGAATGTCTCGAGCGTACAAGGGGGGTTGAAGAAAGGGACATGACTGATGTGGATGAAGAAGAACTTGAACAGGAACAAGATCTTCGTGTCCGGAACAACCTCTTCTGAAAGAATCCTAAACGGTTTTCAGCCGTTTTTATTGAAAACACGGCCTAATTAAAGCCCAGTGAGTAGAGCGGTAGAGAAACTCAGAAGAACTCAAGGCAACAATTATATCTTTTCTTTTTAACCAAATAAAGCTAGATTAGCTAATTCATTATTTATCGTTGTCATTTATCGCGTGCATTTCCACCGAACTTGATAGCCATATTACTAATATCTGAAATATTAGTAACCAAAATGTATTCCATTATGTTTTCTGACATTTTCTAAGTGGTGAGGTATGATATGTATACGAACTCCCAAAGTGTGTCTAAGAAACATTTTTCTGGGTGAAGCGTAGTCTTCGTCTTAGCTCGTCCAGTGTTTTGGGAGCTGGATCTTTGTATGTTGTCTCGTTAACGATAATCCAGATGGTCTCTAGAGGATTCACATCACGAGAGTTTGCAAGCCGGTCACCCTTTGCTATAAAGTTTGCAAATCCTTCTGACACCATGTCCGCATGTGCGCCGCCTTTTTCTATTCAAGGCTTTCCAACCTTTGTTGGTCATATATCTTCATACTGTTGTACTTAAACTTTGATATTGTAAAGTTGAATTTTTTTACCTTTCTGTCTTGAAGAATTATTATGCATACACTTACCACTGCTTACAGCTTTTTCGATAACATTTCTCACACACATTTAAAAAACAACGGCCACCACTCCTTGTTTTGTCTTCTAAAGTCTTTACTTTTAGCCACTTGTTCACTTATATCGTTCAGACTTCTTCAACAGTTTACCAATTTCTTTGACTGAATGGCCAGAAAACCGTAAAAACAGATGCCTGAGCTCTAGAGCTCTAAAGCACAAACAATGTAGACCCTCATTTTCGTGAAGTAGTAGAGAAAATAAAAGAAAGCGGCAAAAGAAAAAAAAAACGAATATAGAAAACCTACAAAATGGGCACGTGCACATCTAGGGCAAAACTTCAAAAATATTATAATTTCTTCAAATCTTAGTCTAAAAATGCTTTTAAAGATTATTTAGATAAATTTCTTACCTGAATCAGTGTAGATTTGCCTAAAGAAGCAAAATACAATATACAATCGGAACGAACTTTTGAAACACCCTGTAGAGTTAGTTCTCCCTTACCTGCTCTGTATTGAAGGATTTACCCGGATGCCGGACTAAAAGCGAATAGTATGGAGGGGAATACTGGACAATATGTTGTATTGTAACCGGAACAATGTATCGTACTCGGTAACCTTAAATCGTAACCAGAAGAGTATTGTATCGTACCCCAATGCTGATGTATCGTACCCGGTAACCATGCATCGTAGCTTGTATGCTGTTGTTTCGAACTCAGTAACCTGATATCGTAACCTGAATGATATTGTATCGTACCCGGTAAACGTATCTCGTAACGTAAATGATGTCTTATCAGGAACACCCAACGAGAATATAGTTCAAAACCACTTAAACATTCATTGTTTATCATATTTTAGTATTTGAACGGTAGATATAGGCATATTTTTGTCTCCTAAAAACTTTTCATCTGTTCGGATTTCCTAGCTGTAAGTCTAGTGATCCGAAAATTATAGGAATCAAAACGCACCTTTTCGAAAATTTCAGCCAGAAAAAAGGCTCCCGAAACTTCTAGGTGACATTTTTAGGGGAAAAATCCGTTAAAGAATGGGCAATTATACCATTTTTCAGATGTTCGAAAATCCTAGGAGAGGCTGGCAAGCAAGAAATATTACAACAACTGTTCCGAAAATTCTAGATCTCAATTCGTGTTCCGAACAAATATTTTCCAAAAAATTGACGTTGGGTGCCCCTGTTTTATCGTACCCGGTAACCATAGATTGTATCCAGGGAATTGTTACGTCGTACACCACGACCGTATATTATAGCGGGGATGCTGCCATGTCGTACCCGATAGCATCATGTCGAGCTTTCTTTCAAGTCGTACAAGGTGAAAATATGCAATATGGTGAGCAGCTTTCCAATTTGTGCAGTAAGGTACTTCATAAATGATTATTATAGAGAACCGTATATGTATATTGAGCTTGCTATCATAGGGTGCTTTTAATATATCATTGGAGTACGATACAATACTATTCTGGTTACGATATAAGGTTACCGAGTACGATAATACATTGTTCCGGTTACAATACAACATCACCGACTACGACATAACAGCATACCGGATACGGTAAGACAGTATACAGGCAAATTCGATATAATGCACCTTATGGTACGATCAGAAACCCATAAGGGGTTGAAACGTGTAACTCTCATATATTTGCTTTGTCCAATGCTCGTGATTATTCATTTTAGAAAGTACCATATTTGGAACGAGAAGAAGAGATAACTGACCAATCAAACTTCGTAAACAACGTGACGTAATTTTCCTTCAGGTTCCCGCGCCCGCTTAAAAAAATGGCCGACAAACGGGGGCAAAACTCCCGAAAGCCGAGAAAGCTTTCAAAGGTTGAAACCAGGAATCTTACCGAAACACTGAGCAGGATATTGTTGCCTTACCACCCGGGCCAAAAGTAACATTATAAACCCTTTGACGTCCTCGCAACTTCTTGAAGTTCAGTCACTTCAAAAAACGATGCCTCGTTGACCCTCTGCACAGTAAACTTATAATGCAAATAGGCTTTTAAAATTTCTATATTAAAAGTCTAGAATAAACAGTGAAAAATAGTTTCGAATAAAATTTATTAGCTGCGTATCGAAAGTGTCCAAAACCTGAACCTGATATCTTCGCAAAAAGCGATGCTTGTAATGAATGTGAGAAGCATTTTAAAAGCTTAAATTAAACTTGGATGTTGTAGTCACGATCGTGTGTTGAGCTAATTTTATGAATGAACAAACTCAAAACAAAAGACAGAGAAGCCGTTTCTTGAAAATTTTTATTCAACGTCCAAAAAGTTAATCCTTTAAAGCAATTCGGAAAACACTATCTGGATCGTGGATCCGTTCACGCAAGCGACATCGGCTAAGCACATGGCAAAATTCAACACAAAATCCCTTTTAAATCAGGGCACATTTTGTAATTTTTCTTTAGCGCCGAAGAGAAAAATTTATAAAACGTCTATGAAACATTTAAAAATACATAAATTCACTTTCAAAAACGTAATTGTCTTGGCCATAGAGTGCAAAATGTACCTGAAAATTCAGCAAAATCTTCGCTGACTTGGTGGCATTTCAAAACAGACCATGGGCTCCGCCGTGAAGAAAACAAGGTTGAATTCCTCGAAGGACGATTTCTTGATGAAAAGCTTCCCTTTCTCCACAAAAAGAAAGCCGAGCATTCTTTTGAACTTTCTCTTTCCATTTTTTGTCTTTCAACGGTGTATTTTTAACCTTGAAATGCAGAACTCTTGTCTTAAAACATCTGCATGGTGATCGCTCAGCAGCCATTTTTGTTGAAAATGGATATTCCCTCACTAAGATTTCCAAATATGGTCAAAATGAATGTTCACAAGCATTGAACGCGAGTTACACGTTTCAACCCCTTATGAGTTTCTGGTACGATCTAATAACATATTGGCCAGTATTCCCCTCCATACACGAGTGAAGCTTCTCCATGCCTGTTCGTCACCGTTCGAGTATGAAGTTGGTTTCCGTATGGTTCTGGTGTCTTCTGTATGCGCAAGATGGCTCTGTTTTTCCAATCTGTACAAAATGTCTCGACTTTCTTGTTCAAATTCCTCGCTGTCGCTGTTACTGCTAGTTTTTTCTCCTTTCCTATGTCTGTCAGTTTCATTGATTGAAGGAAACTTTGACCTTGCATAGCCTTCATAAGAAAAAGTCTTTTCCTCTTCTTCCCGTCACCTTTCTGGAAAGCGCTCTTCAGTTGTAGGTGAACATTTGATAGCTTTTTCATCATTTGAGTCCCTTACACGTTGTGTTTCAACTGTTGCAAATTTATCACTGCCTTCACCATCTCTTACTGAGTAGCTCTGTTTCATTTTTCTTTCCGCTGATTCACGGTCTTTCATATGCTGTTTGCTATCTGTTCTCTGAAGTAACTGTGATCGTGGGGACTTCAAATGTCTTCGTGGAGACCTCGAGCGTTGTCGCGGAGACCCCGAGTGTCTCCGTGGAGACTGTGACGATATTGCATTATCCAATCAGATTTTAGTATTTACATGTGCGCGCTAGAGCTCCTTTGTCAATAGTTTACTGTCATGGCCGCTTGTGAGTTCACTATGTTCTGATTAAACGAGTTGAAGTTTAAGAACGTAAGCCAATTCTTTATATGGTGTCAGAAGTAAACGGCTTGAACCGCGTTTGGTAAAGACAAGCCAGTTTTCATTGATAAATTCGCAGCTTAACACATTGAAGTCGTCGAAATCTAGTCAAATATGCCGAGTGATGGTGATGCGAATTCAGGCGCTACCGCGTCCGATACCGCACCTTCTGCAAGTATTATGGCTTCTTCATTTATGTGCAATGTATCTTTACCGCCGAAACTGGAAATACACAGTGGAAAGTTGTCGAAAGAGTGGAAGCAATGGCGACAAGTATGGGATGCTTACGAAGAGGTGACCGACCTTCGAAGTAAAACAAACCCTCCTTCGCGTTGCAACGTTTATCACCTGCATTGGTAAAGACGCCCTCGAAATCCATAATTGTCCACCTTTTAGAAGTGAAGAGGAGAAATCCGACATAAACAGAGTCCTGGAATTGAGGGAGACGCATTGCATTGGCAAAACCAATATTTATATAATTTACGAGAGATACAAATTCAATAACTGTTCTCAAGAATAAACAGAATCCATCGATACGTACGTGACCGCTTTGCGAGCTCTCGCCGAAACCTGCGAATTTGGAACCTTGAAAGACCATCTTATCCGCGACAGAATTGTGTGTGGAGTCCGAGAAAATGCTGTTAGGAGGAAATTACTACAAGAATCTGGTCTTACTCTGTCAAAATGTGTGGATATCTGCCGCGCCGCGGAAGCTACGTCGGCACAGCTCAAAGAAATGGCACCGAGCCAACACTCGAGTGAGGTTGATTTGGTCGCGAAAGCAGAGCCTAACAAGACGCTGTGGGAGCGTATATTTGGGCGTGGTCGTACCAGCGGTACGATCTTTCAACATGCATTATTGCAGCGAAAAAACTGTCATCATATCTTACCAGAGAAGACAAATCCTTTACTCCACTAATGTTTGCTGAACCACACAGCTTATACAGTATGTCCCAATCCACAACAAAAATAGTGTCATTTCATGACAATGTTTGAAAATATGCGCATCTTCAATGTATACATGGTTAGAGCCAAATTGCAACATAGGACATCAGTGGTTACAGCCCGGAGAGTGAGGTTTATCTCAGCTCCACTGATACTGATACTTTGAGGAAGATTGACTGACAGATGTGTTTTCACACCCATCACATTGTACAGTGTATTCCGGTTACTAACAAGGGCAAATAAGGTTCCTTAAGTCCAGTATCCACAAGGATTAATAAGAGAGTAGTCTGAAAATATTGTAATAATTTATGCATGGATGGTATTTCCAACAATACACATGTCCCTTCACTATGACTGTTATGATACATATCTCTAGCATGAGAATCAAATACATTATATTCCCCAGCCTCATGAATGCTGTAGATACCAACACCAATAATTGCCAGCGTTAAAATGAATGAGTTGTAGTTCAGTGCCAAGAGTGTTTCAAATGCAGTATCCTGTGAGTGGCATATACAGTAGTGATGGATGATGTTACAAGTATAACTGTCATTGTATTCATTCCTGGCAATTCTGTTAACATTAACAGGCGCGAATCTAGGATAAATACTGACCGATTTCCTAAACAAGCGTTGAACCTTCTTGGGGAGTCTGGGGGCATGCTCCACCAGGAAATTTTTTGGATTTTAACTCCCTCAAGTCCCCTTTCCTGGGTTTCTGAGTCATTCAGATGAGATATTGGCCAGTTCAATTCTCCTCGGATAAAGCATTTGTCCAATCCATTTTCCAGATTTCATCCTCGAAAGTTTTTTTTATTAAAAATATATTTATTATGAAAAATCTGACCGATTTCCGTAAAACGTTGGAAACCGGTGTGGATCCGCGCCTGATTAACATAGATTTTCTTGCAAGCAGTGACAGACTAGAATATAATTGAATACCAACAATCGTATATTTGGGTCATATCATCAACCGAAGTAATCTTTGTTATCTTACTGTAAATTAAAGAGCCCGGACTCATTGCGACACATTGTTGTCCAGCATTTTCCCCAAATACTGTAACATTTCCTTGACAGTATGGAGCATTAATTGTTTTTGTAGCATCTACATAAACTGAAGGTCCTGGATTCTTCTCTATATCAGTACAAAGCTTAAATTGGCCCAAATAGAGTACTAAAGTGGTGACGTCATAAAAATGAAATTTCTGAAATTATGGGATTTGTCAGGATATTCTGAAAGAACAATGTTTTTTTTTGGGTCGACCCCAAAAAAATTAGAAGCGTTTGTATGGAGTTTTCTAAGCATAACTGGGCTACGATCTCAGAGACAATTTGCCCCGAAATTCTCATTTTTGGCAAGTAGGCCTCTTGGACATTGCTCTTTCAGAATATCGGGACAAATCCAATAATTTTAGAAATTTCATTTTTATGACGTCACACTTTAGTACTCTATTAACCCGGTGATTCAAACTGTTGTAAGCACTATAAAATGGATAATTGCATGTACAGAGAGGCAAATTCTTACTTAAAAGCCTATTTGGATATCTCATTCCACCTAAGTCGCCTGTGCTTTGATGCTTAGACGACAGCAACTCCAACTCGGATCAAACGATATCCAAATCGTCCCTCATTGCATTATCCACTCGACCTAAAGAAATCGACCAATCACACAATAAAAAAAAGAAAATGAACATAAAATAAAGAAAACAGCAAATTCAGATGATCTCTCAGGAAACATGCAATTAAAACTGTCTTTCTATGATTGGTGCATTTCTATCCTCTCGTCAAAAAAATGTCAGATGCCAATCATCTTAGCGGACCTCTTAGGAAACGAAAGTTTTCTTCAACGGGTTCAAAAAGTCATTGTTTGTGATTTGTGATTGGTGGATTTCGATCCGTTTTGTGAGTTTCGTGTTTCAAGGTTCGTTGCTTGAGATCTTATTGTGACCAAAACCGGACGTTAATATTGCAAATATTTTTGATAGATTTCATCCATGGACTTCAGACTTCCAAATTTCGATGAGGCAAAAATACTGAAGATTCAGATTAACTTTTGAGATCGTAAAAGTGCGATAAAGTGCCATGACATTCGCCTCGCTTCGCTTGTATACTTGCCTTGTTTATGTTAGCACGTATTGCGTGCCTATTGCACATTTGCGTCAAAACAAGCCGTTTCCATTACTCTATTTGGGCCACGCCCAAATAATAAGATGAAAAAACACAACACGTAATAGGAAAACAAGCTAAACAAAATTGAAATAACTAGAAATACGTGTATCGCAGAACCTCGCGAACCCCCGGGGGAAGACATAAAATGTCAGGGATGGAAGGGGGAGAGAATTGGAGTAAATGTACGTGTGTAATATAGTAAAAGAAAATGGGTGTGAGAGTGAATAACTGCAAGCGAATATGAGGCAAACACATGCTATCTTTAATGCGTAATATGTGATATTTGTCCTATCTGACCCCTATTTTTTTCCTTTTTCCCCCACTACGGAGCCTGGTCCCAGGCTATGTCATGAAGAATGCAGTTGAGGAGAACTATGAAAGTGATCATGACGCATGATTACTGAATATGCGGTACCCTCATTAGCACTGAATTATCACAGTAAAAAATACCAAATCATTTATGAAAGTGTTTATATAGTTTATATACTCATGCAAGAGTGAATTTGTATGAAATGTCCACATAAAAGTAATGTTGAAGGTGATCAGTATTTCAATTCTCGATCAACATGCATGAGCTTGTTGAGACATGGTTGCCAGAGGCATAGTTGCCCGTACAAATTATTTTAAATATTCATTTTTTCATAGATATATTAATGATTGGAACTCTTTGCCTTCTGAAGTAATGTCATCTCCTAGCCTTCAGTCTTTTAAAGTTTCACTGATTAAGTACCTTTGCTCATAATTTACCTTAAAATACTAGGCATAGTGTCTTTACTATAAGTTTATGCATTATTATTAGGCATCTAGGTTTATAATTTATAGTCTTATTTATAGTCTTTTAATATATGTTTATATATTAATTTATTATTATTTTTTTCTTTTTTCTTTTTTGGAGGGTATGTCTTAGCATGGGAATTTGGTTTCCCCCTACTACCGTCCTGTTAACCATTTTTGTATTTTTGTTCGATTGTATATGTTAGCATTAGTTCATTTGTATCAGTTATGTATGGTTACGAACTGTGATTAAAGATTGAAGATAATTTTTTAAATTTCCAGACTGGCAGTCAAATGTACACTTTCCCTGACCAAATGAATTGAGAATTTGTGCAAATATTACTGGATTCCAAATTCCAGTCAAAACTTCGTGTACTGGACACAGATCATGTAAAGCAAAAGACTTCTTTGTTTTCTGTTCAGGGAAGATCTGCTTGGTATGTTTTCATGGTTTGTTCCTTTGTTTTATATGTCATCTGTGCCTGTTACACAAAATAAACGCCCAAACTCCCATCGCAGCCAACCTGTCCACCTACTTAATACATGAATTTCTCGTGAATGTAAGGTGTAGAATGGATGGATCTCATAGGAAACCTTATATCTGCTTGTCGTTTGATTTCTTGATACAATATTCTGCCAATGGAACATGTTTAACTTTGGTGAGTATGCAGAAATATGTCACCTCCCTCTGGCTTCTTTCAAAGAGTTACATTTAATTTCCCTGACTTATACTGAAACTCTCTGACTTGACTTACGCGAAATGATTAATTTTCCTGACATGTCACACACTAATATCGTGAGTAGATCCGAAATGGAGATGGTCTTTAATTTCGATTATTATTCATTCAAAATATTTCCCCGATTCTGATTGGCTAAAAGCACACGTTTAATTCACCATAACCAGTTACTGATGACCAAATTTGGAAGAAATTTGACTTTAACGAGGAAATGACGTCAAAAATGCAGCGTTTTCGCAGGTTAAGGCACCGTTAACCGAGAAGACCTGGGGACGAGGTTGAGTTGTTTTGGTTGTGAACTTGAAAAAATGGCGGACACTTCACTCGTTTCAAGAGTAAGAGCTAGGCGAAAAAATAGCTAAAAACATGGCAAGAACAGCAAGAAGACATCTCGAAGGGAGCCATCTGCCATTTGGAGAATATTTGCGGAGCTGGACAAACCTAAAGGTACACTATCGAAGATGAACTGAACATCGATGGATCGATGGAGGTAAGCATGTTTTAGCTATGTTTTTAAACTAGGAATTATTATGAATGAATAATAAAACAGTTATTGAATTCGGCTTTCGTATCATATGAAGAATTATGGAGATCTGGGAGGGTGTTATCCGCCTCGGCCTACGGCCTCGACGGATAACACTCTCCTCGATCTCCATAATTCTTCATAAGATACTCAGCCTCATTCATTAACTGTTAAATATTAAATAGGATCGAAAATAGGAGGCCAGCAATAATAATTTTTTGTTATGCTTGACTTAAAAGACACAGTTGTGTTTATGTATAAGGCTGCAATACAATGATAATATATTTTACTTGGGATGGTTTTGGGGAAGTAAATATGATGAAAATTGTAAACGAAAATGTTGTTCAGCAAGGATTTTGTTTACAAATGTAACGCTTCCCTAAACATGTCACACATTATCGTTGTTCTAGACTGTTCATTGTAAAATACAGCTTACTGTAAAACCCATTGTTGCTGATGGTGTAAAGGCCGATCGGCTGTCCCGAGTCTTTGGAAAGATATTCTTGAAGTGCATAATTCTTGCTGCCTATCGCTGCATCGAAGAAGATAATTTTTACTGTAAACTTTAAGCGTTTCCTGATCCAGTCTCGTCGCTTTTGTAAGCTTCGGCAGTCGGTGTTCCCTCTCTTCATCGGTTTCGTTTACAATGTAATTGTAGTATTTTGTCGCTGCCTCTGTACACGTTTGTGGTCGCTGTGTTGACGACGTTGCCTTCGACTATTGTTAATATTGTACCTTTTAGAATCACTATCTGTAAATAATATCGCATCATGATGTAAATAGTTTAATTCAAGTTAATTTCTTTTTTGTTTTGTTTTTAACCTCGACTCATTAGCAATTTAAGCTAGGAGCCTAATAAGCTCCAGACCCTCGAGTATAAATAAAGTTTTCAGTTTTTTTCAGTTTTCGCTGTGCTAAAGCGATGTTCTCTGCTTCGCGGTTGTCTTCTTCGATCCGCTCGCAGATAAAATTTAATCGGCGTTCTCCCGAGGAGTTTCAATGGAAAATCTTTCTCCGCGAGGATTTGTAGGTACTTGCTGTGCTTCCAGTTCTGTGCCCCGGGTCTGTGCCATTTGGATGGGAAATTGTTCGTGATTCACCGATGGTGAACATTGTTTCACAGACGAGGAGTAAACACAACAGCCCGGTATCAATATTACGTGAAATGCGCCTTGGTCATCGGCGGTAAAGTCTATGTTGCCTGGAAACGCAAAATGCTCCATGACGTCATTGGCGGCTACCAAGCATATATTCAGAGAAAGATTTATTTCTTGCGCCTCGAATTTGGCAGCTGGCTAAGACAACGCGCGTTTAGCAGACTACGCGCGCGCTTCACGCGCGACAAGATTATAAAGTCGCTACGCTCGGAATAAAAAGAATTGTTACTGTTATGATGTTATCACAGTAGTTCTAAAAGAAGCCTCAGTCCCTTTTGGTTTCAATTGTTGACAATCGTCTCTTCCTTCATCGGAACAGATTTTAATCACAGACAACTCGTTGTGTTCCGCAATGCAAAAATCAAAATCACTATTGTCACACTGATACCCAGCTACACAAATCTTGCGACTCTCAGACTTGTTAAACATTCCTCTGTTCAAACTCTTATCCACTTTACACGTACACTTCTGATATTCCGATGTGTCATTGCGTCTGTGGGGTCCATGAGTCTTTGATGTCATTGAATGTCTTGATAATTTCCTTTGTTTTTCTTTGAGTTCGCGGACCAGCCCATTCCGAAAACACTCAGTGGTATTTTTAGTGTGGGCCTACCGCGAACAATGTGTGCATTTGTAAGTTTAACCCGGGATAACATAATTGAACAATATATTAACACGTTCCTCGAAACGCTGCGGCCAAATGTTATCCAAACTGCTTCTTACTGCTGCTTCGAAAAATTTCGGATCAAACGATATCCAAATCGTCCCTCATTGGATTATCCACTCGACCTAACAAAATCGACCAATCACAAAATAAGGAAAAGGAAATGGACATAAAATAAAGAAAAATGACCTCTTAGGAAACATGCAATTAAACCTGTCTTTCTATGATTGGTGCATTTCGATCCTCTCGTCAAAAAAATGTCAGAAGGCAATCATCTTAGCGGACCTCTTAGGAAACGAAAGTTTTCTTCAACGGGTTCAAAAAGTCATTGTTTGTGATTTGTGATTGGTGGATTTCGATCCGTTTTGTGAGTTTCTGTGTTTCAAGGTTCGTTGCTTGTGATCTTATTGTGACCAAAACCTGACGTTAATATTCCAAATATTTTTGATATATTTCATCGCTGGACTTCAGACTTCCAAATTTCGATGAGGCAAAAATACTGAAGATTCAGATTAACTTTTGAGATCGTAAAAGTGCGATAAAGTGCAGTGTGCTAGCAGAGCTTTCTTTCCCACATGCCTCTTACCTTGTACAAGACGTTCGCATGGCAGACATTCGCGTCCCTTCGCTTGTTTACTTGCCTTGTTTACGTTAGCACATATTGCGTGCCTATTGCACATTTGCGTCAAAACAAGCCGTTTCCATTACTCTATTTGGGTCACGCCCAAATAAAAAGCCAAATTCACGCAAGGAAAAGAAGAAATCTCCTAAAGATCAGCTCGCCGAGGAATGCAAATTTTGTGGCCGTCAGCATGAGCGTAATAGAGCGAGATGTCCCGCGTATGGTCAAATTTGTTTTTCCTACGGAAAACCTAATCACTTCGCTGTAAAATGTGCAAAGAAATCCAGTGATTCCAAGAAGCCTTCTCAGAAATCCAAGAATAGAAAGGTCCATCAGCTTGCCGACAGCGATGACGCAAGTTACTCGTCTGAAGAAGAAATTTTGTCTGTGTCCTCTCAAAACGCTGTCAATTCTATGGAAATGTCTGAATTCAAGAGTAAAATATTTGCACAGATAGAAATCGAAGATGTGTTAGTGAAGATGCAAGTTGATTCAGGAGCCTCGTGCAATGTGTTACTTCGTAAATTTCTGCCGAAAGATACTGTGGTTGACACAACCGAAGTAAAATTAACCACCTACTCTAAAGCTAGTCTGAAGGTACTGGCATGGGTGTGGCAAAAATCCAGTTGCGTAACCCGAAAAATTAGAAGAAGTACCGTGTTCAGTTTATGGTCATTGATGAACATTACACTCCACTCCTTGGTTCTACATCAGCACAGGAGATGGGGCTGATCACCGTTCAGCATGAAAACATCCTAAATGTTAATGAAACTGTGGTTAAAACTGACTGTCAAGGTCTAACCATGGAGGAAGTTACTGCTTCTTACAGTGACGTATTCAAAGGCTTAGGATGTATGGAAGGAACTCTTCACCTGGAAGTAGATACGACTGTTGCACCTGCAATTATGCCTCCTCGTCGCGTGCCTCTAACATTGAAGGATAGGTTAAAAGATGAGTTGACTTGCCTGGAGAAAGCAAGTGTTATAATCAAGGAAGAAGAACCAACCGACTGGGTGTCTAGTCTAGTTGTCACAGAGAAATCAAACGGGAAGCTCAGTATGCATTGACCCTCAGCATCTCAATAAAGCCCTGAAAAGAAGTCACTATCCGCTTCCAGTCATTGAAAACATACTCCCCGAGTTAACAAATGTTAAAATGTTTTCAAAAGCAGACCTTAAAGATGGCTTCTTGCAGATACAGTTTGATGAAGAATCCAGCAGACTGACTACATTCCAAACCCCTTGGCGCCGGTACCGATATTTGCGAATGCCTTTTGGAATTTCTCCTGCACCAGAATACTTCCAAAGAAAGCTGGATCAGAATTTAGAGGGGCTGAATGGAATATACAAGATTGCAAATGACATCCTTATTTCAGGCCGTGGTGCAAGCATTGATGAAGCTGTTAAACATCATGATGCCAATTTACTGAAGCTGTTAGACAGGTGCAGAGAGCGAAATTTGAAGCTTAACCGAGAGAAGCTATAACTGAAGTGTTCAGAAACGGCCTTTATTGGTCATGTTCTTACACCTGAAGGAGTGAAATCCGACCCAAGGAAAGTTGATGCCATACTGAAAATGGAAAGACCAAACGATGTAGCTGCAGTTAGAAGACTGGTAGGCCTAGTGAACTACCTGTCCAAGTTCCTAAGTAAGCTCTCAGAACTTTGTGAACCACTGAGAAGATTAACTCACAAGGACGTTGAATGGAGTTGGTCAGCAGTACAAGAAGAAGCATCTCAAAGTATCAAGCATGCTTTCACTTCAGCTCCAGTCCTGAGATATCTCAATTGTGCTGAACCTGTGGAAGGTCAGGGAGATGCATCTTCCAGTGGTATAGGATTTGTATTGATGCAGAATGGGCAACCTGTATCGTACTCAAGTAGAGCTCTCACAGCCAGTGAGAAGAACTATTCTCAAATAGAGAAAGAACTATTAGCCCAAGTATTTGGAGTGGAGCGTAACCATCACTTTGTCTATGGCAGAAGAGTCGTTCTGTTTTCTGACCATAAGCCATTGGAGACTATTTGCAAGAAACTACTAGCATCAGCACCGAAACGACTCCAGCGCCTACTCCTGAGACTACAACAGTACGATGTCGAGATTCGTTACAAGCCGGGTTCTGAAATGTATCTAGCAGATACTTTGTCCCGTGCTTACCTGCCAGCCGCAGACCGCTCCTCCACTGAAAAAGAGGTCGAGCGAATCCATGCTGTCGATTTCCTAGCTATTTCAGAACCACAGCTTGTAGAGATCCAGCAAGAAACAGCTGCAGATCCTGTCCTACAGTCCCTCACCCAAGTTATCTTAAAGGGTTTGCCAGAGAAGAAAGATGATCTGCCAATAGAACTTCACCCCTACTTTGACGTTCGGGATGAACTGAAAGCCCAGGATGGAGCTCTCTTCAAAGGTCTTCGATGCCTGATTCCGTCAAGCCTCAGACCTAAGATCCCTGAGCGTCTACATGGCGCACACACAGGTATTGAAAGCTGTCTTCGCGGGGCGCGAGAAATTATCTATTGGCCTGGCATGCCTGCTGAAATTAAAGATTACATCTCCAAGTGTGAGGTTTGCGCCAGCTACAAGAAAGAACAGCCTAAAGAACCACTGATCTCACACAAGATCCTAAGCCGCCCCTGGGAAACAGTTGGTTCCGACATCTTTCACTTTGATAATAGAGATTACCTCTGTACTGTGGATTACTATTCAAGCTACTTTGAGATCGACCCCCTCAAAGACAAAACTGCCAGCGAAGTCATCCATACCCTAAAGAGACACTTCTCAAGGCATGGAATCCCCAGTAAGCTGATGAGTGACAATGGTCCACCATTCAACTCCTATGAGTTTCAGCAATTTGCAACCAATTATGACGTGGAACATGTTACCAGTTCTCCCCATTACCCACAGAGTAACGGAAAAAGTAGAAAACGCCATCAAGACCGCCAAGAGTTTATTGAAGAAATCTAAAGCCGCAAGATCAGACATCTACCTAGCCTTACTAGAATGGAGAAACACACCCTCCGAAGATCTACAGAGTTCCCCAGAACAAAGGATGTTCGGGCGCCGAACTAGAACACTGATACCAACTACCAGTGAGCTATTGAAGCCCAAAATAGTGGAAGATGTCCCAGGAAAACTCTTCAAGAGGAAACAGCTGCAAGCAAAATACTGCAATATCAGTGCTAAAGAACTACCACCCTTAAACTATGGAGAAGTTGTGCGTGTGAAGCCAACAGATAAATCTGGCCGATGGCACAAGGCACGAGTGGAAAAGCAAGTTGATGTGAGGTCTTATGATGTGAGAACTGAGGATGGGTGAGTTTTCAGAAGGTACAGGAGACACCTCAGAAGCAGCAAAGAGCCAGTACGTTCCAGTAGCAAACCTGTGTCTCTCAGTATGCCAGAGGGAACGTTCACTGCCCCACTACCCCCTAACGAGCCAGCGCCAGGAACTTCACAGGAATTTCCAACTTCTAAAGAGGCTGCTGCTGCAGAGAAACCCAACCCAAGTCTAAATCCTGCAGATGTTTCAACGCCGTCTATGCCTGTAAAGCCAGTGGGTTTGCCAGTTACTCGCAGTGGTCGGACCTCCAGACCACCTAGCCATTTGAAAGACTTTGTTGTATCCAAGTGACTTTGTTTGAGCTTTTAAGTAAGACATTGTTTGAAAGACACTGTGTTTAGAGCGTTCAGTGACATCATCGTTCAGTGCTTAGCTAGTTGTTTGTTTCTGTTATGTTATATCTAGTTTGTGAGTTCACTATGTTCTGATTAAACGAGTTGAAGTTTGAGAACGTGAGCCAATTCTTCATAGACTCGTTGGCGAGCAAGGATCATTTTTTGTGGGTTGGACTTGCGAACCGCATCTCGCAGTCACACAGTCGATCACAAGCAACACATCAAGGCTTAACTGTATCACACAGTCACATTAATAGTAAGAAATGTCTCACCCATGACATTTTCTTAACCTAAGTTAATTTCAACTTCCTTTGTCTTCCAGGGTTAGCGGACAAAGAAAATTGAGAATCGACCTGGCTTTAATCAAAATGACATGTAACCTGAAATTAAAACTGACCTGTAACAGAACTCGCCCAAAATTAAAAGAGGGGGGGGGGGGAGGCTTATTAACTTTCTTCCCCTGAAAAGGGGGGGGGGGGGCTTAATAGAGAGAAGGGGTTTATCTGAGAGAGGGGGCTCAATAGAGGATTATGGTATTCACCTAATAAAAATAAAAATATTTATTTTTTACCTTACTTCCATTTCTTCCAATGATGAAGTTAACATTTGGTCCCAAGGGAACATGAAGGTTAGAGTGACAAAGGAAATTAATCAAGGTCATATGTCCAATTTTTACAGATACTGAGAGAGCCTGATGAAAGGAAAAAAATAAACCAGGTTAACTTATTAAAATGCAAGAAAAAGTAAATACAGCTTTCTCAAATCCACCATCATTGGTCCGGTATTCACTGTTTAGTTGGAGCATTTGAGAGCCTTTGAAAAAGCCCGTTAAATGTGGGCTTACTGGAATGAACAAACCTCGGTAAGATATATTTCGGTTGTGTTTAGTAGGATTTTTACATTTGAATAAGCAGTTTGTGGTTGTGCTTGTGATACCCCCTCCCCTTGTCAAAGTTGATAGTAATACAAGACCGTGCTCTAAACTTGGAGGAGCAATTTTGATCGGAGGGGAGGGAGGGGGTGGGTGTTATATCTCACAGATTTGTGACAAACAGCAATTTTAAGTAAAAAAGGCCAGTTTTTAGCCGCAGTGTCTCAACATTTTGCAGATGGTTTAAGCACTCCAACCGTTCCCAAATAATCTGACAGTAGAAAGCAATATCCGGCGTAGTGCGAGGATCCTCGTCTTTAACCCACAGCCATGGCCGAGCGACCCCAAAATTGCCTACATGCATGCTAACATTTCTCAAATTAAAACTGCCAGAATTCATTATATTTTTAAGGTCTTCAAACCACGTAGGGCCTGTCGTAGGGCTTTAGTTGAGTATGATACAGGAAAACATGCACATCATTTCGAACGATCAGCAAATCAAGCTCATACTTGCCTCGGCATCTTCTTCTTCTGCGACAATTTCCCTGGACGTTTGATCAGAAAATATCCCACTATCATCTTCGTCGCTGTTGAATTCATCTGGATGAGGCCTTTTACGGCTCATTATTCCATTGATAATTGTTTTGATCAGACGCAACTTCTAAGCCCTCCTTTGTGATGCGATCAAATACTTTTGCGGCGTATCGTGTGTTGCGACCCCCGGTATTTTTCGCGCCTTCGATGCCACTTAATACAATCATAAGGGACCGGAGGGAAGGGAGACTGTGGACATGTGAAGGGTATTTCCGCACTTTTTTGCTGTTGGTTTTGGTTGGGTTTATTTCTTATACGGTTTGAAAATATTTTGACAGAGACGAGAGGTTTATACGTTGGAAATAAACAGGATAAGAAAGATAGATTATGAAATTCAAGGAACAACACCAGCTAGGGAGGGCTAAGTTTGGAGATGTAGCTGCAATATCTGGGCAAGGGTCAAAAGGAGTTGTAGATTACCTGTTCCTGGCGTTGCCAATCGATAAATTTTCGAGAGTTGACAAATTAAAAGCATTCTTTAAAAGAACTTGCGCATCCAGTTTTAAAACTTCCTAGGACAACAGGGGAATTATTCGCACTTAGTAAACATTTCGGGTGTCGAGAGGGAAGTGGGCATTCCCTGGAGAGGAGCAAGAGCAGGGGGGGGGGGGGCACTCAAGCAAAGTTTTGGCAGTGGTTTGATGCCAAGGCCTTCAAACCCTGACCCTGTTCATTTTCTTATCCTGTTTAAAACTAAGCAATTTCTTTTAAAACTACGATCATGGAATTAGATTTTTTTGAACAAAAATTTGTTGGTACCACAAACACAAGCAAGTTTTGAGTTAGCCGTTATTTTCTCTTCTGAGGAACGAAAAAATGAAACTGGAAAGTTTATTGCATGTTATTGGTTTCTGTAGACAGGCTACACTAAACGCTAATTGGTTCAAAGATTTTAACATACGAGTCGGTCGGTGATGACCAGAGTAATATATAGCGCTAGGAACGCTAGTAGTTGTAATAGAACTCTTTAGCTCGTATGTTTTGTTTTTCTAATAGAGGTCTCAGGGGAACTTGACCCGTTGTCTTTTCATTACTTATGCTCACATATGCACGTAAATAAAGAGTATTATCATATGACCTATATTCGGACAACTAAAGCACAGGTAGCCCAAGCTCGAAATATGAACATCGGCGAACATCGGTATCGTTGCGTAACATTCGAAATTTCAGGATTTGTATGGGAAAAAAACCTATCGTTTTTGTAACCTACGAAAATGAAAGGATTTCGATAAAAAAAAACAGCTTACCTTACTTAAAATGTGTGTTAAGTCTCTCCGGTGTGGTCCACGGGCCGATTTATGGCCGTTTTAACCTTTATATAGAGAGAAAACCGTTTACATAAAAACCCATAAAACGGCCATAAATCGGCCCGTGGACCACACAGGGGAGACGTAACACACATTTTAAGTAAGGTAAGCTGTTTTTTATTGAAATCCTTTCATTTTCGCAGGTTACAGAAACGATAGGCAGGGGCGGATCTAGGGGGAGGGTGCAGGGGGTGCGCACCCTCCCCCCCCCCCTGAGATGACCTGCGGTTGTCTAATACAACTGGTATTCTGCGAAAAAAAAAAATATGTGGTTTATTGGTGTTGAAGTAGAGCAAGAGACGAGTGCACCCCCTCCTAAAAAAAATCCTGGATCCGCCCCTGATAGGTTTTTTTCCCCATACAAATCCTTATATTTTGAATGTTACGCAACAATGTCCATGTTCGCCGATGCTCATATTTCGAGCTTGGGCTACCTGTGGCTAAAGAGGTCTATTGTTGCAGTTGTAGTTGTTAGTCCATCTCAGCTCTCTTCTTTCCCGCTTTTGTCCTATTGTGCGTGTGCTGCGGCTCGCTTTGCCTCGGTCTTTATTGTTCATTAGATAAATATTAGTATATAAACACCAATGAAATACCAGGTGAGCTTTCGCGCGAAAACTTGATATCTTCACATGTGAAAATAACAGGTTATCTTCACATGTGAAAATATCACCTTTGCTATGGCTACATAATAAATCGCGTCTTTCACACCAAAAAACTGTTAAAGTGAAATGGTTTGGTATTCCATTGGTAGTCTATTGGTGTTTATATAATAAATAGAACATTACATGGCCACTTGGAGATACGAAATTTTTCTTCTGGTGTTGAAAAAAATACTTCACTCGAAGAAAAATTTCGTATCTCCGCGCGGCCATGTAACGTCCTCTATATACATATCTAGTGTTACAGGAAAAAGGATTATCAAGGCAGTATACAAAGTGCTACACCCTAATCAGTGAAAGTCGACCAAGATTGTGAAATTCTGCAAATTTTTTTTCCAACAGCAAAACCTCGCATAGGCACCGTGAACTAGGCAGGAGACATTTTTTATACAGCTATTTGGAGAAAGGTTGTCGGAAAAAGTGCACGCGACAATCCCGAAAGGTATTGTGGGTGGGTGGTTTTGAGTTCACTTTTCTTCAAAGAAATTCAAGAGATTGGCAAGAGAGGCCATGGACATATGTCTGCGAGTGCTAAAGGAAAGCAACAAAAGTAGGTTCGACAGCTACAGTGTCAGGAACAGTGTATTGATCATATCCCATATTACCTTTCGGGGTTGTCGCGCGCACATTTTTTCCGACAACCTTTCTCGAAATAGCTGTATGAGCTTACTGTATCTGCAATTTCATGCACTTTATTTTTTCCCATTGCTCGCACGAATCGCTTGGCTCGCTGGTTCGCAGATTGTTCGGCCCCCTTGGCCTTCAATACACTACTAAAACTGATTCTATTTTGCGACATAAAGGTCCCCTCAAGTCTTCTTTTGACGCCAATATGACGATGAACGACATTGAACTTTACCTGTCCACGCACACGGGTCCATATGGTTTTAAAAATCTTAAAACGTTCTTCTTTGACCTGGTACAGGAATATTTACATGTACCAGCACAAGGAGAGGCGCCTTTTTTGTAAAAGTTTGTCGTTGAAAAAAAAAATACTACATCTGTTCGCTAAACTAGAAGTAAATTTCTCGCAAAATTCTTGTTGATACCGCGCGAAACTTGCACCTGCTTTAATACGTGGATTGCCGTCAACATAGTTTGGCCCATGACTTTGAGCGACATCAAACAAGTCTTTGATAGACTTTTTCGACATTTATGGAGAGAGAGAGAGAGAGAGGGAAAACTTAAAAAATGGAAAAGCTTTTGAATAGGAAAACTTTCCAGATAAATCTTAAAAGGGATGATAATTTTCATGAATACGCAATGTATTGTGGGATCGCCTGAAGGCAATTATTTATTCAAGAATGTTTCGTATTTATCACATTTCACGACTCAAACTGTTGTATTTTACGTGTATCAAAAGACGATGCTGAATAAGAGAGACAGACAGGAAAAAATCTTCACAATACAAAGTCACGTCACCACAAATGGCTTTTACTTATAATCTTACCAATTTCTAAATTACGCACATGCGTATCTGAGAAAGAGCTGGAGCAAGAGATAAAAAACAAAGGAGACCAATTTCGTTGGAAGAATAACATGAAAATTTTATAGCGGCGGTAAGAAAATGAGAAATGCTAGTGGTCACCCAGGTGAAAATGAGTGGCAGCGAAAAAAAGACTACGTTGTAGTCGTGCAAAACAACGGCAGAGAAATGTACAAAAAAAGTGTGCTGCACGTGCAAGGTTGTGTTTTTGCTGATTAAACCTACTGATTTTTTTTTGTCTGTTTTCGTTGCCGTCGCCGCTTACCATTACACGATTTAATATTTTGTTTGAGTAAACTATAGATATTAACAAGAGCTTCGTTTTTAGCCCTGGCCAAATCTATATATTATACATTTTTTTACGGTAAACGAAAATCATTTGGAAACATATCAACGCCCTAGAATCAGCGTTCCATTTTTTACATTATTTTTACAAGCGATATTTACGATGTTTTTCTCTTCATTTTTATTCGCCTTTCATTTGATTACTTTTTAGGGTTACAACGTAAAATATGAAATAAATCTTATTTTTTAACTCAGTGTAAAACTGTCTTAACAGAAAAATACTGGTGCATAAAAAAATGAACGAGTATATGAGTCGTATATGGCATAAGCTCCCCATTATCCCCTTCTGTTAATTGTAGTCACACAAGAAAAATAAAAAGATGAATACTCACACACCGACAAATTACATTGATACAAAGGGACGGCGAGTCATTTACAGCGCATTAAGCAAAAAAACAAACGGAGAAAAAGATTTGCTGGACGAGGACAGTCCAAAGTCTTTCTTGAATCAATCTGTCTTCTTGTTTTGCTCAAAAGTAATGACCCCCTGATTTCCAGTTTTGCCTCCGGCTGCCTGCTGCCTCGCTTCTTTGGGTCTCCAGTAGACCCAGTAGATTCCATTTTGAGTGGGATAACCAACTGACTCGGCCCTTCTTCGTTGAACTGGTGGAATGATACGGAGTCGCGACAGCATTTCTCGGCCTTGCCTTTCCCATTCCTCGTGTGAAATCAACGCTTCTGCGGTGTCCGGAGACGTCTGTTCACGATTGCCCCAACTTGCTGCACTGCCCATGGTGATCCCACTATTAGACGATAATTTTCGGTGGAAATAGTTGATGGACAAATGGCCTTTTTAAATCACCGTTAGTCGGATACGTGTAATTGGGAAGGAATAAAAAGACTTGAAAGCTGTTTGTCGTTTTGAGCAATTGTCGGTCCAATTCTTTGATCTTTTGACGTAACTATGTTTCCACGGCGATAAGAGTTTCGGCAAAATTCATTGATATCAAGAATTAAAACTGAGTGGTTAAAGGTAAAGGCAAGGGTGGTAGTCAAAGAATAAATTACTAAATATTGGGTCAAAAATAAACCAGTCAGTGGATGGACAACGACTCCCTCCTCATAAACCGCTGTATTCCCTTGTTGCCTGCCTTCACCACGCGCGAGGCGGACATTTCTCGTACGCGAGCTTCACTGTATATGGGAAGCTAACTGATGTCTCGAGATGTCTACTCGTAGCTTATGAGGGAACAGCCGGATTAAAGGGAAGTAGTGATTGAACTTAACCTCTCTTGTACTGGCTGTCAATGAGTGCACTTCTCTCATAAGCACAGACTTTATTTTAACATTTTTAAAAAGTAACTTCAATCCATTGACATTTATTGCCACTATTTTGTAAACATCCTTGAAATAACAGTGGGTACTGATATATCCTAAACATGTCTTAAAAGCTTAAAACTTTGGGTCATTTTTACTTTTAAATGTGTATTTTCTATTTTACTACCACAGAATTTTACAACTTTATTACTCTTTTCTAGTACAGCTTTATTGAGATTTGCTGCACCATAATGAAATACAAAAGAAGCAAATAGTTGTAGCATTTTGAAAATATCCATCATCACTTTTAAAATAATGAAGCAACTGCAATCAAACAAGTCACGTGTTCCTTTACTCTGCAGACAGTTTCTTAGCCTTTTTTGTAATGCAAATTATACTCCGTCTCGAATATACAACAACTGCAGATCTACAGTTGACTGAGAGTTTATTTTATATGAATTGAATATCATCTGATCATTTTTCTATTTTTTCTAAGGATCAATTTTTTTTTATACTGTGATTGCTATTTTAAAAGGACGATCCAGAGATATGTGTGGGGGTGGGGTGGGGGAAATAGGAGCACATTATCCACAAACACTTTCAGCACTTTGTTTCGAGACAAATGTTATTGTCATAGTGTAATCTTGACTAAAACAATCCATGCGCAATCCCTATTTTCTAGGGACAATCTTAAATGATTCGTTTCATGGCAATTTTTAAACATTTTGCTTTTACAACTTACGCAAACATCTTTAACTCAGCCACACTTATTTAACATCAAATGTTACAATGGTCTTAATTGGTTACCAAATTCTCTTTTCTTAACAAATTCTCCTCTTACAGTCTCACTGGAAGTGCAGCATACGTACAAAACTGCTTCATTATCATTATTAATGTAAGAGTACACGTTAATGACATTGAATACATGAAAAATATTAGTACGGGTAATAGCATGATTTGTAGTGATATTTGGCATAAATACCACGAGTGATATTTCAAAATTGTTCTACGAAATTTCACGAGCCGCTAGGCGAGTGAAATTTGAGACAATTTTGAAATATCACTCGTGGTATTTATGCCAAATATCACTACAAATCATGCTATTATTTGTTTATACTACTACCCACAAAAGGTTTGTAATTTTCACATGTAGGTATTTCAAATTAAGCCGAAATACCACTGCTCTAAGCCGATCAAATTGCAGAAATTTTTCATGTAGTAGTATAATAGTGCAAATTAAACTGATGTCTTGTATGGTGTTCGAAATGTGTAGATTTCAGCTGTGAACATCATGGAATGTAACAAATAAAGAGAAGATCATTGCAGCAACTGCATTTGGTGCGTCTTTAACTGCGATGATTTCTTCATTTATGTTTTCATTCCGCGCTTCAAATTTAAGAAATTCATATAACCATCATTTAATCATGGAATGTCTACCAAAAATACCTGATAAACAATTTTAACACTGCTGAGGTTTGACACAAACAAGTAATTTCGCCTAAAAGTCGCTAATCAGTGATTGGTAGAGTAAAAAAATATTAAGACCACGATGACTGAAATCCACTTATAAATCACAGTACAACTGAACAGCAAGGGCAGATGCAGACATTTTAAAAACAGAGGTCAAAAGGTCTTCTCTTCCTCACTGCTCATGAGTTTTCTAGTCAACTTCATGACATGCAACTTTGAATATGTACATGATTTAGTAGACATAGTGTATGGCTAAGAGATGGTGCTTTTCAATTTTCTTTTATAACTACCACATAAATATTGAATGCATTTTGTTCAGTTTCAGTTTCACTGTGCTTAGCCTTCAGAGCAGTCACTAAGTTTTCAAGTTAGCGGGCATAAACGACAAGTTGACGAGGTATCAGACAGCAAGAGATTTCTTTTGCTTCTACTTCCACTATCTACTACAAAAGTTGCTGGGGATCATGTTCATACTAGCCAGGGGAAATCTCAGGTCCCCGGCGCTTAATAACAGCCCTTTTTATTGGTAAAAAATCTAATACAGTCAAACCTGTGAGTAACGGCCCTGTATGTAGCAGTCACCCTGTACATGTATATTACGGTCACCGGACAGCTTCCCAAAGAGTTCAGTTGCCTTAAATTTTCTGCAAAGTTGACCCGTATATACTGGTCACCCTGCCATTTCCCAAAGGTGACCATTGTACACAGGTTTGACTGTACATTTATTAGGATTAAGGGAGGTGAGCCGGAGGGGGGGACTGCCATATAAAAGTGACAAAGATGCTTGCCATCTTGCTTAGGGTTGATTG
>OZ037992.1:44257217-44329717 GCA_964035705.1 Porites rus
GGCTGTGTCCTTGACGGTATTTTACAATAAATTATTATTGTATTTGCCATTGCTCTTGTCTGTGTCACAGTCGCAACCCATTTTGATGTCATTTGCCGACATTTCATCTGTCTTACAATGCTATTTCAAGGTCATGTCACCTCAGATTTTTGCCCCAACAGGGCCTCAATTATGCAACATTGCACATTAATTCTTTAATCTTTAAAATGGCAAAATGACCTATTTCCTTACCAACATGATTATCGTTGCAATAAGCCTCTTTTCTTTGAACATATTCCTCAACTGTTTCATAGGACCCATGAGAAAACAGGTACTATAAACCAGAATAAAGAAACAGGCAAATGATACAATAACGGCAATCAATGATACGTGAGGGTTTAAATATTAACAAGACATTTACTTTTAAGGGAACCATTCAATAACTCCTGTGGTAGACGTAAGAGTAAGCCAAAGTACACGTAGGTGGAAGCTTGGAGCTGTGTGACATGAAATTTAACCAAGTTCAGCCACTAGGTTGACCAAATTAAGCAAAACATACATGCAAAATACAAAAGAAAGCAACCAAAGATGGGCAAAAAAGGAGAAGACGGTTAGTAATAATTATTGGGGTTTTGACTGACACTGTTCAGCTTACCATTTTTTCAAAGTTTGACTTTTTTTGTGTTGTTTATAACTCAAAACAAAAATGCTTGGAAGACACAATGGTCACTAAGCTGAGTTTTTGTTATTTACATGACATGGTAATTCATTGCTAACAAAATGTTTTACAGTAAATAAGGGAGAGTTATTGCATAGACTAAACAAAGTGATTGGACAAAGCATCTTTAAAACCAATAATTCTTGTAAGCATTCAGTAATGACAGGGTGCTTTGCAACAGGAATACCTGCCAGAGCACTGGTAGTTGCCAGGTCTTATTGAAAGCTCTGAGTTTTTCCTTGCAAATGGTTACTTTAATTTGTATCATTGAAAAAGAGGCACAATTTTCATTATTACAATCAACAAAATGTACATACCTAGATAATGCCATAAGGTTACCAAGTGAATAGAACACAGCAAATAATTTAACGTCCTTCCATAAAAATATCACTCCCTGACAAAAGAGATTAAGATTTGAGTTGCAATAAAATTAATTGATAGAGCACAAATATAAATAATACTTAAAAATTGGGCGTGTGCCTTTTTTCAATAAACAAGGATGGGATAGAAGGGTCTGCATCATGTTTTGAACATTATAAGTTTTTTTTTTTGGAACAATTAGCAATTAGCAAAATTTCTCATCTGAATATGTAGCCATATTTAACATTCTGAGACCAAAAAATTTATCTTTATGGTCAAGTAATGCTGTTTATTACAGAAGATAATATAGTCAACTTCACTGTAGGGACTTTGAGTTAGTGTCCTCATTTGCGAGAGTCTATAATAGTCCGTGGAAGATCATTTCAGTCAAACATCTTGAATTTATTTTTGCCACGGATTTAACTGCTGTCTGTATTATCGGGATGTCCATGTAGTGGGGTGTCCGCAAGGCAAGATTTGACTATACTATACACTATACACTTCCATATACATTATACACTTCCATACCCTAGAAGTTTGGCTCTATGGAAATAGTTTTGTTCTTTAACGAGTTTCAGTGTTTTACAGAATAAATACTAACACTTGAGACACTTGTATTGAGACACAACTTTTTCCTGGGTGACTAGATATTACAAATAATTAAAGGGTTTGTTTCAAACAAATGAAGTGTAATGATTGTTTATAACAAATTAATGAATGAAGGGGACAGTTTCATAACAAAATGTGGAAATACATAACTGTAGGAGTGAAACACAAAAATTTGGTCTCATCTGAAATCGGTTTACCACCGTAAGAATATGGAAAAACTACAGAGCTAATCGACTTCATCATTGATTCAGTAGATGAAACCATCTTTTTTTTGTTATTTATACAGCCACAAGAAGGACACAAACAAAGGACAACTAAACATACTCTATCCAATTAATTATACTAATAATTTATAATATAATTTATAACTGTCATGGAAGCTCTCCTAATGGACAACGTCATTGCTGCCTTCTGGCCTGTTTTTCAACTCTCACACAAGCTCTTTTACATTCCGTATCCAGCCAGCTCCAACTTCCCGTCCCGAGGCTGTGCACTCATGAGAGCTTCCACTGTATACTTATACTTTATCATTATCAATTCTATTGCTCTATTGAAATACGGTATCCTATGCCAAGGGCATGATCTAGCAGCACCCAGTGGCCCCTAGTGTCATTTTTTTTTGTCTGAAGTGACTACAAAATCCAGGGCTCAAAATAAAGGACAGCAGGTCCCCGGTCATGATGACCAGCCAAATATTTTTTAGCCCAGAGACTAAAACTCCCATTTTGACTGGTCAAATAATGAATACTACAGGTGTATGATATTTTTTTCTGGCCTATGGAAGATCGTTGTACTGCACTGAGGTTCAGGTTTTTGCCGGCAAGTTGGTGAAAAATTCATTCACACGTTTTTGAGTTCCTTTTTTGCAGTTTTCGCCCATTTTCAGTGTCCGTTTTACCTTGAGTATCATCGTACAGCAGTGTCTGAAGACCTCTCAAGTCTCCCAGGTTCGTCCCATATTTGCATATCAGTGAAACTGAGTCTTTTTTGTTGCCCAACAGGTGATCACTTGATATTTTCGGCAAAGAAGTTGATTTGGCGAGAAATCTGTTCCATAAACAGCGTGTTTATCATTAGAATCAATAAATATACAGCAGAGCTTTCGTTTGGGTCGTCACGCAACTTTATCGCGAAGGACTCATTCATGTCATCAAAAATTTACATAATGCTGTTTACAAGAAGGAAAATTTTAAGCGCGCAGATGGGTGACGTGTTTTCTCGATTAGCTTAAATTTTCATCAGACTATTCTGGAATCAAGTCCAGAAGCGAGATTCATGTTCGATATAAAGAAATTATTATAATTAATCGATTATTCCCGGAGAAACAGTACAGGACGACATGTTGAGAACTGCGATCAATTTGCCCGAATTCCGTCGAAGGTGACTTTCACAACCCTCTTACAAGTAGAAGTGAAACGTTAGATGGACGAAAACTGTTAGCTGTCCATTAATTTTCCAACGGATAATGGATTATCGTTAGTGTATGTTTTCCAAAAGAAGGTCACATTACTGATTACAGCAAAGCAGAAAGTACAGTACAACCTGCTGCATCGCTGTGTTATTCCACACCTCGTTTTGTTTTGTTTCGCTTTGTTGTGTTTCATTACGACATGACAACATGAACTTAATTCATTGCAGCGTTCTTTTTCTTTAAAGGTTTTAGTACAAAGCAGCAAAACAAAAAACCCAAAGAAAAAGTCATTACAGCATTATAGAGTAATATGCATTAAGAGACAACTATATGGAAAATAGTATATTAAAAATGTTGCTATCCAAAAATGACCAGTCAAAATGACGGGCAAGACCGGAGTTTGACCGGTCAAGTCCACGATCAGGCTGGACATTGTCCGTTGACCGGCCATTATTTTGAGCCCTGAAATCTTAGCTTTTTCTTAAAACTCATACGCTAGGCATCCTGAATTACATAGACTCCAAGCACTGGGCTCCCTTCACTTTTTTCTTAGAGCACAGCCTTGCATACAGTTTATTGCCAGACCAGGTCAAGCATTCATTGCACAAACATAGATCCTATAACTATTACTGATCATTTGAAAAGCTGAACCTGTTAGTCCTTGTCGTTAAAAACAATGTTTATCACGGCACAACAAAACTGTTGTCTGAAAGCCTGGGGCTAGTGGTGCAACCCACCAAGTTAGCATGTTTCAATATGAGGTGTCAAGTAATGATGGAGAGGCAACATTATTTGCTTTAACAGACAAGCAATTTATAAACATTTTCATGCCATCTTGTATACTGTGGTCGAATTTTATCCTAGTTTAAATTTTATTTTCCTGTGTTTTGTGGTATGGCAAAGTGTTATAATGAGTTTGAAGCAAAAAAAAATGTAATAGATACTAGTATACAGTGAGTGGTAAATTTTAGACTCAGTGTGATTGAAAACAGGTTTTGAATGGACAAAATTTCTAAAAAGACATATCTCAATACCTTGTATGCCAATTCACTGCTCATTATCAGGGCTTTCAAAATGTTTTGAAGTAGGCGGCCGACTCTGGAAAAGTAGGCGAATGTGACAATCGAGGGAATGGAAGGCCCCTGAAGCTAGGGGGGTCTAGAGCAGCCAGCGACATGTAATCAAGTAGCCGGCAGAACACCGGCAGTTACCAGCTTCTTTTCAAACCACTGCATTATGCACGCACAAATGCAACAAGGAAACTGATATCAAGCACGTTCAATGACTTCAATTTTAAAATCAGTAGAATTTGTGGGCGTAGCTTGACCTGGTTTGATTCTAATGAAGTTAAAGCCGCATGTTCCTTGATCAGCTAATAAAAAACAAATTCCCCTTTATTTTGAAGACAATGAATATACAGCTGGAATTTATTTCTACCCTCTTTCACGTACCAAAATGGAGAACACCACACCAATACAAAAGCAAATAATAAATCCTTTGATCCGTGTTGACCAGCTCAAGGTAGTTGCATCAGATATCTAGTAAAGAACAATAATATTATCGTGAAAGGTTTGAACCCAGGAGTCATTTCAAAAGTAGGTTGAGTTTGATCGTCCAAATGAACGTAGTCCTGAAGTCAGGACTACATTCACCCGGACGATCAAACTCAACCTACTTTTGAAATAATATTATTATTAAGTCCTGAGAGGTGGTTTTGACATTTGAATCTGTAAATGAAATACTCCATTGTCACCATTCAATCAAAACTTTCACGTGGTACTTTCTGTTTATCAACATCTTACAACACAAAATGTGGAAATTTTGTTGAATTTTGACTTTGGTCACTCTTGGGAGCAAAGACTTACTAAGATACAGTGGAATATAAAAAAGTGACCAGTGCATGACCACAAAATTTGGTCATATTAGATTTGTTTTGTTAATACTGTATTGTACTGGTCACAATGAATTTTCTTCCTGAAGTAAAGAGGTCTAGATATGTTCTTGAACCACACAATTCACTAAAATTTTAAAGCAATAATTTTAAAGCTTTCTTGGCTTTTCATTCATACTATTAATAATACAGTTACATTCCATAACTTTATTCTGCAAAAAAGTTTAGTTGCAGCTATCTAAAATTGCCAGTAGCATTTCTAACTCCAATGTGGAATGAATGCCTGTCCTCACTTTCACACAGCAACTCCTCATTTAGTTTCAAGATTTACTACAGGAAATAGATGCCCAATTCTTTAACATTTTATTGCAGTGAAAGGTTAGCTTGAATAACAATTTCAAAATCACAGCTATGTTTTCATTTTAATTAGGCTAATATGAGCTGAGTTTAGAATCGAAACTCCTATAAATTGACAACGTTAAGGTCAACAGTTGCATGGTAGTGTAAGCATGTGGTGTAATTAAATTTTATGATTATAATTAAAACATTTTCAGAAAGCAAATTTTCAACCTCTTTAAATAATGGAACGGAAACAAGATACTAAGGTTAAACTCTAAAGTCAAATTTCAGTCTAAACAGTTTGGTCCACAACTACAACATAGAGAACGCCGACTAAAGAGTTTAAAGACCCGCAGAAGGTCTCATGCGAAATGCTATGACAATAAAATAGAATCAAAGAAGACTATCGCACCTCCGTTATAATTCCGTCTTGCTCTGGATCTCTGCCTGTTATTGTAGACTTGATTTTCTGAATGGTGGAGGGCGCCATCTTGCCCAGGTTAACCAGCATTCAGTTACCCAGCATTCAATGAAAACCGAAATCACGTGGACGTGATGTACATGACTCAACAACTATAATTATGTAGTTACAGTATCTTGCAAAAGCTTTTTAAAACATAAAGTTACAATTTATAACAATGATAATGTAATACAATGACTACTACAGTCAATCAAGCGTCATCAGCATGATTTGATAACAAAGTAGTACGTAAATCATTACATAATGAGACAAATTTCAACAAATGTGAATTTACGGAAAAATTCTGTGAATTCATCAATTTATAATGGTAATTGAACTAAGTGGAGTGCAATTTGGTCTGAAATCATACGCGTGATTTCAAAATCGAAGGAGCGCGCAGCGCGAGTTTGATTTGAAATCACTAGTATGATTTCAGACCAAAATTGCACGACACGAAGTTCAATTACCACTTCACTACATCCATTTTGAAATCGCAGAATTTAGTCAGTACTAATATTTATTGATCAAGTAGCCGGTTTGTTAAAAAGCCGAAACAAAAAGGCTTTTACATCTTATTTTGTATTCGAAACAGAAATGATGCGATATATAGAACAAAAATGGTGCGATTTAAAACAGAAATGATGCGATTTAGAACATGAATGATGCGATTTAAAACAGATGCGATTTAGAGCAAAAAATGGTGCGATTTAGGAATAAATCGCACTGCTGAGAGCCAATCAGATTGCACGGATAGCCAGTGATTTCAAAGTGGATGTAATAAAATTATTAATTCTGTGTAAGACAGCTGATTAAAGTTGACAAAATTTTGTTGGATTTGATTGTAGAATTTCTCCATTGGGATCGAGTATTTTGGACAATGGAAGAGAAAATGAAATTCGTCTTCAATTATACCAGTCTCGGGTGGGTAGGTTTTTTCGTTGGGTAAGAAAAAATATCTGGTTACAGAGGCGTAGCATGAAATTTTAAAGTGTACGCACGGGAAGAAAAGTTAGAGCGCTGAAGGCAATTCAAACTAGGGTGCTCCTCCAGAAAATTTCTGAATTTAGTTTCGCGGCAATGTCATTTCCAGCCCTTTCCACATGGCATTTTCCATAAACTGAATACGAAGGGAAATGCAGAAATTAGTTGTTTCTTTTACCCATATAGTTATTGGTATGACAGGTACAGTGTTTACAGAAAAAAATAAAGGATAAGACAGAGGCGCCATCAAGTGCTGGTTACAAGCAAAGACGCTAATATAATGCAAAAAAATTTATCGGTCATCCCGATTTAATGATAAAAATGCTTTAAAAAAAAATACAAAAAAATTGCCAGATTTCAGCTGTACGCGTAGGCGTATGTGGGTGTATGGACGCTACGCTCCAGGGTTAATTAAGCAAAAAAGTTGGGTTGATATAATTACCAAAATTACTTACTATGGGCAGGGTGTCGTGGGTAGGATGAACGAACTCGAATGTTACAATTACAAGGATATGGGCACGTGAAAGTAATGACCCTCGTTACTTTCGGATTACGCAGCCTTTTCCTAAGGCTACTTTCGGAGTCGCTACATAATCCCAGCCTCCTCCTCAGGCGCTTCGTTTTTCGCATGGCAGAGGCGAGCGCGAAACGCGAGTGACTGGTGATGAACCACAAGGGCTTCCCGCCTTCCTTTGCGCGCACATCGAAGAGAGACGTCTGGGTACGAGGCAGACATAATCCTATGTTCAGCGGGTCGCTGCTTTCGGTTAGCTACAAATGCGTACCGTTCTTCGGCGTTTCGAAGTTACGTTAATAAAATCGCAACAAAAGAATACACACATTTCTTTGGAGAAAATTGTTACATGTTATTGTTTTGAACAACAATATTCGAAAAAATCAGTCTTCTGAATAATCTACGTTAGAAGCAGTCAGTTCCCATCAATACCAGTAATATTAGATCGTATTGTCACGGAGCTGTTGAATTTAGTCGTTATAGGCTTTTTTGATCATAAAACTAAACTTAAGATCAGTTTGCAAGAGCCATGGTTTGGTAATATATAGCCTTTTCAGATGTCTTTGATTTCTTTCAATTCTAGCTGCAAAAAAAGGGAATTTTTTTTAGGTCGCTCGCCAGTTTAGAAAGGTCGTTATTTTCGAAGCGTGGCTACTTTCGGAGGGTCGTTACTTTCGGAACTTAATGGTATGATACTAAAATAACATCACAGGAAAAAAAAAAACACCAACAGAAACGAAAACAACAAAGGACAAATGAAAGGATAGAAAGAATTTATAACACAATGTCACTATGGTAAAAGGAGAAAGATTACTGTCAAATTTTAGCCTAGAGGTATGCCTGTACAGCAGGCAAGTAGCATAATCATTTTTTAGAAATTTTTACTTTTAACTCTACTAGCCCGGCTTTTCCTGGCTCCAAGAAATGAGTAAAAAAGAAAGAGAAATATGCGAATTTGAAATGGATTTGAATAATTTTTTTTGTTTGCGCTCTAATCTAAGTAATGATAACATAATTTCTGCCTAAAGGCCAGGTCTGAAATGGGTACGGATTTTAGAGATCTGGTCTGAAAACGGATGGGGAAAATTAGAGAGCCAGGCGGCGGCACACCCCCAGCAAGAATTCCCAGGAGTACCCCCCCCCCCTGGAGTTAAAGCAACGAGAACGCTGACGTCCCGGACGTCATGAAAAGCAACTGGAAGTTTGCTACCTCCCTTGATAGAACGCTTCTGTCTCACACAACGAATATCAATGCCTTTGTTTTAACTCCCACTGTACAAATTTGCTTATTCAGATCAGCACCGGAAGAGAGAAGAAAAGCAACTTCCGGTTGCCATTTTTGACTTCCGGTACGCCAAAGTTTTCGTTGCTTTTTATACTGGTAAGTTCCCCAGTAATGTACAGAGGTCGTCAAAACTCAGGCAAATACGCGCCGGGTTTTATTTATTTAACATTTATAAAAATCACATAGTGGACCACCGCCCGCTTAGACTAGCTAATCTGCTAACTGCGGGCAGTGGATATTGCTTGCTGTAAAATTTGCAATAATTAATAAACAGTTGAATAGTTGAGCGAGAAAACGCACGCGCGTCTTATTTTCGCAAGGTAAAAATGTTTTTAACCCACTGGTTCTAATCTTTTCTCACAGTGCATCCCAACCCTCCTCCACATAGCACATAGCAGCCACTTCTCTACAATGACCATTCACCTCTATTCCCAAGGTCTGCTATGCAAAGTGCTCCCTAGGCTATGCACAGCCTCCACCCTCCCGCAGAAAAAACTCGGAGAAGGGGCCCGCTCTTTGATTTTTTCTGAGGGGAGGGGCGGCTGTACACAGGTCAAATGCCTTCGAAAATCATAAAGTTCGCAAGTTATTGATGGCGATTTGCTATCCCGTAATCATTTATTCTGCATTTTCAGCCGTCTCCTCGAGTCCCAAACTCCCGAAAGAGTCGACGTCTTTCTTGAGATCGGTTTGCGACCCGAAGAGACGACTGAAATTCAGGCTAAGAATCATTCATTACTGTAGTGTCCTACACAGCCCGTCATTTGTGCAATCACACAACGCTTTGCGTATAGCTAATAGAAGACTAGGCATCATTTAAAAGCTCACAACCAGGCCACAAATGATGACCACTGGAGAGTATAGAGGGTTCCCAATAGGGTTATTCAATCACGAAATTCCAAACAAAGCGACGGTTTTATCTGATATACAGTCGACTTCCGATAACTCGAACCTTCAAGGGAAATCGAAAAAAGGTTCGAGTTATTGGGAGTCGAAGAAAATAGCCGAGAGTAAGGTAAAAAAACAGTTTTCACTGCACAGTGAACATTTTAATCACATTTAATTGTAAAAATGTCAAGTGAAATTAAAAGGTACTTCTAGATTATAAATCAGAACGTAACGTAACAAAAGATAGCCTAAATAGAGCATGCGTTTTACTGTTTTGAGAAGGAAAGCTGCTTCACGTTAGCCTGTGATAATCAACATCAGCTTTCACTAGTAAACTATACTCCTACAACACGTCAATAGGAAATCCAAAATTCAATGTTTCGGACGCCAGTGTACGGCTTTTTTCCCGACTTTTTAAGGGCTCAAAACATGGTTCGAGTTATCGAGGGTAAAATTATATATATATATATAAAAAAAACAAATTAGTTCGAGTTAGCGGGAGTTCGAGTTATCGAGGGTTCGAGTTACCGAGGGTAAGATTACACTGAATCAGTATGACGGAAATCCAGGGGAAATCGATTTTGGTTCGAGTTAGCGTGAGGCTCGAGTTATCGGGAGTCGACTGTAGATGGGATCAGAGGGGAATGGATAGCTTCCTCGATGTTTTTCCAGCGCCATTTTCGCTGCTATTTTGTCCTCTTTTAACCGCCCAACTCTGAACATGTGGAACTTGCTAGAAATGCGTCTCACTTAACATGTAAATTAGAGATTGTGATCCTATTTATAATTACAAGTTCATAGTGGTCAAATTCCTGAATTGCATGACGCCATTTGACTAGGACTGATCCGGGGGGACTTCTATTCAAAAGAGAAGGGGCGCTTGTCGTCTCTCCAAGAGGTGTAAATTACAGAATTTCAGTAAGTTTCGCTTAAAGAAATATCTTCATATTAAAAAGAAACAACAAAGAAATATCCTTTAACGAAATCAATATCACTGTAGCTGTTAGAGAACCACTATCCCTAGTAGAGAAGCCTACGTTGACTTTGTTTTTTTATTTTTTTCGAGGTTTCTCTATTTTCCACTCTTATTTCTTTTTTTTTTCTCTTACTCCGTTTTATTGATGTTATATTATTGATGACTCAATTGACTGCAAATAGTTTCAATACAGTAGGCAGTATAACTTTTGTTCTATTTAAGTCGCATATCATCATATACCTATGTTACAATGCGCTATAGAAGTATTAAATATTATTATTATTATTATTATTATTATTATTAGCTCTTACTTGACTGGCTATTCCATTATGTTCTCCTCCATTATGTGTCAAGTAAAGCCCAGATTGGCCTCCTACAGGGGCTTAATTAATCCGTATTGTCCGACTAGGATCTCCTTGTCTTTTATATATTGGTCGCCCCCCCCCCCCCTGCCCCGGGGCGACGGAGGATTACTAGAATTTCCGGAAACTCCGACACCAAGCGTCCTTCCGTGTGCTTGGCTAACAACAAGCTAAGAGAGACTGTGGAACCAAAGCGAGGGACTTCAAGAGCTTTGCTGAACATAACAATCTCAAAAAGAATCATCGTATCTCTTAAGTAAGTAAATGAATGCCTAATTTCTATTTTTTGCAGTTCTTTTTGGCTTACGACTAAACCTCTCAGAGAAAATTACGCGTGCGATGTTACACTATAGCTCGTTTGTGCTCGAGCGCTTTGACAAAATCGATTACACTCTTTTTTTACTATAAGAACACATTTTATAAGAACATCGAGGCTGAAATTTGCGAATTTAAGAATATTTTAGGAATAAACCCGAGGCTGAGATTTTGAAAAGGATATAATTTTTTGTGTTGAAAATCTGTTAATAGATGCACTGAATTATGCATGTGTTTTAAGTAACTGATAAAATTACTCCTTTCTTTAAACGGCAAAACTACAGGGACACCCAACGACTGTTTTGTTTAATATATCTGTTCGGAGAAACAAATATCGCCTAGAATTATCTATTGCCTGAGGACGGCTATAAATTCCTAGATGAAAGTTCCACTCATGTACAACTTTGAAAGCTTATCTAACAAATTCCCTACGATTTTCTGAAGTTTAATTTTCACATTTCACTCCCTAAGTTAGGCTATTTTTCGTAGAGAAAAGGAAGCCTCAAATTTTCAGACTAAAAAATGCAATAGAGTGAGAAATCAGAAAACGTCTCACATTCGTAATACTTCGAATTGCATCTAAAATATTCGGGAAAATAATACTTTCGAAAAGACTCAAGTTTCCCTAGGATGACCGAACAGATACAATTTTTATAGTGCCACTTAAGAATGCATTTCTAGACATCTAAAAGTACTGTGGATAGCTTAAATAGTGTTTTCAATGTATTTAGGAGGAAACCGTCGTTGGATGCCCCTGAAACTAGCCTACAAAACGAAAAATACAGCACTGAGTAAAACCAAATGTTCAATGCTAATAACAGTTCGATGACAGGTACCTGCAATACTTATGGATAGTGCCTCCTAAGCTTTAATTTAAGAATAATACAAGAATTTTCAGCCTTAAATCAGCAGAAAAACAAGAATATTAAGCCTGGACCGGAAAAACAATATTCTTATATAAAATAAGGGTGTAAATGTTCCTGACATAAATGTAAAAGAAAAGAAGTTTAAAAGGAACGAATGTTTTTTTCAAATTCTTGAACTTAATGTATTTTATGATTTAAGTAAATAGAACCTTCACTTTCTTGCACTGACGCGAAGTATGCTGATGAGGAAAAAATATATACAGGGGCACCCAACGGGAAATTTTGAGAAAAAGACCTAAAAACAACAACAAAGCATGAATAAAGCTTTCTGAAGCCGTTTTAAGCATTTTGGGAGATCGCTGGTAAAAATTTATCATTTACTCACTCCGAGCAAGACTGATGGAAGAGTTCCCAGCCAGCAAGGTGCACCTAGAACCTGCAACCTGAGTTACCGGGAAGTTTCCCAGTAGATATTTGTGCAGACGTTAATTACTGGCCGGTTTGGGTGTGGTCATAGGACAAAATTCAGCCCCTCAGTGGGGGTGGGGGGGGGGGGGGGGCTAAGGGCGAAATTCACCCCTACAGTAGAGGGGAGGGGAAAGATGCTTCTGAAAATAGTAAATAGCAGCTATTCTAGATACTAAATCTGGAATCTCCCCTCATCATCATCAGGTCGAGCTAGCTCAGACACCCTGAATGGTCTATTTCCCAGCAACACTTTCCTTTCAAGGACATATTATTTTTCCAGATCTCCCAGCCAGCAAAAAATTTGTCTGAAGAAAAGATATTTTGAGGAACAGATCCATCGGCTGCCCCTGCATATGCTTAATATGCTGTTTTGTAATTGTTTTTTGCAAAAAATTAGAAAAAGAACAGTGTCGGGAGGAATATCTAAGCGAGCACCTCACCCTTACCCTCTCTCCCTAATCCCCGGCCCTCCTTTTCCCCTTCGCTCCCTATCCCCTACCCCTTTCGACGCCTGCTACGCAGGCTATCAACTTTGCGCCTACGTTAGACAACTTAAAAACTTTTCAATGGACACGGATTTTATAGTACACTGATCAATTGCAGCACTGAAAGTTTTTAAAGAAAATCTATCGACGAATTTCGTGAAAGTAGCCCTAGAAATTACAAAAAGAGCTCAGCATTGCGTTTGACTGATTCACATGTTGTCATGGTTGATCGAAATCGCGCAAGTCTACTTACGTTTAGTCGGTTGTAGAATGCATAAAGGTCATGTGCAAAACGAATGAGTTATAAAAACTTTTCGGAAGCATCCAAAAGGTAGCAAATTTGTTTGCACTAAATCCAGCCTTCATTTCATACATAATTTATACCTTTTAGTAGAAATTCAAAGATATCTCGAAAGTCCTCGTATAGATTTTTGTGAAACTTCTTATAACAGAAGACAAGCACCCAAAGTATACGTAGCGTAAAGCATTTCGAAAGAAAATGCCGTTAAAAGGCAGAAATTCGATTTAAAGCTAAAACTATTGTGACGTCATGGTCACGTGGTATTTATTCCGATCTCCTCAAAAATAACATCATAATAAAGTTTAGTTTATGTGAAATACATGTGTTATGATGTTTTTCCAATAAAGATCAAGTACTCCCTAACGATGACATGAAGCCATCGAAACGTCAAGTTTCTTTTATATCGGGACGCGTTGATTTTTGTTTTAAAATAACTTTTCCTTTCAGAGCCTAAATAATGGATCCCCCACCCACTGCACCACCCATGGCTCAGCCGTATTCCCCAGGGCAAGCGATGTATCCACCGGCGTACCCCCCGGGTCAGTATCCAGTGGTAACTCAACAACCGGCCCCGTATGCACAACAGACTAGCAACACCACTGTAGTGTTGAGTCAACAACAAGTAGTGTTGCAACAGGCACAACGGAATTGGAGCTCTGGATTATGTGGTTGCTTTGAGGACTGTGGCTCTCGTAAGTATTCTTTAAGCGGCACTCAAATGAGTTAATGTGGCGTTAATAATAGTAACTACTTCACATTCGCATAAAAGCCACCCTATGCCTTTTGATGGTAGTTATGGGTGAAAAATTTTGCATAAAGCATAGGGTGGGCTAATAGAGAAAATTTGCCAGCGCCGCTGAAGGGGAGGAGGGAGGGAAAAATTGCTTGTCCGTTGTAGAGTAGACTTGCGAGAAGGCGGCGAATTTGTTTGCTAGGGCGTATAAAAGGCCTAGGGAATTTCCCTGGGTACCGTAAAGGACCAATAGGCTGCTTTACAATGGAGCACACAGTAATCTAGTCGATTAAATCGTCACCAGGCGGCTTTTACACGAATGAGAATAGTTATAACTTTATTTATTAGTATTTCTTGCTTGAATGTACTCATTGAGGGCAGTATTCAGTCACGTATCACGCCTAATGGATACGGCTCGGCCGTTTTTACGTGGTCATCCTAGTCACGCAAAGCGGTTTATCCGTTTCAAAACCATAGACAGTACGTTCTTACTCAGTTTTCTTGAGACTGTAAGAATATCGGTCCGGATCCGGAAATCGAATCCGCGACTTAATTCCCGCTCTGCAAACAAACGCTCTTCCACCTGAGCTAACCCAGCCACGTGTATTTTATTTTGTTTGTGTTTCTAGTGTGTACGGGCCTTTTCTGTCCTTTCTTGCTGCTGACTGATGTTTCGTCCAGGATGGGGGAAGGATGTTGCTTTCCTTGCTGTTGCCCAGGTGCACTGTTGGGACTCAGGATCAAGCTGAGAGTGCAGGAGAATATTCAGGTATTCGACAGGCATTAAGAGCTTAAAAAACAACCTCTTTCTAGGGGACTAGTTTAAGTTCTTTGAGGAGCTTTGTCCCACATTTAATTATGACTGAAGTTAAATCAAGCCATTTAACAAAAAGATGCCACCAAAATGAAGTGATGAATGAAAACAACCAATCTGGCCATCAAAACAGTAAAAGAACGTTTAAATAACACTGCAAAGAAACGTTTTTTACGGCACTAATATGCAAACCTGAGAAACCACCTTACTAAGCTCTAAATTTTATGTTTTAGGCTTTAAGGCGCTCTAGTGAAAAGCGTTCTGGAAGCTTATGTGATTATCTGTTGACTTAAGGGATGGAAAACGTACAATGATCCTAATTCTTTATGAGAGCCCTTTAATCTACATCGGCGGAAGCAGTCTGATTTTATAGCCACCACTGCAAAATTGTGGCACTATAACTTTTCAAAAGTAGGTTGAGTTTGATCGTCCGGTTGAACGTAGTCCTGAATAGGACTGTTGTTGTTGACGGTGATATATTTGTTAATTATCGCCTCGACCGCACCTTCAAACTTTCCAAGAACCTTAACCTTGAAGAGAGGTAACGAGGGCCAATTTTCATGAAGAAAAAAATCGTAATAAATAATATAAAGTTCTACGTTTTCCACCAATTTTTATATCAAGGGCTGGATTAGGATAATAGAGTTTCTAATATAGAGATTTTGCCAGGGCTAAAAGCAAAGCTCTCGTTAATATCTATAGTTTACTCTTAATATCTATAGTTTACTCAAACAAAATATAAAATTGTGTAATGCGACTGCGGCAACGGCAACAAAAATAGCCCCCCCAAAATCAGTTGGTCTCATAAGCAAAAAAAACAACCTTTGCACGTTTGTCTAATTAGCAAAAAAGCAACTTTGCACGTGCAGCACACCTTTTTTGTACATTTCTTTGCCGTTGTTTTGCACTACTACAACGTGAAACTTCCAGAAACATCCTAGTTTCCCCTTTTTTCGAGCAAATGTTGTATGTGTTTCTTTTCAATGCTACTCATTTTCACTATTATGGGAGCTAGCGCAGCATTTCTCATTTTCTCACCGCCGCTATAAAATTATCATGTTATTCTTCCAGCCTAATTGGTCTCCTTTGATTGTTATCTCTTGCTTTTTCTGTTATTAATGTAGACATTGAAATTAAGGATAATTCACCCATGACTGACTTTATTTCATCCAATTGCAGGGCTCCCTTTTTGACGATTATTGTATGGTTCAGTGTTGTCCCCTTTGTGTTCTCTGTCAGCTGGCCCGTGAGCTTAATCATGTGCAACGCCGCGGTTAACTCCTACCAAGCTGATATCTATAAGAAACAGCAGCTTTGTTTTCAAGAGTTACCGTATCCATGGAAAGACAATCGCAGGATTTAGAGTAGTTAGGGCGGTTTTCTTTCAGTTTTCTATATTTTTGTAGAGGATGCTACGGTAATGCCATGCTGTATAGTGAGTTTAGCTAGTAGAGCTAAAATTGCAATGAGTAAAGCAAAATTAAAAGTTAACAAATGCCTTCGTTTGTATTTCGTCTAGAACAGAAAAGCATAGACTCAGTACCCTTTACCGTGCACATAGCATGCGTAGCAAGCGTTTCCATTTAGTTTCGGAGCAAAGAAAGACAGAGGAACGGGGTTTTCGGCTTTGACCGCGCAAGAAATGGAACGAGAGTCAAAAAATGCGCCATTTTTCGCGCGGTCTTTGACTCTCGTTCCTCGTTCTTTGCTCCGAAACCGCACGGAAACGCTTCCTGCGCAGGCTTTCGTGCACAGTACTCTGTGGCTTCGTTTGCTCTTCAACTGCAAAAGGTTATGGTCACACCAGTCTCATTTCGAGAACGATGTGTATCCGTTTACATGGAACGTGGACGCACGGAATCCGTCAACGCAAATGTTTGTTTTTGCAAATGTGTAGGGACGTTAAGAGGAGATAGGCGTAGCTTACAAGCAAGCTCTCCAATTGGGGGATACCGTAAAATTCCGAAAATAAGCCCCTCCATGTATAAGCTCCTCCAAACATACGGCCCCAAACTCGTAACGCAAAAAACCCTCCGTTAAATCGCCCTTCCAAACGGGGGCTTGTACTTGGAAATTGCCCTCAAATACAAAGTAAAATAAAGGAAAAACGGTAAATTTCCTTCCAACTATAAGGCTAGCCCAATCGATTTTGAAATGCAAATTTCCCTCCCTAGATAAGCCCCTCCGAATATAAGCCCCTCAAAAAGGGCGTTTACAAAATATAAGCCCCGGGGCTTATTTTCGGAATTGTACGGTATTGTCAGAAGTCAGGCGCGAGTGGCACGCGAGATCAGAGGAGCCCCTCGCTTGCGGGTTCTCGCATCGCTCAAAACTGATTAATTATCATCATCATTAATCACTATTGTATTCGTCAACGTCACATCAGCAAACTTTGGGAACCTACGATTGATCTGATAACCAAAAGGTCCGGAAAAAAAAATTCCTTTTAAATACCGATCCCGAATTTCAGATGTCAGAGGTGAAAACTATCTTGTAGCTGAGAAATGGCTTACATTCAGTAGACCGACCTCGTTTTTCTAATTCTATAGTATGTTGATACTGTCCAAAATAATCACGTTCATTCCTGTCTCATGGATTTCATATAGTAACAGTGCTCACGTTGTGGGTGACTCCTCCTAAAATGTATAGGAATAACGTTGCGACAGTTACAAACTTGCAGGAGTGACGATCCCCCGGCCAGGAGATACTCCTACATATGCGCTAGATAGGTATGTGCCGCCCGTTAGGGGATAATTTTTAAGGGTCTCGATCCTGAATAGAGTATTGTTTTTTTTCATTTTTACCCTTGTTGGCATTGTTCCCGTTGTGATCCTTAAATAGGATATCTAAGTTGTATCGGCTTTTCCAGGCTCCAAGATTGTAGCGAGCTTAAGCAACGAGAACGCTGACGTCCCGGACGTCATGAAAGGCAACCCGAAGTTTGATATTTCGGTTGATAAGTTCTTGAAAGAATACTTCTGTCGAAGTCAACGAATCTGAATGCCTCTGTTTTAAATCCCACTGTACAAATTTGCCTAGTCAGAGCACTGGAAGAGGGGAGAAAGGCAGGTTGACATTTTTGACGTCCGGTACGTCAAAATTCTCGTTTCTTACTGGTAAGTTCCCTAGTAATGTACAGAGCCGGTAGTGAAAACTGAGGTAAATACGCGCCGGGTTTTATTTATTTAACATTTTTTTACCTTTTTTCTCTCGTCTTGCTTGTGAGCTATTTGAATATATATAACATAGTGTAACCACTGCTCGCCTCGACTAGCTAATCTGCTAACTGCGGACAGTGGATAAAATTTGCAATAATTAATAAACAGTTAAACAGTTGAGCGAGAGAAGGCACGCGCGTCTTATTTTCGCACGGTAAAAATGTTCCTAACTCACTCAGTTCTAATCTTTTCTCACAGTGCATCCCAACCCTCTCCCACATAGCACATAGCAGCCACTTCTCTACAATGACCATTCAGCCTGTGTAAAGCCTCCCCCTTCCCTCAGAAAAAAATCGGAGAAGGGGTCCCCTCTTCGATTTTTTCTGAGGGGAGGGGGCGGCTGTACACAGGCGCCTAAATACCTTCAAAAATCATCGAGTTTGCAAGTTATTATTGATTTCAATCCAGTAATCATTTATCCTGAATTTTCAGCCGTCTCCTCGAGTCCCAAACTCCCGAAAGAGTCGCAGTCTTTCTCGGAAGTTTGCGACCAGGAGAGACGACTGAAATTCAGGCTAAGAATCATTTGTTAGTGTAGTGCCCTACACAGCCCATTATCTGTGTAATCACGCAACGAGTTGCGTATAGTTAATAGAAGACTAGGCATCATTTAAAAGCTCACAACCAGGTCACAAATGATGACCATTGGGGAGTATGGAGGGTTCCCAATAGGTTTACTCAATCGCGACATTCCAGAGAAAGGGACGGTTTTATCTGATATAGTTGAGATCAGAGCGGAATGGATAGCTCGCACGTTGTTTTTCCGCGCCACTTTCGCTGCTCTTTACTCCTCTTTTAACCGTTTAACTCTAAATATGTGGATGCTAGAAAGGAGTCTCACTTAACATGTAAATTATAGATTGTAATCTTATTTATATTTAGAAGTTCATAGTGTCAAATTCCGAATTGTATGACGCCATTTGCCTAAGGCTGATCCGGGGGGAGACTTTCATTCAAAGAGACGGGGGGCTTGCCGTCTCACTAAGAGGTGTAAATTACAGGATTTCAGTAAGTTTTGGGTAAAGAAATATCTTCATATTAAAAAGAAACAACAAAGAAATATCCTTTAACTAAATTGATATCTAGGTAGCTGTTAGAGATGCCTATGTTGTCAGAGGTTCTTTTATTTTCTACTCTTATTTCCTTTTTTATCTCTCGCTCGTTTTTAGCCATGCTAAATTATTGATGTTGCAATTGACTGTAAATAGTTTCAGTACAGTCAACGTTTGTTCTGTGTAAGTCTCATTTTCGTGTATGCACATTTGATCATATACCTATGCTAAGATACGACTTAGAAGTATTAAATATTATTATTACCAGCTCTTATTTGGCTGGCTGTTCCATAATGTTCTCCTCCATTATGTGTCAAATAAAGACCAGATTGGCCTCCTACAGGGGCTTAATCCTGGGGGTCACCCCCCTCCCCCTCCCCCGGGCGACAATGGATTACTAGAATTTGCGGAAACTCTGAAAGAAAGCGTCCTTCTGTATGCTTGGCTAACAACAAGCTAAGAGAGACTACGGAAGCAAACTGGGACTTCAAAGTGCTAGCTGAACATAATCTCACAAAGAATCATCTTATCTTTTAAGTAAGTAAATCAATGCCTAATTTCTCTTTTCTATCAAACCCTAGGGGATCTTTTCCGAGAAGAGGCCCACCGGAATCATATATTTTATGGAGCATAATTTACTGCAGGCAAATTCTAAGATACTACATGTGTAGTTCCATGTTGTCGCTAAAAGTTCTTCTCATACTCTGAGTATCATAGTACATACATACAGCGAACAAAGAGATCAGACCATATATCAATTGGTCGCTTGCAAGAGGTTAAAAACTATAGAAAATTGTAAAACCCTCAGCACCAAAAAGTGGTCGCGGTCTTTTAGGTATACAGGAGGTGGTCGTTTACTAGAGTTTTCAACTGGCTTTGACGGGAAAACGTTTTGTGTTTTGTATAAGTGGTCGCTTAAGGGAAGTGGTCGCTAATGAGAGTTCGTCGCAAATGGAGGTTCGACTCTATTTGGTTTCCTATATCACGACAATTTTCACAATGAATTGATGCGAAACGAACGCAAGTTTTTTTTAGTTCGATTGCAAGACTACACAAGACTGAAACTTTCAAGCTGGTCTTTCACCACGAGCATTTCTGCAAAAGAGGTCCCAAACGGATGAGCTTAAATCCAGGTTGTATTCACCGCGCTGGCTGTTGTATTTAAACGCCTATGCATTTTGTCTTGTTTTACGCAGTTTGATACTCGAAAGGAAGGGGCATGAAGGTTTACGGTATTGACCTTTTTTTTAAAGCGGTATTTCGGTAATTGTGATTTTAATGTGCGGTATTGCGGTATAATCTAGCCCTTTGGTATGCGGTTTCTTATCCTTCTGGCTAACGGTATTCGGTACAAGAAGATCCTTCATGGTATTTCGGTACCGTTCATTTGCGTTCCTCTGTCTAATGCAGGTCAATATTTGGAAAACTTTACTTTAGACTTAACGGTGAATGATTACCCAATTTATGACAGATAGTCTATTATGGAATTGTTGTTTCATCTAATGACCGGGCTTTTCGATCGTTACACCGATAAATTCGAGGTCTTCTCACGTTTACTCGCAATGGCTGAGGTTGATTTTTGGTGCATACATGCTTGAGATAAACAAACAAGCGGGATGGAGACAACTTAGTTTAAGTAAGCGTGATCAATCACAAATGCGGTTTCAGTATTTCGGTATTTGGCAATTTTTCTTATGGTATTGCGGTATTGGGTACCACCCAATATCCCCAGTCCCCCTCTGAAAGAAGTGAAGTTTTATAACTGTATTTGTTAAAAGAACGTAAGGGTACTTCAAAATAACGATTGTGGTTATGGTTTCAGAGTATTATTAAGTGCTCCTCCGAACTGGCTCTTCAATATTCAGTGCGTTGTAGTTGCGCACGAATGGAATCCGCTTGAGAGTGGGTCTTCTATCTCGGATGAAAAACATCTCGAAAATCAGACACTGCAGTTTCCCTCGGCATTTCTTGAGGATTCTGATTCCACTCGTGCGAAATTCTTTATTGCCAACAAGCAGCCTAGCGAAGACGCGAGGCTGCGAGGCGGTAGGCTAATAAGAATGAATCTCGAATCGATGTAACTAAGGTAATGTGAGGTAACTTTTATGTCGTAATGCAGAGCTTTCGAGCAAACACGTGATACAGAACAGAGATTCCACGAGCCGTGTGCGTGTTTGTGAGGCGATGACCAATCCTTTATTGTAACATAACGTCGTGGTTTGCATGCAATGGCGCTGGCTGAGATAAGAACTGGACGGATTTTAAGAGATAACGCGGACTGGAAGCAGTCTACTGAGTCCCGTGCTTATCCCGTCTTTAACCAATCGTCGGGTGGATTCATTTGCAATGGCCGTTTTTATAGGATAGGATAGGATAGGATAGGATAAGTGCTTTATTATCACCAGAGCGCCTACAGACACATGTTTTTACAACGATAACAAAGATTTTCGTGCAATAATTACAGAGGTGTACATTTGTAAAATTTATACAACTATTAAACAAGGTTATATTTAACGCGTCTATCTCTTTCGCGGAAGCGATCATATACGTATTTAGCCACAATTTTTTGCGTTTTTTCTCCTTGCTTCATACTTATCAACGTTGTAAAGGCAGAGCTTGCAGTCATAGGGTCAAGAATAAGATTAGTTTCCTTTTTTAGCGTATTGAACGGCTCTCTCCTAGGATCCCTATAGGCTATGCAATAGCTTTATAAAGAGGACGCAGTAGCTGTCGCATTTGCCCGCTGGAATTTTTTATTGCCTGCGGCTACGAAAAAATAATAACGCCGCAAAATTTATTGTGTCTTTGAAGACACAATAAATAATTCGGAAGGCTTCATCGGCGCACCATAAATCTCTTTTTTCCTGAAAAGTAGACTTCTTAAGCTTTAAAAAGAGACCAAATAATAATAATGTACGTTGAATATTCGCGGACTTTAATCTCTCTCCAGTCTCGCTCTTTGTTTTCAGCCTCGTTCCCGTTGACTGCTCGAGCGTACTTGAATACGCAAAAATACGTACTGTTTTGCAGTCTAGATTTTTCGAGGATTCTAAGTTCCCCAGAGTAGTCAATCGATAAACATAGGTGGTAATCAAGTGATTTTTATCGATTTTTCATGGTTTTAACGATATATAAGGGAAGTCTGCCATTGTTGTTTTTGGGCACGAGTAAGAAAACACATCCACAAGTAACAACTGATCAGCAAACATGAAAATGAGAAATGTGGAAACTATTACACACACAACTTTCTCTCTAAAACCCTTTCTTTTGTACATAATAATAAAAAAGGTTCGGTTTAATTACATTCAGTTCTCACAGGCAAGTAATCACGAGAAATGCATCCTTAGATAAAGATTTCCTAGCCTAAATTCCACACATTCGTTCGAGTCGGGATTCAGGCGAAAAGATTTTCTTCTATAGATTTCCACTGTTTTCCGATATCATTCGATGAGAATCAGTTGATTGCTAACGATTTTTATCTACTGACTACTCCGGGTCCTCCGGGATGTAACTGCACCCGGATCTACACCGACGTTATTTTGAAAGGGTGCTATATCTAAATCTTGAAAAACTGGGCGCCTACAGATCACCAGGCCAATATAAATAATAGATAAATCGATAAACGAAACGAGTGTGTCATCAATTTCTACCGATTGATCGATACAATCGATATCAATCAAATCAGATTTACCGATTTTTATCGATTGACTACTCCGGGTAAGTTTGCTTGCAAGACCACTAAATTTTACGCAAAATGAACAGGAGGAGATTCTGTTGTTGCCCTATCATGCGCTAAATGCAGATCGCAGGCCGCGTATTGCTGACGCGTGAATTAATTACCACCAAGGCGAACGATGTGCGAAGACCGCGGTCGCGGTATGATGATGTCACGATCACTGCTTTTGTTCATTGCTTGCCTCCTTGGGCTCGAATTTGTCCAGAGCGGAAAAAAAATGCTGCACTAATATGCGCTACATGCAAAAACACGCATCGAATCAAAGCCTCGTGTGCAAACTATCGCTGAACGTGGTTGTTAACCTGAGATCTGGCGTTATTATTATTAATTTTTAATGCTTCTCTGCTTCTTTGGCCCGAGAGGGAAAAAAACAGAGATAAAGGGAAAGGGCATGATCGCAGGTTACGTGGTCTTAGAACGAGGCAATCCGCAACTGAAGAACGGCGACAAGTAGAGACAGGAAAACTGAGGAAACTTTTGAACACTTATTAAAGTACTCATGTTTTTTTCAGTAAAACCTATATAATAAAACATTTTGTAAAACAAACATTTAGGTTTTATTGCAAAGTATCCCAGGGGGAATAAAATAATTCTTTTTTTATGGAGATTTGCAAATGGTGGGAAGAAGTCGCCACCTCTTAAACGGATGACCGCAGAAACGGACCCCACCTGTAAGACGAATACCCAAGAAAACTCACTCTACCGTCTACACAAAACAACTATTCTCCTGGCATTTGGACAGCTAACATGGCGAGCTGAAGACACCTGTTTTGGAGAGGTACTCCGTGCCCCACATAGAGCCACACCCTGCAACTACCCTAACAAGTTTCCGAGCGCATGGCACAGTTTTCTAAATGTAAGAGTGCATATGATTAAATTACGTCCTTTTCGTTAGGTTCCCTTTTGCAAATGACGATGTACTGAAATAGCACTATCATTTATCTTTTTAGGATGTGATCAGGAAGCAGAGATGAGGTCACTAAAAGCCGAAATCTACAGACGGTTTTCCATAACAGGGAAGCGCCCCATCTACACCCCGAGGAATTCCAAGAGTGGTGTCCTGAAGCTGAGGCACTATCTATATTTTCTATTATTCTGGCAGCCATGACCAATAGCAGGCACTCCAATTGACGACCACAGAAACTAGCATAACATACCATAATGCTCTTTGCTTGTCACCCCCAAATTTTGCATAAGCAGTGTCTTCAGTTTCTCTTGGGAGTTAAAATGGCCCCAAGAGAAACTGAAAACAATGCTTATTCAAAATTTTGGGGTGACAAACAAAGAGCATTATGGTATGTTATGCTTTTTTTTGTAGTGGTCAATGAGCGAATACAGGCAAACAACAACAAGAACAAAAAGGGCTGTAGCAATTATATACAAGCTATGTTATGGCTTGAGTCAACTTTGCAACTCAGCTAGGCTCGAAACGGTGACTGGCCTGCACAATTCTACTCCAGACAAGTTATCTATGAAAGACCCCTCCGCCCCGAAAAAAAAATGCTACCATATACGGAAGCATCCCCTGCACCAGAATCTTAACTACAGTCCTCTTCGGCAGCAGCTCACTCAGACCACAGCTATACTCTCTTTTATCACTGAATGTGGATCTGCATGAAAAGGAAAATGCAATTGCCAACTCTGATCGGCCCGCTGTTCCTTCTTTACTGCCATCTACACTAAACTGTTTCCAAAAAGCAAACTTGCTAAGAATCCCAAGCCTTGGCATAAAACCCTAATTTTGGAGCTAGTCTATGGGAAAGGACACTGTTAAAGTTAAAAACATTTCCTTACAGAAATAAAGTATCAAACCCTCCTAAATCTTTTGGATAATTACTTGGCCCTGGTTCTATCTATATAAAGAGTAACTTTCAAACTCAATCATTTCTCTGAATATGCCATTGTGAGAATCTGGACCATGTTCTTGTGCCTCTAAAGACACTATAATAAGGGTCTGTTGGTGTGGGTATCAATGTGTTCATACGGGGGAATCAATAATCCAACTCTCTTTGAGATGTACAGTTAAGATCTCAACTTATTATTTTTGACAAAAACCCTGTAAAAGATGCCCACAGTATTATTCGTTCAAAAACTAACCCTGACGACTCAGTGGAATTACTAATAACAAATGCCAAGGGTGCTTGAATCAAAACACGTGATCACTCAAGTGAAATTTCAGGAACACCTTCACGGATGCCTTCAGTTTAATTGTCACACTATTAGCTTGTCAACCTTAACCCTCAAAGTCCCAAGAGTGACTAACATCAGTTTTCTTCTGACAATATCAATGGTTGTAGCGAAAACGAACACCCGAAACGCAGACCCGGAAACGAAGGCCTCCCCCCCCCCCTCCACTTTTTTTCTTATTTTATTTTATTCGGACTCCAATTCGCCGACGATTTAACGCTGCTTTATATTTTTTAATTATTGCTAATATTTGCCCGCTGCTCCCCTGCTGTTCTCATTCTATCCACCATTAAAGAGCGCCAACGTACAGTTGAATCCCGATAACTCGAAGCTCCACAGACTTTCAAAAAGTCGTTCGTCGGATTTCATATGGCGCGGGACGAAGGACGACCTCTCGCGACTTCGTTGCTCGTTGCTACCCAGGAGAAATTGGAAACAATGGTTATACAAAATTTTGGGGCATAATTTATAAACAAGTGCATTATGGTAAATGTGAAAATGGTGAATAGGTAAAATCGTTGCTCGTTGACACTTAGCGATAGCTATAACTAGTTTAATTCTTATTTGTCCATTTTCACGCTTAAATTTTAATTTACATACACTTGTCGCACTTTCTTTTTCTATATATATTTCCACGAATCAAGTTAATTACTTATCTTTTGATAATAAGAGCTGAAAGCAGCGACGCTTTTGAGCCACGGACGTCAACCGGAAGTGGAGTTTTTGCACTCTTGAGCCGTAATTTTGGACAAATTTTTGGTCGAATAGTCTCTATAGGAGTAAAGGCACTTAGCAATACAAATTTGGTGGCGTAAAGGCATATTAGAGGAGAAAAAGGCTCACTTCCGAACGAGCTTAAACTCCCTAATGATGACATGAAGTCATCGAAACGTCTTGATCAAGATTCTTTTATATCATTGATTTTTGTTTTAAATTTTTTTTTTCCTTTCAGGGCCTAAATATTGGATCCCCCACCCATGGCTCATCCACATTCCCCAGATCAAGCGATGTATCCACCGGCGTACCCCCCGGGTCAATATCCAGCGGTAACTCAACAACCGGCACCGTATGCACAACAGACTAGCAATACCACTGTAGTGGTGAATCAACAGCCAGTTGTGGTGGAAAAGGCACAACGGAATTGGAGCACTGGACTGTGTGGTTGCTTTGAGGACTGTGGCTCTCGTAAGTATTCTTTAAGCGGCACTCAAATGAGTTACTGTGGTGTTGATAATAGTTATAACAACTTTATTTATTAAGCGTCAGTATTTCTTGCTCGAATGTACTCATTGAGGACAGTATTTTCACGTCTCCTAATGGATACGGCTCCGCCATTTTTACGTGGTCATCCTAGTCACGAGAAGCGGTTTATCCGTTTCCAAACCATAGACAATACCTTCTTACTCAGTTTTCTTAAGTCCCCAAGTATTGGTCCGGATCCGGAAATCGAAACCGCGACCTCCCGCTCTGCAGACAGCGCTCTTCCACCTGAGCTAACCAAGCCACGTTTATTTCATTTTGTTTGTGTTTCAAGTGTTTACGGGCCTTTGCTGTCCTTTCTTCCTGCTGACCGATGTTTCGTCCAGGATGGGCGAAGGATGTTGCTTTCCTTGTTGTTGCCCAGGTGCACTGTTGGGACTCAGGATCAAGCTAAGGGTGCAGGAGAATATTCAGGTATTCGAGAGGTTTCAAGAGCTTAAAGAACAACCTCGTTCTAGGGGACGAGTTTCAGTTCTTTAAGGAGCTTTGTCCCACATTCAATAAAAAGATGCCACCAAAATGAATTGAATGAAGTATGAAAATAACCAATCCATCAAAACAGTAAAAGAACATCTAAATAACACTGAAGAAAACCTTATTACGGCACCCACTTGTTAAGCACTGTGCAAACCTGAGAAACCAACTTATTAAGCCCTAAATCTTATGTTTGAGGCTTCAAGGCGCTCTAGTGAAGTGTGTTCTCGAAGCTTATGTGATTATTACATCACGGGAGCAGTCTGATTTAGCCACTACTGCAAAATTGTGGCAGTATAACTTTTCTTTGATATATATATTTGTTAATTATCGCCTCGACCACACCTTTAGACTTAAAAAGAACCTCTTTCACTTTGAAAGGAGGTAATGAGGGCCAATTTTCGTGAAGAAACCAAAAACTAGTTATTAAGTTTTTCACCATTTTCTGTATCAACGGACAGAGTTCCCTATAAGAGAATAAAGAAACAATACCAAAAAGTTGCGTCTACAACTGCGATGATGGTCTTTCATTTAATTCTTCACCCCACATTTCTTGTATGTGATTTTCATATAATCATTATTTTAATACCAAAAACAGGATAATTCACCCATGACTGACTTCATTTCATCCAATTGCAGGGCTCCCTTTTTGACGATTATTGTGTGGTTCAGTGTTGTCCACTTTGTGTTCTCTGTCAGCTGGCCCGTGAACTTAATCATGTGCAACGCCGCGGTTAACTCCTACCAAGCTTATATCTATAAGAAACGCCAGCTTTGTTTGCAAGAATTATTGTCTCCATGGAAAGACAATCGCGGGATTTAGAGTAGTAAGGTCGTTTCTCGTTCAGTTTTCTATGTTTTTGTAGAAGATGTTGCGGTAATGTCATGCTGTATAGTGAGTATAGCTATTAGAGCTAAAATTGCAGTGAGTAAAACAAAAAGTTGACAATTGCTTTTGTTTGTATTTTCTCTATAACAGAAAAGCGTAGACTCAGTATCCGTTGTCGTGCACAGTACTCTGTGGCTTCGCTCTTCAACTGCAATAAGCTATGTTCACACCAGTCCCATTTCATTTCCGTTCACACGGGATTGATGTGTATCCATTTAGTATGGAAAGTGGACGCACGGAATCCGTCAACGCTATGCAAATGTCTGGAGAAAAATGTCTTTTAGATACCGAATTTCAGAAATCAGAGGTGAAAATTAACTTGTAGCTGAGAAATGGCTTACATTCAGTAGACCGACCTCATTTTTCTAATTCTGTAGTATGATGAAACTATCTAAAATAATCACGTTCATTCCTGTCTCATGGATTTTATATAGTAACAGTGATCACGTTGTGGGTGACTCCTCTTGAAATGTATAGAAATAACGTTGCGACAGTTACAAACTTGCAGGAGTGACCATCCCCCAGGAGATAATAATAATAATAATAATAATAATAATAATAATAATAATAATAATATATAGCGCTATTCAGCTACTCTTTCATAGCGCTTTACAATGATCAGATTAACGTAGAACCTAAAAGCTAAAAAATATAATAAAATACCGAGATAAATTAGTTACAAAGCTTAAAAAATATATATACATTATACAAAAAATGAAAGTTAAAAATCTAAGGTCTAAAAGTACTAAGATAAAATTACAGATAATGAAAGAAAAAAAAAAAAAGAAAGGAAGAAAAACGTGTATTAAAAATAAAAGTTAAAAACCATAGGCTTCTTTAAAAAGATAAGTCTTCAAATATTTTTTAAAAACAACGATTGATGGAGATTTACGAATGCTAAGAAGCAAGTTATTCCATTGCCTTGGCGCAGCAATGCTGAACGCCCGATCTCCATAAGTCTTTAGTTTAGCCAGTGGCACAGTGAGCATTTCTTGCCCACCGAAGCGTAAAGACCTAGAGCACTTACGATGGCTCAGCAGACTAGAAATGTAAGAGGGTGCTTTTCCATTCAGTGCTTTATAGACTAATAACAGGAGCTCAAAAATAGTACGTGAATGTACGGGGAGCCAGTGTAGATTGAACATTATTGGGGTAATCGAATCATACTTCCTTGTTAACGTGACAATGCGAGCTGCCGTATTCTGAACACGCTGTAATCTACAAACTAAGTATTTTGGAATACCATATAGAAGTGAGTTACAGTAGTCAAGCTTAGAACTAATCATACTCCTACACATGCGCTAGATAGGTATGTGCCGCCCGTTAGGGAATAATTTTTGAGGGTCTCCATCCTGAATAGAGTACTGTTTTTTTCATTTTTACCCTTGTTGGCATTGTTCCCGTTGTGATCCTTAAATAGGATATCTAAATTGTATCGGCTTTTCCAGGCTCCAAGATGGTAGCGAGCTTAAGCAACGAGAACGCTGACGTCCCGGACGTCATGAAAGGCAACCCAAAGTTTGATATTTCGCTTCATAAGTTCTTGAAAAAATGCTTCTGTCGAAGACAACGAATCTGAATGCCTTTGTTTTAACTCCCACTGTACAAATTTGCCTAGTCAGAACCGGCACTGGAAGAGAGAAAAAAAGCAGGTTGACATTTTTGACGTCCGGTACGTCAAAAATCTCGTTTCTTACTGGTAAGTTCCCTAGTAAAGTACAGAGCCGGTAGTGAAAACTGAGGCACATACGCGCCGGGTTTTATTTATTTAACATTTTTTACATTTTTTTTCTAGTCTTGCTTGTAAGCTATTTGTATATATAGAACATAGAATAACCACTGCTCTCCTCGACCAGCTAATCTGCTAACTGCGGGCAGTGGATATTGCTTGCTCTAAAATTTGTAATAATTAATAAACAGTTAAACAGTTGAACGAGAGAAGGCACGCGCGTCTTATTTTCGCACGGTAAAAATGTTCCTAACCCACTCAGTTCTAATCTTTTCTCACAGTGCATCCCAACTCGCCCACATAGCACATAGCAGCCACTTCTCTGCAATGACCATTCTCCTCTATTTCCAAGGTCTACTATGCAAAGTGCTCTCTAGCTAGCCTGTGTATAGCCTTCCCCTTCCCTCGGAAAAAAAATCGGAGTAGGAGCCCCCTCTTCGATTTTTTCCGAGGGGAGGGGGTGGCTGTACACAGGTTAAATGCCTTCAAAAATCATAGAGTTTGCAAGTTATTGATGGCAATCCAGTAATCATTTACATCCTGAATTTTCAGCCGTCTCCTCGAGTCCCAAACTCCCGAAAGAGTCGCCGTCTTTCTCGGGAGTTTACCACCTGGAGAGACGACTGAAATTCAGGCTAAGAATAATTTATTACTGTAGTGTCCAACACAGCCCATCTTTTGTGTAATTATGCAACGAGTTGCGTATAGCTAATAGAAGACTAGGCATCATTTAAAAGCTCACAACCAGGTCACAAATGATGACCATTGGGGAGTATAGAGGGTTCTCAATAGGTTTTCTCAGTCGCGACATTCCAGACAAAGCGACGGTTTTATCTGATACTGAGTTGAGATCAGAGCGGAATGGATACCTTGCACGCTGTTTTTCCGCGCCATTTTAGCTGTCCTTTACTCCTCTATTAACCGTTTAACTCTAAATATGTGGATCCTAGAAAGGAGTCTCACCATGTAAATTATAGATTGTAATCTTATTTATATTTAGAAGTTCAAAGTGTCAAATTCCTGAATTGTATGACGCCATTTGCCTAAGGCTGATCGAGGGGGTTACTTCCATTCAAAGAGACGGGGAGCCTGCCGTCTCACTAAGAGGTGTAAATTGCAGAATTTCAGCAAGCTTTGCGTAAAAGAATATCTTCATATAAAAAAGAAACAACAAAGAAATATCCTTTAACTAAATTAATATCAGTGTAGCTGTTAGAGAAGCCTACGTTGACTTTGTTTAAGTTTTCAGAGGTTCTTTTATTTTCTACTCTTATTTCCTTTTTTATCTCTTGCTCGTTTTTAGCCATGCTAAATTATTGATGTTATAATTGACTGTAAATAGTTTCAGTACAGTAGATGGTATAACTTTTGTTCTGTGTAAGTCTCATTTTCGTGTATGCACATTTGATCATATACCTATGCTAAAATACGACTTAGAAGTATTAAATATCATTATTACCAGCTCTTATTTGGCCGGCTGTTCCATAATGTTCTCCTCCATTATTTGTCAAATAAAGACCAGATTGGCCTCCTACAGTGGCTTAATCCTGAGGGTCACCCCCCTACCCCGGGCGACAATGGATTACTAGGAATTTGCGGGAACTCTGAAAGAAAGCGTCCTTCTGTATGCTTGGCTAACAACAAGCTAAGAGAGACTGCGGAACCAAACTGGGACTTCAAAGTGCTAGCTGAACATAATCTCACAAACAAATCATCTTATATTTTAAGTAAGTAAATCAATGCCTAATTTCTCTTTTCTATCAAACCACAGGGGATCTTTTCCGAGAAGAGGCCCACCGGAATCATATACTCTATGGAGAATAATTTACTGCAGGCAAATTCTAAGATACTACATGTGTAGTTCCAAGTTGTCGCTAAAAGTTCTTCGTATACTCTGAGTATCATAGTACATACATACAGCGAAAAAAGAGATCAGACCACACACCAATTGGTCGCTTGCAAGAGGTTAAAAACTATAGAAAATTGTAAAACCCTCAGCACCAAAAAGTGGTCGCGGTCTTTTAGGTATACAGGAGGTGGTCGTTTACGAGAGTTTTCAACTGGCTTTGACGGGGAAACGTTTTGTGTTTTGGATAAGTGGTCGCTTAAGGGAAGTGGTCGCTAATGAGAGTTCGTCGCAAATGGAGGTTCGACTCTATTTGGTTTCCTATATCACGACAATTTTCACAATGAATTGATGCGAAACGAACGCAACCTTTTTTTGAGTTCGATTGCAAGACTGCACAAGACTGAAACTTTCAAGCTGGTCTTTCACCACGAGCATTTCTGCAAAAGAGGTCCCAAACGGATGAGCTGAAATCCAGGTTGTATTCACCGCGCTGGCTGTTGTATTTAAACGCCTGTTCATTTTGTTTTGTTTTAAGCAGTTTGATACTCGAAAGGAAGGGGCATGAAGGTTTACGGTATTGACCTTTTTTTTTAAGCGGTATTTCGGTAATTGTGATTTTAATGTGCGGTATTGCGGTATAATCTAGCCCTTTGGTATGCGGTTTCTTATCCTTCTGGCTAACGGTATTCGGTACAAGAAGATCCTTCATGGTATTTCGGTACTGTTCATTTGCGTTCCTCTGTCTAATGCAGGTCAATATTTGGAAAACTTTACTTTAGACTTAACGGTGAATGATTACCCAATTTATGACAGATAGTCTATTATGGAATTGTTGTTTCATCTATATGACCGCGCTTTTAGATCGTTACACCGATAAATTCGAGGTCTTCTCACGTTTACTCGCAATGGCTGAGGTTGATTTTTGGCGCATACATGCTTGAGATAAACAAACAAGCGGGATGGATACAACTTAGTTTAAGTAAGCGTGACCAATCATAAATGCGGTTTCTGTATTTCCGTATTTGCCAATTTTTCTTATGGTATTGCGGTATTGGGTACCACCCAATGTCCCCAGTCCCCGTCTAAAAGAAGTGAAGTTTTATAACTGTATTTGTTAAAAGAACGTAAGGATACTTCGAAATAACGATTGTGGTTATGGTTTCAGAGTATTACGCAATAAGTGCTGTTCCAAACTGGCTCTTCGATATTCAATGCGTTGTAATTGTGCACGAATGGAATCCGCTTGAGAGTGGGTCTTCTATCTCGGATGATTAACATCTCGAAAATCAGACACTCCAGTTTCCCTCGGCATTTCTTGAGGGTTCTAATTCCACTCGTGCGAAATTCTTTATTACCAACGAGCAGCCTCGCGAAGACGCGAGGCTGCGAGGCGGTAGGCTAATAAGGCAGTGAGCGAAAGTTCCAACCAAGGCAGAATGAATCTCGAATCGATGTAACTAAGGTAATGTAAAGTAACTTTTATGACGCAATGCAGAGCTTTCGAGCAAACACGTGATACAGAACAGAGATTCCACGAGCCGTGTGCGTGCTTGTGAGGCGATGACCAATCCTTTATTGTAACATAACGTCGTGGTTTGCATGCAATGGCGCTGGCTTAGATAAGAACTAGACGGATTTTAAGAGAGAACGCGGACTGGAAGCAGTCTACTGAGTTCCGTGCTTATCCCGTCTTCAACCAATCGTCGGGTGGATTCATTTGCAATGGCCGTTTTTATAGGATAGGATAGGATAGGATAAGTGCTTTATTATCAACAGAGCGCCTACAGACACATGTGTTTACAACGATAACAAAGATTTTCGTGCAATAATTACAGAGGTGGACATTTGTAAAATTTATACAACTATTGAACAAAGTTATATTTAACGCGTCTATCTCTTTCGCGGAAGCGATCATATACGTATTTAGCCACAATTTTTTGCGTTTTCTCTCCTTGCTTCATACTTATCAACGTTGTAAAGGCAGAGCTTGCAGTCATAGAGTCAAGAATAAGATTAGTTTCCTTTTTTAGCTTATTGAACAGCTCTCTCCTAGGATCCCTATAGGCTATGCAATAGCTTTATATAGAGGACGCAGTAGCTGTCACATTTGCCCGCTGGAATTTTTTATTGCCTGCGGCTACGAAAAAATAATAACGCCGCAAAATTTATTGTGTCTTTGAAGACCTCTTTGAAGCAAAATAATTCGGAAGGCTTCATCGGCGCACCATAAATCTCTTTTTTCCTGAAAAGTAGACTTCTTAAGCTTTAAAAAGAGACCAAATAATAATAATGTACGTTGAATATTCGCGGACTTTAATCTCTCTCCAGTCTCGCTCTTTGTTTTCAGCCTCGTTCCCGTTGACTGCTCGAGCGTACTTGAATACGCAAAAATACGTACTGTTTTGCAGTCTAGATTTTTCGAGGATTCTAAGTTCCCCAGAGTAGTCAATCGATAAAAATAGGTAGTAATCAAGTGATTTTTATCGTTTTTTCATGGTTTTAACGATATATAAGGGAAGTCTGCCATTGTTGTTTTTGGGCACGAGTAAGAAAACACATCCACAAGTAACAACTGATCAGCAAACATGAAAATGAGAAATATGGAAACTATTACACACACAACTTTCTCTCTAAAACCCTTTCTTTTGTACATAATAATAAAAAAGGTTCGGTTTAATTACATTCAGTTCTCACAGGCAAGTAATCACGAGAAATGCATCCTTAGATAAAGATTTCCTAGCCTAAATTCCACACATTCGTTCGAGTCGGGATTCAGGCGAAAAGATTTTCTTCTATAGATTTCCACTGTTTTCCGATATCATTCGATAAGAATCAGTTGATTGCTAACGATTTTTATCTACTGACTACTCCGGGTCCTCCGGGATGTAACTGCACCCGGATCTACACCGACGTTATTTTGAAAGGGTGCTATATCTAAATCTTGAAAAACTGGGCGCCTACAGATCACCAGGCCAATATAAATAATAGATAAATCGATAAACGAAACGAGTGTGTCATCAATTTCTACCGATTGATCGATACAATCGATATCAATCAAATCAGATTTACCGATTTTTATCGATTGACTACTCCGGGTAAGTTTGCTTGCAAGACCACTAAATTTTACCCAAAATGAACAGGAGGAGATTCTGTTGTTGCCCTATCATGCACTAAATGCAGATCGCAGGCCGCGTATTGCTGACGCGTGAATTAATTACCACCAAGGCGAACGGTGAACGAAGACCGCGGTCGCGGTATGATGATGTCACGATCACTGCTTTTGTTCATTACTTGCCTGCTTGGGCTCGAATTTGTCCAGAGCGGAACAAAATGCTACACTAATATACGCTACATGCAAAAACACGCATCGAATCAAAGCCTTGTGTGCAAACTATCGCTGAACGTGGTCGTTAACCTGAGATCTGGCGTTATTATTATTATTTTTTAATGCTTCTCTGCTTCTTTGGCCCGGGAGGAAAAAAAAAAAAGAGATAAAGGGAAAGGGCATGATCGCAGGCTACATGGTCTTAGAACGAGGCAACCAGCGACTGAAGAACGGCGACAAGTAGAGACAGGAAGACTGAGGAAACTTTTGAACACGTATTAAAGTACTCATGTTTTTTCAGTAAAACCTATATAATAAAACATTTTGTAAAACAAACATTTAGGTTTTATTGCAAAGTATTCCAGGGGGAATAAAATAATTCTTTTTTTATGGAGATTTGCAAATGGTGGGAAGAAGTCGCCACCTCTTAAACGGATGACCGCAGAAACGGACCCCACCTGTAAGACGAGTACCCAAGAAAACTCACTCTACCGTCTACACAAAACAATTATTCTCCTGGCATTTGGACAGCTAACATGGCCAGTTGAAGACACCTGTTTTGGAGAGGTACTCCGTACCCCACATAGAGCCACACCCTGCAACTACCCTAACAAGTTTCCGAGCGCATGGCACAGTTATCCAAATGTAAGAGTGCATATGATTAAATTACGTCCTTTTCGTTAGGTTCCCTTTCGCAAATAACGATGTACTGAAATTGCACTATCATTTATCTTTTTAGGATGTGATCTGGAAGCAGAGATGAGGTCACTAAAAGCCGAAATGTACAGACGGTTTTCCATAACAGGGAAGCACCCCATCTACACCCCGAGGAATTCCAAGAGTTGTGTGCTGAAGCTGAGGCACTATCTATATTTTCTATTATTCTGGCAGCCATGGCCAATAGCAGGCACTCCAATTGACGACCACATAAACTAGCATAACATACCATAATGCTCTTTGCTTGTCATCCCCAAATTTTGCATAAGCAGTGTCTTCAGTTTCTCTTGGGAGTTAAAATGGCCCCAAGAGAAACTGAAAACAATACTTATTCAAAATTTTGGGGTGACAAACAAAGAGCATTATGGTATGTTATGCTTTTTTTTATTGGTCAATGAGCGAATACAGGCAAACAACAACAAGAACAAAAAGGGCTGTAGCAATTATATACAAGCTATGTTATGGCTTGAGTCAACTTTGCAACTCAGCTAGGCTCGAAACGGTGACTGGCCTGCACAATTCTACTCCAGAAAAGTTATCTATGAAAGAACCCTCCGGCCCCTCCCCCCCCCCCCCCCCAAAAAAAATGCTACTATATACGGAAGCATCCCCTGCACCAGAATCTTAACTACAATCCTCTTCGGAAGCAGCTCACTCAGACCACAGCTATACTCTCTTTTATCACTGGATGTGGATCTGCATGAAAAAGAAAATGCAATTGCCAACTCTGATCAGCCCGCTGTTCCTTCTTTACTGCCATCTACACTAAACTGTTTCCAAAAAGCAAACTTGCTAAGAACCCCAAGCCTTGGCATAAAACCCTAATTTTGGAGCTAGTCTATGGGGAAGGACACTGTTAAAGTTAACAACATTTCCTTACAGATATAGAGTATCAAACCCTCTTGAATCTTTTGGATAATTACTTGGCCCTGGTTCTATCTATATAAAGAGTAACTTTCAAACTCAATCATTTCTCTGAATATGCCATTGTGAGAATCTGGCCCATGTTCTTGTGTCTCTAAAGACACACTATAATAAGGGACTGTTGGTGTGGCTATCAATGTGTGCATACTGGGGAATCAATAATCCAACTCTCTTTGAGATGTAAAGTTAAGATCTCACCTTATTATTTTTGACAAAAAACCCTGTAAAAGATGCCACAGTATTATTCGTTCAAAAACTAACCCTTATGACTTAGTGGAATTACTAATAGCAAATGCCAAGGGTGCTCGAATCGAAACACATGATCACTGAAGTGAAATTTCAGGAACACCTTCACGGATGCCTTCAGTTTGATTGTCACACAATCAGCTTGTCAACCTTAACCCTCAAAGTCCCAAGAGTGACTAACATCAGTTTTCTTCTGACAATATCAGTGGTTGTAGCGAAAACGAAGACCCGAAACGCAGACGCGGAAACGAAGGCCTCCCCCCCCCCCCCTCCACTTTTTTTCTCATTTTATTTTATTCGGACTCCGATTCGCGGACGATTTAACACTGCTTTATATTTTTTAATTATTGCTAATATTTGCCCGCTTCTCCCCTACTGTCCTCATTCTATCCACCATTAAAGAGCGCCGACGTACAGTTGAATCCCGATAACTCGAACCCCCACTAACATCGCCCGACCGACCAATTTTTTTCGAAAGGTAAAAAAAAAAAAATTCCAGATCACTAGTCAAAAAAGCAAGTACTTTAATTAATTTACAAGCACACGATCTTGTTTTATTAACAACAATTGGTATGATGTGATGTCCTCGTCTTGGTTTTTGTTTACTTGAAATGAAATCTCCTCCTGTTTGGCAAAAAAGTCGCAAAATGACCTGTGCGCAACGTCGTCTCGAAAAATATGCTATGTAAAGTCGGGTAGTTTATGCAGTAGAACAGTTTACTTCACTATTTTTAAGCCGGTAATTCTCTCTTATACATTTCTAAATAGATTGCACAGCAAAGCGTATTCACCATTTTCACATAGACTATAATGGACCTTGTTTAGCCCCCAAAATTTTACATAACCATTGTATTGGATTTCTCTTGGGTTGACTTTAATACCCAGGAGAAATTGGAAACAATGGTTATACAAAATTTTGGGGCATAAACAAGGTGCATTATGGTTTATGTGAAAATGGTGAATAGGTAAAATCGTTGCTCGTTGACACTTAGCGATAGCTATAACTAGTTTAATTCCTATTTGTCCATTTTCATGCTTAAATTTTAATTTACATGCACTTGTCGCACTTTCTTTTTCTATATATATTTCCACGAATCAAGTTAGTTGCTTATTTTTGATAATAAGAGCTTAAAGCAGCGACGTTTTTGAGCCACGGACGTCAACCGGAAGCGGAGTTTTTGCACTCTTGAGCCTTGATTTTGAGCAAATGTTTGGTCGAATCGTCTCTATAGGAGTAAAGACACTTAGCAATACAAATTTGGTAGCGTTAATGCATATTATAAAGGAAATAAAGGGAGATGTAAAGAATCAACCATAAGAGGACACAGAAAAAACTGAGCTCCAGATGGGATTCGAACCCACGACCCTCCGTGTTCTAGATCCGATGCTCTAACCTCTGAGCTACTGAGGACTCGTTGGCGAGCAAGGGTCATTTTTGTGGGTTGGACTTGCGAACCGCATCTCGCATTCACACAGTCCATGACACGCACCACATTAGGGCTTAACTGTATCACAGAGTCACATTAATAGTAAGAAATGTCTCACCCATGAATATTAATATCAGTGGCATAGGTTGGTTGGTTGGAGGCTCGTTCATGGGTAAGACACTTCTTACTATTAATGTGACTGTGTGATACAATTAAGCCTTAATGTGTTGCTTGTGATGGACTGTGTGACTGTGAGATGCGGTTCGCAAGTCCAACCCACAAAAATGACCCTTGCTCGCCAACGAGTCCTCAGTAGCTCAGAGGTTAGAGCATCCGATCTAGAACACGGAGGGTCGTGGGTTCGAATCCCACCTAGGGCTCAGAATTTTTTCTGTGTCCTCTTATGGTTGATTCTTTACATCTCCCTTTATTTCCTTTATAATATTAATATCAGTGGCATAGGTTAAGGTATATTAGAGGAGAAAAAGGCTCACTTCCGAACGAGTTTAAACTCCCTAATGATGACACGAAGCCATCGAAACGTCAAGTTTCTTTTATATCGTCGATTTTTGTTTTAAAATAACTTTGCCTTTCAGAGCCTAATGATGGATCCTCCACCCACTGTACCACCCACGGCTCAACCGTATTCCCCAGAGCAAGCGATGTATCCACCGGCGTACCCCCCGGCGTACCCCCCGGGTCAATATCCAGCGGTAACTCAACAACCGGCACCGTACGTACAACAGACTAGCAATACCACTGTAGTGTTGAATCAGCAACCAGCAGTGGTTCAAAAGGCACAACGGAATTGGAGCACTGGACTGTGTGGTTGCTTTGAGGACTGTGGCTCTCGTAAGTATTCTTTAAGCGGCACTCAAATGAGTTAATGTGGCGTTGATAATAGTTATAACAACTTCATATATTTAGCGTCAGTATTTCTTGCTCGAATGTACTCATTGAGGACAATATTTTCACGTCTCCTAATAGATACGACTCCGCCATTTTTACGTGGTCATCCTAGTCACGTGAAGCGGTTTATCTGTTTCCAAACCATAAGCAACACCTTCTTACTCAGTTTTCTTAAGACCCTGAGTATTGGTCCGGATCCGGAAATCGAACCCGCGACTTCCCGCTCTGCAGACAAGCGCTCTGCCACCTGAGCTAACCCAGCCACGTTTATTTCATTTTGTTTGTGTTTCAAGTGTTTATGGGCCTTTGCTGTCCTTTCTTCCTGCTGACCGATGTTTCGTCCAGGATGGGTGAAGGATGTTGCTTTCCTTGTTGTTGCCCAGGTTCACTGTTGGGACTCAGGATCAAGCTAAGAGTGCAGGAGAATATTCAGGTATTCGAGAAGTTTCAAGAGCTTAAGGAGCTTTGTCCCACATTTATGACTAAAGTTAAATCAAGCCATTTAATAAAAAGATGCCACCAAAATGAAATGAATGAAGTATGAAAATAACCAATCTATCAAAACAGTAAAATAACATTTAAATAACACTGCAGAAAACCTTTTTACGGCACCCACTTGTTAAGGACTGTGCAAACCTGAGAAACCAACTTATTAAACCCTAAATCTTATGTTTGAGGCTTCAAGGCGCTCTAGTGAAGTGTGTTCTCGAAGCTTATATGATTATTACATTACTCGGGAGCAGTCCTGATTTAGCCACTACTGCAAAATTGTGGCAGTATAACTTTCCTTTAATATATATTTGTTAATTATCTCCTCGACCACACCTTTATTCTAAAAAAGAACCTTTCACTTTGAAAGGAGGTAATGAGGGCCAATTTTCGTGAAGAGTTTTCTATAAAATAATAAAGAAAGAATACCAAAAAGTTGCGTCTACAACTGCGATGATGGTCTTTCATTTAATTCTTTATCCCACATTTCTTGTATGTGATTTTCATATAATCATTATTTTAATACCAGAAACAGGATAATTCACCCATGACTGACTTCATTTCATCCAATTGCAGGGCTCCCTTTTTGACGATTATTGTGTGGTTCAATGTTGTCCACTTTGTGTTCTCTGTCAGCTGGCCCGTGAACTTAATCATGTGCAACGCCGCGGTTAACTCCTACCAAGCTGATATCTATAAGAAACGCCAGCTTTGTTTTCAAGAGTTACCGTCTCCATGGAAAGAAAATTGCGGGATTTAGAGTAGTTAGGGCGTTTCTCGTTCAGTTTTTTATGTTTTTGTAGAAGATGCTGGGGTAGCATAATGCTATGCTGTATAGTGAGTATAGCTAGTAGAGCTGAGATTGCAGCGAGTAAAACAAAAAGTTCACAACTGCTTTCGTTTGTATTTCGTCTATAACAGAAAAGCACAGACTCGGTACCCTTTATCGTGCACATAGCCTGCGTAGCGAGAGTTTCCATTTAGTTTTGGAGGAAAGAAAGACAGAGGAAAGGGATTTTCGGCTTTGACGGAGCGAGAAATGGAACGAGAGTAAAAACATGCGCCATTTTTCGCACGGTCTTTGACTCTTGTTCCTCGTTCTTTGCCCCGAAACAGCACGGAAACGCTTGCGACGGAGGCTATCGTGCACAGTGACTCTGTGGCTTCGTTCGCTCTTCAACTGCAATAGGCTATGGTCACACCAGTCTCATTTCATTACCGTTTACACGAGAACGATGTGTATCCGTTTACATGGAACGTGAGTAAATGCCCAGCTCCACTAGAAACAAATCATCTGTTTACACTCAACTACAAAAGGAAAGCGATTTAATGAGGGTTTCTATCAATTGTGTGTTGGTTAGTTTTTGTTTTTCCCTTGAAAATAGTGCCATTTTTCGGTTTTGAGTATCGATCAATTTTCGTTTGTCTCGATTTTAAATAGGGTAAGAGTCTAAGACTTTGGGCGGCAGCCAATCAGCAAACAAATCAATTTTACAAAGACCAAGCACGCATCTGCTACCCTTCCCAAAGAGATTGATTTACAACTGCAATGTATGCTGTACAGTGGTCTCCTTCGCGGTAACCTGAGATCAGGCGTTATTTTATTTATTTATTTTTTGCTTCTTTGTTTCTTTGGCTCGAGAGGGGAAAAAAAATAACGCCTGATACATTCATTTAACGAGCCGTTAACCGCCCCCTTATTTACATAATCTAAAGTCTCCTTGACCTGTCATGTTATTAGCCAATAAGCGTTTACCAAACGGGAATCAAATTTTGGCGCGAATAATGTCTCTTTTGAAATCTAAAAATTTTTAAGTACGTCCATGTTCAGATAGCGCTTCCTAAAAAAAAATTTTAATGTGTTGTTTTTGTGATGAAATACTGCTAGCTGGAGCTGCCGTACCTTTATTTAACAGCCAAAAATAACAAAAAATTTACTGGTTAAAGGTCGTTCACTTCGTTCTGTGCCGAAAGCAGTAAAAAAAAATTAGGCTGAAGCACCATATTTTACCAACTGAAACGTGTTGTGAAAGCGAAGATCACTTAGAATAATTCGCAGGTTTCTGAAGGAGGAATTACAGTCAAACCAGGTCAAGACTCCCCCGTGGGGGGTACTCCCGCGAATTTTGGATAGGGGTGTGCCGCGAAGGTTCGTGAACCCTAACCCTATTTAAGGACTAAGAAAGCGAAAACTCATACCCTCTTTAAGGCCCAAAGCCGAAAAATGACACCCTATTCAAGGAAAGAACAAAATTATTCATAGCATGGAAAGGAAAACTCTATTTCTCCTCTGTAACATTGGATGTATAGCATCAGGCATAAAATACTAGAATACTTAAACGGATACATCAAGTTTAAAAGAAACCGTTCGTTTAGGCGGGCATTTTCACACTACAGTATTAGATAATACAGTGGAACCCCGCCTTACGACCACCCCGTTTATAAGACCACCTCGTTATTACGACCATATTCTTTCAAACCAAACGTAACAACCATTGAGTCGTTTTATTATTTTAAAGACCCCGTTAATGTGACCACCTAAGTTATTACGACCAGGATTTTATGGCCCAACGGTGGCCACATTAACGGGGTTCCACTGTACAATTAAGCTACCCTATCTAAGCACCACACCAGGGACACAGAAACAAAAGAGTCAAAAAAGATACCCTATTTAAGGACCGAGAACCTCAAAAACCATACCCTATTCCGCGGCACGTACCTATACAGCCCATATATGGGAGTACCCCCCCACCGGGAAGATTCCATTCATGAATTGATTGTTTGCAAACTGAACCCGTTTGTCGCTTCTGTAACTTGTAGCTGGTATCAAATTGCATTCAAATGATCGGTGAATTTTTGACTGCAACTTTTTAGTATACGATGAGATGGAAAATATTTCAATGGATGAAATTTCTATTCAGGCATTCTTCAAATTCAAGAAAACTGAGCCGGCAGAAATTTTATAACGAACTGGCGTGTGTGTTTTCACCGCTCATTACGCAAGCAAAATGGAGTATGTCTAAATGTCGCCGGTCGCGACTCGCGGGTAGAGGTCGCGGGTGCGGGTGCGGGTGTGGGTAAAGGTCGCCGGTAAACATAAATCACCAAATTTAACATTAAATTGTTAATAAAATAAAGGAAAATTTGATTATCTTTCAAAGAAGATTTGCAATACTTTAAAGCTAACTAAGGGCGATACAAAGGAAAAAGTCACTAAAGAAAAATCCACATGATTAAAACTACATTGGCTTTTTAGAATTGCACTAAGTAACCGAGCTACCTGCGTTTGGGATTTGTTGGGGAGGAGGTTAAAGTACTAATAGAGGAAAGAAAAGTATAAGTGGATATGTGATGACTTGTCTTGGTGGTTGATTCAAAAAACCTTCCGGGGATTTCACCCACTCCCCTACCTTGTACGCCCAAGGGTTTAAGGGTCCTAAGTTGCAATAGTACAAAAATGCAGTTGGTCCTTTGCTGACCTCTATATTACCTATATGTAGCAGCGAAGTGTATTGAAAACGGAGTGTAAGAATTCAGTGCCCGCCTTAAACAGCCGAAACCCTATCGGACTGAAAAACTAACTTTAACTAATACTTCTTTTTTTCTTTTTTCAGCAAATCAAGACAAATACAGTTAATTTTGGTCGCACAAATGCGTAATCTCCCAGTAGGTTTTTTTTATCATTACCATTTTGCGAGTTATCAGTCTTAACTCTTGTTTCCTCCATGCCTAATGCATTTCTATCTTCATTTTTGAGGAAAAATGGAAATCAAAATTTCGTCAAGACCCCCCCTCCCCGCCCCAAGACCTGGAAATGGCAAGTGAAACCAGGGTTTAGCGCCGTGATAGATTAGACAGGAAAGAGTTAGGAATAGCTGTTACATTTAAGAAGACCTTATAATACTTCAATTAGAACTTTTTTTGTTTTTCAACTACGAGCTCTTGAAATTTAATAAAAACCTCCAGCAAGATCTTACAAAGGTGGCTACTTCTTTGAAGTAAGAATTCTCCCCTCCCCTTGAACGACATTCTTGACCATCCCCTATGTTTTCTCTCTCCTTCTTGACCCCTTCTTTATTCAGTGTAGGGGTCCGCAGTGTCAGCTTATGTGTCTTGTTTACTTAAAAGAAATGGTTTTTACCCTATGTAGACACAATTTGGTTCATCGAAAATACAGCTTTGACTTTTTTTTTTTGCACATAATGAGACTTGCGCGTACTTAATTCCTCACCAAAAGGTATGAATTGAGAGTTGTCATTCGTCGTTCTAACCTGAGATCAGGCTCTATTTTCGTTTCGCTTTGTAAATAACATTCCGGCGGGCATGGCGAAACGAAAAGAGAGAATGTATGAGAACCGCTCAAATTGGGCCTGATCTCAGGTTATCGTCGTTCGTGCTCAATTTTGGCTCAGTAGCACGAAAGAATTTGCCATCCTGATAAATCGAATTTTTCCCTAGCCTCCCCGCAGACGTCCTTTGAGGTTCGTTTGTCACGCATTTATTTCTCCCCACGGTCCGTGGGGGAGAAATGAATGCGTGACAAACGAACCCCAAAGGACGTCTGCGGGAAGGCTAATTTTTCCCACGTTACTGGCGGCTTGAAAATACTCGTGCACGTGGGTAAACCTTTCATAGTTCTGATTTCACACTGACAAAAAGGAAGAACATTTCCAGGTTTACTTCGATCGATTCTTTATCCTGATGGAGTCCGATAGTTCCGTTGAGTTTTTTGGGGCCATACGATTAGCGCCAGGAGCCCATCAGCTGATGGCACCCAAAATATAACAACACGCAATAACATATGTATTAAGGCGTTTCTTAAAAGGTCTGTTTACAGCATAGCTAAGTTATTATTCAGACTTCTATCGGAAGTTTTACTTACGCTGAAAACGTGTTATATATTGCTGTTCTTTGTCAGTTGTATTCACTTCCTGAAGAAGTCTCAGTAGGAGACGAAACGTGTCGGAGATAAACGAAAAAGCGTACAACTACAATAAGTTTTCCTTAGTGCTGCTAACTAGTCTTCGTTAAAAAATTAAAAAACAAAAATTTTGTTGTTGTTTATTTTATCCTTTGTTAAATTTGGTGATTTATTTGTACCCGCCACACTTACCCGCACCCGCACCCGCACCCGCGACCTCTACCCGCGAGTCGCGACCCGCCACCCGAACGCCTGGAACAGGCGAGCTTGTGTGACTCTTGCCCGAGCCGCAGCGCGAGGGAGACTAGCTGTACAGCGGATATGCAAATGATCCAATATGGCGGTGAGGTCTCGTCGTGTTGATATGTACAGTTGATTCATCTGAATTACCAAGCCCAAAAATCCTGTATGAATTAAAAGATGCAGGCAAGAGCTGTCGTGCTGAAAAGAGATGAAAGTGGTCACAGAATCTGTGAGCTGCGTGAATCGGTAAAGTGCATTCATCAGTGGTAAAATCACAAGTTTTAAGGTTTTAATGGGTGTCTAGAAAACACAGACCTCGAAAACACAGACCACAGACCGCAGACCTCGAAAACACAGACCTAGAAAACACAGACCTAGAAAACTTAAACACAGACATCGAAAACACAGACCTCGCAATTTAAAACGAGTCTTAAGAACTACACATTTGATGAAGACAGTTTACGCATGGCACTTAATTTCCCTATACTTTATGGCTACTGGTGTGCCTAACTTTGCCTTTTTTTTTGGTACATCCAGTTCCATTTTGAGGTTTTCATTCTTTACTCATTCGAGTTCCAGGAGGGATTCTTTAGGGGACGTGGATGGTGGGTTTGGGTTTTTTCGGACGGCTGCCAGGGTCCGTGCCGTCGGCATCCATGGATGCCATAAGCGCAGATAAATTTTCAATGTCGTAGACTTAATCATCTTTGTCTAATTTACTGGCCATAACGACGATAAAAGAAAGGATAAAGGAGGTGCTAGGTAAAAGGAGTGTAGCACAAAGTGTCGCTCGCTGGTGCTTTCGCTTACAAGGAGTCTCAACAATGAACTCAGAAGACAAAGACTACAGACCACAGACCGCAGACCTAGAAAACACAGACCTTGCAATTTAAAATGAGTATTAAGACCTACAAATTTGATGAAAACAGTTTACACATGGCACTTATTTTCCCTATAGTTTATGGCTACTGGTGTGCCGACTTTGCTTTTTTTTTGGTACATCTTGAGTGGCAAATTGTAAGACACCAGTAAATGAACAGCAACAACAACAATGAAAACCACGAAATTGCAGTCTGTCAGCACTTCAACGGCCGCTTTGCCCAGTCTTCAGTCCTGTTTCGATTAACTTATTTGTTACTATTGCGTTACTATAGTAGTGGAAAAACCATGTTCATAGAAGTAAAGTTGTTGTTGTTTTACTATGTTGTAAACAGGAACTGGACTACATCGAAAACATCGCAGCACATCACGCAATCATAGATCCTATAGACCAACAGAGGAAGCCTGACACTGACCACAGACCTAGAAAACGCAGACCTTGAAAACACAGACCTGTTGCCTGTTCTTGTTGCCAGTCCAGCAATAGCTATACATAAACGTCAAACGGCAAAAAAAAGAAAAAGCAAAGTCGGCATGCCAGTAGCCATAAACTATAGGGAAAATATCAGCGCCATGAGTAAACTGTTTTCATCAAATGTGTAGGTCTTAAGACTCATTTTAAATTGCAAGGCCTGTGTTTTCGAGGCCTGTGTTTTCTAAGTCTGTGTTTTCGAGGTCTGCGTTTTCTAGGTCTGTGGTCTGTGGTCTGTGTTTTCGAGGTCTGTGTTTTCTAGACACCCAGGTTTTAATATATAGATTTTATATATGTTGTAGCAGAAACTGGTTGTAGTTAATTTTTTCAGTTATTTTCATTTTTCCATTGTTTTTGGGTATGGTAATGTATGCTAATGAATTTAAAACAAAGGAAAAACAAAAGTTAACTGAAATAAAGAAAATTAACTGCAACATGTACATATACATACATGCAGGCTTGCTTTTTTGTCCCATAGAATAAGATCCACACTCATTATAGTGATTAAGAAAATTACAGTAGGCATAAATACTGGTGAAGCTGTCCATAAAATCTCACAGTGATATTATTAGTTTTCCTCATTCTTGATCGATTTCAGTGGTCAGTTCTATGTTTAGCTGGTGTAGCATGGCGCAGGCGTCGCACGGGCTTGGGGATTGGGAGGTAGGGGGAAAAGGGAGGAGATTGGGGAGAGAGGGAAGGGATATGTGCTATAATATTTCTGTTCATTTCCGCTGCCACTTTCATCTGCAAATTTCTTGATTGGCTGAGCTGTAATGAGTACTCTCTTCTGATTGATGAAACAATGCACTTTGACAATGCAAAAAAAATTGACGTTACACTAAATTAATGCGAATTTTTCAAAAGTTAGGTTTACATGCATTAAATTAATGTGGGTTTTTTGATGAGCATCTTAATTTATTCAACACAAAATTGCTGCATTTACAAAATCTCAACATGCATATTATCTCAAAGAGAAAAAGAAGCATTTAAAGTCATTGTTAGCTATGTAAGTGGCTCTCAGTAGCAAGGAAACATTATCAAGATGAATCAAAAGACATTATGAACTCGATTTTAAAAGAAGAAGTCCTGTCAGATAGTGACCCTGAGGAGTCAATAGACAGGGCTACTGATATTTGCAGGGTCGCGGAGCTGCGAAATTCAGGTAAATCCAGGAAATCCCGCAAAATTTACAACATGAAAAATACCGTGAAATTCAGTAGAAATCTTATCAAATACATGTCTGTACAACATATTTGAAACTTATTTCAGCTATTGGAGCTATTTACTTGCCGTAAATTTGCAAATTTTTCTTGGAACTTCGTCACTGAAACGTGCAAACAATGTCCCGAAACTACCAGGCATAGATCATGTTGCGAAAAACTGGGCACTAGTCCTGATGTTAAAGGGTTTGCCATTGGTTGCTGAAATGTTAGTCACTGTCAACAACAGTCCTTTTCAGGACTACACTCACCCAGACAATCATATTCCACGTCTACATTTGTACTCATGGTATTCATTAATTTATCATAAACCTCATAATACAAACTAGATGAGGTTTTATGCAGAACAGAGCCTACCACTTACTATCTCCAAATTTGGGAAAGAAGTGGTTTTGAGATACAGTTGAACCTGCTGCCATGAGTGGTCACCCTTGAGACCAGAGAAAGTGTTTGCCTTAAATGCAGCATTTTTGTGTCACTGGGATGATGAACAAGTGTCTGCATACAGGATGTGTTCTTCAGAGGAGGCTCAACTGTACCATTCCATTGAATCACTGATAAATAATTGCTTTTCCTTTTGTTCCATTTAAAGTAATAATATAACTTAACCATGCTTTATGTGTCCATTTAATAATATAAATATAGTTCGAGTGCCCTCCACTTGATGAACAGAGTATTGCAGTAAAGATCAAGGCTTGTGGTTTGTCCCTGCCTGACTATAAGGTGAGAATGAATAATCCCATTAAAAATAATTAATTCAAATGTCAGCAACATTCTAATGATACTGATTCAAGTGCTGTTGCATGACCCAGGAGTTAGAGTAGCAAAATTTTTGAAATAGGGGTTCCAGGTTAAGTTTGTATTCTTTTTTTAATTATTATTAATAATTGCATGCCTAAGCCTTTTAGGGAGTCATGAGCACCTAAACTGTCCCGCAGCTGGTCATTGATTCCCTTGGGACCACCCTTAAATGTCCCACTGGTATGTAGAGTGCAGAGGTGGTGTTGTAGCAAGAGCATTTGCCTCCCACAAATGAAGCCTGGGTTTGAATACCAGCATCAATGCCATATATTTGTTGTTGTTCTTTGTTGTTGCTTTGTGAGAATTTTCTCCAGGTACTTCAGTTTCCTCTTTTTTTTTTTGCAAATTCCGATTTCACCTTGAATGCACAAACACTCTCAAACAAGTTCTTGAGAGATCCTAATTGGTTTGATAATGGGTAGAAGTACATTAAATATAAATCTTATATTTTACATTTTTATGAGACTAAGTTTTCAGCTGCAATGGGTGTCTTCAGTTGATGCACCTAAGATTCTCCTCATTTAAGTGTAGAAAGCCATGTGTACACAGGATCCTTGATACACCCATGACTTTTCATTGAGCAACACATTCAGCTCTAGTTGTCCACCATATAGAGATTAAAGTGACTGCTCATTAACAAGATCATGCTTAGAAAAAAGACCTATTAGTAACTTCTGATAAACTGCTAGAAGAGAGTTCCTTACAAATTGTTTGTATTTACTTGTCAAAACAAAAGGAGAAAAATCAAGAATCAGTAAGGGCCTCATTCTTCACAACCCTTCAATTATCAGTTTCAAAATTCTGTTGAAACAATCAAGACACTGATATTTCCTTTAAAGAGGTATGGGACCATCTGGCTCACAAGAATGTGCTTTAATGAAGAGACTATGATCATGCTTACCAGGCTCCTGAAAGGCTTGAAGTCTTTTGTCCATAAATTTGTTTTTTTTAAAAAATAGTTTAAATAATAGTACTTCTATCCTGTTCTAGATTTTAGGGGAATTCAAACTGATAAGCAAAAAAGAACATCCATTTGGAAGAGAAATATCAGGAGTTGTAACAAATGGTAAAAAAAAAATCATCTTTATAAAAAATATATACCGGTAAAAGTAAAATGTGTTATAAAAATGATTTCTTATTTTTTATAAAATTATCTGTTTTTGTCCTATTTCAAGAAAAGGAAGAAAGTATAATATGCAGTGTAAGAATATGTAATTTACACTATCCTTTTTTTCTTTTGTTGTGTTTAGTTGGATCTGCAGTGACAAGAGTGAGCATTGGAGATGAAGTGGCAGGTAGGTGCAGTGGGAATTGAATTGGGAGGACTGTTTACCACCACAGGTAGACCTTCCTCTGTTCGTGTGGCCATTATTGTTATTGAAATTTGAGCATTAATCTTTTCTTCTCAATAGAGGAAATACAGATGAACATTACTGCCAACTCCATTTACTCCATAATACAGATTTGACCCTCAAGGTTCAAGTGAAATTCAAGCGAAAATTAATGCAGTCGTTTGTCACTACACAGGCTATAAAAATCTAGGATCATGTGGGGTCAGTTTGAAAATCTTCAAAGCTTTCTCAAAATGGCGGCAACACCCCCCCCCCCCCACCCCCTCACAGGTAATAAATGACCAGCCTTTAGCATAGTGTATTTCAACCCAGCCACTCTCACAGGAATCAAATCCCACTCTAGGATCCCACTTTGGCTACAAGATGGAGTTATTCTTGGTAGTCCTAAGTTTAGTTCCTCAGTTGAGCTTGTTTGTAGCTAACTGGTTTGCCTCCAGCCAGATGGGATTATTCTTGCTTTTCTTTTTGTGGAACACCAGTATTATTGTGTCACCTAAGTCAGCATGACCAGCCAAAGAAAATTTAATTTAATAATGAAACTAAGCTATAACTGTTGTAGAAAAAGACAATAATTTATTAGACAGGTCCGACATTCCCATGCTCACATCACGACTGTTGCTTCATGACTTATTCTCATTATTCTTATCCAACAGTTGATCTATTTTCCTAAAACACCTTACTTACATTTTCATTGACACTTTGAAAGGGATTTTATGACCTGATACCCATCAATGTCTTCCACCCACACTCAACTGACGTTGTCCTTGTTGACTGTTTGATGAGTATCAGTTTTCTCTCAGTTAAATATCCCAGGAATATATAGTACTCAGGTACATTCTATAATAGAGACAGGGAGGTGTCAATAACCCCATATCATTTATTGAAAGCTTTAAACAGTACAACACATAATTTTTTTGTAACTCTTTTTCTCCCCGTTCCAAATGCAGGACTTCTTCCTTTAGATTCAGCATCAGCTGGCTGTGCAACATTCTGCGTGATGTCACAATATGATGTAGGTTAGTGTCTGAAAGTTAGCATTATTTGTATTATGATGCCTTGTTCTGTGTGTTTTTAGGTTGGGTCAGTGCAAAGTGGTAATTGTCTATAACAATACTGAACATCACAAACGAGTTTCATTTTGCTAGGAATGGCTGGCCAGACCAGTCCAGGAAAAAATTCCACTATTAATCAGGACTAACCTGTTTGGGTTAATTTCAGTTTTATGAGGATCAGTAAAGAACTTTTCAAACTTTTCAAACTTTTCAAACAATGGCTTTGAAATTTCACTAAAATACTTTGCAATAATCAAACTCTGCAGCTTTAAAACCAAAGAGGGCACCTTTTTTATGTTTACATGAGTAAATATAGGGGTATCTCATGAGTAAGAATGGCAAAAAGTGTGATCGCAGAGAGAGATTACTTGCCAACTTTCACTATTGAAAAAACTGAATAGCTGCACCTTAAGCCAGGTATATCAATATGGATTGTAACAGCACTGTAAATCATCATTTTCGTTTATTAAAAAACAAAAAGTGAAAAATACCATTTTTTGGATGCAATTTTTGAAAACATTATATTTCAAAAATGCTCTCTAATGTTATTTCAAACCTTGCAAAGGTCTAGACTATTAACAGTCTAGTGGATTTTAACAGACTATTCCTAGATTTCGAGAAAATTCCCACTCTGTAGATTTCATGTCATCATTATTCTGTTGCTATGGAAATGGCGATGTGAACAAAATATATAGATACTCTAAAATTAAGTTCATTGTTAGATATAGTGTATGAATGGTGTTTCACTTTGTGGCTTTTTTGTAGATGCACTATAGCCATGATCATGGGGCATCACAGGGGTGGATCTAGGGGGAAGGTGCAGGGGGTGCGCGCATCCCCCCGCCCCCTGAGATGACCTGCGGTTTTCTAATACAACTGGTATTCTGCAAAAAAGAAAAAAAAAACTATGTGGTTTATTGGTGTTGAAGTAGAGCAAGAGATGAGTGCACCCTCCTAAAAAAGATCCTGGTTCCGCCCCTGCATCAAACACAAAGGAGTGAGACCTTGGGTGCAAGCCTCTTTCAATAAACTCTGGGATTCTTGATGATTATTCGCTTAATTTTATTTCTTCTTAGTCAGGAAACCTGAAAAAATTGATCACATAGATGCTGCAGGTTGTATTGGAGATGTGGTCAGAGCTTATACAGCACTGCATTATCAAGCTAGAGTGTGTGGTGGAGAGACTGTTCTCATATTCAATGGTGCTTCAGTAAGTGAATGGGATTTGTATTAGAACTCAATATGAAGACCTGCAGGGATTGAAGTAATGGCCGGTCAACGGGAAATGTCATTACAAAGTAGACTCTGTTCAGTCAAATCCTTGGGTGACCGGTCACGCATGTAAAGGGAAAGTAAGTCATAACTTTTGAAGTGAGATAAGGTTAGACATTATTGGCGTTCGTGAAGAAAAATAAAAGGGGAAAAGAAAGATGTGACCAGACCGCAATAACTGTTTTAAATTAAATGATTCACAATGGGGCCGTTTCAATTCCCGGGCGTTGCCGCATGGATTTTACAGTGAAGTGACGGGTAATCCTAGATGAATTGTTGTGCTATGTAATGACTTTGAACTGGCAGCATGTGAATATAACCAAGAGATCATAATAGGACTGTGCAGAGTGGGAGTCTAGGGGCGTTAGCCGGGAAATTTTAATTTCAAAAAAGTTATCTTTAGAAACTATGCGGACCTTGCGGAAACAGTTTTCACATGGTTGCTTTTACGATCACCTTTGAAGGATCCGTGCGCTTTGATTTTCATCGCTTATTCGTTCCGCAATGCTGCTTCACCACTTTCATGTTTCAATTACAATTTCTCATTGTCCCTCCATTTAGGCCGCTATTCTCTGCCTCGCTTTCGCGCACGGAATCACGAAAGCGAGTCTCCCGGAAGTTAACCAGTTTACCGGAAACTGTTTCTGTATGAACTGCATAGTTTCTAAAAATAACTTTTTTTGAAATGAAGACATCCCAAAGGCATGACTGGGAGACTCCCTCTCTGTTCTATTGTGATCTCTTGATATAGCTTAAGAACTGAGGAATGTGACTGAAGTGAGAGTTGCATGCACAAATGCAATATTCTAATCATTTGTTTTTTCGATTAAGTGAAACTTTGCAGTTGTCCCTAAGGGGCCACTGTTCCGTGTTTTCCATGCTTGCAGTATTCAGTGCAGTGCTTCGTTAAGAACTTAGTAAAATCCAAAATGCCGATCAACGGCATCATCAGATCGGCGAAAGCTTGGATTTTGGCTTTTACTTTTTTTAAAACAGCAGTTTAAGGCCTCACTAGAGTAGTTTTAAATTTTCAGTTACGCTGCTAACATGAACACTTAGTAAAATTGTTTCACGATTTTTAAAACATCATGCGTGGGTGGCGTGATAATTATTTGTGCGGCTAAATCCGAGTTGTGTACGAGCAAAAATAGGTTTGGCCAGACAATTTGACCGGCTCCAGCTGTAAAATTATTCCAAGCCTCGATATGAACCTCAGGGCTGCTGATGCTTAGGTTTTGAGAAACTGTTAAGTAAACATTCTTCTTTTCATTCACAGGCTTCTGGAGTTATGGTAATACAACTTGCTCACATTTGGGGGGTTAAGGTACACATGCTTTTTAAGGTTTACAATAATTTGTAATAACAAAATAACGTAGTAGCTCATCGAAAGAACAGGTGACGCAGTGAACACTGTTGGAGTCAATAATTTCCACAATTTTATGCTGTTATCAATTAGTTTCTACTCCGTAAACCCTTACTTTCATGTACGTGCTGTAATGCACATGTTACGCTGTAAACCAGCTTTGCAACGTTCGTCTCTTGTTTTAAGTCGAAGAATAATTTGGACTAGCTTTCCTTAATTTGAATAAGTTTTACTTAAAGGCAACGTGCAACGCAAGTCTCTGACACTCCCTGAGCGCATTGAGGAAATACAAACTAACATCGACGGCAAGGAAATTCAACCTTCAGACGAACTGAAATTACTAGGATTAGAAATAGACAATAAACTGAATTTTACTTCACATATTCAATCTATTTCTAAAAAAGCTAGTAGCAAAATAGCTGTTTTGTCGAGGCTCAAAAATATGATGACTATCGATGCTAAATTACACATATATAAGACCACCATACTACCTAACCTAACATACTGTCACACTATATGGCACTTTTGTAGGAAATTAGAAGAGAGAAAATTAGAAAAGCGTTTACTTATGATGAACTGTTAAAGAAACCCAAGCTATGACTTCTCTGTTTTAATTCTTTCACTTCCAAAGCAAATCTTCCGGGCTGATGGGTAAATTCAGAGGGGGGATCCAAAACCGTCCTACACTCCCACGGGATCCGCTACTGTGGTTTCCGGTATTACTATGTTTTTGCACCAGAAAAGAGGTTATCTTTTGAGCAATTTTTCATTCCGAAGTCTAACATTTCGTAGCCCGCCTTTTTTTCCATGGCGTCATTCTATTCTGTTGTACAACCAAGGCATCATGCCACTCTAACAAGTGCACCCCAGCGTTTAAGATTTCAGGACTAATCATGTCATGTTTGGTTTGGTTTGTAGGTCCTTGCAACAGCGTCATCAGAAGAAGAAGTTATCTACCTGGAAAGTCTTCAACCATCTATAGGTAAGTGAAAGATGTTTTATCAGTCAGTGATGCAAGCAGCTTAGATTGGAAGGAAACATCCGAGTGCTTCCAAGAGGTGTTGAACCTATGACCTTCTGGTAACTAGTCCAGGTGCTCTGAACTACTGAGCCGGAGTACAGGAGCCTCGTTGGAGCTAAGGTCACTAAACTACCATACAGATCTCATGCGATCCCATTATTCAACCTATACAATATCCTCCCGCTTAAAGGGAACCTCCACTTCAACAAAAAGATAACTTTAAATCACAGGAAATAACTGTTACAGTCAAGTCAATCTAAAATATTTTTAAAGAAAGCGTTTGTATCCGAAAGAAATAACTTTTAGATTCGCCTATTTTTGTTTTCAAATTTTGCGGGCGTCGCCATCTTGAATAATTGTGACATGTTACGGTTGCCCTATTGTTATTAAACAAAAGCACTTTGTGTCAGAACAATAGAGCAACCATAACACGTCACAATTATTCAAGATGGCGGCGCCCGCGAAATTTGAAAGTGAAAATAAGCGATTTGAAAATTCACTTTTCCTGATGTAAACACTTTTTTTAAGGACAAATTTCGAACAAATTTGTTTATCAACATAATTTTATTCCATTTAAACTTATTCTGTAGTAAGAGTGGAGGTTCCCTTTAACTTTCAATACTGCAAGTCAGTTTGTATTATTATGCATGACGTCTTTTTCTAGAATCGGAACAAAAATGTGGAATGAAGTGCCTGAAACTTTGAGAAAACGTTCAAAAAATGCCGTTAAGAGGAAAATAAAACAAACACTTTTTGAGATCCTAGCTTCAGAAGACTGTTGTATTGGTCTCCCAGAAATCATTCAAAAAGTTAAGTTGGATTTATTTTCCTTTTGGTGTAGTACGTTATCATTAATATCGTTTAGTGTATCAGTAGTTTCTTGTCATAACTGTGTTGTCATTTATTATTAGTATTCCGTTAGTTTATCAGTAGTCTCTAGTAATTGTTGTCAATTTTAGCTTCTTTAGTTCTCTTGTTACTTTTCTTGTATTTAGTTGTATTTATTTCCTGTAAACATGAGCCGCCTAGATAAGCTTTGCTACCCGCGGGCATGTTAAAATTGTACTTTTACCTTAACACATAATAAAATGTATGTACGTCTATAACAATTGTTTGCCGGAAAATATTTCTAACTTATTTCTTGACCCTTCACAAGTGCATTACCATAGCTACAATACTAGGTTTTCAGAGACTGGTAGACTTTAGGCTTAATATTCCAGTACAAATCATTTAAAATATTCATTTCTAGATTTGGTGCAAGAATTTGGAACAGTATTCTTCAAAGAATCCAAATACTTCCTAAGCACAAATTTAAAATTTCTTTACATCAGCTCTGTTTACATATTTTGGAATTGGAGGATACTTAAGTTGACACACCTACTTTAATAAATAAATTAAGCAAGTTGACATGAAATGTAAATAAGGTTTGTATATTTTGTAACATTGTATTGTGATAACTTCAGTCCATCTTCTTGTGTTGTTTATAATATAGATTTATCTTCCTTTTCCTTTCCTCTTCTTAATTTCTTCCTTACGTTATAAATTACTTTACGTTTTCCTCTGTCCGCCTCGATTAGCCAAGCTATTTGCGAGCAGAGGATTTTTGTGTGTATATATTTTTTTTAATTTAATATAATTTGTACTTTATGAAGATTAATTAATAATAAAACCGGTATCATGAGTTGATTTGCTTATTTTGGTTATCGTTTGCTAATTTTCTTAACCGTCAAGTAGGCCTTTAAATCTTGCGTATGTGGTTTTTTTTAGCAAATGTCATAGACTTAAGGAAAACAAAGAAATCACTTGTTGATATCTGTATGGACGAAACAGGAGGACTTGGTGTGGACTGTGTAATTGATAATGGAGGTAAACTATTTCAGCATTTATCTCCGTCTTCTCGTCTGCATACACGGAAAAAGTGTTGTGAAAAATTGTTAATTTCCTTTCTGACAGTTGTTCGACAAGATGACGAAGTCAAGGAACAAGGCGACGTGTCCAGTTTAAGTAGTAAAAATCCTTTACCTTCCAAACATGATGTAATCAGCTGTCTTGCCGTGGCTGGAAGATGGATCACTTCTCTTCAGGATCTACAGGTTGGTATCACTGTCCCTGCCCATCTTGTTGTACAAGTGCTGTACCGACATGGTGCAAGGCTTCACAAACGGACGTTTCGAGCTTAGACGAAGGGCTAACTCTCGAAACCACACTGTCGAACCTCCCGTAAGCGACCACCACAAATGCGAAGATTTAGTGTTTGCTTTAATAGGAGAATGGACCCACCGGGGGTCTCTTCCGATCTACTTTTTGGAAGACGTTGTATTGCGTGCAATTGTAAGTTACGATACGCGTCACTGAAGTTTTTCGTATACTCAAAGTGGTGTAGTACATACAGCCATAGAAAGGGATCACACGGTGCACACTGGAAAACTATAAAAAGCCAGCCCAAAAAGTGGTTGCGGTCGCTTACGAGAGCTTCTAACCACAAGGCTTTTGGAATTTGGTGTTTTGGATGAGGTCGCTTAACGGGGGCGGGGGAGAGGGGTGGTAGCTTACAAGAGGTGGTCGCACATGCGGGTTCAACTGTATATCTTTTGAATATTTTTGTTGACGGTGGCAAATTGACCTTTTTTAAGCCTTCAACCTCCAAGATTTGATTAGTAATTTTCCTTTCTGGCTGCTGCGGTACATGTCCTTGTACATTATTTAAGGAAATTCGGGGTTATATCAAGATTATCCTTTAGCTGACTGCGTATTCTCTTCACTTGTCTGTTACATTGATATTACAAGGAGAAGTTACATACAAATCACTTCTGAAAATTAAAGGTTAAAGTCGGTGACAGGAGCCGATTGATTTGATTCACAGAAACTTGGTTGTATAGACCAAGTTGATAATTCAGTTTACCACTTGGAAAGAGATTCGAAAGCAGAAGTTGCGATTGCCAGGTTTTTGTCAGAGCGAATCAAGGGATCGGGGGTTTGCGCGGTTCACATATCGAATGGAGGAGCTACGCTATTAGTGTGACTTAACATGGAGACATGAAAAAGAGGAATAAAAGCGGTCATTGATTCCGTGGAAAGTTAGAGTGCGGATTTGAAAGATTTATTTGTTAGAGTTGTTTTCCAGATCAGATTTTGCGGCTTTCCTCTTTGCTTGCCTTGGTGTAGAGAGCTGACACGAAAGCGAATTGACCGTAATTCTACGAGTGACTTACAGGAAAACTGTCGGTACCTTGAACTGTATTACTCGGCTCTTATGATGGGGTGGATGTGGTGGTTAGAGAAGGTTTCTCCGTTTAACTAAATGCGTGCAATATCTTTTGTTCCACAGCTGGATCCGCCTGATTCGCAAATGCTCTACCTGAAAGGAGCCTCAGTCAGTTTTCTCTTTGAACATTCCTGGGTTCTCTCACGCGGTAAGAGTTTTCGTTATGTATTACAAAAAAAGTTTAGATATAAAACGCGCACTCTGATTGGTTGAAAAAGCGTGCCTTATCAGAGTATAAAGCACGGAGCTAAAGCAATCTCGCCATCTGCTAATACTTTGTTTTGAAAGTTAGAAAGTAATGCGTGGGGAATTTAATGGATTCTTTATCATAAACCAAACAAAGAAGCCTTGACTGTGCTCTGTTCTGTTGTAAAGCACTTAGGAAGCGGCTGGAGCACTCAAGAAGTCGGGAGATCACTCGACTACGTCTCGTGTTTCCCCTACACTTCTTTCGTGTATTAGCCGCTTCCTTCGTGCTTTACAGCAGAACAGAGCACAGTCAAGGCTTCGTTATTTGTTAGTTAAAACGCTGGGGAACACTGACTACCTTTACTGCATTTGGCTGGACACGGTCTTATGAGTCTTCTCAACTGCGGGACAGAAATAATGATAATGATGATGTTGTTGATGTTGATGTTTGGCTAGCAAGACGAAAATTGCTGTCGTTCAAACTACTTTTTGGGGTTGTTTTTTGGGAAAAAAAATTGGAAATGTCTTGCCAATAAAAACACTTCTCAGTCCAGTCGTTGGTAAATTATAATTCCTTTCCTATTTATATTCACGACTAAGAGACGGGAATGGGTGTGCAGCTCGAACTATGGAGCTGCTGAGTGTTTAATGCCGTCCAAATAACATACAAAGCTCAACATCATAACTAAAGAATGGTATACAAATATTCCTAAATAAAGTCACTCAGGCTAAACTATTCACGTGCGCCGCCTGATACGAAAACCCAAAAACCCAATGGGAAAAAATTGGGAACGTATTCCCCAACCGATGCGGTCGCACAACCTCTGGGGGTTAATGGTAATAAAAGTTGATAGTTCGAGAGCTGAGATGAATACATTACAACTGACAAAACCTTATATACCTAATAACAATAGAGTCAATTAACGCCATAGCGGCTCACGTGCGTTCATACCAATAGGAAAGCATTTATATTCTCTGCCATTGCCACTGCGTTTAGCTCCGCCGAATGTAAATACATTTTCTGTCAGTAGATGGGTTTTGAAACTACTGTTAGTATATGTTAACAGTGTATTATTTTCTTATTTTTAGGTCAACAAGGGCGTTATTTACGTATCCTTCTCAATCAGAAGGGTTCCTTTTAACTAAATTCCAATGGTAAAATTATTTAGCGGATTACTCAGTTGTTCATTACCTCTTTTGCTCTCCTTTGCCGTGGTCTGGTTTCCAGTCCCTTAGTCGGCCTAAATGAAGACGCCTGCTGATTTCTTTTTTTACACGGAAACAAGGATTTTACTCAGGGGCACCCAACGACTGTTTTCTGAAAACATCTGTTCGGAGAAGCAAATGTAGCCTAAAATTTCTATTACTTGAAGATGGCTAAAAATTTCCCGATGTCGACCGTCCCATTCATGTACAATTTTCGAAGCTTATCTAATAAATTCCCAACGATTTTTTAAAGTTTAATTTTTCACATTACAATCCACAGGTTATTATATTTTTCGTAGAAAAAAGGCAACCTAAAATTTTCGTATTCAAAAATGTGATGAAGAAAGGAATCAGTAAAATTCTTACTTTCGTAATACGTTAAATTGCATCTAAAATTTTCGGGAAAATAATACTGAAGCCCTTGTAATTTCCAGAAGACTCAAGTCCTCCTAGGATGACCGAACATATACACATTTTATAAAGCCGCTTAGAATGTATTTCTAGAGATCTTAAAGTGCTCTGGATAGTCTAAAAAGTGTTTTCAATGTATTTATGAGGAAACCGTCGTTGGGTGCCCCTGTTTTACTTTCTGTGTTAATTTTAGGTCGGTAGTTAAGCTGTTGAAAGATATAGCGAAGTAGCCACTGACAATAAAACGGATTACTGTATACTGAAACAGGCAAACAACCTAGGATTAGCAGACCAAGATAAAGGAGACCGTCCTATCATATTTTCACCGCCACTGAATATATGTTATTTTCCTTTGTCATAGTAAATACCATAAAGTGTCGTTCATAAGCTCTGGGCTTATACATCTTTGTAAGGGGTTTTTAAGAGGGCTCAGAAACGGAGGGGCCTCAATTCATTTTGCGGGATACGGCATTATGCTAGGATTTAAAGTGTTGGCGGCGCTGAATGAGAAGAAGTCAGTGAGAAGGTGCTCCGGATCTCAAGTGACAGGGATAATCGAAGGATTTTTGGGGTTTGAAATTTTCATCTCCGGGATTTTTTTGGGTTGGGAAATTTGGCAAGTATTTTTTTGGGTGGCTTGATTTAAGTAAGTATTTTTTTGGGGTCATCAAAACAATCTTAAGATTCACGGTAGTGCTCGCGTATGATAACTTCAGATGGTATGATGAAGAAACAAACACAAACATTCAATTTCGAATGTTTTTTTTTTTGGGCCAGTGATTGTTTTGGGTTTTGTTGGAAGCCCTGAGGAATTTTTTGGGGTTTGATTTTTGCCCACATTCGATCATCCCCGTCACTTGAAATCCTCCTGGGCCTTCACCGGCCGCCACACAGATACTCTCATGTCTTGGAACTTGTTTTGTCATGAAAGGTTTAAATGATTTCAGATGTTATAACTGGACCAGCTTCGGTGTATTAATGTAACACTCCATGGTGAAGAGCTAGAATCTAGATTCTTTAACTACTTGTAGACATCCTAGCCGACATCATGGAGAAATTATCCAACTCCATTATAAGGTGAGGGCGAGTTGATTAGTTAGTTGATATCAAGCTTTGGCTATTTAAAAATGGACACTATCGTATAATAAAAACCACTCACGCTAATAAAGGCAAAACTACAGCAACAAGCCATCGAAAGCCAGGTGTAGTCCTGGATGTGACGATGCTTGTGAGCGAGAACAGTAGCTTTTGCTCATTAACAGTGGCTTCGGCTCAGGGCGTACCTCTCACCTTACGCCCTGCTTTGGTTCATCTGAAGTACGGCGTTTGACCGTATGGGGAAAATGTATAATTATTTTATGGCAAAGAAGAAGAGAACTGGCGAAGATTGGGGAGACAAGTCCTTTTCTCTCTCCAATCTTTGCCCCCCTTCTGTTTTTACTCGCTTTGTCATACCATTTGGTCGCCACTGTCTGATTATAAAGCCAGCGGCCGACCGTTGTTCATTCTGCTGTTTTTCTTTTCTTGCGACACAGGTAATGAGGTTATTCATTCTGTTGTTTCACTTTTGTTGTACCACAGGCCGGTCATTCACCATACTGTATCTCTAGAGGATGCCTGTGACACTATACAGAATCAGCTCTCTCAGCACAAAGTTGGCAAGGTTGTAGTTAGGATGTGAATCGATTTAAAAAGAATTACTTGTTATTGGGTGTGGTCAAGCAAATATTGTTTACATTAGAATCACGTCTTAGTATTAGAGGAAAGTGGATCGCGATCAGTAGCTGTTTGTTACTTGCAAATGCTGGGATTTGACCGCCATGTAGAGAAGCAATTTAAATCAAAATAATTTCTTTCTCATCTCATTTTCTTAACGTTGGCCATGAGCCATACACAGATCTCACTGGTGTCTGGGAATAGCCTGTGTGCGAGGTCATATGAGGTGACTAACATTTGTTCCAGACTTTTCCACTGCACCCCAACTCAGTGTTACCTGGTTAAGAGTGACTTGAACATGTTGAAAGTTGACTTGAACCTATATCTGTATTAGAGACAATGCATTTAAAATGATTGGAAATGTTTTCACAGTATGACGCGGTTAAAATACACTCAACAAATGGGTAATCCGTAGTGTCCGTACTTTAAGGGGGCTCTGCCGAACAAAGGTAAAAGATACATATTTTATCCATAGTGGTTATAAAAAGATTAAGAATGAAGTTAATTTCTTTACTGTAACTTAAAAAAAAATCCGAACAACATAATAAACGAAGTAGTTTTCTTTTGTGCCTGGCTCTTGTCTCCGACTTTGTAAATTTTTGCGCAAGAGACGGCGGGACAGAGATGCATGCCTTGCTAGTTTGTTACATTTGCATCGCCTTTCCCGACAAGAGCCTGTGAAAGGAAGGCTTGTGCTATTTGCAGTGCAGTGGACGCTAGTAGGAGCCCATGGGTACCCTGTGCATGACACAGGTGTTTTTCCTTGCCGAATGCTAGGTAGTGAAATGCATGGACTTTCGGACACCCATTACAAGATAAAGAAGACGCTGCTGATTAGGGATTTCAACCTTCCCTTGATGAAAATGTCAGCAGTCAAAAACTTTACCTTTTTGAACTTGCATGCTTTTTCTTTCATACACCACTTCCACATTTCCCATAATGCACCTTATTTGCCCTCAAAGGTTTGCATAAGCATTGATTTTAATTTATATTTGGACGGCTGTAATACCCAGGAGAAATGAAAAACAAAGGCCATGCAAAATTTTGAGGGGCAAATAAAGTGCATTATGGGAAATGTGGAGGTGGCGTTTATACAAATTTTCTACCATACGTTTTCCTATGTGTCTTTAATTAGTTACTTATTCCACATTTAAAGTTTCTGTTGTTATTCAACGGTTTATTACTTCTGAAGATGTATGTTGGAACATGCGAAACGTCAGGTTAAAGTTTTTACTGTATAGAAATGCGTTTACACTTCTTTATGTTTATCACCGCACCTTTGCTATTTGTGTTCACCTGTGACAATTTTTAATAGTCTTACATTTCTTGACCGGTTCTGTCCGGTTTATCCTCTCCCCCCCCCCCCCCCCCCGAAAAAAACTGCAACACTTCACACAGGTCGGGAGGCTTCCGGTCTCGTCTTACTGTGAAAAAATAAAAAATAAAAACCGTTCTTATCAACGTGCGTGCTTGTCTAACATGACACTCTGCCTACGTAAACTACCCCCATCAATCGTTAGAACACAGGCCAGGGTTAATAGATGGCGTATTTGAAGGTGGAAAGACAAGAGTCTCTGCACAAGCGACTTTCATTCTCAATACGGCCCCCTAAAAGTCAAATTAGTTTTGCATTAAAAAAGTATCAACCTTATTTTGAAAAACGATAGTTGTTTGCACCGAAACAGAAACTGAAAATTTTCCGGAATTCAGACTGACCTATCCCCATTGACACATGCAGGGCAAGCTCTAAATTGCTGATATGTGTGGTTTTCGAACTCGAGGGATATTGCCCAATAGCGTTTGTGTAAGCTTGAATTTCAGTTGAAAGAAAAAACAAAAAGTATGAAGGGGACATTGTCGAGATCGAGGATGGTTTAGTACATTTCATGTTGTTGCGAGCAAACGCAAACGTGGCGTATTTGTCAGGATGTTTTTACTGGTTTTTAAGGTTTCAGTCAACGAGTGCCGGCGCTCTATTATTCGTGCAAGGACAAACTTTATTTTGGTTAGATGTTCCCATAAAAGAACTTACTGACATTAACAATCTCGGTAAACGTAAGAAACAATGTTGGACTTTCTTGTATAAATGCTGTAGTCCCGATTAAAAACGTCAACATATAAATGAGTACAAGTCATTTTTACTTGGTACCTGATGCCTTGAGCCATATACAAAATGCTCCTCTAGAGGTGTAAAGTAGATATTTTAAACAAATTTCAACTTTTTCAAGTTTCAATCCATGTGCATCTTTGCCTTCCTTTGCAACAGAGGACATGAAACAGTTTCAATGCCTAAATATATGTATATAGTCTTGCGTATTAAAAGCAAAACTTAACTAATATTGGAATCTGAGCCTACTTTGTCCGAGAAGGTGAGCGGTGCAGGGCGTTTGTTTCTAAGTTCCTTTTTTAAGAGCGTGGGCGCCTCTACGAGGAAAATACGGGGTCTCCAGAGCTGTAGTAGCCATCCTGCAGATGCTATTATTACCGAAAGGAACTCTTGATCAGCGATTTAAAAACAAACGATTTGCAACGTCTTGGACGATCTTGGGAAATCCTTGCCGTGCACCTTCGTCACGCAACGAAGTTTATGCATGTCGTGCAGTGGAGCGAAACCCTGCATCAAAAAAAGGCTAATTTTGATAACCTTTTTTGCAAAAGTACGTTGAAAATTGTATACAATTGCTTTTATAAAGAATTCTGAATTATGTTTTGGAATACCAAGGATGGTTAATTTCAATTTCTCACTTCAATAGAGGAGTGCGAGCAATCCTTTAACGTCCACTTGGGCATGGCTCAACTCAGATTAAAAAAAAAAAAAAATGAACACTCCGTACACAACCTTCCTATTTTCAATTTATTATATGTAAGCACTTTGCTAAGAGAACTCGTGATTTGGCATTTACCTTCTATTTTAATATTCTGGGATGATAACATTACAATCCACGCTAAACATCTTGGGGAATCCCCTGTGTAGACTACACTCGGCGTGACATCAGATCACTCAGTGTAGTTTAAAAACAGCATGAAAACGAATTAAGACATAAAAAGTGTCTTTATAATAGTGATAACAGCTTCACACAAAGAAGCACTCACAATAAGACTTTTTGAAAGGGCTATTAAAAGGTGACCAGAATGCCATGAGCAATTTACTTCCTTTTGCATTTTAGAAGCCCGGAAGTTATGATGCTGTAATATATGCTGTGAATGATAATAGGGTATTTTCCCATGAACTAATCTCGTGACTCCAGTATCAAATATCTATCTGGCGGCATTATATGAATGGGTGCGTATAGGTTGGTTTTCCCAGAGTTTCCTGTCTTTCCTCGAACCTAGTGAGCCAGCCTAAAAATCCGTGCAACGATTTCATTGCACCATTCATTGATTTTCACTTGACAACGAATCAAAAGAGTGTGCATATTCTAACACAAGGTAAGGAAATAAATGTAGTTATTGAATATTTTGAAGGAATCTTAACACACAGTTACAGTACCAGGTGACAATTTAAGATGATCAGTAACAAAACAGTGCGGTTAGCGAAAGAAGACAAATAAACAGTGTCCCTTGAGTATGGTCGAAATTATCAACTATACTGTACATAGTAACATATAGTGATCAACAAGCAAACTCAGGGTAAAGTCAGCCCGTGAAAACCAGCTGCAACAAAATGCAACGCTATGTGATCTTATGTCCCTGAATTTTAGAGCATATAATAGAAGAGTAATTAGTAAAACTGGACATTTTCCTTTGCTTGAGTGCAAACTTCCGTAAAAAACTTTGCGTTGACGTCGACATCCTCACGGTTGCTATTATGCTGCTTGCAACAGCTTGACAGGAATGTAAAGAATGCGTGTTGTACCGAAGAAAAAGGCTGATGCTTTTTTATAATCTTCAAAATGAAATAATAAAATGGCGTATCTGTTAACCGGATATATGCATATATTACTGTTCTAGTACGACCCACAGTACTGATCTCTGGAAAGGAATCCGAAGCGCGTCAGGCGAGCGCGAGTTGCAAAATACATATCACGCAATCCTGTATCTTAATTAATTGGATTGTGAAAAATGGCAAAAGAAAATTGCCCATTTTGCTCTTGGGGACTTATTTTAATCCCATAAAATTTTCAGGGGGGGGGGGGGTCAACAAAAGCTACTGGCTCAAACAAGGCATGAGCCATCCCAGGTTGGTGCTTTTTTGAGGAACCAGTGTCAAAGAGCGTTTTTGAGCGACGCATGTCAATTCAAACGGAAGTGAGATCTTTTCCCTTTAACTATGCCTTGACCCCGGGGGAGGTACTTCCTTATAAAAGACTGATGGGGATGTTCCGCTGGATGGGGTCGCATTTTCACGGCTGGATTGACTATAATAGGGCTGCATTTTCAATGGCGTTACTAGAGTGGGGTCGCACATTTTCGGATTTTGGGGGTAAAAAAAATTCTTCGCATTTACGGTTAGCGCGGTTAGCAAACGTACCAGGATGTTTGTACTGTAGGTGAAAAGTGAAGTGTTCTTCGTTCATTATAAGGTAGATACATAAACAGAAAGTGACTATGGTGCCCGTGGGGGGGGGACTCCGCATATGAAAGGGGTGGGGATGCTCGTCAGAAATTTTGAACCCCTAAAGGAGACCGATCTGGGCGTGGCCCAAGCTTTTTTTGACCTCTAAAAGAGATCATGTTAAAACACAAACAATATATATATTTTATATTTTTTTTGCGTGCAACCCTAAAGGAGACCTTCACTGCTAAATATGATGGCGTTTTGCCCAGAACACCCTAAGTGAGACCACAATCCGAAATTTACACCCCTAAGCGAGACGACGAGCATCCCCACCCCTTTTATATGCGGAGTCCACCCTCCGGGCTATGGTGGGATAGCGAAAATTACATTTGCCCAAAAGTGACACGATGGCGTCTATTATTGGCCACAAAATAGACTATAATGGGGTAGGGGCTCTGAAAGGCCAGTGGCACCGTACCCAGCAAAAATTAACCCTAGTACTTCCCCCCCGGCCTTTACGCTGCCAAATTTGTATTACTTAGTATTGCAAGGTTAAGTTACTCATAAAGAGAAGGTTTGCCAGAAAATTTGGGTAAAATCACAGTCCAAGAACGCAAAAAGTCCAGTTCCGGTTGACGTGCAACTTACTTCAATACATTTTTTTGCCTTGGATGGCAAATTCCCAGGGGTCGGGACTCTTGAGCTGTCAAATCCCCCGAGCTGGGGACGAAAAAAAAAGGGCAAATGATATTTTGTTTCAATTAACTTCTTCCTTTGTAATAGTGCTATTCCTATTAAGACTTTACGCCGTGACGACACCAGTTTATAGTTTTAGTATTGCTATAAACTTATTTTCACTAAAATTAATAGCGCGCTGTAAAATTAACTGCTATTAATAGTTTTATAAATATGAAGTGACGATCTTCAAATAATATCAAGAGAAACTTGATTTAATAACCATAAAAACGTTGATTCACGTCGATAGCTCCCGAGTTTCGCTGTCTAATTCTGGCTTGATAAGCAATAAAGAAATGCATGCATAAAATGGAGAACATGCCTTTACAAACCTCTTCAATTTTTTCCCGTCCTTGACAATGAGCCAATCTGCTTCTTTTTCCAGTAAAATCCTCTGTGTAGTTATATTCTGATAGGAAATCGTGTGCATGTCAAAAGCTCGGGTTTGGCAAAATGCCCGGGGCCCAGGCAGCACAAAATTTGCAAATGCCCCACCCCCGGGACTGACAAGGCGGGCAAATGCCCCGCAGTAGCCCAGGGGGGCTGGGCGCAGCTGGATTTGACTGATGCATAAATAATTCAGAAAGTCACACCTCCCCACCATGGATTTTCTCCCCCCCCCTTTCGTTTTGGAGGAGTTATATTTAGTTACTACTTTCTACAGTGAGCAACTACTTTATCAAGAACTACAATGGGATGCTGCTGTACTACAATGGGATCCTGCTGTACTACTCAGGCAGCCAATACTCCACACCCCACCAAACCCTTGGTGCGTATGTGCGCTTCAGGCAATCATTTTACTAACTTTGCTGACATTGGTGATACAGTGGTACTGTTTGTGGACTTTGGTCACCAATTTAAGCCAATCCCATCACAGAACATGGATTACCCACCGGGTGGGGCAACTGCAGGAAACGTTTGGCCTAAACGCCATCAATCAAGGCATGATGCTGAGAAGTATGAGGCGAGTTTACTGATTCACTTTTTACTAAATAAACACTAAGAGAAAATATTTACAGCAAACAAGTAAATATTCTATTGTCACTATCACCTCATTCAAAAAATGGAATTCAAAGGGTGCCGCCGAGTATTCAGGGGTACCCAGCGACCATATTCTGTAAAATAACTGTTCGAAGGAGCAAACATTGCCTAGAAATTTCTAAAGCTTGAGAAAAGCTAAAAATTTCTGGATAACTATTCCATTCGTCTAAAATTCGTTGTGTTTTCAGATTTTAATATCAAGATATTGCGATTATTGTTTTAAAAAAAAAAGTCTCCTAAAACTTTCGGTTATAAAGACAAAATTCCCTATAATACTACTCCTGATTATCAAACTTTTGTACTCCACCACCCAGTATATAGACACAAATGACCCAGACCCCAAACATTAACATGATGGAAAAATCTTCGCCAGGGTGAAAGGGCAGAGAAATGATGCCAGTGGCCCTAATAAAAATTAAAATTACACTAAATACCAACCATAACACAGATAGGATTGGGACTATGACAGCCTTTATTACAACATGTAAATAGGCAATCACTCAAATATAGGTACAATATTAAAATGAAACAGGTAATAAAACTAGTTACACTCCAAACCCAAATTGTGGAGGTTGTGGAGGAGAAAATTGTTTGTAGTGAGAATGGACTTATCGATGGTATTAACAGATTGCAATCTAATAAAAAGAGGGACCGTAAGGTAAGTAGCACAGCATCCGAGGCCAGGCCCCTAGCAGTTTAATAAGTTCGACTGGAACCCCGGACTGGACGGCAAAGGAGGCCCCTCCCCTGCGGAAAGAGTGGCAAGCATAATCTTTGGCCGAGAGCTCAATGGCAGAGAGAATGGCACGTAACTTTTTTAAAAAGAAGGGATAAGAGACGTGCATGAGGACGAGGTCTGGAGAGCGAAGAAAAGCGAAATCCTGGGAGTCAGGCGATGCTTGACGTGTAAAGTGCATAGCCCTTGTGACTGCTGTAACAGGGCTAAGGGGAGAGTGTGCTACAAATGAGAGGGGGAGACGTACCACCCGCTCACGGAATTGGATAGTTTTACTCCAACGTATAGTGACTAAACCTCCCCAGGAATAAAATGTAAAATCCGATCGCAAGAGTTGCTGGGAAGCATCAAAGGAACGGGCCGATTTAACAAGGAGATTGCTTTTGCGAAGCATACCAAGAACTGATACCAAACACATAGCCCAAAAGGAGGCATCAAAACTAGAGCGCATGTTGAGGTGCGAATAAATTTGACCCAAAATGGGCAGGTTGCTTACCCTTGACGCGCTTAATCCCAGTTAAGAGAGACTGTAATGGCCAATTGTCAAGAAGGGGATTAGGCAGGTTAAATTCCTTATGTAGAATACCAATAGTATTAAGGTAATTTGGAATAGAAGTGGCTTTGAGACTGCGAGCTGGCAGCATACTGACAAAGATGGGAAGATTGAGCTGGGAGGGGAGGGTAAACCATATGCTCACAAACCTGGAGATAACTAGTCCTGTGGGTGCGATGCGATGCTTTAGTGCCCTAAGCAAAGGTGTGAAAGCGGTACTGATAAATTTCTTCGTGAAGTTGCTGTGCCAGTTGGGGGTCCTTGTATCTTGGAAAAAAGGAAATTGTAACTGCGTAAGGAAATATGCTGGGTCAGTGGAGTGCGGTCAGGAAGTTGGCATGGTTGCACCTGTTGGAGATGATGGTAGAAGGCTACACATTTCCTAGGTTCATGTAAGCGAGACACTGTATCCGCAATGGTGTTGAGGTGACCCTGGGGTTTTGCTAAAAGCAGGCCCGCGGCCCAGCGGCCCGCGGCCCACGGCCCGCGACGGCCCAGCGACCCGGCGGCCCGAAGGCCCATCGGCCCGCGGCCCACGGCCCGCGACGGCCCCGCGGCCCGGTGGCCCAGTCCTGATTTTTCCACAGTCTTTTTGTCCAGCGGTAAATCCACGCACATGCACAGATTTGCATCGGGTTTGGGCGTGCAAAATGGACGACGGTGAGTTTGAATTCTTTCACCATTTTAATAATCATGTCAATCCAATTCGACCCTTTCTTTCGTTGCATGTTGCTAAGCGAAAAACGTTGTCATTCTCTGTTTATTCGTCTGTTTACAGAACCCGATAGAGAGGAAGTCCATTCTCAAACGATCTAAGTTATTTTCAAACCACAGTTTGAAAAACTCTGCCCTGCTCTCCTTTTGGGGTGGGGTTCCTGTAAATAGACCGACATGTCTCTGTATAGAGAACGATTCGCAGTTCACATATCTCACATATTGTGCTATCGGTTTCTGTTAAGAGACGAATGAACAGAGAATGAAAACGTTTTTATCTGAACAAGATGCAACAAACAGAAACAAGGATTCAAATGATTAAATGGTAAACGAATTCAAACTCACCGTCGTCCATTTTGCGCGCCCTAACCCGATGCAGAGCTGTGCATGTGCGTGGATTTACCGCTGGACAAAAAGGCTGGAAAATCAGGACTGGGTCACCGGGCCTCCGGGCCGCTGGGCCGTCGCGGGCCGTGGACCGCGGGCCGCTGGGCCGCGGGCCTGCTTTTAGCAAAACCCGTGACCCTGGACATAAACAGCAGTGAACCTAAAATTGTAAATTGCTCAGAGCCAAAACAGGAGTCTAAGTGCATGCATAACAAGAGGATGGGCAGTACTCCCTTTATTGATAATATAAACAGCTGCTAAATTATCACAGTGATTATAATATGCTGGTTGGCCCATGAATGACCCCAAAACTAATAAATGCTGCTACTTATGACTGTTGCTAGCCGAACTATCTTGCAAATGACTTATAAGATGCTGGACCTTGAATTTATACAAGCGTACTTAACTTGTACTTTTACTGTCATTGAGTACAAAAGCTGATCGTAAAACCCTGCATACTTCGTGAGTAAAATGAGTTGATATGCCAGATGGAATAGTACTCTATCAATGTAAAACTTGTACCAAGGTAAAGGCTGTCTTAGTCCCAGTACCTCCATGTTTGATATTTAGAACAGCATCACAATCCTAATGCCAACTGGTTTTTGGAGTTTGGGGTTAAATTGCAGCATTTCAAAGCAGAGAAAAATTCAAATGCTGCTTATAATTATGACATTTGTATCGATTTGTAGCAGGGAGTAATAAATAAGTTATTTATGCTTCTCTATTCACAGATAACGCTGGCTGGATGCGAAGTATTCTTGGAAAAGATTAATCCACGTGACCAGGACTGTACAAGCTTTCGATCAAAAGCAAGAATTTTAATGACAGATGAAGTAGTGGAACACCCTGGTGGGCTGGTGAAATTTGCTGTACCATACAGCGACAATCATGGTCGAGATTTGGGTGACGTTACTGAAGAGGATCTTGAATATGACCAGAAAAACAGGGTTTATCATTGTAAGCATTTTGCTTTACTCGACCTTTAATTCATGCAGGATTTCGGTGAAATCAGTTCTTTCCTTTCCATTCAACCTTTCCTTCCTTCTATTATTCCTTTTGTTGTTCACTCTCCACTCTCTCAGTATTCCACAACACTAAGGGGCTGTTTATATGGAGCCAGGAAGATCCTAGCACCGGGAAGATCCCAGAAGGTGGAACAACTTTTCACTGGGTTTACATGAGGAAATTTTGTGGCTACCAAGTAGAGAGGGAATTAGCGATGGCGGGTAAAAATAATAAAAATGCAATGTGGGCCCTTCTGCTCTCTTTACTGGCGTTAATAACTACCTTTTAGCAGAATTATCACAATAAATCAGGGGCGTAGCCAGGATTTTTTCAGAGGTACGCACAATTCCTCCAAATCACTTTGCACCCCAGCCCCCTCCCCCTCCCCCCCAAAAAAACGTCCTTGATTCAAGATTTGGTTACGTTCTAAGCCTAGAGTTTTTTCTGCATATGAAATGACATTAGCAGCTTATGAAATACTTTGTCGGGTGTTTGGGTGCATTGACTGATGCACGTCAATCTTCTATCATATAGCCTGTGGACAGGAGGGGGGGAGGGGGGGGGTCTGTACACAGGCTACTTTCATGCTACCGGATTCATTACTTTATTTTTTGATACTGGGTTCGTTTCGTCGTTTTTAAGCAGATGCAGGGCTAGCCCTCCACAGACCCTCTATTTTCTTTTAGAAGTCCGTCGAGCGCGCGGGGTAAAAAAATAAAAACCGCGGGGTATTTATTGACCGCCAGTGAAAGGGGGTAGGGGTTGGGGGAAAAGATTTTTCGAAAAGAACGAAAAGGAAAATATCTAAGTGAATCCCTGCCGATGCCTTGTAAATTCGAAATGTTTTGTAGTGTAAACAATTTGTCCAGCTTATCCGGATACTTTTCCGAATTTGATCATACGAGTTTGCAGTAAAACCAAAATGGAACTGTCACTTTCATGAATGTAGGATGCCTTAGCAACGACGACGGCGAGGGCCGGCTATCAAAATGAATGCGCGTTTTTTAACTTTTTCGCGGCTATTTCCGTAAACTCTCTTAAAATCGCAAATATAGGTGAACTTCCCCAAGGAGTTTTGGGAACCGCACCCAAGTTCGGACTCAGCGAAGAAATTGAATTTGTCCCTGTGTTTACGTCCTCCAAACAACGTCGCAAATGAATTTTTTTGACGGTGGTGTTCGTACAGGTTGTAAAGAAAAGCGCGCTGGACGTGCAAAATTTGCTGCTTTTTCATTTACTAATTGGGCTCGTTGCAGTCGCCGTTACCGTCGCCTTCGTCGTTGTTCCCGGATTTATCGATATGCGTAAACGGTTAGGAATCCGAACACGGTTTTAGAAAAACAACGCCTGCCATCTGTTCACTCAGATATATACATGTATGTTATCCAAGATTCGGTCCATTACTGAATGATTTACTCAATCCGTTTCTTGGGAAACTGACATTTGGGTGGAGACGGAAAAAAATTCCGTTGCTGTAGAAAAAAATGAATATTTCAAAAAAACAACCAGAGTTGAATGAATGAAGGCAAACTGTGCTCTTAAAATAATTATGTTTAGATATTTTGCTTTCTTTTTAGAATTAACTTTTTATTTTTGATTATTTATTCATTATATATCTTCTTTGTGCACGACTTTTTCAGGTACGCACGTGCGTCCCGTGCGTACAGGTAACTACGCCCCTGTAAATATATCAGCTTGTGGTAACACCTAACGAAATAGTCAGCCTTTACTGCTGTGATAACCTGCTAAACCAACTGCCGCCTTTTTCGTCTGGTTTGTCTGTATAAGTACTAGGATCTTTCTGGTGAAAACAGTTTACATGGTGCTAGAATCTTCCAGCCTCTCAGCTAGGAAGATCCCAGTACTAGATCAGAAAGATCCTAGCGCAAGTGACAACTTTTTGCATGTAAACTGGATAAAGAAAATATAAAGGCGCTACTTTAATAAGGACGATCCACTTTTTAGGATCTTCCTGGTGCCAGGATATTCCTCCCTGATCTTTATAGAGTGGTTTTCGTTTGAGTGTCGTAAAACCAAAACCAAAGTAATTACTCTGGCCAATCACATAGGACACAGACAATACATTGAACCATCAAAACTCGAAGTAATTACATGTGGCTGACGCAAAGCGCGGGAAAATGCATGCGAGCGCGTCACAATTGGCTTTGGTTTTACTTCTGATTGAATGAAAAGGTGGCGCGAATCTTTTAAGCCAATCGCATCGTGTAGAAAGTGCAAAACCAATTACTTTTCGACACT
>OZ037992.1:44339717-44417217 GCA_964035705.1 Porites rus
GTTTCTCTTTGGTTCTGCGGGGACAAAGCTTAAACCTAGATAATAAGTTATAGCCTGGTGTCCATTTGGTTGATTGCCTTGAGTGTCCTGCAATAAATTAAGGTGATTCAATCCACTATAAGGCCACTGGGCATTAGGTTTTTGTTCAGAGGTCCATATGTTGTCTTTATTCATAAAGACGGAACCATCAAAAACTTCACTTATTTTAAAACAGGTGTTACTTTAACAAACTAAGATGTTAGCATGTGATAGTCATGTACCTTAATCATCCTTATCTGTCCACCCAGCCAAAAGAACTTGAAGAGAAGAAAACAGGACATTTGGAATAGGAGTCTTCCACAAAGCCACCCTCTGTATTACTTTATAATTGAACAATAAATGTTCTAAGAGAAATGAGCTGTTTTTTGAGTAATCAGCGGTCTATTTGTGTACTACATGACTGAGTATATTTTACGTACAACTTCCACTAGATCTCCAGATTATTTCACCAACATTATACTCATAATAATAATTATAATATGTTACTGTCATCAGGGGACCCAGCATTAGATTACATTGGCACAGGAGGGGGCAGAGTATCTTCCAGAAGACTCAGTGATCCCTGGTATGTACATTTACTAGTTAGTGTTTTATTTTGGCTGTGTTTTAGTGTAGAAAAACGGGTTGATTGCTTTCTTTAAACCTAGTTGTAATTCAATTTTTGATTTGAGTTTTTTGATTAATGTAAACATTGTTGAGGCATTTTTGAAAACATTATGATGATTTTCTGCAGTATATATAATGACTACAGTTGAACCTGCACTGATGCCCACCTCTCCACGATAGCCCCCCATCTACATCGGCCACTTTTTTACACAGACATTTCATACATTGGCTCTTGTTTAAAATTGTCTGCAACGGCCACCTTCTTCTGTCCTCAAGGTGGCCATTGAGGAGACAGGTTCAACTGTATTATAATATATTATTATTACCATTACTATTAATTATTATTATTTACATCTTCATTATTATTATTATTTTTATCATCATTATTATTTACCCAGTATTAACATTACAGTTTAAATTCAGTGTAACCATGAGTATTGTACGTGAACAGAAGAATAGCTATGCCTAGGGGCTAACATGTAGTTTGTAACATACTGCAAAGTACCGACTGAAATGTAGTGTCATAGAAAAAGTGCCTCACATGAACTGCTATACACGTGGTTGCCAAACTTTTCTTCCTCTAAACGAAACTGGATAATAACATCAAAAAAGTTACCGAAGATTCTTTTTACTATTAATTAAATTTTTTTGTTGTTATCCAGAGACTTCAATATCTGCCAGTGATTCCAACAAAGAGACTCTGAATCATAGCTACAACACTGGTCACAACATTGGTGAGACAGTCTGCTTTGGTTTATTATTTTCATCAACAAACTGCATCAGGCATGACATGTTGAGAAACATACAGCTCACAGGCAGGAAATGATTGATGTTGACGATTACCACTAGATATCTACCTGTAGTATTATTTTCCAGCTGAACAAAGGAATGACACAACAACTGAGTGCAAAAAGGAGACTATCAATGTCTAACTCTTATGCATTATTTTCTTCTCAATTGAACAGGAAAACTAAAAAAACATTTAAAACAGATGGAGGACACACTGACTCAAGAACAGCACAAGAAGCTAAGTGACCCTCGCAAGCTTGTCAAGGATGGAGTAGATGATTGGCTAGAACAGTTCATTGTGTTGCGACACTATGTAGCAAAATATGAACTACAAGTTCATGCATATGGTCCATTTCGCACTCATAAGCAGAATGATGAAGTTGAACTAGATGATGCGCGTAGGGATAGAGACTTTCCACCGGAAAATCATAAAGGTTTTCAGAAGTTTCTGAAGGAAATACGTTTTCACCTGTGGATGATGGAAGATGAGTTTGTTGAAAGAAGGGCACTAAGCAACTGCTGTGAAAAGAAACTGTAGATAAATAGACAAGTACAGGATACAAGTACAGTTTAGGGAGCGGTCATTGACTATTGGGGTGGAGGGGGGGGGGCGGTAAATTTTGGGGGAGGGCTGCGATTTTTGGGCGCCCATTTGGGGAGGGCTAAAATTGTCTGGGCTCGCATTTAGGGGAGGGTTACAATTTCTGGGCGCTTTTGGGCGATGTGCGGGTATTAATGGGTTTTGTGTTACTGAAATATTAAGCACTACTTAAAAGACGATAGCCGTGCAAGTAATATTAACAGAATTGCATACTCAAAACTGAATCGCACGGTTAAAAAGCACTCTGATTGGCTGGAGATAGGGAGCGGAATCGCTTGCAATTTGCTTGACTTTCCGTTGAAATGGCTTTGAAAATAGCGCACGGTTTTAGTTTGGCGTTGTTTTTTAATCAACGTCATCGTCATGTGATTTTCCTATATTATAATACATCTGAATTGCAGGTCATTTCATGAAAGTCTTCTTCAAACGAGTCCTGATCAAAGTGCACGGATCGTTGATGATACGGCATGATAGCTAAAATGTATTTTTCATATTATGACTGGTACTCGATCTGTAGTTGTGTTTTTCGGTATATTTTGAAAGTTGTGGAAGCTATTAAATTTTGAGGAGGAATCGCTTTTCCCAACGGCAAAGTTTAATAGGAATATAATTTTTACAACATCATCACCACCAACATCGTTTGATTGCGGCTTTAAAAAGGCCCACAGCCATAACACGTTTATGAATATCACTCGATTTACTTTATTTTAATAATTAATGTCTGGAATGCTACAATGCCATTACGAAAGGCAGGGAATACGAGACCAAATCAAGAATTCAACTTGTCGCCAAACATTGTTGCTCTATGGTAAGGATGTTTCTTGCGCGCGTAGCCCTTTAGCGTTTAACTTAACTTGGCTCATAGTGGTCTAGTTTATACTCAGCCTTCTTTTACAAACCTCAGTCAGTCTTAAACAGTAACAGGAACAGATTGTTTTTCTTTTTCAACAAATGCGACATAGTTTTTGATATGTACAGTATACAAATGAGCAGTGAAGACGGGATGTAACGACTAATCAATAGGCAATAGTAAGGAGCGCTGATCTGAATGTGTTCCAGTAGGGGCCAGTGTCATCTGAACTGCTATTTTCGTGTGCTTCCATTGCAGTGCCTGAGTTTTGTTTTGTTTTATCAACTTTATTAGTTTGAGTCTCTCCAAATAAATAGTTACAGTAACGAAAAAAAAAAAAAGACCAAAAGGTAAGGTGCAAAGGGGACCTGGAGTCCCATGCAGGGCACCTCCCAACTAAATCAGTAAAATCTTAAGAAATGCTTATTAAACTATTGTTGCCAGTGGCACCCACAATTAAATGCAAGACCCCATGAACATGGTTTATCGGGGTCAAAGACATTTCCTAATTCATCTTTGTACAAGTTAGTTATACTATTCTTAAAAGTATTTATGTTTAGAAAGTCACTGGGCTGAATTAAGTTACACATTTGGTTCCATAATTAAATACTGTGATTAAAAAAGGAGGACTGATAGGAAGCTGATTTACAGAAGGGCGTTTCCAAATACTTTTTATCACTTGATTGAGATCGTCGAGTATTGCCGTGACTAACACTCTTAATAATACTAATATCAATATCAATATAGCCATATAAGGCCTTATAAAGAAATACTAAATCCTTGACCTCGCGGTCATAGGTAAGCGGTAGCAGATCCAGATGGATCAGTCTCTCTTTGTAGGACAGTTCACCTTGCTTGATTTGTAGAATCCAGCGTGTAGCTCTTCTCTGAACTCTTTCAGCTTTCTGCTTTAAAGTTGGGTGGCTGGGAGACCACACTTCAGTTGCATAGCTCATTTGGGACTTCACTAGTGCCAGGTACAAAACTTTTCTAACCTTGACGTCGGGTCAGCATGGGACAGGTGCGACGAAGAAGACCGAGTAGCTTATTCGCTTTAGCAGTAACCATGAGAACTTGAGTTTTCCACGTTAGTTTGCTTGTATTCATTACACCGGGATCTCTCTCCTTGTTCACACGTTGTAGGTCAACGTGGCCAGGTTGGTAGTCATAGCGCACTTGGTTTTTCTTCTGCGTCACTGTTAAGACCTTGCACTTTGATGCGTTGAAATTAATATTATTGTGAAGACTCCAGGAATCCAGGTTTGTTAGTTCTTGCTGCCATTTATCTACATGTAGATATGATAAGATACTTCTATACAACTTGGTGTCGTCTGCGTAAAGGGCTGTCAGAGTACCATCAGGCAAGGCACTTGGCAGGTCGTTGATAAAGATGATGAAGAGTATTGGGCCAAGCAGACTTTCTTGAGGCACTCCGGAGGTTACAGGAGCCCAACTAGAGGTTAATCCATCTACAGCTACTCTTTGCTGACAGTCCTGTAGCCTGCATGCAGACGATAACTAAACTCTGAGTTAACCAGAGTTTAATTTCGTCTGCGCGCAGGCTAACAGTCCTGCAGATAGTTCTTGAACCAATCATGTAGATATCCAGCTACTCCATATAGCTTCTCAAGGAGGATGACGTGGTCCACATAATCAAATGCTTTAGCAATTCAAGGTCCAGATACAGAATATCTGTTTGAATGTTGTTATCGAGCTTTTTTCCAATGGAACGTAGGATTGACAGTAACTGAGAAACACAAGAGCGATTTTGCATGAAACCGTGTTGTAATTGGGTGATGCCTTTTTTTATATGGTAGTAGTCTTTTCCCAACACAGCGTTCGAGTACTTTGTTTACCAGGCACAAAAGGGAGATGGGTCTATAATTTGAAGCTGGCTCCTTAGAGTCTTTTTTTATGAACAGGTGTTACATTAGCTTCTTTCCATTCCTTGGGCAAACAAGCTGTTTTGGGCGAGGTGTTAAACATCATGCATAGGCTCGGGGCAATCTCATTAGCACATGCATTAAGCGGTCTGGCTGGAATCTCATCGGGACCACAGGCTTTCGTGATGTCAAGGTTCATTTAACACTTTGCGACTTCGTTAACTGAAAGAGTTAATTCAGATTGTGCTTCCTTACCTTTAAATGGCAAATATTCGTCAATAACGCATTGAGAACGCTATTTAATTTTCCTCTTTTTCAGTGATTTTTTCCGTGATTTTGTTAGTAAGAATGCAATTGACCTTGAAAATAGTTTCGTTCCTTTTTTTAAAATCGGACTGGATTGTTTTAATTGAAATGAAATGTTTTTAATTCGAAAAATTTTTTTTCTAATCAAAACTAAGTGTTTTTTTTAACGAAAGGAATTGTAAATAGTGTTTTGACGGAATAGTTTTTTTTAAGTGAATTTATCGTAAATAGGATTATTTTTAATAGTTAGCATTGTTATCAATAAAATATGTTTTTCTTTTGACAAAAGCGGGCAGGCAAACGCCATTGATTATGAATATTCAAGTAACTTGTGTTTACGTTTGTAGTCGGCTGTGGCCTGAAGACAGAGGAAAAAGACGAGTTAAATAATCCTGCCTTGACAGCTGAGCTGGTTGCGGTAACACCGTTGTAAGAGATAACACTTAGTTTTCCTCGTGAATGCAGAATTGCCTTATGGTAACTCCGGAACAATTTTGGGTTGCTTTTGAACGAAGACTCGATTTTCCTTCAAGTAGTCTCGATGCTTAGCTCTAATAACATATTTGACTTCCTGGCTTAAAGTAAGCAATTTCAACTTGTTGGTTGCAGTTTTCCTACGTCGGTATTTTCTCAGCGCTCTATATTTCTTTCGTAGCCAATGTCGAGCTTCAGAGTCTATCCAAGAAGGTGAGTTAGTGTCTTTGACTGTTTTAACAGGAATACACTCAGAGACAGCGGTCAGAAATAAAGCTTTCCGGGTGAGTCAGTACTCGTCAATGTTTTCAGAAAAAGCAATGTCAAAAGGAACGTGCTCTAGTGAGCTACGCAGTTCGGCGAAAATCCCTTGCTTAAAGTCGTAACTTTGCGGCGTATCGGTTTTGCTCGATGAAGTTTTACTCTAATGGAGAAATCGATAATATAACGGTCTGACGGAAATTCGCTCACTCCCGGGCTGTTTGTAGAAACACCTTCGATTACTTCAGGACAATTGCACAGAACAAGATCAAGTTTGTTTCCACCCATATGGGTTGGACCGTCAACGAACTGAACTAGGAAGTTGTCTCCCATTAAGTCACAAAAATTATCACCAGTTGCATTACCTCCAATTTTGACAGGAGATGATGAATCCGTCCAGTCCAAGGCGGGAATGTTGAATCGCCAACTACTAACGCACAACTAAATTCAGAGTTGCCCCTCACATGAATTTAGTAGGTCGGAATAAATCGACGTTGTTCGAGTCTGGGGGCGATAAAACGTGTAAAGGATAAGTGACTTGCTGCTTGTAAATATTTCAACAGCTACCATTTCGGTGTCGTCTCTTTCAAGATCGTCACGGCTTATGGCTTGCAGATCTGATTTAACAGCGATGAGGACACCACCACCAGTCTTACAAGCCCTATCTCGTCGAAGATTGAATAACCTGGAATTAGTTCGCTGCTTAACATCGTGTCATTAAGCCATGTTTCGCAAATACAAACCAAATCATAGGATATCAGTGTATACCAGGTCCCGAAACTAGGAGATCTTACAGACCTTGACCGATGGGTCAACACTAGATGGAACAAAGGCCTTTAGACTTCTAGCGTTCAGATAAAGACAGCTTAAGCAATTAGGCGGTCCTAGATTTGGATTAATATCTATGAAGATAGTAGGATCCATTTCCTTATGAAGAACGGGCGGTGATAAACATACATAGCCATGCTTGAGCCAACGAGACTGAACCAGCGAAGCCACAACACGAAAAGTCATTTTGTGAGGAAACGGGCGGTTATCGACCTGTGGAAGTTGGCTTGAAGTAACAGCATTCAGCTTATATTTCCCAGTAATAAGGTTTAGATAGCTAATATAGGTTATCAAAGTGACTATCAAAGGCTATCAAAGGCATTTCCTGATTCCTGCTCCTGACATTGCTCAGTGGCATCATTATCATCGGCCCCGCCATCACTATTCTTTCACTGTCTTTGTTGTCATTGGTGCTACTTCTGTCGTCTTCGTCACTACTTTCGTCATCATCGCGCTACCGCCCATTTCTGTTCTCTTTTTCTAAGTTTCTTGGCGATGTCTCTACACAAATCCTCCTTCTCACAAGTCTTTCCCTCCGGTAAATCTGGCGCAACCTTCTTGAGGATGTCAATTGTTCTGACCACATGCTTCGCCTTTTTTTGCTTAAGAATCCAGAACAGTCGCTTAGACTGTTTAGCAAAAACAAAAGTAATTGCCTACGAAGGAACAACAAGTGCGCTCCAGTCCATAGACTCACTTATCTCAACTGAAATGTAATGTCTTGGAGGAAATCGGAGAGAATGATAGCAGGGGCGGATCTAGGGGGAAGGTGTAGGGGGTGCGCACCCCCCCCCCCCGCTCGAGATTACCTGCGGTTTTCTAATACAACTGGTGTTCTGCAAAAAAAAACTATGTGGTTTATTGGTGTTGAAGTAGAGCAAGAGACGAGTGCACCCCCTCCTAAAAAAAATCCTGGATCCGCCCCTGGATAGTGATGATGAATCGAAGAGGATTCTAATGATAACCAAGAGGAAGACGAATCGGCCCAGGAGGAAAATAATTTCCGAATCTTTTACAGACCATGCGATATGGCCGAACTTGCAGGGCCTGGAGGGGTAGAGCAAGAGCTGCGGACTTTCCTTTAATTAAGTCAATTTTTCTCTTGCTATTCGCTGATAAGTTCTTGTGCACAATTTATTCACTCTTCAAGGGGAGCAGAAGGCAGGAATACAAGAAGTGTCAGTGGGGCTGTCAATGGTTTTCTTTACTTGGTGAAACTTTGGGTTTTGTATATATTGTAAATGATACTAACACTATTTTTTACTCCAATGAAAAAATTGTCTCAAAGTTACGTTCATATGGATTCTCGCAGTGCAACATTCGTATACTCCCCTGTAATGTTATTACAGGGGAGGGTTACAATATTTTGGGCACACATTTTTGGAGGGGCAGGATTTTTAACTGTTAACCTAAGAAGGGCTAAAATTCTTGAGCCCTTGCTTTAGAAATACTACCGACCCCCTCCACCCCCCTCCCACAATAGTTAATGCCCGCTCCCTTATGTGCATTTTTGCTCTGAATTTACTAACGTTCTTAAGTTGAAATTATTTCTCTCCAAAATAAAAATATTGATCTGAGTCATCTAAGCAAGAAAAGTGAGTGTTAATGTATGAAGATTATTTGTTTTGGACTAACACTTAAAAGAAGTATACAAATGAAAAACAATTAAAATATTTCATTAGGATTGCACTGTAGATACTTTTTTACTAGATGGTAAAAGCTTATGGGGATTTCTGTGATAAAATTATTGATAAAATTGAACAATGAAAGTTAATATTCTAGTCAGTATACAATATAAATATTATTTTATTATCATAACTTTAAAACATGAAAATTTGTCAAATGGAAAAGGTGATTATACCACCATGTAATAATAATGTTACAGAGATTTACAAAGATTCAATAATTTATAATTTACCTGTCTTTTTAATTTTGAAGGACTAATGAAAACTTTCAGAAAAGTGTAACAAAAGTCAGCTTTATATCCCGTCATTCCTGGTTTTGCAACATTTCATGCTCAAGAAAAGGAATATAGCAATTTCTAAAAGCAAAATTTAAGCTGCCATTATTTTATATGCTAGTATAGTGAATAGTAATAGCTGAGACAATCAAAAGTGTTACAACACACAACTGTATATTAGATATCTGCAAAAACTGTCAAAAGCCATACAAGAAAATTGTTATTATAATTTTGTTTGAATACTGGACGTAGTGAAAATATGGTATGTTTGACATACAAAAACCTGTTTAGAGCTTATAACCCTAGAGTGGAGTCTTTATAAGACAAAGTATAGTACACTGAATAGTGCCATTTTCAAAATTTGTATCAGTGGAATTCTATGATTATTTTATTGCGTTAAAAGTACAGTTACCTTTTTAGAAATATTTATAAAGATTTCATTTGAGTGCAAATTTGTGTAGTTTTGTAAAATCAATGAACAAAACATTTAAGCCTCACTTAAATGTAGCTGTATTATGCTGGCATGTTTTTTGCACTTGCCAGAGGCAGGGTTTTCATTACGTTTTAAAGCGGACAGGTAGGATGTTAAGATAGGTGGCTTGGCAATCTAGTGCTGAAGGCAATTTGAAATTTTCACTCCCTCCATTTACCCATTTTCCCAAGGATGCAAATGAATCTGCTTCTGAAATGTTATTGTATCAAGATTAAAGAGCCAATAAGATATGGATGATCAAATTACTGATCGTAAGCAGTGTCAAATGAATGCTGTGCTCTAAGAAAACTTGAATATAGCCCAATGCCCTGAACCTGTGTAATCCAAAACATACTATTTTCCTGTATTTCAAGAGCAAAAGTAAGATGCCACAGTCCACCAGGTACTGTAACAGTACAGTCTTAAACAATGGTAATAATTGATCTTGTGGTTTTGTGCTTTGCTCATATATGAACAGCAATGTGATCAGTGATTTTGTCACCTCTGCTCCTGCGCCGCTGATGCATAAAAATCCACAAAGATGCAAAATAAATCACTGTTTGATTGGTCGTAATACAGTGGAAAGTCCTAAAATATTTCAAGGGCTAATTTAACAAAGAATTACTAGCAAGGTTAGTGGTCCAAGTTGTGTAATCTTACATGTTGTAGTCTTAATGTTACATAAGCCAAGACAGTCGCTAGTGAATTTCTACTGGGGACTTCCATTAACCACCATACATGTTGGAGTGAGGAAGCAAGGTGAGACATAAGCCTTGCCACACTATGTGTGTTTCTGAAGGCCCTCTGTCTGCACGTAAATGAAATACAGACAATCATAGCTACTTATTTTTGAAAAAAAAAAAAAAAATCACCAGTGCGCATGAGGATAGGTTTGTGAATAGTTCACCATCTATGTTACCCACTCTCTCGGTGGGTAGTAAAAACTAACTAGAGATAAATCTTACTGCCGTTTTTAGAAACTAAAGACATACATAAATGACTTTTAATTTACAAATAACAACTACAATCTTCTGTTTTAATCCTAAATTAAGACAATTTTTTGTGCGAAATTGGATATTGTTGTACATTAATGAAAACGCGAACCGCTACGCACAGCTAACTCGATCCTCATATTATAGATTCACTTTTCTGTGTCTTTCCTTCGGAAATCTGGTGCAAAATAACCAAATTGTTAAAGTATTATGGATATCAAGTCACCAAACGTTGCTTAGAGGGAAGACTCGAAGGTCTGAAGATTTCTTCACGGTTTCTTAAGATAATGAAGCTTGTGGAATACCGAATAGCCAAGAAATTTCAAGAGTTTCCTCATTATTGTAGATCGTTGCATCATCGGCCTTATTCACGAGGTTGTCACGTGCGATTCCACTTTTAGAATCCAAAAAAAAGTTTTTGTTTCTTAAAAGAAAAGACCCTCAACTCAAGGCACTAGTTACAAAAATAAATAGGTCTTCAGACGTTCAAATACCTATTATTACTGTAAAAAGCCAGTATGCAAGAGATATACAGTCACACGGTTTGCACGTGAGGTGTTGGACTTTGCCCCTTTCGTGGTTCGTACGTGAGGGAATTCGAGTTATTTAACAATTATTCTTTGAAATCGAGGTAAATATTCCTATTAAAAGCCACCATTGACCGAGATTGAAAAGATTAATTGTTTTAGTATATACACAGGAAGTGATCTCATCAAATTCAGAAAGCGGTAACCATCCAGAAAAGCAGGATTTGATTGACGAATCAAATCACGCGAAAGTTTAAAAATAGATCTTTGCAGAATTTTCAAACATGGCAATTCACAAGCTTATCACTTCGCAAACAACAGCGTCGTGGCTTAAATGGAAGCGTTAAAAGTTTGAATTGTTTCCTTACCTGAGAAGAAAAGTAGAGCTGTTGTTTTTTTGTTCACTCGCCAAGTTTATAGCCAAAAAGGTTTGCTGTGTCGTTCTTCGCATAAAGTGCTGACAAAAATGGCGGCTCGGTTGCTCGAGGTAAGACGTCGTCTTCCGGCTGCGGTAGCATTCTTTTTCCTGTTTACTTGAAACGTAGAATTTCGGCAAACGTTGGCTTTCAGATTTGTTTGTCATAAATAAACTTCGATTTTTGGACCAAATTTTTCTTGTTAGGAAATCCTGAGTTCTCGAAACGGCCTCTTCTACGCGAATAAACGGGAGTTGTAAACAATCCATCGAGCACAAAACTCAGCTACTGTAAATGAAAAATATTGGAGAATTGATGGGGAAGGGATGATAGGTGACGTCAAAATGCACGGCACATGACTTCATTTGTAAAAAAAAAAAAAAAAAAAAAAAAAAAAAAGGCGCGAAAATTGTAAGACTGACCTAATTGGTTTACTCCCCACCAATTACATTATTGCTTATATTACAATGGCATACCGGAGTTTATGAGGAAACGTTCGATGTTAACAGTAAAATAGCTCAAACAACGCAAAATATTTGAAAGTTCATTTTCAGAAAGTCGAATCTACAAGAAATGGCAAACTTAATCGATTATCCGGGAGATTTCAGACCCTAATTTGGAGACCGGGAGAAACGGTTCAAAATCTGGAGTCTCCCGGATTTTCCAGGAGTGTTGACAGTGTGGTGTAAATGACATTGCAAACTAAAGCTGGAAACTAGTAGCCTGAGTGTCAGGCCTTCCTAAGGGGATGGGGGAGAGGAGATTTTTGTTACTCAGGCTAAGAAACTAGAAACACTTGAACACTGCGAGAGTTGTGTGACGTATCGTGTTACATTATAATTCGTTGTATAGTATATGTAGTGTGATTCGACTTTATTGTATGAGCCTGCAATCCTCGTGGTTGCAGTTTGCCGCCATGTTTGTGTTAGTAAGAGATTTAGTTCGATTTAGCCTGAATTTCATCCGATTACTCCGAGTCGTTATTACTCCCTCAGTAAGAGAGGAGAAAACGACTCGAAGCAATCGGATGAATTTCAGGCTAGGTTCGATTTGGTGATTAAAGCCTAATATTCTCCAGGCAAACGTCTTCCCTTGTTCACAACAGACAGCCCAGAAAATGTTTCGCAAAAGTTACTAAAAGTTGCCGACACTTTAAAGCAAAAAAATGTAAACAAACATACCGGTTGTTTTGAGGGACAGCATTTTCTTTAAATTGATGAATTTCCGACTCCGAACATCGACAAATCTGGCTGCCATTTTGAAAACTGCTAACCTTCAATGTTATAAATAAAATAACTAAGATAGTACGCGCGTTCTGATTGGTTAAAAAACTATGGTTTATTGTGCCGCTAAAGTCATAGAAAACTTAAAGTCATTTTATAAAGCAACAGACCACAGGGCTGCCACACAATCTGTTTGTGTAGCCGATTGTTATTTTATAGTAAATGTACTGGATTTACCGTTTGCCTTACCTATAGCGATATATCGCTAACTATGTATATAAACAGTCAATGATAAATGAACGTTGAATTACCTTACTTGTGGTATATAGTCGCCCTTTTGCCTCAAAAGTGGTTTTTTGAGCGATTTTGAAGGAGTTTCTGGAGTTTGAGTTCGCCGTTGACTGGTCCTTATAATAAGGAGTCGAACAGGCAACAGGCAAGGTAATTCAACGTTTATTTATCATTGATTTATATACATAGTTAGCGATATATCGCTACAGGTAAGGCAAACGGTAAATCCAGTACATTTTCTATAAAATAACAATCGGCTACACAAACAGATTGTGTGGGCTCCCTGTGAATAGACCACACTTTCTATGGGTTAAATTTAACGGCGTGATAACCCACGCGGGATGTTGGGAGAACATCGAAGGCGAGTGATTTACAAGCTTTTCGTTTTGGTTCTCCCAACATCCCAAGTGGGTTATTACGCCGGTAAACCCATAGAAAGTGTAGTCTATTGCTTAAATAATCTCCGCGCGGTGATTATAGCGGGATGAAGCGAAGCTCCTAGCCAGCCCTGCTCCTAGCCAATCATAGCCCTCAAGTTTCGATAATCATCAATATAAGACTGTTTCAAATCATTAACAATTAGACTTGTCTGTCGCTAGTGATTTTATAATTTTGATGCTGATAGAACAAGAGACATCAAGTCTTTGTTTTGATCTTAGGGAAACATACATTATCGCGCAAAATTGTTCGATCGTGCCGAATCACTGCGACGTCGAGAAAAACAGAACCAAGCATCATTGGTATACTACTCCACTATAAGCAGTCCGTTGATAAAAAGGGAAAGTAAACTCTGCTATTTTACAAAAATATGCTCGAAAACAAACAGTTCAAAAACATGGCATTTACAGGATCTAACTCGTACTAAGGTGCCTCTCTAAGTCCGTTGAGAACAATCTGGACGAGCAAACGGTCGTGTTTATCTTTGCTGTGAATCCAGATAAATACAAGAAGGAATCTAGCAGAATTTATAATGATTCCTTCGCCAGGAGTTTAGTTTCGTCACGAAACTCATGGCCTGATGCTCTTGCAATCGTTTGCAAAAAACGGCCGCCGCCAACGCGATAGCCGCTTCATTATATGTCCACATACTTTGAGCACAAGGAAAATCCAAGAGCCAGCAGCGTCTTAAATAACTCAATAGAAAGGCTCTGTGAACTATAGGGAAGATTCCATCAAAGATTCCATCACTCATTGTGGAGTAGCCGTCATTAACTCTGCCATTACAACGGCCGCTGATAAGAGGACGCAGTAATTCCACGTAAAAACATTCCACAGGCAAACAATTTCAGAATAACGCCAAAAAATTATTCTGTAATCACCATACAACGATTCTTAATACAAAACTTCGCTAACTATCGAACGATGGCTGAGATTTAGACAGATAAAAACAGCCTTCCATAATCTCCGACAGAACTTGAAAAAGACGGGCCTACTTTTTCAAGTTTGTTTTCATTGGCTCGCGCATGCGTGTGGGGTGACATAGCCCCTTTAAAGGTACTATGAGTTGATGCGTAGGAACCAATGAGATTTTGGCATCTAACCGCTGATGACATTGCTTAAGGTCAAACAAGGGCACTTATAGAGACTGCCATCTTGATTCTTCCGAATTTTTACGTCTTTTATTATGGCTGCGCTAAAAGTATTTTGAAGCATAACATTGAAATACCTTCATGATTCAAACGCTGAGTACAGTGATGCAGCTGTTGACGGGTCCATATTTTAGTGTGGGCGCTGCTTCAAGACATTTGACCTAATTCGGCTATCGCGAACGGTACAACGCACGTATTCCATAATTTATGAGTTCTGTCTCACCTGCTTCAAGGTAGAGTATAAAAGATCATAAAAGGAGACTCTGCTGGTTAGGGATTTACAACCTTTCCCTAAATGAAAATGTCAGCAGTGACAAAGTTTTGCATAAGCATTCTTTTCTATTTCTCTTGGGAGGGCTGTAATACCCAGGAGAAATGAAAAACAAAGGTTAATGTTATGCAAAATTTCGGCGGGGGGTGGGGGTTGCGGGGCAGATAAGATGCATTATGGGAAATGTGGAAGTGGCGTATAATATGCAAATTTTAACGACAGTTGTTAACACCGAAAAAGAAACTGAAAATTGCCCGGAATTCGGACTGATCTATCCCCAATGACACATGCAGGGCAAGCCCCAAATTACTGATATGCACGGTTTTCGAACTCGAGGGATATTGCCCAGTTAGCGTTTGTGTAAGCTAGAATTTCACTTGAAGGAAAAAACAAAAAGTATGAAGGGGACATGTCGGGATTGAGGATCGTTTAGTACTTTTCATGTTGGTGCGAGCAAACGCAAACGTGGCGTATTTCTCGGGACGTTTTTACTAGTTTTGAAAGTTTCAGTCAACGAGGGCCGGCGCTCTATTATTCGTGCAAGGACAAATTTTATTTTGGTTAGATGTTCCCATAAAAGAACTTACTGACATGAACAATCTCAGTAAACGTAAGATACAATGTTGGACTTTCTTATATAAATGCTGTAGTCTCGATTAAAAACGTCAACATATAAATGAGTACAAGTCCCCGGGGGGAGGTACTTGGGTAAATTTTTGCTGGGTATGTGCCGCTGGCCTCTCAGACTCCCTTCCCCATTATAGTCTATTTTGTGGCCAATTATAGAACCCCATCTTAGCCAACATGCGACCCCATTATAGTCAATCCAGTCGTGAAAATGCGACCCCATCCAGCGGCACATCCCCATTAGCCTCTTAAAAGGAAGTACCCCCACCCCGGGTACAAGTCATTATTACTTGGTACTTGGTGCCTAATTCACCCATATACATGTGCATCTTTGCCTTCCTTTGCAACAGGGGACAGGAAACAGTTTCAATGCCTAAATACATGTATATGTATTTAGTCTTGAGTATTATCTAAAACTAGGTTATCTAAAAGATAGTAACGCTGCGGCACATTCTGTTGATACTGGCATTAGTTAGGCAGTGAGACTTAAAAGAATCAAAAATGACATTGAATGTCCTATTTACATGTTGGAAAGCACTAGAATAATTACTATCAGTCTATAGAAAGAACTCGTGGGAACGTTGTTTAGAAAATGATCAAGTGGTTATCGACTCTGGTTTTCCCACAGTAAATTATAGGAAATAATAGAAATTCAGATCGTTCATCCATATATTTAATATACGGTGCACGATATTTTCCCTGGAAACACAAAACTTTTCTTGCTGTTTGTTGAACTTTATTAAGTAACAGTTATTTAGCTATATATTTATAGAAAACAACAACACAAAAAACGGGAAAAAAAAGAATGAAGGAATAAATAACTCAGTAGGATTCGAACCCAGCAAACCACTACACCACAGAGGCTGACAACGTAGTCGTTAGCAAAAGTCTTTCATTTGATTCCTTTTCCATGAAACTTCCGCCGGCAAGATGATCGCCAGCCGCATTAACCGAGCTATTAACAGAGAAAAAACAATGTAAACGCATATTCCATGGCAATAAATGAATGAAAGAACATAATTATGCTTTTCAAAACGCCGATACACGTCCTCGTCTGCAAAGTAGGACACAAAACATATGTTATCTCGATTTCCGCGGTTATTTTGAAGCGAATGGTCAAAATCACATCCATTTTCGGCTCATACAGTTTCTTAAGAATAGCATTGCATGACATTTTCTCACTTTCACATCACCTTCTAGCAAGCTGGAATTTGTATATCCCCCGTGTTGCGGAGTCGAAGAGCAAAAAGGCTCTTGAGTCAAAAAAGGCTCTTAAATTGAAATCCAATCCCCAAGTTAACCATCGTACTCATCTGAAAGACTCCTGCGTGTCTTAAAATTTGGTAAGACCTCTAACCGTGCTGTAGAAAATTTGCCACAAAGAAAACTCTAAGTCTGAGCAGCGAACGATGCACTCTCTCACCCAGGGCATCCGCCCTGCTCTCACCCACCGAGCTTCCCCGTGTTTTTATTTGAGTTGTTCGTGGCGCAATGCACTCTGGTTAAATGCAATGCATTGTGGTAAAAAGTGATGAATTCGAGAATTCGTCGCCCCTTATATATTTCCTTTAAATCCTGATTATGTTGCTGCTCGCTCCCTTCGGTCGCTCCGCAGCAAAAAAAAAAATGAACGAGTATTGAAATTCAGTTGATGGGAAAATATTTGCCCCCGTAGGGTTCCGGCCCAGAGGCCGGAACCCGAGGAGGCACCCTAATGTCCTCCGCGTAAAGAAGAAGTATCGTATTAATGTTAGTATATGCGAAGCTTTCCCGATTTGATGAAACTAGGCGCGCACGGTGGTCCCGGTTAATTTTCAGCGCGTGCGCGTGGCTCAGCAACCGCGCAAACTGGGTTTGTCAACCAGTCGCATTCGCCGAATTGTGTCGCACACAAGCACAACAAGTGGCTCCAAATCCTCGACCGGGAAGATTTTCCACCGAAACTCCTCTAGAGCGAGAACGCCGACTTCAAATTCAGCGTGAACAACGAAGGAGAAGACGTCAACAAGAAACCGCGGAGTAGAAGGAGCATCGATGAGCACAGCGAAGGCAACGCCGACAACAACAGACAGAGGAACAGGAGATTGGAATCAAAGGAATTATGATCGTTTTACACTGTCGAAAACCCAGATTTCTTAGTTTGCCGGTTTCTCCGCAGATATATAGATCAAAGTCTGCAAAGTTTCAGCTCCGTATTACGGCCCGAATAATAATAATTTTCAGGCGAACTGCACCGGGCCATATTTGTTCTTTGTTTTTGTCTTTTTTTAAATGCGGGCGGCGAAATAATGCTAAATGTGCTTTTCAATACACTGTTAACAATAATACTACATAATACGCAAAAAAGAAGAAGAAGAAAAGACAGAATAACGTATGGACCTTTAACACGATATTCGCGGTTGGTCACCCGTCCAGTTCGTAACCCCGACCGACAGGGCTTAACTTGAGTGCCGTTACCAAACCGAGTTTCGCGAAGGTTATTGCGACATACATATTTCTATAGAGTTGAAAAGTTATTCAGCAGTACTGCAATTGTTTGGTATTAAAGAACTTGATTTGTCAGACACAAATCAGCAACGTGGATCGACAGAACTTTGAACTGGTTTTGTCAACGTGGATCGACAAACTCGACTCAAACCACATCAAGAATAGCTCAAATTTCTCAAAACCCAGTCAAAGACAAGAAAGGGGCTATCGTGAAATAACCGGGTTTACAGTGGTCCATGTGTTTTTAGGGGGTTAGTTTATTGCGAAATCCCGATTATTTCATTTGATACAAGGACATGCCAGAAAAAATGAACTGGGAAATATCTCAAAGGTGAGAAACTTGAAACAGTGGTCCATGTTTTTGTAGGGTTAGTTTATTGCGAAATCATTTATAACAGTTGCGTTCGACGTTGCGTTCAAGAATGTCACACTCGAAGCCAAAGCATCCGTTCGACACATTAGTTATAGGAAATTTAGTAACAAATAGATAATTAAAGATGGTTTTGCTGTTTAACACGCGTTCTATTACATTTGCAGTGTTGGTTGAACTCATTATGAGATGTATAAAAAACAATTGTCCATCCTAGGCATGTCATGTATGAGGATTTTCATTAACCCAGGAAACAAAGTGTAATAATTGAGAAAACACAAAAGAGAACAAAAGAATTACACTCAGAAACTTTAATACGAAAACTGCATTTCAAAGGTTCATGGCAAATACACGGACAACCACAAGGAGTCTTCATTCGGGTTTTAAAAGGTCGGGGGCAGATTTAGTGACAACTATAACTAGTTAGCAAATAGTAAGGTATTCTGTTTGATATATGTTCTGTTTATCAAACAGAAGAAGGTTTTTAGCATGCATAAGGCAGGGATGGGGAGGGGGGCTTATTTGAGCCTACTTTGTCTGAGAAAGTGGGCGGTGCAAGGCGTTTGTTTTCTTTTTTTAAGAGCGTGGGCGCCGCCTCTACGAGGAAAATACGGTAGAGCTGTAGTAGCCATCCTGCAGATTCTATATTTACCGAAATGATTCCTTGATCAGCGAAACCACCCGTGACTTCGTGATGATTCCCTTTCTTGGACGATCTAAAAACAAACGATTTGCAACGTCTTAGACGATTTTGGGAAAATCCTTGCCGTGACACCTTGGTCACGCAACGAAGTCTGTGCATGCGGTACAGTGCAGTGAAACCCTCCATCAAAAGGCTAATTTTAATGACCTTCTGTGCAAAAATACGTTGAAACTGTATAAATAGCGTTTATAAAGAATTCTGAATGATGTTTTCTGAACACTAAGGATGGTTAATTTCGATTTCTCACTTCAATAGCGGAGTGCGAACAATCCTTTGACGTCCACTTGGACATGGCTTAACCCAGACAAAAAAAAAATCAACAACTTCCTATTTTTAATTTATTATATGTCAGCACTTTGCTAAGAGAACTCGTGATTTGGTATTTACCTTCTCTTTGAGTATTCTGGGATGATTAACATTACAATCCACGCCAAACATCTTGGGGAATCCCCTGTGTAGACTACACTCGGCGTGACATCAGATCACTCAGTATAGTTTAAAAAACAGCATGAAAACGAATTAATACATGAAAAGTATCTTAGTGATAACAGCTTCACGCAAAGAAGCACTCACAATAAGATTTTTTGAAAGGGCCATTTAAAAAGTGACCAGAATGCCATGAGCAATTTACCGCCTTTTGCATTTTAGAAGCCCGGAAGTTATGATGTTGTAATATATGCTGTGAATGATAAAAGGGTCTTTTCCCAGAAACTAATCTCGTGACTGCAGTATCAAATATCTATCTGGCGGCATTATATGAATGGGTGCGTATAGGTTAGTTTTCCCCGAGTTTCCTGTCTTTCCACGAACCTAGTGAGCCAACCTTAAAATCCGTGCAACGATTTCATTGCACCATTCATTGGACTTACAATTGACAACGAATCAAAGCATATGCATATTCCAACTCAAGGTAAGGAAATTAAGGTACTTACTGAATATTTTGAAGGCATCTTTGCACAGTTACGGTACCAGGTGACAATTTAACACCATCAATATCAAAACAGTGCGGTTAGCGAAGGAAGACAGAGAAAAAATGTCCCTTTAGAATGGTCGAAAAGATCAACTATTATGTCATATAGTGATCAACTTTAGAGCAAGCTTAGGGTAAAGCCAGCTGCAACGAAATGCAACCCTAAGCCTATGTCCCTTAATCTTAAAGCGTATAATCGAAAAGAAGCAAGTTGAATTCGACATTTTCCTTCTGTTCAGTGCACACTTCCGTAAAAAACTTTGCTTGATGTCGACATCCTCACGGCTGCTATTATGCTGCTTATAACAGCGTGACATGAATGTCAAGAATGTGTGTTACGGCAGAAAAAGGCTGAAAATGACAATTTACTTTTTACAACCTTCAAAATGAAATGATAACATGGCGCATCTGTTAACCGGATGTATACTTATATTACTGTCTTAGTACGACCCAAGGTAATGACCCGAAGCGTTTCAGGCGTGTTGCAAAATACTGTCACGCAACAAAAAAATAAATTGGAAACCGTTCAGTGGAAAAAGTCAAGGAAATGAAATGTTATAAAAGGCTAATATATAAACAAGTTTTCCAAGTCTCGGGTCTTCGTGGCCCACAGTTTCCGAGTCATTTGCCGAAACGTTTCACGCATCTTTGTAGAGCTTTGTATGGAGCAGGACGTAACATGTCGATCAAAGTCGATCATCGAAAACGTAGTCGATAAGTCAGTAGTACTCGAAATTTGTCGATAATTGTCAATCGACAAGTCAAATTTGTCGATAAAAGTCGATAATCACAAGATTTTTAACTGTTTATCGATTTTATCGACAAATTTTTCAATCAGCTACGAAATTCAAGTAACCAAACCAATAATAGCTCGAATGACTTTTTTCAGCTAAATAAAAACCTGAACAAACAAGTGGTCTGTTATTCATTGTAGAATAGAATGTTTAAATTACCTCGAGAAATGATCGATTAACAGCTTCAGCTGAGCGAAATCGCGATCTGTAACATAACTTGGACCAACCTAGTTCCCAGAGTTTCTCTTGGCGGGAGAGATGAGAGATCCTGGGAACTCGAAGTCGTGTTTCTTAGAGGGAACAGAACGGATCAAAGTTTAGACTGGATGCGGGAAAAAATTGAGGCCAGAAAAGTAATTAAAAAGTAAAGTAAATTGGCATTTTATTTTCGTCAGTGATTTTACTCAGTTCAACATTTGACAAACACAAGCTGCGGCTACGACTCTCCTCCCTCTCCGCTAGGTTGGCTAAATTTGCCGGGTTTGTATGCCCCTTGCTTCTCCTTGCGCCTATGATTTTTGTACCAGTCCGCAACCTACGTATGACAGTAAAAATACAACGAATTACGATTGCTCAGTATCAGAAAATATGAACCCGTGTATAAACAGTTAATCTCGCCAGATCTAACCTTGTTCAGACCAAAACGACGTCAGTCACAGGTACTCAGCAGTACTGTTTATTAATTACAGGCGTAGTTGAATTTGTTAACAGTTGTGTACATTACATCACGTTCGGTTATAACAGCTTTTAATCGTTAGGGCGACAATAGGAGCCAAACAACATACTGGGAAATTAAATTTTAACTAATTGAAGTTTTGATTGATAAGCGCAGGAGTTTAATTAGGTTTAACACATGCATATGCATAAATCATTGCTTACAGTGATAACAGCTGCTATAAAACACATACTTCAGAAAGAATTTCAGAGATTCCTTCTGAAATGATTTGCTTAATAAAATACTTTTGCTGGAAGAAAAGGGTAGTTTCTTTGTGGTTATTCAGGTTTATACGAGCTTACAATTACAGTACAAGAGCGGTAAAATGAAGTCTTGGCATAGCCAATGCTGCTTTATTAATCTGTCCTCGGCAACTGTACTCTTTTTTCCCGCCATACATCGTTTTTTGTATTTCCGATTTTGTATTTGTCGATTGAAATCGATCAAAATCGATCAAAGTCGATCAAAATCAATCATAATCGAACAAAGTCGATAATCACAAGAAATTGTGTGATCGACTTTTATCGATTTCCGATATTTGTCGATTGATTTGTATCGACAATGATCGACAACGATCGAATTTTATCGACTATCGGAATTATCGACATGTTACGTCCTGATGGAGACGCCATAAGGCCGCCGGAAATCAACAAAAACATCTGGAGTTCAGGGACCAACTCTACGTGTCCGTCTTATAGAGGTGTCCGTTAAGAGAGAGTCGACTGTACTTGAAATGGTTATACTGCTGAAAATCAAGAGGAGAGACTTTTTCAACGAGACAGCATTCCTGTTCTGGTGTCACGCACTGTGAAAACTCGAAAGTTCAAATTGCTGTATTTTCGAAATGAAACATGCTACGGGAATAGAAACTTGTAGAAAGATTTATTTTATGTTTATCTTCAACCTAGTTTAAATAATAATTCGTAAAACCTCGCTATTTTGACTTTACAATTTGATGACGTCACTCTGAAAACCATCTATTGTGAAAAATGGCTAAAGAAAAATACCAATTTTGTTCTTGGGGACTAATTTCATTCCCATGCCTTGACGCTGCCAAATTTGTATTGCTTAGTATTACTAAGTTTTTAAAGCTTCTCAAAGAGAAGGTTTGCTGTTTGAGCAAACCAAAGAGTCACACCTGGAAAATACTCCCTGCCCCCCATCATAGACTTTTTCCCCCGTTCTTATTGGAAGACTTATATTTAGTTGCTACTTTCTACAGTGAACAACTACTTTAACAAGAACTACAATCATGGGAAGCTGCTGTACTACTCAGGCAGCCAATACTCCACACCCCACCAAACCCTTGGTGCGTATGTGCGCTTCAGGCAATCATTTTCCTAACTTTGCTGACATTGGTGATACAGTGGTACTGTTTGTGGACTTTGGTCACCAATTCAAGCCAGTCCCACCACAGAACATGGATCACCCACTGGGTGGGGCAACTGCAGGACGAGTTTGGCCTAAACGCCATCAATCAAGGCATGATGTTGAGGAGTACGAGGCAAGTTTACTGATTCACTTTTTAGTACATAAACACTAAGAGAAAATATTTACAGCAAACAAGTACGTAATTAAATGTCTATTATCGCTATCAGTTCATTCAAAAAAGGAATTTAAAGTGTGCTACTGAGTATTTTCAAAGAGGTAGATTCGTTCATTGATATACACCAGATCATTTCTAAAGTAAAATCCTGAGTAACGAGAGTATACCAGATTTTTCCAATAAACTTTATTTACTGTAAATCCTTTATGTCCTGTTAATTATTTCTCCCCTTTGTATAATCTTTCGGTATCATTTTATATATAAACAAACATGTACATAAATTAAAAGAATAAAATTTAAACATTCCCTGCACGTAAATTGACTGGCCAGCCAAGGTTAGCTCTAGGTACCTGCAGGCCAGGGTCGGGTTGCATAAAACATCTTAAGATTAAGGGAACTCACAACTATTTTTTCAAAACAATGGGTTATATTGTTTTAGAACGAAAGTTAAGAGCCCTCTTATCTTAAGAAGGCTTTATGCAACCTGGCCAAGCTACTTTTGTAAAACTTAATGATAAGGAAAAAAAGATTGTTGTTGTGGTTGTTGTTGTTGCTCTTTCCGACTAATTTGCTTGGTGTATGGGTAAAACATTTCTAACTTAGAAAAGGTCATCTCACATCCCTGTAACTATTGTCAAAGGTGCCAATTTAACCTCTAAAGGTATTTTGACAACTGGAGAATCTCTTTTATTTACATTATCACCTACTACTCCATTATCAAACTGTATAATACTCCACTACAACATACAGACACAACTGACCCGGACCCCAAATATTAATTGATGTGGACTTTTGATGAAGATTGATTCAATAGATTGATTCAATAATGCAGTTGCTTAATATAAAATTATGGAAAAATCTTCGCCATATGGTGAAAGGCCAGAAAAATGACACCAGTGACCCTAATAAAATCTAAAAGTAAAGGATTTTGGAGTTTGGGGTTAAATTGCAGCAGTACAGGAAAATTTAAATGCTGCTTATATCATGACATTGTAGCAGGGAAAATAAATAAGTAATTTATGCCTCTCTATTCACAGATAAAGCTAGGTGGACTCCAAGCATTCTTGAAAAAGATTAAACCACGTGACCAGGACTGTACAAGCTTTCGATCAGAAGCAAGAATTCTAATGACAGATGAAGTGCTGGAACACCCTGGTGGACTGGTGAAATTTGCTGTGCCATACAGCGACAATCGTGGTCGATATTTGGGTGTGGTTACTGAAGAGGATCTTGAATATGACCAGAAGAACAGGGTTTATCATTGTAAGCATTTTGCTTTACTCAACCTTTAATTCATCCAGGGTTTAGGTGAAATCAGTTCTTTCCTTTTCATTCAACCTTTCCCTCCTTCCATTATTCCTTAACACTAAGGGGCTGTTCATATATATATGGACGTAGGAAGATCCTAGCACCAGGAAGATCCCAGAAGGCGGAATAACTTTTTACTGGGTTTACATGAGGAAATTTTGTGGCACCAAGTAGAAAGAGAATTAGTGATGGTGGGCAACAATAGCAAAAACGCAATGTAGCCCCTTCTGCTCTCCTTACTGGTTTTATGACTACCTTTCAGCAGAATTACCACAATAAATATATCAGCTCATGGTAACACCTAACAAAACGGTCAGCCTTTATTGCCGTGATTACCTGCTAAATATACTGCCACCTTTTTTGTCTGGTTTGTCTGTAGGACTAGGATCTTCCTGGTGAAAGCAGTTCACATTGTGCTAGAATCTTCCAACCTCTCAGCTAGGAAGATCCTAGTACTAGATCAGAAAGATCCTAGCGCAAGTGACAAGACAGTACGACTTTTTGCATGTAAACTGGATGAAGAAAATATAAGGCACTACTTAAGGATGATCTGCTTTTTAGGATCTTCCTAGGACTCTCTATGTAAACAGCACCTAATTTTGAATTCTTGATTGCTAGATCCACTGTGGGATCAGTTAATTGTTCACAACCAAGTTATAAGAAAGGACCTTCGGCTTCGCACATCATCAAGACTTGTTGAAGGAACATATGGTTCCATGGGGCGTCAGCGACGTAGTCTTCGGGAGTCTGGACTGCGAGAAGATGAAATAGATGCACCTGGTGCGAGTGGAAGTGTAGAGGTTTTAACAGCTACTGATGAAGAGCTTAGTCAACCTCTGATACAGGTAATTATTTCCATATTTTCATACTAATTTTTAGTCATTTTTCAGAAAAATAATGGGCCTGATCTGGCTATTCACACGTTAAAGCTTATAATGTACAATAGAAACTATTTATTATATGATAAGGCTGCATGAGGGACTGGAAGCCAAATATTTAATCTCAACTGTTGTTAGTCACTATTCTTTCCTCTGATAACCCTTAATTTTTATAAAATTATTATATTGAGCAAATTATAGTTACACACCATTGGCCACAGTTCATTCATGATCATGAGAAAATGGTTATTACCCAAGGGTGAAAAAATGCATGAAAATGCTGCCAGAAATAGTATCTTGAAATGTAAAATCTTGAAATGAAAAAAAAAAAGCAAACAAACAATGAATGAAGTATCTGGGGTTAAACTTTGGTTCTCTAGAGTCACAATAATTTGTTGAGGAGTATGACTTGTTAAAGGAGACTGCAAGGTTTTGCCCAGTGTATCTCCCATGGGAGATTCTCAGCCTGGAATTTTACAATAATCGGGAATGTTAGCATGCAATATATACACTTATTGATTATATACAGTAATTAAATTAAGGAAATTTCATTTCACCACTAGCCACCAGCTAAACGCTACTGGCCAGATAGTTGGGAGATGTCATGCTGGAGGCGCCTATGCTGTGACAGATTCGTGCGGGCAAGAAACCCATTCACCAGATTCTGGGCCAGATTTTTTGTAGCACCATTAACAAATTTTACTGGCCTGAGTCTTTACTACCAGCTGTATTTGGTGGAGATTTTCCACATCCGATTCCTAACAAAGCTTGGCCATTACATTTTCATGGTACAGTATGTTTTTAAATAATAGAACATTAATTAGAAAATTAATTCCAAGTGCAGCGAGGGTCATAGCGGCTTGCAATCTCGGTTGGCCCATCGTACTTGTATATATCTAATAATGTCCACAATGTAATGACATCAAGAAACTCAAACAGCATTGTTTTGACTGTTTTTGCAGCCCTCTTGGCACTCAAGAAATGCTTTTGGCAATTACTTTCGATTGCTAGGTATTTTTGTTGAAAGTGCATTTCAGTTTGGCTTTTTACCGAGAAAACTTTGCTTTTTCCAGAAAACTATATCGTTGAATTCATTTTATGCAGAGTGAAACCCACAATGAATTGGTTCTTTTGGGTTTTCCCCGCCGATTCATGTGATTTATGGTTTCAGCTCCATACATCAATCGCCCGTTGAATCCAAGAGTGAATTCAGACCAAAATAATGCACAATGGCTTTGAAATAAGTGGCTAAACTTATTTTCCCCAAATGCATCTTTAAATTTTTGAGAAAAGCAGCTCCACCAGTCCTTCAAATGTTGTCTATGACAGACAAGTATGGTTTAAAGTTAATAATGCAGAGTGGCAGCATAGCCCAATAATTGGTATAGGGGTTAATACGCTACCAGCTGGTGGTTATGTTGCAAGTTTGAATCCCGGTGGATCGAAATTTCTTTCTTTGTTGTACATTTCAATATATTTTTTCCTTTTAGGTTTTTTGCTCTGTTTTCTTTTATATCACATTTTTCTCTTTCCCTTGTTCCCCTTATTGTTACTGCTGACCATCTTTTAATAAGCTTCACGAGGTTTATGCGATAACATATATCTAGTATAAAATAATTTAAATAAAATTGAGGTAAAGAAATCTAGTGGTAATATTCTCCCATGTCAGTGACCTCTGTGTCACTATGTTTGCTATATCTTCTTAGAAAAATATGTGACCTTTTACATAGAGAGATTTTTGCTCATTTTGTACAAAAATTATTCACTTTTAACAAAGAACAGTTATGCTGTCACTCAGTCCTAATCATGCTTTCATTATAACTGTAATATTTATTTATTTCTCATAATTTATCCAATGTTAAAATATTAAGCAAAAGTTAAAGAACAGCACCTTCTACCCGACGTCATTGCTATTGACATTATTGCATTAACTAAATTCATGCTGAATAATGTGTTTTTCACATGCAGCCTTTAATTGTGATGATGATGATGACATTTTTTGCACAATGGAGATTTTTTGGAAATTACACACTAGCTAACACAGAAGTACTTGTTCTCAACGGTGCTGCTGTTATGGCTTGTGCCTGTATGCTATGGTACACAATATGGGGTTTTCTATCGAAGACTCATCTCTTAGGGGTATGTATACATTTAGGCCTATTTTTCTGATATTCATGTAATCTACTTTTGGGTACCCTGCAAGCAGAGGTTTCTCTCTTGCATGGCTTTAGCGTTTACGAGGTCGTTCACCTGGCTTGTCTGTCATGAGGTTTGAGTTTGTTTATGCCCACGTGACAGACAAGCCATGCAAACAACTTTGTAAATGCTAAAAGCTATGCAAGACATAAACCTTGCCTGCTCGCAGGGTACAGGATCTAGGTAACTAAATGGACTTAAGTGGGAGCATGTAAAAGTTCTGCTGTAAGTAGGAAGTTTTTATTTGAAATGAAACACACAGTATTTCACCTAGAGATGAAAAAGTTGATGTGAAAAATAATCTCACAAGATAACAGTCTCACTGATAGAAAACAAAATGTTAGCTAGGAAAATTTCTTTACTCTGCTAATTTGGAAATGAATGTAAATTAAATACTTAACAATCAAAATAAATTAATAATAAGTTGTGCTGGCCTATTTCTTTCAGTTATTTATGCTGTTACCCATGGGAATTCTTTTAATTCTCGCAAACATAACTTTTCAAATGGCAGTGAAGAATTCATTACCAGAAAACACCAGCTGTAATGAGTCTTGGAACCACACTGAACTTGCACCTCATTTGAAGTATTTTAATGCTTTTAAACTCATGTATTGGTACTACAACCCAGCATTGTGGGTGCTTGTTCTGTGCTTTGGACAAGCTTTGAGCCACATATTTGAACGTAAGTGTTGTTTTTTTTAATTTAGAAAATCCCAGAATATCAACATATAGATTTACTACTTTGTAATTGCTTGTGAAATAAAGGATAAGTTTGTCAATTACAACAGGCAACAGTTGCTTGAGACCTTTAAATTTTCCAAACACACTTATGCAAATATAATTGTAACCATGAAAACTCAAAGTCACGGTTTCACATCATTTTAATGAGTTATGTTGACTTTTAAGTTTGCCTACAGTTTCCTATCTTAACCCTTGAGTAAGGAGAAAACACCACTTTACATAAAAAAATTATTTTTTATAGTAACCTTTGTCTGAATTGTCATAGACTGCAAGCTGTCTCTTATTTTTCTTTAGTGTCACTGTTAAGTGCGATAACGTGTGAGGAGCGAGCGGCGAAGCCGCAAGGAACGAGGGCGGAGCTCAAGCATAGGAAAAATAAGCAAATAAGTCCTTTCCACTCAAAAGTGATAAAACGGCTTCTTCTTGTCGAGATTTAAGAATTTTTTCTACCAAACTTTTCCTCGCAAACACGTTTCAAAACATCTTTTCTGTCCCCCATCTTATCTCAAAGCGACGTGCAAAAAGTGGACTCCCTGTAGACTGAGGCTTTTTTTGACAGATTGAATTTTTTGGACAAGTAGCTGACTGATTGGAATTTCCGTTTTGCTGAAACGGGTAATTCAAAAGACATTAAAACCTCTGCCGTCGTCCTTTTTCCTCTCTCACCCAAATCTCTCCTCCTTTTTTGCAAGTAATTTGCATAATTTTAACTTTTCGCGCACCCTGCGTGGCACTGAGGAACAAAGAAGGACCGCTCATGGTCTAGAAATGTCATAGGTCTCCACCTTCTAACCTTTGGGGGATACAGGGGAGACAAACTTTCTCTTCCCTGCACCCCCATTGGTTGGGGGGTGGAGACGTATGACATTTCAGACTATGGAGTATTTGTTATTATAAGGTATTGTTTCCCAATCAGCAGTAAACTATAGTTCTTGCTCAAGATTTACTGCTTGCCCTTCCAGCTAAAATTCCACCTCGTGTCAATAATACTGCCCACTGGATGAGCTGTACAGACATATGTAAAAGATATGGTTACCCTAGGTCTCTCCTGATATTCCTCTCACAAGCAATATTTGGAACCGTTGATGAGGTAAGTCTATCATCTTGTACTTAAACATTTAAGTCCTAAGCAGTTTACCAAATAAACAGCTGCCTACTATTACCTTAGGTTACTTTATAGTCATGTTAATTCCAAGGTTGGAAGTGCTAGCTACGTCCTGCTTAGATTAAGCTGTGGTAACTTCGGTTACCAGTAAAAAGTTCAACAACTCATGCACTGCCACATCGAGTAAAGCAACTACCCCCACTTAAATGCTGTGTAATGGAGGGCAATATTCCAAGGAAAAAACAAAATCATTATTTATTTTTTGAAAGATTCAGAGCAGCACCAGCGAGAGTGGGGTTGGGGGTGGGGTGGGTTGATAATCTCTTGTAAGAGTATGTAAGCTAACATTAAAGGTTATGGCACTTGAGCCATTCATCCTGCAATAGGCCGAAGAAATAAAAATTTTTTTTGTCAATAGCATGTGTGGTTCCAGAAACTATCCACACCCCACCACGGAGAGAATTTCATTTACGCCCCCTTACATTAGCTACATATACTTTATAAATTACGTTTGTAAATGTTCTATTAAATTGACCCCTCGTAACTTAATGCAATTCTACATACGACAAAAAAGTTGACAACTACATTACCTAGAGCCATTAAATTCTGACCCTTTCATTTACTCAGTAAACCTGTTTTTTAATTAAATGTTTTTCTTTTCTTTCACTAGCTTCTTGCATCACCGCGGCTTCTTCCTTTATTAATGTTGCGGATTTGTTTTAATCTTGGTTACCAACCCAAAGAGTGGGAAGTGCTTAGAATACTGGTTAAAAAGTCGTTACAGTATGGTGAGGCAGCCTTTTTGTTATCTTCCCTTTACTTCTCGGCTGGTTTCTAAAAAAATTTGGGGATTGTCTGGTTCCCCCAAGTCATTTCAAAATGTGCGCAGGCAATCAAGAGTAGACTATGAAAAAACTATGATGTAGGACAACCTTGATGATCGCGCAACATTAATCGCCTGGATAGTACTAAGTGTACAGATATACAGCTGCAGGATGGTTTCTGTTTGGTTCTGCCTGGACCTGGACAAAGCTTAAGTCTAGATAATTTATGGTGTCCATTTGGTTGATTGTCTTGAGTGCCCCGCAATAAATTAAGGTGATCCAATCGATTATAAGGACACTGGGCATTAGGTTTTTGTTCAGAGGTCCATATGTTGTCGTTTTTCATAAAGACTGAACTATTAAAAACTTTACTTATTTTAAAACAGGTGTTACTTTAACAAACTAAGATGTTAGCATGTGATAGTCATGTACGTAAGTCATCCTTATCTGTCCACCTGGCCAAAGGAAAGAGAAAACAAGACATTTGGAATACGAGTCTACCACAAAGCCACCCTCTGTATTACTTTATAATTGAACAATAAATGGTCTAAGAGAAAGGAGCTGCTTTTTGGGTAATCAGCGGTATATTTGTGTGTTACATGACTGAGTATATTTTACGTACAACTTCCATTTAATAGATCTCCAGATTATTTCACTAACATTATACTGGTACACAATATTCTCGTATTATAATATTATTATAATTTAAATTTGTAAACATTCCTTGGAATTTTACCAGATTAATATGTTATTGTTGTCAGGGGATCCAGCATTAGATTACATTGGCACAGGAGGGGCAGAGTATCTCCCAGAAGACTCAGTGATCCCTGGTATGTATCATTATTATTATTATTTACCCAGTATTAACATTACAGTTTAAATTCAGTGTGACTATGTGAACGTAATGTGAACAGAAGAAAAACTATGCTTAACATACTGCAAAGTGCCGACTGAAATGTAATGTCAAAGAAAAGGTGCCTCACATGTACCGCTATACACTTGGTTGCCAAACTTTTCTTCCTCTAAATGGAACTGGATAATAACATCAAAAAAGTTACCGAAGATTCTTTTTACCATTAATAAAAATCTTTTTTGTTATCCAGAGACTTCAATATCGGCCAGTGATTCCAGCAAAGAGACTCTGGATCATAGCTACAACACTGGTTACAACATTGGTGAGACATTCTGCTTTGGTTTACTATTTTCATCAACAAACTGCATCAAGCATGACATGTTGAGAAACATACAGCTCACAGGCAGGAAATGATTGATGTTGATGTTTACCACTAGATATCTAGCATTACCAATATCTGCCAATTAAACAAAGGAAAGCTAAACACAACAATTGAGTGCAAAAAGGAAACTATGAATGTCTAACACTTACAGTGTATGTATTATTTTCCTCTCAATTGAACAGGAAAACTAAAAAGACATTTAAAACAGATGGAGGACATACTGACTCAAGAACAACACAAGCAGCTAAGTGACCCTCGAAAGCTTATGACGGATAGAGTAGATGATTGGCTAGAACAGTACATTGTGTTGCGGCACTATGTAGCAAAATATGAACTACAAGTTCATGCTTATGGGCCATTTCGCACTAATAAGCAGAATGATGAAGTTGAACTAGATGATGCGCGTATGGATAGAGACTTTCCAGAGAAACATCATGAAAGTTTCCGGAATTTTCTGAAGGAAATGCGTTTTCACCTGTGGATGATGGAAGATGAGTTTATTGAAAGAAGGGCACTAAGCAACTGCTGTGAAAAGGAACTATAGATAAATAGAAAAGTATAGGAGTTTTTAGTCATGCCAAGTTATATGTATTTTTGCTTTGTTTACTAACGTTCTTTCTTTCTAAAGTAAAAATATTGATCTGAGTTATCTAAATAAGAAAAGTGAGTGTTAATGAATTAAAATTATCTATTTTGGATAGACACCTAGAAGAAATTTAAAATATCATCAGTGAGATTTACACTGTAGATACTTTTTTACTAGATGGTAAAAGCTTATGGGGATTTCTGTGATATAATTATTGGTAAAATTGAACAATGAAAGTTAATATTCTAGTCAGTATACAATATAAATATTATTTTATTATCATAACTTTGAAACATGAAAATTTATCAATTAATGGAAAAGGTAATTACACCACCATGTAATAATAATGTTACAGGCAGAGATTTACAAAGATTCAATGATTTTAATTTGCCTGTTTTTAACTTTGAAGGACTAGAGAAAACTTTCAGAAAAAGTGTCACAAAAGTGGCTCTTTATTCAAAAATCAGCTTTATATCCTGCCATTTCTGGTTATGCAACATTTCATGCTCAAGAAAAGGAATAATTATAGTTTTGTTAAAGCAAAATTAAGCTGCCATTATTTTTTATGCTAGCATAGTGAATAGTCAAAGCTGAGACCATCAAAAGTGTTACAACACACAACTATATGTTCAATATCTGTAAAAACTGTCAAAGGCTACACAAGAAAATTATCATTATTATTTTGTTTGAATACTGGACATAGTGAAAATTACAGTAAGCACAGTATTACTGTATGGTATTTTTGACATACAAAAAAACCTGGTTTGGAACTTACAACCCTTAAAATGGAGTCTTTATAAGACAAAGTATAGTACACCGAATAGTGCCATTTACAAAATTTGTATCAGTGGTATTCTATAATTATTCTATTCTATTAAAAGTACAGTTATCCTTTTAGAAATGTTTAAAGGTTTCATTTTAGTGCAAAGTGGTGTAGTTTTGTAAAATCAATGAACAAAACATTAAAGCCTCACTTTATAAAAGCAGCTGTGCAATGCTAGCATGTTTTTTACACTTCCCAGAGGCAGGGTTTTCATTAAGTTTTTAAGTAGACAGCTAGGATGTCAAGATAGGCAGCTTGGCAATCGAGTGCTGAAGGCAATTTGAAATTTTCACTCCCTCCGTTTACCCATTTTCCCCCAAAAGAAGAAAGCTCAGACCTCCAAGTAGCCGGGTTTTTAGCCGGCTGCCAGCACTTAATGAGTACCCCGCAGGGGGATAACGATGCTAAATAATAATTTCCAGCTGACAGAAATTTGACTCATTAGTGAGAAAACTCTGTAACTGTCGATCTAAGGGTGGATTCACTTGTAGCAAAAGTGTTGAAAAACCCAAAAAGCTACAAGCCTAGGATGCAAAGGAATCTGCTTCTGAAATGTTATTGTACCAAAACGAAAGAGCCAATAAGATATGGATAATCAAATTAATTGTAAGCAGTGGCAAGGCTGTGTTTTAAGAAAAATTGAAGAGAGCCCCATGCCCTGAACCTGTGTAATCCAAAACATAATATTTTCCTGTAGCCCAAGAGCAAAGGTAAGGTACCATGGGTCACCAGGTACTGCAACAGCACAGCCTTAAGTAATGGTAATAATTTATCTTGTCGTTTTGTGCTTTGCTCATATGAACATCAATGTGATTGGTCATAATACAGTGGAAAGTCTTAAATATATCAAGGGTTGACTAACCCTTTACGTCCCAATGGTGACCGACATCAATTTTCTCCTAATGATACCAATACATTGTCAAGAGATTAGGTTATGAGAATTAATAAAATGATCACCAAAGAGAAAATGCTTTGATCTTTCATCAAATTCTCTGAACACATTCTTTAAGGAAATGTATAGAGATCAGTCAGGAGAATTCGTTTCTGGATATTGGGGCTTAAAGGGTTAATAAAGAATTGCTAGCAAGGTCAAATGCACAGGAGTCAGAGGTCCAAGTTGTGTAATCTTACATGTTACAGTAAGAATGTTACATAAGCCTAGACAGTCCCTAGTGCATGTCTACTGCCGGGGACTTCTATTAACCACCATACAAGTGGGAGTGAGGAAGTAAGGTGAGACATAAGCCTTGCTGGACTACATGTGTTTTTGAAGGCCCATTGGCTTGCAGAAAAATCCCCATTGTGTATAAGTTTGTGAATGGTTCATGACCTACATGTGCAATATTCACTCTGTGGGTGGGTAGTAAAAAATATCTCGAGATGAATCTTGCTGCCATTTTTAGAAACTGAGACAAATTAATGACTTTTAATTTACAAACAACAACAAAAAAAATAAATAACCAGGAAGCCTCAAAAAAATTGACTCAAACCCACTACCTCTGTGATACGGGTGCAGCACTCTACCAATTGAGCTAAGAAGCCAACTGGGTGCAGGTCATATCATTGAGTTGGTTCTTTATAAACCAGTGAAAGGATGACAATGAAATAATGACATGATTATGAAAGCCATAACAAGTAATTGCCAGGTGAAGATTTACATAAAAGACAATCACTGCTTCCTTTTTGCAACTGCAAAAGTTGCGTCTGTAACTGCAATGATCTTCTTTTATTTAAAAATTAATAATATTATTATACATGAAAATTAAAGTAATACATCACCAGACCAACAGTTGAGTTGTCAATCAAAACTCTGGAACTTTTATTGTACAATCACAAAAGCTTGGAAGTCAAGTCCAAAGACATTACACACTGGCTCGCAGAGCATTTGTAATATTTTTTATCTTTGTTGCCATAGACATGTCAATGTGTTTGTCACCAATTTCAATAATCATCCCTCCAATAACTGTGGGATCAACCTGAAAAACACAAAAGAAGTGCTTTACTAAAACCGAATCAAATACTATTGCTTTATAATTTACATGTACCTTATAAAGGTACAATAAAATGGACAGCAGAACGTGCAACTTGTTTCGCAACATTGAAGCAAAACAAGATGAAAAACAATGTGTGTTTTAAGAATATTGTGCTTAAGAGAAGGCCAGCTAACAGAGCCTTTTATTGGGATTAAAACACTCCCTTGGCACTTTGCCACAACAAAGTTCACCTGTACTATGTACTACGTACTACTGGTCACATGTAAATGTGACCAGAATTCATGTAATCTGACCTTGGTTTCAAGCTTGAGGGTTTCATTCTTTTGTGTAAAACCTTTCAATGCTGCCTGAAGCTCTTTCATTTGTGATGTATCCAGCTCCTAATAAGAAAAACATATAATAATAAAGCATGCAAATGTAAGCTCAGCAACAACATTCCTATATTTTTTTTTAACAAAGGGACACCTTGGTCACTCAAGTTTACAATAATTTATTAAACAACTAAAGAACTATTACAGAAAAATATTCGTCATCACCAACAATTTGTTGAAAGTGTAGCAGAGGTTTCGGACCCATTCAGATCCCATCATCAGTGATCACGTTTGCGGAAATTTACAGCCTCGATAGAACTATTAATTAAGAGATCCTCTTTCCAATGGCATTTTTTGACACTGTGGTTTCTTAACCTCCCTGTTATAGGCTGGACAGGGGCACCAACACTATATCACTAGGATATGAAAATGATGTTAAAAGACTTGGGGTTTCATCTCTTACGAAAAAAAATCTTGAGTTTCTCGTTGTCTTCTAACAGTTTTTCATCTGGCTGTGGATTTTCCCTAGCAAGTGTACAGTGGCAGTTGTTTCAGCCACTTCCTTTTGGTGGAGCAGGACAAATTACAAAAGACACAATTTTTTTCCTTTTCACCCAATACCTAAATGTGTGCTCACTTTTTTTACATTGTCTAGCTCGGCTAAAAGGAAACAGAAACAACTGCTACACATGCTAGCATTTCCCTAACAATAATATTTTCTCTAATTCTCTTTTTTTTAGTAAAAGCCACACCATGCATGCATTTTAGATTGCATTTTTCAGTTACACTTATATTTAATGCAGGAATCCTAAAAGAGACAAAACCATAAAATCTGTCACAAAAAAAGGACTTCAGGGTGTAAAGAGTGTCGGTTTTACCACTTGCCATTCCGACGGGCAAGTTGTTGCTAGTATGTACTAGCCCAAGAGTCTTTTAAGTAGCCTCCAAAAGATTTTGATGAGCAGCATTGATTACAGTTCTTCTGTAATTTGAATTTCCCAAAAAACTTCACTTGTCCTTCAAGCAAGTTGAGAAGTCAGAATTCACTAGCCCGATTGCAAATCCACTACCTCCAGGCTATTGGACATGACTTTCTTTGTACACTGGTCTTACACATATTAGGTACTAGTGAATAAGAACAAACCTTAGCAGTTGTTACAGAACACAACACTTCCCCTCTGGCAGCGCTCATAAGTTTGCCAAAGGCAGACACAACATTGTTGGCTAAACGAAGCCGATTGTTCTCTGCCAAAGTTCCTGCAATTTGAAATATTTACTGTTAAAGCACCAATCAGGGCTGTACTCTAACAGTGCCTTGTGGCCCATGGTGATTTACTGGTGTCTTTATTTAGGTAACAAGAAGATCTTAATTTTACTTGCAAGTATATTTAAAGGATTTTGTTATGAACCCTGAATTTTGTAGATTAAAGCTTTTCGGCTAAGTTCACAGAGCAACAAACAAATATTGTTCGAGCACCTGAAAAATTTGACCAGACACTTCATTCACATTGGATTGTTTAATATTTTGCCTTGGTTCTCATGGAACTTTGAACAGGCTCTGGGCCTCTAAATTTTTCGTACACTTCAAGTGGTTCTGTTTGAAAGGAACACCAACGGTGTAAATGCAGGAATTCAAATTTTGTCCAGTGCCTTCAAAAGTAGCCCAAGTCTCTCTATCATTTATGCTAGACTCACAATGTTGGGCACACTTGATTTCATACAGATGCAGGTAAAATTCTTATGGAAATTCCAAATCTTAAAATGAAGTTTCAAAACCAAAACGTAACCTTGATAGCTCCACTGGAATTTTCAACAATGATGGTCACATGTGGCAGAACATACATTGCAGCTGTAAACTGAACAGTTTTTGTCAATGTAAAGGAAGCAACTCACCAAATAGATTCACTGTCAAATCAGAGTATTTCTGTGATTTCAAGACATCTGTTAAAAGTGCTGCAAAAACAATGAAACACAATAGTTAGTTATTCATTCACACTGGACCATGAATAAAACGTTACCTGACGGATCAACCCCTGATATAACAAATAAATAAATTAATAAACAAATAAATAAATAATGATTTGGAGGTAGCACATCCACAAAATGGTTCTTCGTCTACCTGATTCCTGGTCGAAATGGAATTTGGAAGTGTTGGTTTTTGTGGAGAGGGGAAAACCAGAGTACCCAAAGAAAAACCTCTTGGAGCAAGGCAGAGAACCAACAGCAAACTCAACCCACATATGGTGTTGACGCCAGGATTTGAATCTGGACCACATTGGTGGGAGGCGAGCGCTCTCACCACTGCGCCATTCCTTGCTCCCCAGACCACTTGACGACTAACAGACTCTAACAGACCACTTGATATTTATTTTAACCAAAGTAGCAAATGTTAACCCATTGGACAGTGGATACTGGGCCAAAAAGGCCTTTTGATGTTAGTTGAGCTGTTTTCTGGCAGCTTGGTGTTGTTAATGAGTGAGTGCAATCACCAAATGGCAAAATACAAAAGATTCAAAAGACAAGGAACAATACCTGCAGTGCAACATCATGATAGCTTTTTAGAACCAACAATAGTTTCGTTTTCCGCAACACCAAGAAAAACCCAGTATGTGGACTGGACTCTTGCAGCTTTTAAAATATATTAGAGCAAGCCCTAGGATTTCAATTCCCATGGAAAACAATTTTTCATTTCTGTGCCCAGAGATCATGGGAAACTACCTGTCACAATTTTTTGATTCCGTTAAAACTCAGTGGAACCCACCTATTGAATGTTTTCAATTTTGGAATTCATACAGTGTATATTTTTTTCTTGGCCCTGGAAGCGATAAAGCAGCAACATTCAATGCACTTTGATAACAATTTAAGATGGTGAACAATAGAAATATGATAAATGCCAATCACTGATTTAGTTTCGTATATGACCCAAGTGATAACTAAGAATTGCTCCACTAGTTAAGAATCTGAGTGGACAAATAGCGAATTTCTGTAAAATAATTGACCTCTCATTAGGCCTCATTTAGGTGTGAGCTACAATGCAAACACTTAAGCAAAATAGCTAAAAAAGATGTCTAATATGAGACACTCACATTGTTTCTTATACTTGTCCAGAGTAGGGTTTGCAAGATACTCAGCAAGCTTTTCATTTGATCTAATAAGCTCATCTACTTTGCTCAATTCACTCTCAACCTTCTCCAAAGTATTTTGCTTGGCTGCTGCAGAGTACATGGCATGGGCATACCTTCCCTCTATACCAAACACTTGTATGGGAGGCTACAATAAAAAACAATGATAATATCTATCTAATATTTAATCCCTAGTATTGACAGGTGAAATAGGGGTCCCCTTCTAATAAACCACTAAACCATAAACAACTATAATTCATTTCGTTGACCTTATTCTGGAAAAGAAATACATTGTACAACGTACAACTTGGCTGATCGGGGCGAAGAAGCTTGAATTCGAGTACATGTACAGTTGGTTGAGCGAAGAATCGACACTATGTAAATAAGTTTTTAAACCGACTTAAACCTTATTAGAGTAGTTGATGCAGTGAAACGAAATATGATTCACAACGAATCAACTTCACGATACAGGGGAAAGAATTGAAGCGAAAGAAACGGACACCGTTTTTGATATTGTCCCCAAAAAGAAACTTTAATAGCAATGAAAGTCATCGTCCGTCAAGGTAGCGGCCAGTAAATACTCACAAATTGTGGTTTGCATAAGCGGTCAGATATTCTATAAAAGTAGGCATCATAAGTCTTGCCCGTACCATCTAAATTAAGAGGTAACAAACAAGCTAACAAAACGACAAAACTGGCGAGTACCAACCTTGGCAGGGAGGTCAGCACAACGAGCTGACGAAACACTGAGCGTTCGCGCCTGCAGTGAGAACAATATAGTTTAAGCTTTAAACATTGCTCTTCAAAATTGTGAAAAATAAGTTTCACAAAGATTGTCATCCTAACTGTCGAAACAGGGAGAAACTCACCAAAAATGGAGCTCTTTCTAACACTCGACATCCTCTCATCATAGCCGCCATGTTGGTTGTCCGCTTGTGATAAAAAAACCCCGGATATTCGGTGGTGTCCAATCTTCCACAACAGAACATCGGACAAGGGATGCGAGGTGGTTGGCCAAGCCGACTATTAATTTCAAGCCCATTTGGGGTGGGGGCTGGGAAGCTTATTTAATTTTCAGAAGACGATTGTATCAGTTCTCCATAAAGAACTAGAAATAGAATATATAAAAAGTGGAAAAGCCAAAGGACAAGAAGGTTGGGGGTCATGCAGCTGAGGATCAGAATCAAATCTGGACTTGACTGGTAAATAAACCATCCCGGATCAGTCCACACGAAGTGTCGCTTCGTCATAAAGACTTGGCTACTTTAACTAGAATGGTTAATCAAGAGCTTTCTCTTGTCTCCTCCTGGTTTAACGCAAACAAGCTTACTGTTCATCCTGATAAATCCAAATTCATCATCTTCCATCCACGACGTAAACAGATCAATCCTTCAGATTTATCTTAATAAATAACACCCCTATAGCACGGGTGCCAGGAACATAAATTTCTTGGAATAATTATCCACGAAAACCTTTCATGGAAACCGCACATCACTTCCAACTGCGATAAAGTCGCTAAGGTTATAGGAATTTTGTCTAAATCGTGACGATAATTACCTTCCAGGGACCGCGGAGCAAGGTGAAAAGTGGGAGGGCTGACAATTGAAAATAATTTTTTCATATTGAAAATCAAGAGACTATAAAGGGGAGAGAGAGGCCATCCCCCATATACACCCTATTCCATAGGTAATTCGTCTCGAGTTATTTTTAGAATCGGGATAAAGTTACCTCGCGCGAGGCGTGGATGTTTCGTGGAGGTTTCGCATGACCAAACGCCGTGCAAAACAAGTCGGGCGAGAGGCAATGAAAGCGTAAAAAGATCGAAAGCATTCCTGAATATTGAAGCGAAATGAGTCGGCGCTCACCTGGGAAAAAGGAATCGCTGGACTCTTTGACAACCCGTGAAATCAGTTTAACTCGAAGTTGTCGTAACCTCAGTGCTTTAATAAAATGAGAAATTTCGCCGGTGTATTGAAACCGGTCGTTTGCACAATTTAGGGGGTTCAAGATCCAACGACGCGGACGACAACTAGAACATCAAAAAAACAATAGGTTTAATTAGCAAAAAAACAACTTCGCACGTGCAACACACTTTTTTGTTCATTTCTTTCCCGTTTTTGCACGACTACGACGTGAAAATGCCTAATTTCGCGTTTTATTGAGGACGTAAATAAGCAACGACGAAATTTTATTTCTCTTTCTGAGCTTGAATATGGTCCCTTGAAATTCAGCTTTAGGAGGGTTCGCCTACAGTTGACAAAGTAGGTGGGTAGGAATAATCGCTATAAAGACTGAAAAAAATAAACATCAAACCAGAAATTGCTCCCTTCAAACTGTAAATTATAAATGATCCTGAGAGAATATTCAGTGTGTTAAGGATTTCCCTGTTCTACTGTTAGCTCTATACAAGAGAGGAAGGGCGATTCTTTTTTAATTTCGGTTTCGCTGACACAGCTTTCGCAGAAATCTCACTGTAGTCGTTTTCGTCGACAAAAGGAATAGCAAAATCGCTCTCCACGTCTTCCCCCATTTTGTTCTGCGTCATTTCGTGAAGGACGCGTGGCTCTCAGCGTGGGTCATCCACGCGGAACAAATTCGCGCTATGTGATTGGCTGTTGTTTAATCCCCCTCGAGATCTGTGGTGTTAAAAATAACTCGAGACGAATTACCTATGGAATAGGGTGTATATGGGGGATGGCCTCTCTGTCCCCTTTATAGTCTCTTGTGAAAATCGACAAAAGGAATAAAATCATAGTATTTGATTTATTATTTATTATATCATAGTTATTATACAGTCTATGAAATTCAACTTTATTTATAAATAAATAATGTGTTTATTATCCTTTTGTAGCTAATGCTAAATTACAGGATTGCTGACAATAAGTAGAATATTATAAATAGAATAAATATATAACCCATCACCAAAAATCCAATTACTCTTAACGAATATTAGTCAGAAACAACTCGCACTTCCAAAAAATGAAACTTTTAACAATATATTGAAATGTTTACTGGTCAAACTCAAACTCACCATTTTCACTGAATCTGAGCTTACAGTTCAGATTCAATGCAAGAAAAGACGCGATCACAATTTTAGTATAGAAAATACTACACTGAAGTGATCTGAAAAATTTCTAACTATGACCGTTCACTGTTCAAGTAATGTAATTCTTCTTGCCATCGAATATTTCATTGATTCGAAAGGAGAAAGACAAAATATACAACTTTTATCAACTCAAAACAACTACTCACCTTCGTTTGGCTTGAAAAAGCTAGTAATTTTCTTCATTTCGTCTGATAAAACTGATAAAAAACTCTGCCGGAGCTGGAAGTACAAAACACGCTGCCGAACGATGCGAAGGGGTGGCCAAGGCATGGCGTTTGATCAAGGGGCAAGTCGGCCCCAGGGTACAATTACCGCGAAAAGCACAGGAGCCACACAAAATGCCTGGCGTTTGAAATTAAAGAAAATACAGAGAATATAGCTGAATGACGGAAAAAAACTTATTTCAAGTCTTTTTTTAATTTTAATTATTTTTCTTTTTAGTGCAAAAAGTGGGGGCGGAGGCGCAAAAAAGTGGTGGGGCCGCGGCCCTACCAGCCCCTCCCCCTCCGCGGTCCCTGCCTTCAGGGTCACTCTAAAAACCTTATATAATTCCCCTTTTCTCGAAGCTTAATATTCTTTCTCTCCATTCACTTTATAAATTTCATGTTTCTTGTTTTGTATTCTCACACTTTAATCACCTTTTACCTGCCTCTTTTTCCTCCCTCCTCCACTTTAATCGTGATTTTCATGATTATCTTACTCGTTTTCGTTTCAACTTGCATAAAATGTCCCTCAGGTATCAATTTGCGATTAGTTCTCAAGCCCCGACTATTTGGAACGATATTGACTGTTCTTGACAGCCTTACCACTACTAACTTCAAAAAGAAACTAAAACTTCACTTTTTAAGCCTAGATTGAACTAGCGCAGGATTCTCACAGTTCATTGTTAGTTTATTTGTCACTAGTTATGGACTGTTATAGGACTGTTATAGGACTGCATGCATGTAAACTTATTTAATTTCAGTTTTGTAGCTTGTTTTAGTTTTGTAGTTTAGCCTACAGTCTTCATTTCTATATAAAATAATTTCTGTCATTCTGACCACAGGCCGTATAAGCCCCAGGCTTTGGCTTTGCTGAGTTTGTACTATATGAGCGATGGAATAATAAAGTTAAGTAAGTTAAGTCTACAGTCGTGATTGATTAATACAGTTTATCATTTATTAGTGAATAATTAGGGGAGGGGGGGGGGGTTAATAGAGAGGGGGGCTAATTAATTTTTTTTCCCTGACAAAGGGAAGGGTTATTAGAGGGAGGGGGCTTATTTGAGAGGGGGGGCTTAAAAGAGGATTTACGGTAGTCGGGTCAGCGAGAAAGCGCAAACACGAAAATATACACCACAGGAAGCCCAGTCTTGAAAGATGGTTGTTGGCATAGTTGTGTAACCTTCAAAGTGTAGGGATTTGTTTTGGGAAGAACAATTGTTTCTGCAATCTATCAAAGAATTTGAAGCAATTTGAAATAGGAACTGGCTAGCCTCATTTACCACTAAGCTGTGTTTTTTCTTTCCTGTTTCCTCCCCAAGCCAATAGCCTCTCGAGCAGAAGTTCTAAGGGGTTTGTCACTCATTTCTTCCCTATGAAGGATACGTCTACATGAGGCTACAAGGCCAATTTATCTCCACCAATCCTTCCGTTGTGGACAGAATTGTGCCACTTGTCCATACATTACTAACGACCTCACAAGTTATACCTTTTACGCTACAGGTGAAACACGCTCCATCACTTCACACATTACTTGTAACACTAAAAATGTGATCTATATGGTTCAATGTAACCGTTATAATTTACAATAAATAGGTGAAACTAAGTGACGTCTCAAGGACAGATTTAACGAACACAGACGTGCAGTCGACAAAACTAACATTAAATCTAAACCCACTACTGTTTCTGAACACTTTCTCTCTCACTCTAACCATTCTCATACTGACATGCAGTTAATCCCACTAGAGAAAATTCATTCTTCACGTGACTCAGTTCGCAAGGCCAGGGAGTCGCATTTGATAGATAAGGCCATGACTCTTGAACCTCAAGGCCTAAACCGCCGCGATGAATTATTGTATTCCATATCCTTAGTATTTTTCCTTTCCAGTTTTTATGTTGTACGTCATTTCCGCCTCTCCCTTTTATCGCGACATTCTCCATCAATATAATATTGTGATTGCTACATAAGTTCAGTAACATCTGTAAACCTGAAGAAGGCTGGTATGGCCAGCCGAAATGTTGTTATAAAAAACGATACACGTTGTTTTAAATCAGCTTTGCAGTAGTCTTTGGACTTCTCGTTCTTGTTTCCAATTTATTGCCATTTTATGAGTTTTACTAAGAACAACCTCCGAATATTCCACCTGGTCTCTCTTTCACAATTAGAACAGGATTACAGACCTGAGAACAAATTGGTTCCAATAAAACCCTTAAACTGACCATAAATCAGGGGCACCCAATGATGGTTTCCTCCTTAATACATTGAAACCACTTTTTAGGCTATCCAGAGTACTTTTGTCTCTCTAGAAAGGCATTCTAAGTGGCGCTATAAAATTTGTATCTGTTTGGTCATCTTGGGCAAAATTGAGTCTTTTAGAAATTACAAGGGCTTGAGTATTACTTTCCCGAAAATTTCAGATGCAATTTGACATATTACAAAGTGAGACATTTTCTGATTCCTCAACTCTCCATCACATTTTTGAATCCGAAAATTCTAGGTTTCCTTTTTTCCAAAGAAAAATGGACTAACTTGGGAAGTGAAATGTGAAAGTATTAAACTCCGGAAAATCTCAAAGAATTTATTAGACAAGCTTTGAAAATTGTACATAAATGGAATGGTCATCTAGAAACTTTTAGCCATCCTCTAGTTATAGAAAACTCTTCCCATGCAATTTTGCTTCTCAATTTAATTCCTGTCAAAGTAATGCTATTCTTTTTGCCCATACAAATCCTTCTTACCAATGCCCATATTTAGAGCTTGGACTACCTGTGAACTGAACCATTTTTTGGAAAGATTAAAGAATTTGTATAAAATAATCCACTCTTGGAGAGCTTTGGCGTCTGTCTCCAGATAAACTCTCTGGTTACATAGAGGCCCAAGCATTTTCAATTTAGGACTCCTCTTGTGTTTTGAACTGGGACTCATTGGTTAAAGGGGCTGTGTCACTGCAGTCCAGTTCATTTTGTTTAATTTTACCAATTACTCGCCCTCAATCGCTATGGAACTTAAAATAAGCAAAGAAATTACACGTAAATAACAAAATCAGAGATCCGAGAGAAACAAATATGTCTCCTGAGCATTATTTTCGAAGTTGCAAGAAGCAGGGACCAACTTTGAAAAATTTTTAGGCTGAACAGTTTTCAAAAACCCTATTAAATTTCAATCCATTTCAATCTTCTTCAGTTTTGCCCATCCGCAGCATCTGTTGTTTCAACCTTCCTTTTAAGTTTTAAACGGTTATTTTTATGTTTCTCTTAATTCAACGGGCATTTTGTGATTTCCTAATTGGGCTGAATTTCGTGACACAGTTCATTTAAGGACAGGGACTCATGATTTTTCACAAGATGAGTCCCAGGACTCACCATAACTACTTGTAACAAAAACACTGCTATTCAATGCCTGGGCAGGCTAACTCCTGGATTTTCTAATATAAAAATGTTAAAAATATTACCAAATATTTATCGCTGAACTGGCCAGATTCAAGATTAAGCTATCCAGACCCCATTATTCTGTACCCTTACAAATGAAGCAATTCAATATTTTTAACACTTTTTTTAATATGTGACATAAAATTAACCCAAAACATCACAGTGAATTCCACCACTCTTCATCTAGATCATCATTAACTTTAAACAAATCTTCAACCAGCTGAGATCTTGGTTTTCTTTCATTCATGGTGCAACTTGCTAGTTTTCCAGCATTATGCTCACAATTTTGAGGTTGACTGATTTCCTCACATTGCTCCACAGGAAACTCTGTGCCGACAAGAAGATATTCATTTTGGACCAAAGTTTCCTCGGTAGAGCTATTTATGGTGTCTGAGTCTTCAAGTGGTTTGTTTTCAGACGAGGAACAGCTGGACATAAATTTTGCCCACTTTGATGAACTAGAGATTTTCATTCCCTGATTACTCATTGAACCTGACAGCTTAGTTGAAGAGGATACATCCCTGGTTGCCCTAGCAAAGTGCACATTGCATTTGTACTGGTGATTTGCTTGCAAAGGAAGTAATCTAGTTGGAGACTGCACTTCTGTGTACTCTTTGTTCAATATCGCACCATCAAGCTCAAATGTCTGACCTGAATAGGCTTGTTTCCTTTGATTTGGAACAAAATAGGGAGTATATCTCACACCTGTGACAGTATTTCCAGTAACATTTTCAGTATTCTTTGAGTGTAGTTTGCCAGCACTTACTTGGTCAACATTGATAGAGTTTTTGGGTCGTTTTTGTTTGTGGTAGGAACTTGTTTTGCTTCCATGTTGTACCCACTTCCTTCTCGCACCTTTCGTAACTTTATCAAAAGCATCCCTTTCTGTTGTTACATTAAACCCATCAATGTTGTCTGTACCTGTTGAAGAAATGAGTCATTAGCATCCAGTCATAGTAGTTACTTTCCTAAATTTTTAAAAGTGATAGTTAAAGCATTAACAGGGGGGGGGGGGGGGGGGGTGTTGGAGGAGGCGGGGTTTAATTTTCTGAGAGGCTTGATTTTGGGGGGTCAGCCAGGAATGCACATATGCCTATATGCATACAGCTGAAATCTGGAAAAAAATATAATAGATTCTTTTTATTTCCTGAAAGCATTTTTATCATTAAATTGGGATTAATATTTTGCATTATATTGGTGTTTTTTGTTAGGATTTCCTTTATCCTTTTACTGATACAGTGGAGTGAAATGGATCCAAATGTGAAGCCACAGACCTTGGTTGAGACTTTTGACCAAGCTGACTACAATTCTATCCCAGAGTATATTGTAGCTCTCATAATTTTGTTGACTTATCCTGTGTCAACATGCACAGCTGAGTGTAGCTTCAGTGGTATGAAGAGACTGCAAACTCCTTTACGAAGGACCATGACAGATGAGAGATTGAGCTCTCTTTCAATTCTGCACATACACAAGTACATGGATGTAACTGATATTGATGGCATTATAACAGAGTTTGCCTGTCTGAAGGGTAAAATCTTGCCCTTTGCTTGCAACGTCCTTGATGGCGTCACTGTTTTACCCTTTTTTCCCATAAACAGACTGTACCTTGCCAATAACACTAGAGATAGATGGGTGAAATAAACAACTAATTACTGCATTTTCCGTCCTCTTTATTTCCTGAAAATGTCTTGCAGAAAATGCAGAAGATGGCATTTCCGAGACCCCCAATTTAAAAATTTCCTTGGGAAGCACACCCCCAGACTTGCCCAGGTTTAGGGTCCCTTTGGCGCACTAACAGCACTACTTTTCTTTCCCCACGTGCACCTTTAAAATCTCGAACTACACTGCCAACTACCAGTATCTTATAGCTTATGAGATCAATGTCCAAGGAAGGAAGAAGAGACCTGGTCTAGAAGGGGTTGGAGGGGGGGCAGGGAGGGATGCATTTTAAAAATTGTTATTGCCAAGGAGGGTACAGTTTTCATATTATATTTTTCATATCAATTATTTTGGGGGGAAGAGGTAAAGTTTTGATACACCACACTTTTCTGACCACTCCCCCCTCCCCCCGGGACAAAATAATCCATCAGTCCATAAGCAGATAATACCATAAAATTCTGAAAATAAGCCCCCCAAACTTGTAATGCAAAAAACCTTCCGTTTAATTGCCCCCCCCCCCCCCTGGAAATTGCCCTCAAATACAAAGTGAAACAAAGAAAAACTTTAAATTTCCTTCCAAGAGTAAGGCTAGCCCATTGACTTTGAAATGCAAATTTCCCTCTATACATAAGCCCCTCCAAAAATAAGCCACCAAAAAGGGCCTTTGAGAAATATAAGCCCCGGGGCTTACTTTCAGAATTTTTCTTCCTAAGGTTAGCTCAAATTGCATGGCTCGCTGGCACTCAGATTGTTTGGCTCCTCCAATAACATGCCAACTTTAAGTCAACACTTAAATAAACTTGAATTTACCATTGTCATCAGAGGAAGACATATTCTCCAAGAACATTTTCCATTTACTCTCTACGGTAGGGGGCTTATACATGTATGCAGTCGTATTGTCTTCACAAGTTGGGCTTCTGCCATTGACTGCGATATTGTCTGCACTTTGCATGTTTTCAGAGACATTGCAATAATCATTGTTGTCATGACAGTCCCAAGCTGTTAAGTCTTTTACTGCTTGAGCTTCTCCGCATTTCAGATTTAATTCCTGAACATGCTTGCGGCAATCCTGGCCACTGCCCTGTCCATAAATCTTTTTGATGGACTGCTTTTCTCCACAAACTTTACAAATCCACTTCTTGCTCTTCTTAACCTGGCAACAGTCATAGTTTAAGTAGTTGTAACATTAACGAACAAAAATTATTACCATTGCTAATACGTCAATTCCACCTGCACCCAGCAAATTCCCGGGGGGTGGGGACTCTTGAGCTGTCAAATCCCTGGGGATGGGGATGAAAAAATAGGGCAAATGCCCCATCCTCGTCAAAATTGCAACATTTTTCATCGACCGCACAGTCGAATAGTGCCATTTTAAGCATTTTAATGTGCGTTTGTTTTTGTTTCAATTAACGTTTTCCTTTGTAATAGTGCTAGGTTTCTAATTAAGACTTCACGCCGTGACGATATGCACCAGGTTATGGTTTTAGTATTGATATAAAATTATTGACATTAAAATTAATAGAGTGCTGTAAAGTTATATGTTATTATTAGTTTTATAATTATGAAAGGAAGTTCTTCAAATAATATCAGAAATTTGATTCAATAACCCAAAAATGTTGATTCACATCGATAGCTCCAATTTCGCTATGTAATTCTGGCTTGATATAAAGCCATGAAGAAGTGCATGCATAACATCAAGAACATGCCTTTACAACCCTCTTCAATTTATTCCTGTCCTTGACAGATGAGCCAATCTGCTTTTTTTCCAATAAAACCTTCTGTGTAGTTATATTCTGATAGGAAACCGCTTGCATGTCAAAAGCTCAGGAATGGCCCCGAGGTTGGCAAATGCCCGGCCCCCGGGCAGTGCAAAATTTGCAAATGCCCCACCCCCGGGACTGACTTGGCGGGTAAATGCCGCGCAGTAGCCCGGGGGGGGGGGGGGAGGGGGCGCTGTGCGCAGGTGGAATTGACTGATGCATATACTTATCCAGAATCTTGGCTGGTCAACATCCGAGCTGATTTGTAAGGAAAGGTATTGAGCTATATCTTTTTGTTAAGTTTACAACTAGTGTATAGACTTAATAAGGAAATTCTAGATAAGCCAGCTGATGTTTTAGGGCTGTTTAGGAGGATACTCATCAAAAAGATTTTGTTTACTTTAATTCGTCATCTTTGATTTGGAAATTGATGACAGCAAGTTGGAATTTGCAAAAATACAAACAATTCTTACTTGGTGGACTTGGAAGGTAGTGCAGGAAAAACATCGGAGAATCATAAATTCCTGTACCATAGCTTTACATTTGAATCTCGTAGTTTCAAGTTGAAATATTTGGCTTGGCTCTTGGAGTGCAAATATGGCGGGAAATTTTCGTGAAGCGGGAAATCCTTGACTTACGCTGAATGAAATGTCGCTTTGCTTTGTCCAGTCCCCCCAGGCTTTTTTGTTGATTTAGTGGAGCGCAAGCCGGAGCGCAAGGGTGGATCGCAGAGACAACCTTGAAGAAACTTCTGTTTTGAGAAGGCGGCTTTATTTCCACTCAGGTATTGTAATAGGTGTTTGTTAATGCTGCATAACGTATAATTTTTCCAGGGCTACTGTTGGGTTTTTTAATTTACTAATCAGTTCAGCTTTATACATTCCTGAACATGGTGTACGTTTTAATAATTATAGTAACCCTAAGTTGTGGGTTTAAAGCTTAACTTAAATCTTTCAGCTATCCTAAGCATTTCATCGTCAGTTCATCAAAATACAAAACAAGGTATCTGCTCGATACTTCGTTCATTATGCCTTATGAATTTCATTTTCCCATTAGGATCGGATAGACTGAGTCATTTAATACTGGCCGTCTAAACAGGGTCTCTCATTTCACGCTGATTGATTTTGAATTGATTTCAGAACTGAGCGTGTGTATGCATGCAAAATGGCGGATATCAAAGTAATCAATAGAGTACCAGAAGATACAAAGGAAATTTCATGCACATCTTCGGGCAGCGACGCACCTTATATGCCTCGTGAGAGAAGTCGCTTACTTGTGACGTTTGTCGTGGTTATGGGAATGATGTTCGTCTGGGGAATTGCTCTACTTCCGGCTATTTTCTACGCAAACAAATTGCCTGCACCGCCGGAGCCCCACATTAATAAGAGGTACAAACCTATCATTATTTTCTGTTTTGTTTTTTTTAAGAGCAAATATTTCTATTTTTGTTGCATTTCCATTTTCCACTTACAAGGCCTAGGAGAAACAGTTGTACGATTTTTTGTGAAGGTATTTGATTTAATAGCTCTGGATGTTACTGAAAGGAGGAAGGGGAGATGGGGAATGGGGAACGGGAAACGGGAAACGGGAAACGACAATGGAAGTCTGGAAACAAGTAGTCAGCAGAACACTGCAGCAAAACGCACTGTGCATAAGCAAAAGATACAATATCCGCTCATGATCACTTTCGTATTTCCGATTGCATATATAAGCCAACTGAGAAAATATAAAAAAATAAAAAATATATAAAAACAAAAAGCAAGAAACTAGAACAAAAGGTAAAGAAAAAACTGTTTCTTTTGAAAATTGATTCATTTTTCTAGTCTCAGACTTTTGCACCAAGGGGTTTAATTTCTGGTTCCACCAATGCTGAAAATGATGTTTGAAGTTTGTAGATGGATTTGTTTTTACTGGCTTTCTTGTATGCAAAATATGAAGCGGCAAACTGATCCTTACGGCAAGGCAATGAAGAAGTAAACAAAAGAATAAAACAAAAAAGTATATATTTGAACAAATTGCCCAATATTTCGGTTTGAAAAGAAACCTTCTTCAGGAGCTAAAAGAATGGAAATTAATAAGACTAAACGTTCGTTACAAATAAGTATTTGAAAAAGTGTCAATAAAAGCAATGGATTGTTATTGGTGTAGGTGGTATCATATATCAGTGAGCTTTGTCACATCTATTTATTCCTAGAGGAAATAATGCGTTTCCTTTGTGTATTAAATGAGCTTCTCAAGCCTTTCTCACCGCATCACGGTTGATGGTACATGTAAATAAAACTATAAAGTGATTGTGTGTTGTCATTTTCCAAATAAAGCTCGAAGTTTTAAGACATTAAGACTGACAAACTGAAGAACCAAAGCTGAAAACTACAATACGCAGGCTTGCAATGATAACTTTCTATGTCGTAGTTTCAGCCAGATTAAGTGAAGTCAAAAACTTTGTTTTTGTGAAAGAAAATACCTGACGTTCAAATTAGCCAAAGTTACACAAGTTATTATCAACTTACCTTTCCTGAAACTAATCGACTAATTGTTTTAGTGATCTGTGCCTGGTTATCCCTAAAAGCAATTTTAATAGCTACAAAATAATAAAAAAACATGAGCAGCATGAAGCAGAACAACAAACCACAAGCTGCACACAGAATGAAGCCGTATGCCCTAATAATTCACCTGCCTCATCCAGCTTTTGCTATTTGCGGGCGGAGATGCATGGCAAATCGATGTGTATGAAAAATAAAGTATAGATTACTAATTATAAACTGGTTACAACATCATTAATGATCTCTTTGAAAAGCTCTCCATACCCAGAATTCAGAGAACTCATCACTTTCCATGGATTCTGGTTGCCTTGAAAGGAATTTAGAGCGCATCATTTTAAATCAAAGACCAACACCACCATGTGAAGTCTTAATGTCAAAGAGAAAGTGTGAAATGTCCAGCAATGTTATGCCACAAGGACTCAAAGAGCTTTTGATTTCAAACCTGTGTCATGGAAAAAAACATTTTACTCCACAATAATGGCAAAAAAGGAAAACAGTGAATCAAAATAAAAAGGAAAACAGTGAATCAAAATGATGGTAGTAAAAAGGCACAGCTTTTTCGCTCTTTTTTTTTCTTCTCAGGAAAAGTTAGCAGGCTTGGAACGAACCGACAGCGTGTATTCTCAAAGGAGATATCATATCTTTTGATCTCAAATCGTTTTACGTTATTTTTTTGCACATGTCTCTAAACGGTCCAAACATTATTTTCAGGAAACTTGTTGAAAAGTAAAAACTTAAGTATTGGATAAAACGTGTGTCGATACTGTCGATAATGGAGTGATAATATGAAAGGCGAAGATGGCTATAAAGCCTGGTTTTCACTAGCGCTTAAGCATAGGCATAAGGCCATACTCATGTGCAGAATGGCATATTTGACTTAATTCTTGATACCAGCAGCTCTCCTCAACCCAATGATAAACAAGATGGCGGACGGTCAGCATTAGATCCCATCGGCCCTAGCCCCTTTCTCCCCTCATAAAGTTGACACAAGGTAGATCTGTTTTCTGCTTTTATATCACACTTGGATGATATTTCAATCGGAATGTTCATGAGAGTGCAAGTCTCTTCAATTTGAAAGAAAAAAAATTCTAGACGAATGACAGTAGGATTCGAACCCACGACCCAGATGGTCCAGTATACTACGCCAACCACTAGACCACTGAAGATTTGCTGGATGGAAGCGTAATAATTTAAGTACATATAGCATCAACCCCAACCCCCCCAAAAAAACCTAACCAGTTTCGAAACAGTGGATAACCCTAATCAGTAAAGGCAGTTGCTTAACCCTAATCAGTAGAGGCAGTGCTTAACCCTAATCTGTAAAAACCAGTGCTTCACCCTAATTAGTAAAGGGGAAAAAAATGTTGTGTAAATTTCATGAGATGTCCAAATTAAAAAGGGGCTGAGGTTGATGGGATGTAATGATAACCACGGCGAATGCTTCGTCAGTCATATTGCTTTTGATATGTTGCATAAGGTCTGGGTCAAAGTGGCCTATGATTGGTCCACGGCCTCGTGCTTATTCTTGTGCTTATGTCGACCCTGTTTTCAGAAGTCAAACCTACGACTTAAGCATTAAGAGTGATTTTCTGTAAAATTCGAACTTCGGCCTGACACGGTACCCCATCGATTTGGCTGATTTTTGGCATGTAGTCTTAGAATGTTGTGCTAAATACTGAATGCATATTCTAAGGTTCGAATTCTCGTTGGTTTCAAAGATACAGGAATGACAGTTTTGACGAGGCCTCGAGCGGCCGCCATGTTGGTGAACTGACGGAGATTTACAGTAATTAATTCTAGCCTTATCATTAAAATAACTTAATCGTGACTCATACAGTTGCAAAGAACTATCCTTCCTCCTTTCATTTACCTACTCTTATCTGAAAATGGTTAAGCCTGAGCTATGAACGGCTATAACTTCTCACAGCACTTTTTCGGTACTTAAAAGGTACACAAATTTGGTAGAAATTGGAAGACCAATATCACCCATGCCACATCGATTTAGACTAAGCCATTTTAACTAAACATAGTTTGTTTATAGCTAAGTTAGATTGTTGAATAAAATAATTGGGCAAATGCAACGGAACAGAAATATGATTGCTTGAATGCGCAGTGGTTCAGCCACTTGGCCGCTAAAACTTCAAAACAAAATTCGGTGAATATTTGAAAAGAAAATTCTTTAAAAATTTATCGTGCCTCTTAAACCCTATCTATCGCTTAAAAAACCCTCCCTTGTAATGTAAACAGATGATCTTTTGATTCTGATCTTGCGAAGAACAGAAATATGCGCTAAAATGAAAATTATAAATTTTGTTACACACGGTACTAGCTCAAGTTCGCTCTTCGATTTCCCAGACCAATCGGGAGCCGCTCGTGTACTGCACAGTTACAATTTTCTCTGTAGTATTTTGCTGTATAGAGCTACAAATTACATATTTTCTTAGGCAAAGATAACGCAAACGTTGTCAATTTTAATCAAAAGGCTAGAAAAACCAACTGTGCACTGTAGCTTTATGCAAATTGTATGGTATTCGATAATTACACGTGTAAACAGGAACCTACCTTTGCTAATGTACACTGTTTGGCAGATCTTTCCAGCGTAAGATATAAAACCAGTACATGAAATGAAATTAAAGAACTCATCAAGTCAAATTACCTGATCGTACCGTCATTACTGAATAATAAGTCCGCAAAATATGACATGGAATGATCGGTGCGAGACGAAGCTATTTTTAGGAGGACAGGGAACTGCACGCTGGAACGGAACTGAAATGAACAACCTCAATCAAGTTCAGTCTTCTTGACGCTATTAAACGTCTCACCCGAATTTGAACAGGAAGTTGTTTTCTATTTTCTTTCTCATTCTTGCATGTATCCTGCAGTTCGCCCACTATTTTTTCGTAACTTTTAATTTTCTAGCTAACTGGAACTGTTAAGAACTACCAACCCCCCTCCCCCCTCCCCCTCTTTGAGTGAACTTTCATTCGGTCTGATTCACAATAATTTTCGAACGGTGACAAGGTGAAATTTGAAATGACATTTTATTTAGTATTTTTAAAAGCTCCTTCTTTTTTTCCCGATAGCCAGGAATGTTTTGAACGTAAAGGCTCAAGTGGCGGTGTTTTTCACGACTCTGCTTGTAGACTGACCTCACCACCAGTACCACGGACATAAAATCTGATCGGAGAGGGTCATACAGTAACTGATGGGTCTCTGAAAAGCGAAATGCAGTCACTTTGGGGCGAGTAGGCTATATAGATGATGAACTCATTGTTTATAACCCCATAACCGTATCCCAAAAGTCGAGCCAGCCCGGGGCAAGCGAACACAATTTTGGGGCCACTGGCCACGCCCTTATGTTTAGCGGGAAATTGGTTGATTAGTCAAATCTCCTTAACTCCACGACCATGCACCTTTCCAAATATAGCCCTTCTAATCATCATATAGTTAGGGCCTCCCGTAAGCATTTGCAACTATTTTGATTCGTAGAAGACTGTTTAACAGTTTTCATTACTTTAATGTCTCGTAAACAACACGAGGTACATGTTCTGATCTCTCTCCCCCCCCCCCCCCCACCCTTCCCCCATCCATAACAAAAAATTTTCAGACCAACACTGAATTGCATGAAGGTATGTACAAAAATATAACCATCTCGAGGCAAGGTTCATCACTGTAACTTACCACATAAAAGCCTTTTCGTTGTTTGCCATCGACTGATTCTGTTCTGAATACTAAGGTCCCATAAACAACGCCACGTTTAGAAAGAGCCCGCCCTTTTCAATCCAAGAAAACCCAAGTAGCAATTTCACCAACGGACATAAGCCGTAAGAAAAGGACCGCGTTAAATAGTTCATGAAATCACAAACGCCTCATGACACCTTTAATTCACTCTTTCTTCGATAAACTAATTTTTAATTTTTTAAGCATAAATGACATCAGAATGCGCGATTATGAGCATTGTAGCTTATGAAAAGAAAATTTAACACCTGATGCACATGAAAGCGTCTAAGAAGGGGACTAGGGGGAATTAGGAACATTGTGCTTACCGCTGGAAAAATATTGGCTAGTTCTTTGAATAGACTCAATTAAAGCCGTTTTTGTTCAGTAAGGAGCTGTTAGATGGGGGGGAAAGCTACATAAAGTAGATCGCATCAGAATACGGCATAGGACTAGGCTCTCAAAACCGATAAGCTGAATGCAAGACCAATTATTATGTAAAACAGAGAAAAATTCCTTAAGGGAAAAAAATTATGGCTAGGGAAAAGACCCGAATGTGGAAAGTTAGGATGGTAGCTTCTTTTCAGGTAGTCGATCATTTACGTTAACTTCCGCTATCCGACGGGCATATCGGAAAGACTGAATGGATGAGAGTATAACACATTCAAGAAGAAACAAATTTGTGATTTTTCACAACTCAATAAAATAACTAAAATTGTGTACTACTCGGTTATACAAGATTTTTGTTTTCAATTTCAGATTTTTACGATGGGGCATTAGCCCCCGTACTCACTAGACCCTACTTTACAATCATCGTGTTAAAATCAGTGAAATACTCCAAAACAATTTGGATTCCTACCCTTATACCTTTATTAAAAATTAAAGTTGGGAAGTTTGTTGTTTTCTAAAAGTAGTTTGAACAGCCGAACGACATTTTTTTACACGGAGTGGGGAAGGCAAAGCTTCACTTATCTCTTCTAAGGTAGAAAGTGTCAGCAAAACCTGAAAGTCGTCCTTGAGGGTAAAGTGTCTAACCTAATTTTCTCACCGATTGCAAGTGCCATTTCATCCACGCATAACCTCACCTAGTTAACAGAATTAGCAAATGTAGTGGGGAAACGTTGAGAGAGAACTGAGTAAGATGTTAGGCTAAGTTTTGGAAATTTTCCGCACACCTGGAAAGTCCTGGCTACGCTCCTGATAGAGACTTTTGCTGGAGACAAATTGAAACATGTTCGGTAATATAGTGACGACCAGAAAGGACAAGCCATAGGATAGTTCCAGAAAACCACCCATTAAAATAGATCACGAAGTCGTCGCGGCGGAGGAAGAAGAGAAGCTCAAGGCAAATCGCTAGACAACACATGCTAGAGCTGAACTAAAAATCTTTTGCGCCTTTAAACTCTGTCCCTAAGGGTAAAGGAGAAAGTTTCCCTTTATCAATGCATTAACCGAGTTGATTATGAATGTCTCCTTATGTTGGACGTCTTACTAACAAGCACATTACCACTACTTGCCCTCAGAGGCGTTTTTGAGTTGACGAGCAGATATTACGTCAATCGGTACACTTATGTTGTCGAAAGGTCCGTGAGCATGGTAAATGATTTTACCTTAAACTGCAGACACATCTTCAATCACTCCTTATTGTTCGCGATATCGGATAAACACTCTGGTCTCTAACTGAATTTTCTTTGCAGTTCACTTTATTTTGAATTAGGACTGTCTTGAGTTGTCCATGCATTGTCTAGCGATTTTAAGCTTTTTCAAGGAAACAAAAATCTGGAATTGTCCCTAGGGTGAGGCATTTGCACACAGTTTTAAAGCCCTTCGGTGGGGTGACTGTGGTTTTTGTTGTCCCGGGCTCATCCTTCATTCTTCTTAACCCCTTCCAAACCAATTTTTCTGTTTATCAAGAATCTCCTCAAAACGGGCTTCGTGATTGAGACAAAATACCTGAAAATTGTACACGGAACCGTTGTTAACGGTGTACAAGGTAGAATGAGTCTATTCATTACTTTGCCAACGCCCAATTTTTAAAACCGGAAGTAATGATGTTTATTTCAAGGGCTCATGTCTCATGGGTTTTGAGTGAATCTTCAAACGCTGTAAATACATGTAGCTGGAACTATCATCGCATCGATCCTCGCTCACTAATAATGATAACTTATATCAACTTCCATTATTTATTGCCTGGCTAAGATTTTCACGGATTCTTCAGTTCAGTTGTTTGAAACCAGGCGGCTTCACGTGAGTTGTAACGCCAGGCAAGGAACGTGACGACCCGCGATATGCGTGGGAAAATATTACTTTTTTTCGATCAAGGTGGAAACTGGCAACTTTGTCGTCGAGTAAGGTAATACATCTCAATTTTCATTACTATGGTTAATTTTAAAAGCTCTGGTTTCGGTAAAGGAACTGGAGGAAAATCAGGAAAATTCCTGTTCGACTGTGATGGTTGGATTTTGTTTACGCGTCATAGCATAAACATAACAAATTCATTTTCCTTTTCCTTATACAATCTGCCTTTTTTTATACTGTTTTTCGCAGCAGAGTTATCGATTATATTACAGAGGCTAATTTTATTACACAGATCACTCAGATTTAATGACAGAAACTCTATTATCATTGTAATTTTGGCAACACCTGGCGAGTATTCGGTGTACAGATTATTGACAAAGTCGCTAGAACAGTCTTCCATTGATTACTTTTGTTTCTGCTCCGTTAAATTTGCCCAATTTTTTTATTAATGAACTCGATTTAACTACAAACAGTGAGTATTCAGGCAGCTTGGCAAGCTTCAATGCGATGTGGCAAAAGAGATATACGCCTTTAAAATTCTGTTAATTTTGCGGGTGTAAAAAATTCAAAAAGTATACCCACCAAAAGTTTAATCGATCGTCGCGAAAACGTTATCAATTTCGAAGTAGTTTCTAAAAATACAATAAAGAGGGATTGTTCTTTCAATCTGTATTGGCAAAGGAAGATTAGCTTTGAAGACAGGGTTGTAGTCGACGACTCAAAAGCAGCTTCTATTAACCAATATGGCGCCGGTCCGAGGCACCCAAAAACCGGCCATGTCGATAATTTCCGAAGTAGGAGGAATTAGAACCTAAAGTTACCTATTCCTTATTAAAGACCTCAAATCAAGTCTACATGCCAATTTTTAGCCAATTCGGTGAGATAGTGTGGCAGCGCCTTTTTAATATAGCTCGAATCTTACAGACAACTGCTCTTAAGCACAAGAATAAGAAGAATGACCTTGTCCGTTTTCTCGTGCTTATGCTTAATGCTTATGTCGACCCAGTTTTCATTTGCTTACACATGTGCTTGTGCTTATGCTTATGCTTATGTGCTAGTGAAAACCAGGCTTAAAGGAGCAGAAAAAGATTCATGACTATCATGATGCATCTGTAAACAAACTTTGTAACGTGACTACTCAAGAATACCTGGAGAATAACAAATTGTTCAACGATATTGGATGGCAACAAAACATTATTTAATAATGTTTTGAGATGAAACTTGCTAAAATTTATCTTTGAACAGGTAGCTCCAGTCACTTGAACGGTCTACAATTTTTCCTCCAACGGATAGCCAGAGCACCGTTGGCACGGCTGTCATGTTTTTTTTTGAGCGGATATCCCAAGCCGTTGGAACAGATAACAAATTTCTTTAACGCATAGCCCGAGCCATTCAAATGGATGATAATTTTTTCGAAAGGATAGCGCAAGCCTTTTGAGCGAATGACAATGGTTTAGCAGTGTATTTACAGCAGTTAAGGGGATGCAGTGAGTGAGCGTTCTACATGTAAATTAGGTATATGAAAGGTGTACCATTTTTTAAAAAATTGTATATAAAAGGGTAAGGAGTTGGACCCTGGGGCAGAGCCTCTCCGTATAAAACCTCGTTGTGTACCCCCCTCCCCACTGGGGTACATTTTTACAGTTACCCTAGTCTGATTCCTCTCTTTAGTTAAGCTTAATTTGATACTGTGTTCACAGGGGGCCCAAGCTCACATTATGAGTGTGTTATGTAAATTAACTTTCTCACAAGAGAGTTGGTGTCACGTTACAAGCAACCGTTGAGACTTTGTATGAGAAATAAAATACTGAGGTCTGCCAACACTAAATATCATTATTCTTACTTATTTTTCTATAAAATGAATAAAGGAGACTTACCTTTGATGTATTCTTGTGTTTTTTGGTGTGAAATCATCGATTTAGTTGGTTTTTTGGCTGTATAATTATTTGACCCCTGTCACCCTCTTCATAATACAAAGTAAAGGCAGCACAGAAAAAACAGGTGGCGGTCTGGACCTTGTCTATTCGAAGGCAGTTTGCGGCCCGAAAAATCCATCGAGTTGCAGATTTTTTCGACCAGAGGCAACTTCTATCATCGCTGCACAGCAGTAAATGTTTAAAAGTGAAATATCCCCACGCATGTCACTGGAAATAAACATTTCCTCTAGCCATGTCCAAAATACCTTCTTTCTCCAGACACTGTGACATGGCAACTGCACACGGCGTTGGTCTGAGGTCAAATTTTCCTCCACCAAGGGTGATTATTTGATTTCTCATGCAAAGTCTCAACGGTTGCTCATAACGCGACACCGACTCTCTAGTGAGAAAGTTAATTTACATAACACACTCGTAATGTGAGCTTGGGACACCAGTGGTGTGTTTCACTAATTAAGGAACTAAGCTCCCTAAACCCTATAAAAATGTGTCTAAGGAAAATATGCCCCCGGAAGGGGAAATGAAATCAAGGAAAACAGCAGCAAGATCTGTTGTGTTATGTTACATGTACATGAAACATTGAGTAGGTGTAATGGGGCCACTATACACATACAGTTGTATAGTTACAGAAAGAGTTTTGGCACTCCAATCTTTTGCCACTCATCACTTGTGTGAAACCTTAGACTCTTTATTTTCAAAACTACAGGCAGCTTGCTTGAAGGCTTGTCAACCACCTTCTTTTTAATCTTATAAGCTTCCAACCTCTAACATTGATACTTAATGGTAGGTGCGCTGCAACATTTATCAAGCAAATAAAACAGCTTGACAAACTGCAGGTTTAAGTCATTGACACATTCAGTTTTACACTGAGCTTTAGGTATTTTTCTTAACGGTAAAATAATGTTCATTAAAGAGAAGCAGAGCCCCCCTCTTCAAAAACATTAATTTAAAGGAGTACTGCAGAAAAAAGCACCCAGAGGGCTAAACAGAGGAAATATACTTCCCATATTTTAACAGCTAGCCTTTAGAAGGTACCTTCCAACCAATATACTTCCCCCATGTATGCGTGCAACACTTATTAATACTGGAGCTATTGTGGTTCACTTTTTTCCTAAGTTTTAATTTTATTCCCTTTGTTTTGAACTCATAATCATAAAATTCATATTACCATACCCCAAAACAACGGGAAAAAATTTAAATTAATCTTAGAATAAAACTACAGCATTAATTATAGCCATTTGGTTCAAATAACTGACTCTTTAAGAGCAAGGTTAAAGGTTGATATTCCTGCCTCAATGTTTAATTTGCCTTTTATTGATGCAATAACTTGATCCTTTGTTTTAAACCTGTATCTTTTTAAATAATGCAATTCGCATTTACTTGTCATCACAGGTTTGCCAGTATAGATTCGCTTGAGTTCCAAATATGACTGTGCTTTGAGAGTTTTCCTCCCAACTAGTGTCTTTCAACTGCTGTTGTGTGGGAGCATATTATGTTTCCTATGGATATGTTTGCTAACACTCAAAAAGGTCAAAAATATCATGAAGTTATTACCTCCACGTTATTTTAAGCACCTCACAAGCAGATAGCGGTGTTAAGGGTTGTGTTGTTTCAACGCTTCTCTATCATCTTATTGCCCATTTTGGATTTTTGTGGAGGCTACTGCCGACTACTGGTTCCCAGACTTCCATTCCCTGTTCCCCGTTTTAGTGACGTCCAATAGTTCTCTAGCCTGCGAGCAAGCTCTCCGAGGCTCTCTGGCAGCAGGGTGGGAAGAGGAAGGAGAGCTTGCAACCACATCTTTGGAATTTGAATAAAAAATTATCTGTAAAAAGCCGATGCGAAATGATGATTGGTGGAGATGACTTTAGTAATGATGTCAGTACCCTTGGCACATGTTTTCATTGTTTGTATACAACATTCGTTTCCGCTTCACAGTGATTGGCGGAAATCTGACAGCTCAGTTGCTGGGAAGCCACGGGGGAATTGGAGGTGGAATTCAAATTCCTGAGTGCCCCGGAGCTTGCTCGCAGGCTAATAGTTCTCTATCATGAGTGTGAAGTTTCTGCTGCCAGTTTCAATTATATGTATTGCTGGTGAGGTTTCAATTTCTCGCGAGCAAGTTTAAACTCTCTGAATCACAAGTTTTTAATTTTTTGCGAGGGAGTTTTTTCTAGTTGTTTTGCAAATAAGTGAGGTCAGTACATGTGTAATCCCCCCACAAAAACAAAATTTAATCACAAAATGAAAGAAATTGCCATTAAGCCATAAGAGCAGATGTAAAAAGTCCAAACACCCAGAATTTGAGCCAAGATAATTGGTTTTATGAGCAGAAGAGAACAACAGCACAGGCAACATATGCATTGTGGCACATTTCTTTGATGAACAAGCATAGAAAAGATTTTCAACTTGATGAACCTGTCTCAAATTTATCGCCCCAGAACATAAACTAATCCCATTTCTTTGAAGTCCACATGCACTGCATATATAACTATGACATGAAACTTCTTAATGTAACATTTTTATGGAGGGCAGCCTCATCATGGACATCATGTTTAAAGTCACAAAATTTACCCTCATCAGTAAAATATTGGTCGTCAATTTCTGATATGAACAAATCAGTTAGTATTGACCATTATCAATTGATATTTCTCTATTTTCATGTAGTTACAGTTACTCCCTGTTTTTATTCTTTAGTATTACATGTATGCCAAAGCCCCTGATTTTTTTTCCTTAGCATTATGCCAAAGCCAATGTACCCATGTAACAAACCACTTGTTTACAATGGCAAGATGTGCGTGCCTCCTTGTCCTTGGGTATTCTTCTCTCCTACTGAGGATTATGCTTTGAAGGTGGTGGACAACTTTGCTATTGCTGTTAGTTTGCTGAGTTTTGTCATCATCTTAGCAACTTGGCTCCGAATCAAACAGCTGTAAGTCTTAGAAAATCACAATGGTTGTGGGAGATGGTTCTTTTTAATTAGGGTAAAAATTATTAATGTGATTGCACGATAATATTATTATGAATGGGATATTTTTTAGATGATGGGTCTCTTTCTCGAGTTACTTTAACCCATTCGTCCATGAGCCACCCTTGCGGATCCACGTCCTTTCTACCGCATCAGCTTTAATGGTCAAGGACAACATTTGTCTGCTAACTTGTGCAGAGTGAAGAGATCTTTCAAACCGTACCAGAATGAGCACAATTCAGTCAAGGACACTGGAGAAAAGGGCAAAAAACCATGTAACATTGACCTGAAAATTTCATCTTATCCTAAGATCCAAATTGTTGCTTTCCTGAAAACTTTTCCGACCAAAATGAAGCCTACTAATGCCCAGCAAGAGAAAAAAAATGAGGCAAGAAAAGTGAAAAAGAGGGGAGGAGAGAAAGCGAAAGGAAAAGTCAAGACTGCTGCGTCGAGCTTTTAAACGGAAAAACTATCTTAAAATTTTGCTTTCTGCGCATGCCTGAACTTCGCAAGCTAATATTTTGCATCTGGATCAGAAGGCTGTCAAGTGTACGACCTGTAAACAGCTTTGTGGCAAGTTTTAGCTCTTAATAGCATGACAGTGACCAGAAAACCACTCAAATAGCTTCAAAGTGCGTTTCGAAGGGTTAGTCGCTGTCTCCAGCGGCGAATAGGTTGAGCACTATATGTATATACCTCTAGTAAGAATTGTATTGAGACATTTTTATCAACAGAAATGTACTGTACATCTAACTCAAAAGCCACGTTGTGGGGAATACATAATAATTATACCTCTCAAGAATTCCATGAAATCTATGTTGACCCTTGAAGAATATTATTCTTTTAAAAAATAAATGTTTACCTCAAAGAACTGCACAATTTTTTAATCTACCAGAGGAATTCCAATCAACAGTTTATGCAGTGACATTTAGAAATTTTCAAGTGCTATAATATTTTCATGTTGCTTAAAAGTCAAATGTAGCTTATTTTGCAAGGATGCCTGCCTATGGAAAAAATAAATTGTGCAGTCTTGAATCTTTGTTGATCTGGCTGGGTGGTCATTCTAAGGCATGTTGCACTGTTATAATGTTTTCAGTCATGCAGATATTTTTTATATCTAAGTTAATTGATACAGTATTTTATACATTCTTGATGTTTTTGTTCAGTATCTGTAGTGCTACATGTACTTCATTCATTGATTAATCTTTTTGTTTTCATTCTTATGTTGTTGGCAGGCGATTATTTCCCCATATAATTCCACTTTATATTCAAGGCCTTTCTGCAGCCATTGGTAAGTATGCATGGTTAATTATTATTTAATAAAATTTTTGTCAATATTTTTAATGAAACAAGAATGCTGCAGCTTTTTACACTTAATGTTTAAAGCTGTCAATTATTTATTACTTTTGATATTATTTTGCATAAGACTGTCGGTTACAAGTGAATAAATGGATTTCACTTCAATAAGAATGGAAAATTAAAAAAACCAATTAATAAGTAAAGTTAAGAATCTAAAAGAAGATAAAAGATAAGCACACAAAGAATCTCTCTCAAATTCAGGTTTGTACAGTTTTTCTTATTTGTTTGAGTTTTTAAAACCAGTGTTTCACCCAAGTTTATAGAGCTTTGTGTGGAAATGCTAATATGGCCACAGAACTAATGCTACCAGGTAACTACAGTCAGACTGTTCAGAATGCAAAAAGTCATGTGACACCTTCCTTAACTTGGTGCCACCATTCTTTTTGTGCTCTATTACAAAACAAAGAACACTATTGTAAAGACAATAAAATAATTATTAGTCAGTTCTTATTAACTTGTGAACTAAAGGCTGTGAGATTTGAATTTCATTTATTTTAAATTTACATCTTAAAGTGCAAACCACCTCAGTTATTATTTAACACACTGTAGGTAGGCTCCTGTCACCCCTTTCTAGATAGAAAAAAATCCTCCAGTCAATACTGAAGCTTTCTGTGAATCCTCATTCTTGACCTTGGAGTTTTTCCTTGTCTGATTTGTGAGAAAAATTGGAAGATCGGTTTTCGATGTCCGAGTCTCAGACTGCCCGAATTTTTAACCTGAAATTCGCTAACATTAGGGACCTTAAGCAAAGGTGTTTTTGAGCAACGCACGTCAACCGGAAGTGAGGCGTTCTCCCTTTTTATATGCCTTGACGCTAACAAAACTTGTATTGCTGAGTTTCTTTTCTTTTTTAAAGACGATTTACCCGAGAGTTTCAACCAAACCACTCCCCAATGATGCAAAAAGTCCACTTCTGGTTGACGTCTGACGCTCAAAAACGCTGTTGCTTAAGCTCCCTATTAACTTTCCTCACGTTCTCAAACGAAGCAGCATGGAGAAATTTGGACACTTTCCATGGACAGAATATTTCTTTTTCTTCCGCTTAAAGATACTTTCAGGGCAATAGCAAAGCTCGTCGTACTGAAATATTCCAAAAATGATGAATAGGTTTTCAGGATAGCAAAAACTTAAGTTCGTTAAGACATACCTGGGAATTGGCTTGGGTTATTGAAGGAAATCTCTGTAAGACACCATCAAACTGAAGTAGATATTTACAGCCTAAAGGCTCGTTTTTCGTACGTCTTGTAGGTTTTCCCATTGCAAAGTTCCTTTTTTCAATAAAAGAGTTGGGGTAAAAAGGTGAAACCGGGTCAATTTTAGCCATTTGAAACACTAATCGACACTAAACTCTACCAGCCAGCAACTCTGCGTGTTCTCTGTTAGTTTATTTTAGCACTCGCAGCTATTATTTGAAAGTGGGCTGGGTTACAATTTTAAGAATCAATGCTACAGTAAACATAAAGCCTTGATTTCTTTGTTGTCTATCTAGCTTTCCTTATTGCTGTAGCTAATGGAATGGGAAGAGAGAAGGCATTCTGTACCAGCAGATTTTTGTCTGAAGCTCATGAGAATCCTACCACATTTTGCAGAGCCCAAGGAATATTGATTCATTATTTCACAATAGCACTGGCCTTGTGGTTTTTAGTTTACAGCATCAACTTAGTTCAGGTGAAAGAAAAAAAAACATCCCTGGATGATTTGACTAAACCTGGTTATCTTTAGTTACTAGCTCTCTACCTTGTACCAAGGCTTGTTGTGGACCAAGGGCAAGCATGGGATGCATGTACATTATTTTATTTATTTCCTATTAGGCTGCACTGTATTTGGTTGAAGCTTTAACCTTTCCACTCCTTGACCACATTATGGCAAGATTATTTGTCACTCTAACTTTTAAATCTGTGGATGAAATTTGATGGTGTTACCACTTAAATGAAACCTCTTCAGCAGTACTTTCTCATGGTACTATTTATTTAGTATATAGTTTTAACTTTAGAGTCTGTGGATGAAATCCTATGGTGTTACGATTCAAATGAAACCTCTTCAGCAGTACTTTCTCATGGTACTATTTATTTAGTATGTAGTTCTAACTTTTGAATCTGTGGATGAAATTTGATGGTGTTACCACTTAAATAAAACCTTCCTGGCAGAACTATTGCATAAAACTATTTATTTCCAAGAATTTTACGAAAAGAAATTTGAACAATATTATTTTTTGTGAATTTTTTCTTTGGCCACTTTTAGGACAGCAAGGCTTAATGTCTTAAGGAGATGGTTTATGTTGAAGGAGGCGTAAATGTACTAGAAATAATAGGTTATTATTATGCTCTAGTTATGAAATCAATGCACTTCATATGAATTGTTGTCTACCAGCTAATGGGATTTGTTTTTTTTTAAATTGTTTACAACCACTGACACCCTACAACTAACTCAGCACTGCACAAATCTTATTTATTCCAGATGATGTACTCTGATAGCGTTGTCAGTGTTCAGGGTCATCAATACAGAGTGAAACATATTGTTTGCTCCTTGATTTGCTGGTTGCTGCCATGTATACCTGTTGGCGTTGTATTGGGCTCGAAAACAACGAAGTATGATGTAATGAACATGCGCAACTGCTTTCCGGGTGGAACAGACACAGGGTTCTTTACAACCACATTTTTAACTGAGATTGCACAGGGTGTTGGCTGCACCTGTCTGTTTCTAGTTGCCTATAAGCTTTTCATGGTAAGATGTTTACTTTAAGTGGACATTGAAATTACGAACTGTCATTCATTTTGGGACATACTTAAAGGGGCTATGTTACAATGATGTATAACAATTATTCACCGAAGTGGAGGTGGCTAGTGGTGAATAATTGTTTTAGTACATACTAAAACAGTGAGACAATTGAGCAGAAAAATGATGATTTTTAACTCATTTACTGTTGCCAACGATTACAATTTTGGCGCGCAATGACCGAACGGCCGCGGCCGTCGATTTTTCTTGCCGACAAATAAAACTTATGAAGGCAATTATTTAGCTCTTGCAGCAAAAATTTCTTGTGATTGTGGTTGTGAGTTCTGATTTGTAATTAAAATCATACTGTAAAAAAGATTATTAAATTTAGTTTTAAGCTTATGTATGGACAAGTCAACTAAATAAAGTAAAGCAAGACTTAAGCTTAATTTGCATTTGTAAACAAAAAACTTTAATTTTCACCGGTTTCATCGATCAATTCAAGTTTAAAAGGCGAAGCTTTACCTGTAAAATTTCCAAACCAAACTTCGTCACCTTTGTATATTTCGGGAACAGCTTGCTTGATTATTTATGAAATTTCTTTGTTTGTTACGGCAGCAAACCGGGAAGCCATTTTGCTCGTAACTTACGCGAGTTTGGCGTCGCTCGCTTTTCTAACATGGCAGTTCACAAGTTTATCACTTCGCAAACAACAACCTAATGGCTTAAATGAAACCGTTAAAAGTTTGAATTGTTTCCTTACCTGAGAAAAAAAGTAGAGCTTTGTTGTTTTCTGTTGACTCGCTAAGTTTATAGCCAAAAACTTTTGGTGTGTAGTTCTTCGCATGAAGTGCTGACAAAAATGGCGGCTCGGTTGCTCGAGGTAAGACGACGTCTTCCTGTAGCATTCTTTTTCCTGTTAACTTGAAACGTGGAATTTTTGCAATCGTTTGCTTTCAAATTTATTTGTCATAAATAAACTTCGATTTGGGGCCAAATGTTTCTTGTTCGGAAACGGTGAGTTCACGAAACGGCCTCTTCTACGCGAATAAACTGGAGTTGTAAACAATCCATCCAGCACAAAACTCAGCCGTGGTAAATGGAAAAACGCCGTTTTGAATCCTTCGAAGTCTTTTCTTGCCTTAAAAAGTCAACCCTAGGATTTCGTCGACTTTTAAAAGATCATTTTCTGAAAAAAGGAAAAAACACCACTGGCTAGGAGGAGGATATTGTTGAATAGCCCGAGATAGCGAACCAATCAAATTGCTTAAATCACCAAGATCACACTGAGTGTGTATATTCTAACATTGGATATTCACTGATTGAGAAGCGAATCAGAGCGCGCGAAAAACACTATCCACTGTTTTAGTATATACTAAAAATTGTTATTGCTGTTTAGTAAGGTAAATTCTCTGCTGAAGCAAAAGAGAATGAGCTCTCTTGGCTGAAGTTATTATTCAGTACCTTAAACTAGACGCAAAATCCTCCTGATCACTGGTTTTCCATTTGGGTTTACCAAATATCCCCCCACTGCTTCTGCTTCTGTCCCCACTTTCTGTTTAGACTTGCACAAAGTAAGATGCCAATGCTGAGCTGTCGACCATTATTTAATTGTTTTTGTTTTTCCAAACCAGAATTTGGTTCTCTTTCAGGCCTCTGCACTAACTAATGGTGTTTTCACTTCACCCATGGCAGTTCAGCGAATCTTATCATTTGGCATCACTTTGCAGAGCTGCAAATAATTTCTCTTTAGAAAGGAGTACAAACTGTGTGTCCATACAGGTCACCATGCTTCATATGGCAGTCTCTGGTATTTGATCTGCCCAGTCATTGACTGCAGGAAGGATTTTGTCAGACAGTGGACAAATTTTAGTCGGATAATGTCTGATGACCAATTCGGTTATTTGCAGCTCTAAACTAAATTTCTGGGTTAAAATTAAGATAATTTTTTTCCACTGTAGCATTGCCCTAGTCCACCGAATATGTAGCTGTTAAAATACTAATCAATATTTTTTCTCTTTTCTTGTTGCGTTTATTATTTTAGTTTCGTGATACCACTGCAATTACCGGAGAACAATCTGAAAAGCGGAAGAAAAAGATGAACACAGTCGTAAAGCGACTGGTGATTCTTATGTGTGCATATGCTCTTATTTTCTGTCTGACATACGCTCCCATCTGCGCATTACAGCAGCACTCAAAACTTCTCGCTTATTATGTCAACCAGTATTTTGGGTGCTTGGTATTTTCCCCTCCTGAGCAGTGCCAGAAAAGTAAGTACAGCATGTTGTTTTATTATCAATAACAAATGCTTGGTGTTAAAGGGGTTATGCCATGACAGGGTTCGCACAGTCCTGAAAGTCCTTGAATTCCGTTTCTCCTTGAAAAGCCCTTAAATTTCTGTGCAAGTCCTTGAAAAGTCCTTGAACTTTAAACGTAGTGGCCTTGAAAGTGTTTTTTGATGCTTTTTGGTTGTCCAAGATAGAATATAAATCATAGCTCAGAAAATTAAAAGGTTATTTAAACAAAGTGCTCAATGTTTTATGCAAGAATTAACTATCAAGTGAATTTAAGACAAGTGAACTGAAAAATGTAAAGAAGTTGGTGAAGCAAACTGTTCAAGCCTTTAAGCCTTATTAGATTAAACTGGGAATTTGCATTTATGTACAATCTGTGAAATTATATTCCTAGTTGGTGGTCCTTGAAAATCTAATGTGGCTCTTGAAAAGTCCTTGAAAAATAGTTGCAGTTTTTTGTATGAACCCTTCATGAGAGATATCGCTGTTTTAGCTGTTCAATTCTGTGCTGAAGTTATCACTTAGTTCCTTTACCCTTACACGTACACAAAATACTCCTGTAGAGTTATGATGAAGATATCAAACAAATTTCATGAGTGAGTACAGTAAAATCCAACTAGTGGTCTATTATCAATGCTGCATTCTGATTGGTTGAGCTACTACTAGGCTATAGGTTATACCGTAAAATTCCGAAAATAAGCTCCGCGGCTTATATTTTTCAAAGGCCCTTTTTGAGGGGCTTAGTTTTGGAGGGGCTTATATTCGGAGGGGCTTATCTACGGAGGGAAATGTGCGTTTCAAAATCGATTTGGCTAGCCTTATAGTTGGAAGTAAATTTACCGTTTTTGCTTTGATTTACTTTGTATTTGAGGGCAATTTCCAAGTACAAGTATTTCCAAGTATTTCGAAATATCACTTGTGGTATTTATGCCAAATATCTCTACCAATCATGCTATTACCTATACAAATATGTCACGGAAATGACTCCTTCAATCAAATTCTGCTGGATGAAAACGATTCCATCAACATAGAATTTAAGGAGTTATACGAAAAACTAGGAGAAGCTATGTTCCGTTCAAAAGTTCGACGGATTGAAAAAGGTGAAAAAGCTACCAATTATTTCTTTAACTTAGAAAAGCGAAACTATGAGAAAAAAGTCATCGCACAATTGAAACTCGAGAATGGTGAAATTATCTCAGACATTAAACAAATTAACAAGGAAATAGAATCATTTTATAGCAATCTACAAACAAGAAACAAATTCTTCAAATCTCATCGATTTCAATGAAGAATTCAATGCTTTTGTCGCGGATCTACAAATTCCACAATTAACACCTGAGGAATCATCGGCTCTTGAATCAAATCTGACACCTCTTGAATAGAAAAATGTCTTGAGGTCATTTCAAAACAATATATCCCCTGGTGAGGATGGCTTTTCCAAAGAATTTTACGAAACATTCTTTGACCTGGTGGCTTACACCTCCTTAATTTATACAATGAAGCTTTCAACAAAGGGCAATTGTCAATATCTCAGAGGCGTGGAGTTATTTGTTTGATACCGAAAGACGATTCTTGTTCTATTGAGTTGACTAATTGGCGTCCGTTAACCCTCCTTAAGGTGACTCGACCCAGTTTTTTTGGGGGGGGTACCATCCTACTTTGAAGCTCTCTGGTATTCCCACCTTTACTTTTATCGTAAGTCTAACACATAGAATGGATAACATATAGATCAATCTACAATATAACATAAAATTTTTGGCGATCGGAGTAAATGTCACGTGGTTATAATGCCACGCCCCTTTGAGGTCTGAGTCGAAAATCTGCTGTTACCGGCATTTTTTCGTGAAAATCTCTCTGCTACACATAGTGCGCATTAGTGCCTTGCGCTGAACAGAGTTTCACCAAAATCGCAAAGACCCAATTCGAGAAATTCAGCGGTTTCCAAATTTAGGTCATAATTTATGCGAAAATGGTAAGCAAACTTTACACGGATTATATCTTATAAACTATGAGACTCCTCTCTTTATTTTGGGCATCCTTATAACAGATGGGTCCTTGCAAGTCAGCAAAACGCTTAAGGGCCTTGTAAATGCGCGCGATTTCGAGCAAAGCAAACATATAGAAATTATAGTTTTCGCTATTTGTTGACGTTTGTCAGCGTTTAAGAGTTTTCTTAAAAATTCGTAGTTTTTTTTCCTTCAAATTTTTTCAGGGCCACAATTTATTAACTAACTACCCGGACTCTGAATTTCATGGTCATTGAAAAACTGTGACATTATCTTCTATAAGCCCAAACTTGAGTAAACATTGAAGATTTTTAGCGTTTTGGCTGATTTTGTGCTTTGGGAGTTGTCTATTGTTTCTAGTCTGTCATGATACAGCATTCTTGTTCAGCACGCGTGCAATGACCGCGCTTGGCTGACTTCCGAATGCTCACCGAGATATAATAATTTTGGTACAGTGAGACAGGCCATCGCGTGATACATAGAGGTTTAACTCACAATTTTTAATCAATTGTCGTGCTTCTTGTGCCTTGCAAAAAAATCAAGAAGTGCTACACACTAAATCTACTTACTATTAAAAAAATATCATTTTTTCATAGGTTTAATGCAAGCCAATAATTAAACCAACTCGTGACGGGAGTATCGCGGTGAGCATTCGGAAGTCAGCCAAGCGTGGTCATTGCACGCGTGCTGAACAAGAATGCTGTATAATGACAGACTAGAAACAATAGACAACTCCCAAAGCACAAACTCAGCCAAAACGCTAAAAATCTTCAATGTTTACTCAAGTTTGGGCTTATAGAAGATTATGTCACAGTTTTTCAATGACCATGAAATTCAGAGTCCGGGTAGTTAGTTAATCAATTGTGGCCCTGAAAAAATTTGAAGGAAAAAAAACTACGAATTTTTAAGAAAATGCTTTTTTCGTGAGAAGGACCCTTAAACGCTGACAAACGTCAACAAATAGCGAAAACTATAATTTCTATATGTTTGCTTTGCTCGAAATCGCGCGCATTTACAAGGCCCTAAAGCGTTTTGCTGACTTGCAAGGACCCATCTGTTATGAGGATGCCCAAACTAAAGAGATGAGTCTCATAGTTTATAAGATATAATCCGTGTAAAGTTTGCTTACCATTTTCGCATAAATTATGACCTAAATTTGGAAACCGCTGAATTTCTCGAATTGGGTCTTTGCGATTTTGGTGAAACTCTGTTCAGCGCAAGGCACTAATGCGCACTATGTGTAGCAGAAAGATTTTCACGAAAAAATGCCGGTAACAGCAGATTTTCGACTCAGACCTCAAAGGGGCGTGGCATTATAACCACGTGACATTTACTCCGATCGCCAAAAATTTTATGTTATATTGTAGATTGATCTATATGTTATCCATTCTATGTGTTAGACTTACGATAAAAGTAAAGGTGGGAATACCAGAGAGCTTCAAAGTAGGATGGTACCCCCCCCAAAAAAACTGGGTCGAGTCACCTTAACGTTGACTGCAAAATTGAAGAGTTGAGAAAGTACTCTCCTTGCTGATTCACTCTAATCAAACGGGCTTCATGAAGGGAAGATTTATTGGACAAAATGTTCGACTCTTGAATGACATTATGGAATGATATACCGAATCCACGAAACTCCCAGGTATTCTTCTCTTTATTGATTTTCGCAACGCATTTGACACCATTGAATGGAATTTTATTCATAAGTGTATCGAACTATACAACTTCGGCCCAAATATTAGGAGATGGATATCCATTCTTTACAACAATGTTGAAAGCGGCGTTATGAATGCGGGTTTTATGACTAACTACTTTAAAGTGTCCCGAGGAATTCGCCAAGGGTGTCCATTGAGCCCTCTTCTATTTGTATTAGCGGTTGAAATAGTGGCCCTTAACCCTTTAAGCCCTAAGAGTGATCAGCATCAATTTTCTCCATGTAATATCAATGCTTTGTAAAACAGTGTGGTCATGAGAATTAAGGACATGATCACACAAGATGAATATAACTGATACTTCAACAAATTCTCCCCACTACTTCTATTGAAAACGTATAGGGGTAACACACGAGAATTTGAATTTTGATGTTAGGGTTTAAAGGATTAAAGTACGCCAAGATCAACTTTGCCGGGGAATTGAGCTACCAAATGGACAAAATGCTAAGATTTCACAGTTTCCGGATGACACCAAACTCATTCTTGAAGATACCAGGTCACTGAGAAATGCGATGAGTATAGTGAATTCATTTGGAGTATTATCCGGCTTGCGATAAAACCAAAAAAAACAAAGCTTTGTGGATCGGTACTTCGAGCAAAAACAAGACCAAACCTTTAGAATTTTAGTGTCCGAAAGACTCCATCAAACTTTCTTGGAACATTCCTTTCCCATGATGAAGCTGGAAATGATAACAACAATTTTTGTATCAAAATAAGAAAAATGGTAGCAAAGCTCAATATTTGGCTCTCGCATGACTTAACGTTGTTCGGAAGAATTGCGATATCTCTCGGTTTATCCCAGTTTATCTACACTGCATCTATGCTTTCTGTTCCAGAAACAGTTATTCTGCAGACGCAAAAAAAAACTATTTGCGTTTCTTTGGAAAAGTAAAACAGATCAGATCAAGAGACTGTTTTTTTCCTCCCATTATCCGAAGGTGGATTGAACTTCCCTTGCTTCAGGGCTACCGTCAAGCGCTTCGCCTTAGTTGGATAAGCAGACTTTAAAGTAACTCTAATGATAATTGGACGGCAATCCCCAACCACCACTTTGAAAAATATGGTGGACTGTTGTTTCTACTTAGTTGCAACTGTAGCACTGACAAATTAGACAAGAAAATTCCTCTGTTTTACTGAGAACTACTCGAATATTTTCAAGAACTGCGTCGTAGCAATTATGAAGATCCATTGAAACGTGAATTTATTTTGTGAAATAACAGAGACGTGAATATTGAAAACAAATCGGTCTATTAGAAGGCTTGGCGGGACAAGAATGTTATGTTTATACAGGACTTGCTGAACGATCAGGGCAATTACCTTTCTCCTCAACAATTTGGAACATACAAATACAAATACAACATTACAGTCAACTTTTTGCATTACTATCAGCTCATCTAAGCCATTCCCACACATCTTAAAAGCGAGGCATCTGCTCATACGGACCTTGGGAATCTTAATTCAGTTGGTGTAAGCTTTGATTTTTATCTCGCTAAAGATATAACTCTAAACTTAAAGAAAACCCCCTGCAAGCAATTTTATAAACTGTTTGCTGAGAAAATTAATACTGACCCGACTGCCATCAAATCGTGGAAGAACCATTGCCCTGAAGTTGCTGACAATTGAATGCGCTGCATGCAAAGCAATTTACAAATTGCAAGTTGTTGACAATTGAATGCGCTGAGTGCAAAGAAACTACAAAATTACTCGGGATAATAAGTTAAGGCAATTTTTTTTAAAATTTTACACGGAGTAGTAGCCACCAACAAGGAATTGAAATGCTTTGGGATAACTGATGGCATGAAATGTGTTATGTGTAGGGAGAATGACTCTTTTGAACGTGCATTCTTTGAATATCAGTCTTTTAAGAAATTATGTGACGAGTCCCATCAGTGGTTCGACAACTTGCACAATACAAACGTTAGCCTTTACTTCGCTACAGATTTTTCTCAATCTACCAACTTTAACTATCAGTCTATCTGATAAAAAGATAAAGGATTTGCGTCTTCTTCTGTTACATGTAAAACAGTACCACTACGAACGCAAAACAATACAAGAGAAAGCTACTACATCCGAATTTATGTCCAAGTTAATTATTCAGCTTAAAATAGACTCTTAGCTTGATGTGACTGCGTTCCCCTCATCCCAAATGAAAATGCTTTTGAGGTGGCTCAAACAAATCTTCTCCATTCAGTAAAACTTTCTTCTGTAGTAATACCTTTGTCTGTGTGCACAATATGCAAACGTTTTTTTTTTGGAGGGGTCTCTTTCTACTTCTGTATGTACTCTAATGAGTGTATTTAGCTGTCTATTGTTGCTTATTTGTACGGTACATGTCGTGTAAGTTTTTTTTCCCTTTAACGTTACTAATAAAGTTGAATAAAAAATAAAATAAAAAAATATGCGAAGACACGTTTTTATAGCTTTTTTAAAAGATAGCAAGTAACGTGACATGTTTGTCACAGGGTGTGTGGATTAAATACATACAGGCCCCTGATAAGCATCTCCTATTGTAAGGTCTAATTCTCCTTGTTTCACAAGCGAACACAAAGCAATTAGTAAGGATAATCATAAAGATTGACAGAATTCACTTTTGTTTATTCTTAATCATGAATATCAATAGTATTTTTTATTATTCATCTATCTATCCGTTCATCCATCCATCCGTCCGTCCATTCCACCCTTTCCATCCTTCCTCTATCCATCATCCAACACAATCTGTGGTTAATGGTTTCACTTCTGTTAACTCTTGATGATAAATTGTGGTTGAAAACTCCTGTAGTGTTGCTTGGAAAAACAAAAATGTGTAAAAGAGGGGGATTAAAGTTCCCTTGTCTCTATTGTAAGCATAATGTGCCCATCCAAGAAGTGTGCACGAATTTCTACAGTTATCGCAAAATTTATTATGTGTAAGTTAGTATTAAAAAGTGTATATTTTTTATATTATAATAAATTCTTCATACTCTAAAACATGTTTTTGTTTCAATCCACAGCTTATGAAAAGTACACCTTCTCAGCCACCGTCATTGTTTCAACACTATCCACTGCATTATTTGCGTTAACAACAGTGTGTTTCTTGGCATTTAACAAACAGTCTCGGAAACTGTGGATCTTCTGGTGGAGTAAATTGAAGATCTGTTGCAGCTGTGATTAGTAAACAGGAAAACTCAAATCACTAGCAATGTAGGCTTTGTTCACACTATAATATAATAATAATAATAATTATTATTATTATAATTTAAAAATTTATAGCTTGCAAATATCTATATGAATATAAATGCGCGATTGGTGAGATTGAGTTTTTTGTTGGCACAGTAATCAACAGCAATATCATTCAAACAGCTGTGGCACAAAATGACCCAAGGTTGTTCTATATAATCTGTTACACGGTATTTGTTCTGAAGATCTAATTTATAAAGGACGAGATGATCACTGGTACATGCAGCAGTGGTACTTTATGATTTTTCCAGTAGAAGCATGGTGTAAGGTCATGTAGGTGGGGCTATTAGAAAGGTTTTAAATTAGATTCTAAGACAAATACGAATTCTCAATACTAAATAAAGCACACATGACCCCTGGCTACTTTCATTGGAAAATAGAGGACAATAGCACCAAAAGAAATCAATAGATGTTTGATTCCCTGCCTACTTCTTGTTAACTGGCGACTTGAAATCTTAGTGACAGCCCTGTATACAGTAATTTCAGAATTTATCATATTGAACAGGACATTTTACTAAACCAGAAGCCGTGAACACCCTGTCAAGGTTGGCTACGCGTGGTCTATATGCCAAGTACCAACATTTTTTTTAAACAGTATAATTCTTTGATGTAAAAAAGCTAATTCTGTATACAAAATTAAATGAATCAGAGTCATGAAGAAAGCAGGAGAGGATACAGGATTTTTCTTAGGACGGGTGCACCACTAAGGAATCGCGTATTAGAGAGCCGTAGATCATTTCCGGGTAGGGGGTGCACCTTTCCCTAAAATCCCCCCTGGAAAGGTCTCTTGTCTCAGTAAGGATTGCAAAAAAAGAAGCAATTTTGTCTTTAGACTGTCCACAGTCCCATATTTTTCCGTGCGGTCGTCGAGATATAGCGCGTCTTACCGTTAATGGCGGCTGTCTTGATTTAGTTTTGACACTCATGCAAGATGACAGCTCGTAACGCAAAGCGCTCGATCTCGACGATGTTGCGGAAAAATAGGGGACTGTGAGCAGTCTATGTTGTCTTAACCCTTTAAGCCTTCAGTGTGATCAGCATCAAATTTGCCCTTGTAATATCAATGCTTTGTAAAACAGAGTGGTCGTGAGAATTAAGGACATGATCACACAGGATGAATTTGCTTGATATTTTATCAACTTTTCCCTGCTGCCTCTGTAGGAAATGAATAGAGGCAACAAATGAGAATTCAAATTGTGATCTTAGGGTTTAAAGGGTTAAACAAGGTCATGGTTTGATAGCTTGCATCGCAGACGTAATCTAATCCTGGTTAGCAGCCTGACCGATATCCCTTTTCTGCCCCCCCCCCCCTCCCCCTACAGACTCAAACGAATTACCGGAAGTGCGTTTTAAATTCCCTCTCATCTTGTTGGGCAAATCGACAATGGCTTATTTAACAGGCCAATCATTGCCCGTACTAAAATCCTGGTACACAAGGGCGGGCCCAGAACCAGGATTTCAACGCTGTTTCGCAGACGGACTCAACAAGAGTTTAGCTTCATCTGTGATGCAGGTTGGCTATGGTTTCAAGGCCTTGGTAGTACACCCCTACCCAAACTTCCAGCTTGAGTGCCCAACCAGTTTCTTGTGTAAAAGCAAAGCCTTACTTATATTCAGTATGGTTTTCGCTATGCACTTTAAGGTGAACTTGGCCCTAGACACATCATTTGCACATCGTAAAAATAATGATTTGTGGAACATAATCCTGTCATCATCCATATAATGCAATTTTGTCTTTCTCTATTTCAGATTTGAACTGTCTGTCCAAAATTCCAAAATAATAGCATGTAGGAGATCATGACATAATTCTAACGTTGGAATTCTGAAAGAAAAAAAAGAAGACAAAGAGAGAAGAAAATGACAAATGTAGAATATCATGTGATTTACCTCCATTTATTTAGAATTTCACAGGTTATAATAATTATTTCTCTTTTGAGTGTTATTCAGCAGCACACAAAAGATAGCTAATAATATTTTAAAGAGCTAAATGAATTGGTGAATGTACAAACAAATTTAATGTTAGAATTAGTGTAGTAAAAAACCCGTAGAGTTGTAGTTTATATTTTAATATCTAAGTTAGTAGTATCTATCGAGGTAGTAAAGTAGTAAGAAGAATGGGTGGTGAAATAAATTGATAAAAAAATGTTTTCCACTTTACAAATCTAGAAGAAACTTTATTTTCTCTCTCTTAGTTACTTTAATCCTTTAATGCATGGTTCAATGCTTGATGACAAAAAGATTTTTTATTTTTTGTATCTCCAACATAACGTGAAATGAAATTTACTTTTTTACCCTCTTGTTGGGGTAAATGTAGTGTTTGTATGAACAAAAAAACCTGATATAAGTTATTTTTATTAAAGAGTTAACCTTAGAACATATAAAACTTTGTAGCCTCTTTTTTATCCTAAATATTTGTTATCTGATGATAATAGTAATAGATTATTGTATCAAGCAAAAATCAATAATATAGATTATTATTGCATAAAATGGAAGTAATAAATGACAAAACTTTTGATTAGAGTTTATTTGTGTTGTTTTTTTAATATTATCATTAATAATAAATGATGATTCACCCAAACTTAAGTATTCATGATGGTTTTTCTTGTGAAGTTTTCCTGTCCTTGTGAAGTGGTCCTTTTGGGGGTAAGGAGTAAATACGAACTATGATCTTTACTGTGAGCCAGCAGTAGCTTTTGTTTCTTCCTGTGTTGTCGGATTCAGCCCACAATCTAACAGGACTTTTCCTCTAGGTCTTCTTTCAAGCACTCCAAGTCCAATACTTCCAAAGTTTTTCTTGCTTTTTTTCAGTCGTAAAACAAGACGGAACGAGCAATAACAGTATTATTTCCTTCAGTTTGCATTAAGTAATTTTCT
>OZ037992.1:44422217-44444717 GCA_964035705.1 Porites rus
TTGCCCCCTGAGAGATCACGTGACATTGCTTCTATCCCATGCAAAGATAGAGGGTACAGGGGCGGATCCAGGATTTTTTTTAGGAGGGGGTGCAGTCGTCTCTTGCTCTACTCCAACACCAATAAACCACATAGTTTTTTGTGTGTGTGCAGAATACCAGTTGTATAAGAAAACCGCAGGTCATCTCAGGGGGGGGTGCGCACCCCCTGCACCCTCCCCCTAGATCCGCCCCTGGGGTATCATCGTGATTAAGGTGTATACAGCTATTTCTAGAAAGGTTGTCGGAGAAAATGCGCAGGCGACAATCTCGAAAGGTAATATGGGATATGGTCAATACACGCTCCCTGACTCTATAGCTGTCGAAGCTACTTTTGTTGCTTTCCTTTTGCTCCCGCTAACAAAAGTCTACGCCCTCTCGTGTAATTCTTTTACATTTCTTTGAAGAACAGTGAACTCAACAACCTTTCTCGAAATAGCTGTAGTTGCTTCAGCTTGTTTTTCGGTATGAAACTTATTAATCAGTAAAAAAAAAACCAGAAATATTTTTATTTCATATAATTTGGTTAGGTTTAACTTAAAGGTATGATCAATATTCAGATAAGAAGTTGGATCAAGTTGGGGTCGTTCATTTCTCCAAGTTACTATCGTTTGACTGATCTAGTTGGTAGATGCTTTGGTTAAGAAACAACAACCTGAAAGAATTATAAAAAATTGGTTTTACTTAGGCCATATTTCCTTTGAAGTTATCGAAAATTAGGAGGTGCCTATCAACTTCTAAGGTGGGATCTGACAGTACAGAGCACAAGAACGCATCGACCGGATCACTTTCTTTCTAGTAATTACAGTCGACTCCCGCTAACTCGAACCTCGCGTTAACACGAACCAAAATCGATTTCCCCTGGATTTCCTTCATACTTTCACTGTAATTTTACCCCAGGTAACTCGAACCCTCGATAACTCGAACTCCCGCTAACTCGAACCAATTTTCGTTTCGCCTCAGGTCATTTTCTATATAATTTTACCCTCGATAACTCGAACCATGTTTTGAGCCAGGGGGGGGGGGGGGTACCCCCTTATAAGGGAGCCCTTAAAAAGTCGGGAAAAAAGCCGCCTACTGGCGTCCGAAACATTGAATTTTGGATTTCCTATTAACGTGTTGTAGGACTATAGTTTACTAATGGAGGCTGATGTTGATTGTCACCGGCTAACGTAGTTTACTTCTCAAAACAGTAAAACGCATGCTCTATTTAGGCTATATGTTTTGTTACGTTACGTTCTGATTTAAAATCTAGAAGTATCTTTTAATTTTCACTTGACATTTCTACAATTAAATGTGATTAAATGTTCACTGTGCAATAAGAACTGTTTTTTACCTGGCTCTCGGCTATTTTCTTCGAGCTCCCGATAACTCGAACTCCCGATAACTAGAACTTTTTTCGATTTCCCTTGAAGGTTCGAGTTATCGGGAGTCGACTGTACTGAACTAATTTTTTTAAACAATGTCATAGGATTTTATTTATCAGCAAACTATCGTGAACTACAGGTTCGGTTTCCAAGAATTGCACGATCGATTACAGAATTCACAGTTTTCTCTTAAGCAAAACAAATCAGTAATAGTAATAATAATAATAATAATAATAATAATAATAATAACATTTACTCTTATAGCACCATTTCCATTGCTGTCCAATGGCGCTTTACAACAACAATTGTTCAATAATCTGTTTCACTTAATGTCCGTCTAGAAAGAGGAGTGAAAGGGCAGTGTACAATTAAAATTAAACCTTTTGGCTGTATGGGGGTCATTTTTGGCTCGAACGATTGCAAAGAGATATTCTGTAAAGTACAATACAGACACCACAGTAGAAACTATATTAGCGATTAGGTGGGAACGCATCTTCTTAGAGTTCCACACTCTTAGAATAGCGACGTTGAAAATTGTCACCTGGAGCCACATGGACAGAGTATTCACAACTACATCTATGGTCAGGCCAGTAATACAACGCTCGAGAAATCCCCAGACAAGCTTCGAAACGGAAGGTCTCGCGCCATCAGGGTACATATACCGATAGAATTGGATAAACCACACAGCGGAGACTAGGGCTGTTGGTTCTGTGAGGAGAAGCTGAATGCTTACATCCGCAACGAAGCGCATGCTTCGAGGCGTTCGAGCTTTTGCAGCGTGAAAGTTTCTCGTTTGTGTTCGGTTGTTGCAGCGTGACAAGAGTTTATAAGTGTACTCATATATGTAATCTCGCATGGTAACGGTTAAGCGTTCAACAAGATCGACCAATGCATGACCAAGTCCCAAGGCAGCGAAGAGTGAAAAGTTTGTCAATTCTGCCTGCATTACACGGAATACCACAGCTGAGCTCGAGTACAGCGTGCTCACCAAAAGGTACAAAACTCCTGGGTGAACGAGGTCGAACTTCGGCGCAGCTGCGCGAGCCATAACTTTGGGAATAGAGATAATTAGTGGGCTTGCACCAGCAATCAGTACTTTCTCAATCTCACCTTTCTTGTTATACCATGGAAAGATGTAGTAAACCAGTAAAAACGTGGCAGGTATACCAGTTACGAATTGCAATGCTAGCACACTGGTGACCTTCAACAGTTTTGTTTTGCTGTAGATTTGTACAGGTATGATGTGCTTGGCTATAATCAAGCTGTTGCTAAGCACTATTGAGGCAAATAGAACATTTAGAGGGTAAGACATCCAGGGGCGTTTATAGATGCCGAATACCTGTAAAAATAGTCGATAACAGGCGTCCATGAAGGCAGCGAGGAGATTGATCGTTAAAAGGTTGAGTTCCTTCATCGTTGAAAACCCAAACATGCACAGCATAATAAAAAAATGCCAAAGCTGGATAAAGAATCCTTCAACGGCCTGTCCGGTGACTCGTATACTCTGGATCATTTTTGGCATACTGTTCCAAGTGAATGTCTTTTCGTAGCACAAATCCGCTATGTTGAAATCTAAAACCACAACAGTAATCGCGAGTAAAGCAATGCTGGAACCCCATAAGAAATGCATCGCAAACACCGTTTTGAAACACATCACAAACGACTTCCAAGGGGCAGGCCGGGAGAGTTTCCACGCCATACTACCGGAACATCCAGGCGGAGGATCGAATTCCTGAAATATTGTGTCGCTAGCGTTTTCAGGATCAAACTTTGTAAAGTCGTTTAAGGCGTCAGTTTCTGGAAGCAGTCGTTCCACCTCCTGGCTATCACTGTTATTTATGTCTTCCTGATCTTGTCTGCAATGAGTTGTAACGGAAGAGTTTTCAAGAACGCTTCCCGTAAAACTTTCAGCTATGTAGACAAAAAATGCCACTAAGGCTTCCAACATGATGTTTCGCTTGACTTGCCTAGTTGCTGAAAATGTCAGTTCTCTTTCCGCGAAACTGAAAGCCAAAGCCGGAAGAATCTTCAAGCCCTTGGATGCGCACGCACAGGCGTGTTTCGCTAATCTGCTATATATATGTTGTGGCCAAATTTTATCGTTTGTTTAAATTTTATTTTATTTTTTGTTTCAAACTCATTCGCATTCATTATCATACCCCCCCCGAAAAAGGAAACAAAATTTACATGACCGAGGAGACTGAATTGAACCACAACATATACACTGTATATCTGTGTTAAGGAGGGGAAGTCTATCTAGATCTCTTTGGGCATAATTCGTCACTATGACCAGAATTTTTCATATATTTTCCTATGAAAGCACTGCCAGCATAACTTGCACTTTTTGGCCCGTATTGCAGCTCAAAATTGTCATTCACTGATCATGCAACCAAGGTTTTTTGGCCCGATACAAGTGTTACGGTCACAGTTTGAGTTTGTAATTATCGTGAATTGTTGTCACTTTCTTGGGACCGTGACCTCTTTTCTGCGGGATTCAAAGCATGCCTCATAACTCAAGATAACTATTGTAACTCGGTTATCTAAGATTGCGTCGGCATGCTGGTTGTTAATTGTTTCTTGATTGCGTTTTTAAAGAGGGTCTGTGGGGGGGAGGGGGGTGAGGGGGTCCATATGTCGGTTGTCGATTAAAATTTCATTACTTTGTGGCTTGTCAGTTAAAATTTTCGACCTTTGTCTGTAGGCGGTAAATCTAGGTTAATGATTAAAAGGAAGTTACTTATTTCTTTCGGATTTTGGCCCTTCCATTGCCCAATGGTTTAAAACCTTTTATAACAACACTGAAAGCTGTATTATGAACAACGGCTGGGCAAGCAACTTCTTTTCGGTCCACAGGGGTGTCCGCCAAGGCTGTCCTCTCTCTCCTTATCTTTCTATTCTTTCAGCCGAAATTCTGGCCAAAGCAATCCGAAAAAATGCAGACATAAAAGGTTTATTAGTTAAGGATACTGAGATTAAATTAAGTCAGTATGCTGACGACACAACTTTAATTCTTGACGGTTCAGAAAAGTCCCTCTCTGAAGCCCTAAGGATCTTAGAAAGCTTCGAGAAAGTTTCAGGTCTCAGACTCAACAGCAAAAAGACTGAGGCTCTTTGGATAGGCTCTTGTGCTGGCAAAAGTGAAAAACTGCACCCAGAAAAAGATTTCAACTAGCAAAGTACAGTTTAAGCGCTCGGAGTTTGGCTATCAACTGACCCTGAAACTACAATCAAACTTAACTTCGTCGAGAAAATAGAAAAAATGCGGAACTGCTTGGGCTGCTGGTCAGTTCGAAGACTAAGCCTTATCGGGAAAATAACAGTTCTTAAGGTGACTCGACTCAGTTTTTTTTAAGGGGTACCATCCTACTTTGAAGCTCTCTGGTATCCCCACCTTTACTTTTATCGTAAGTCTAACACATAGAATAGATAACATATAGATCAATCTACAATATAACATAAAATTTTTGGCGATCGGAGTAAATGTCATGTGGTTAGAATGCCACGCCCCTTTGAGGTCTGAGTCGAAAATCTCTCGGCTACACATAGTGCGCATTAGTGCCTTGTGCTGAACAGAGTTTCACCAAAATCGCAAAGACCCAATTCGAGAAATTCAGCGGTTTCCAAATTTAGGTCATAATTTATGCGAAAATGATAAGCAAACTTTACACGGATTATATCTAATAAACTATGAGATTCATCTCTGTATTTTGGGCATCCTTATAACAGATGGGTCCTTGCAAGTCAGTAAAACGCTTTAGGGCCTTGTAAATGCGCGCGATTTCGAGCAAAGCAAACATATAGAAATTATAGTTTTTGCTATTTGTTGACGTTTGTCAGCGTTTAAGAGTCAATCTCACGAAAAAAGCATTTTCTTAAAAATTCGTAGTTTTTTTCCTTCAAATTTTTTCAGGGCCACAATTGATTAACTAACTACCCGGACTCTGAATTTCATGGTCATTGAAAAACTGTGACATTACCTTCTATAAGCTCAAACTTGAGTAAACATTGAAGATTTTTAGCGTTTTGGCTGAGTTTGTGCTTTGGGAGTTGTCTATTGTTTCTAGTCTGTCATTATACAGCATTCTTGTTCAGCACGCGTGCAATGACCACGCTTGGCTGACTTCCGAATGCTCACCGAGATATGATAATTTAGTATAAGAAAATAGAAGGGATTCCCGTCACGAGTTGGTTTAATTATTGGCTTGCATTAAACCTATGAGAAAATGATATTTTTTTAATAGTAAGTAGATTTAGTGTGTAGCACTTCTTGATTTTTTTGCAAAGGCACAAGAAGCACGAGAATTGATTAAAAATTGTGAGTTAAACCTCTAAGTATCACGCGATGGCCTGTCTCACTGTCCCAAAATTATCATATTCGGAAGTCAGCCAAGCGCGGTCATTGCACGCGTGCTGAACAAGAATGCTGTATCATGACAGACTAGAAACAATAGACAACTTCGCATCTTCAAACCAATGCTCAAATTATAAAACAATTAAATGATCTCTTTTTTGACTTCCTTTGGAACAGTAAAGGCGATAAAATCAAGAGAAACGTTATCACACAAAATTATGGCAACGGAGGACTTAGAATGATCGCCATTTCTTCTTTTGATAAAGCCCTTAAGTCCGTGTGGATAAGAAAGTACCTGGACGAAAGTAACAAGGGGAAATGGAAACTTTTTTTTGACGTTGAGCTCGAAAAACTTGGAGGCCACACTGTTTTTAGGGGCAGCCTTGACATAAAAGACTCGCAGAAGCTCGCTAACAATCTTAGTCCCTTTCTGAAAGAGATTCTCGAGATATGGTCTGAATTAGACTATCAAGGTTCAATAGAAACGGTAGAGTCCTTCCTCACACAAAGCCTGTGGTATAATTCTTTGATTAGAGTTATGGACAAACCGGTCTTCTATAAAAGTTGATATCAAATGGGCATTTCTCAGGTGAATCAAATCGTTAAGGAACAACCAAGTACTTTCTTCTCACCAACAGAATTTGAAACAAAGTATCATACAAAGGTTTGCCCTTTGACATTCTATTGAATGACATCTACCCTCCGAGAGCTCTGGAAAAATCAAAAACTACCAAGTGTACCACTAAACTGTAAAGAACAAGAGTCTTTCACAACCGCCTTTTTAAAATCGAAAAAGCCCAGCAGACTAGCTTATCAAAAACTGGTGGAATGAAAATGTAACTATTAAATTTCTAGTCAGGAGAAATGGAGCAAAGTTTTCCCAGAAGCTCGTGATTTAATCTGGCATAACGCATATATGACCGCTTTTAAATGTACCAAAAGCACCAAACTGACTGAATTTCAATTTAGATTCCTTCATCAAACTTTGGCAACAAACGTATCTTTAGTCAAAATGGGATGCAAAGATGACATTAGGTGTTCATTTTGCCATGAAGAAGCTGAAAACTTCACGAATCTTTTCTGGTTCTGCAGCAAAATAGAACTTTTCTGGAAACACCTTATTGCCTTTCTAAAGGATCGTAAACTTTTATCCAACGACTATCTCCTTAACAGTCTTGTCGTCTTGGGTCTGTTGCCTGATACTTCCAAAAACAAAGCCGCAATTAACTTCGTTCTGTTACTTTTTTTTGCGAGATTCTACATTTGGCTTTGCAGAAGCAAAGGAAATATTCCAACTATTATTGAAAATTTTAAGCCTTTTTTAAAACAATATAATAAAGAAATTGAACCTTTCCCTCTTTAGTAATCTTTTATCAGTTTGGGGTCTCTCGCTCTTTTTACACTTTCCTTCCTACCAGACACTCCCTTCCTATTTTCCTCGCTTCAACTTTCAAAGTATATAAAGCTAAATTTCAGTGAATCAGAAGAGAAAATATCTTTAATATCTTTTTTTGTCTCCTTTGAGTTAGAACTACAGTTAACTAAAATTTACCATACTTCTCCGCCCTCTTTATTTTCTGGCAGCGTACGTAATCCGTAATGTTAGTAGTGCAAATAGCTGTTTTTCTTGTGTGTGTATATATGTAAAGCGTGGAGTATAGCACTGTTAGTTTAGTAGTGTGAGTATCTCACTGTAAGTAAGCATTGCAAGTTTTGTATTGTAAGTAGAGTATAGTTTTGTTAGTAGCGTAAGTACCATAAATTGTTTGTAAGTAAGTATTGTAAGTAAGTACCTCGTAATTGAAAATAAAAAAATAGATAAATAAATAAAAAAAATGAAAATAAACAAAAAAAAAGGAAGTTACTTATTATTATTCGTTATTTAAAGTTTACAGTTTAAAGTCTATACAGAGGTACAGTCGACTCCCGATAACTCGAACATTCAAGGGAAATCGAAAAAGGTTAGAGTTGTCGGGAGCTCGAAAAAAATAGCCGGGAGTAAGGATAAACAATTTTTACTGCACAGAGAACATTTTAATCACATTTAATTGTAGAAATGTCAAGTGAAAATTATTGTAACATAACAAAACCTTGCTTAAATAGAGCATGCGTTTTACTGATTTGAGAAGTAAAGCTGTTTCACGTTAGATTTGTGACAAACAACATCAGCCTCCACTAGTAAACTATATGCCTACAACACGTAAATGGGAAATTCAAAGTTCAATGTTTGGGACGCCAGCAGACTATTTTTTCCCGACTTTTAAGGGCTCAAAACTCAAGTTATCAAAACAAAAACTCGAGTTAGCGAGGGTAAAATTATATAGAAATGGTCTTAGGGGAAACAAAAACTGCTTAGAGTTAGCGGGGGGTTCGAGTTACCGAGGGTAAAATTACAGTAAATGTATGACGGAAATCCAGGGGAAATCGATTTTGGTTCGAGTTAGCGCGAGGTTCGAGTTAGCGAGGGTTCCAGTTATCGGGAGTCCACTGTAACATTTCTTCATTCCGCGTACATTGATCATTTCATTACGATGGAACCTTATCTAAAGTCTGGTTTGCTTAAGCTGCGCGATTTTGGCGCCATTTTGAGCAGTCTTTAACCAGTTCTTCCTAGTTCACAGACCAGCGAAGCAATCAAGAGAAATAAGTAGTCGAAGGGGAAACGCCTAGTCTAGTGTTTGCGATGAGTCGGATTTCAGGTAAGTTAATTTTAGTGACTCAAGTCTATTTCCCGGGATAGATAGATAGATAGATAGATAGATAGATAGATAGATAGATAGATAGATAGATAGATAGATAGATAGATAGATAGATAGACAGACAGACAGACAGACGGACAGATAGATAGATAGATAGATAGATAGATAGATAGATAGATAGATAGCTAATGACTTTATTTAGCGAGGGTAGCACATGACAGTGTTAACAACTGATAACCCAGTTTCCCTTGAAAAACTAAAAAAAAAAATACTTACACTAATTTTGCCTTTCATGAACTTAAGTCATAAAAATGTATTAGGAATGATATAGATACAGATTAAAACATCCACAATATCGTGATAAGTTAAGATGCAAAATTTTTTTAAAACGTAGGTTGCTGTCCAAAACTCTCAGAGATCTTGAAATAGAGTTCCAATCCTTAATAGAACAAACTGTAAAAGAACGACCACCCTCCGTGGCATAATATATCTAGGACAAAGCAAACTTAAATTACAATATCTTGTATTCCTCATATATAAGCTAGAATTGGTAACTAGAAGTTCGATTTCATTCATATAATTAGGAGTGTTTCTTTAAGTTTCTTGTGAATGAGTGCGCATCGATTTTTTATGTGAGAATCACTATAAAAAAAATCCAATTAAGTGTGTTAAACAGGTCTACGGATCTTGAGTTAAAAGGTGCATTCAGGATCACTCTTGCTGCCCTCTTTTGAAGTCTGAGAATGCTGTCCAAATTTGCCTTGTTCGTAGATGACCACACACTCGATCCATTAAGGAAAGATGGTTTAAGTAAAGTATCATAGTAGAGCTCCTTACGTGATCTTTTTAACTATGCATTAATGTACTTGAGAAGTCCAATTTTCTTTGATAACGATTTACATAGAGCATCTGATTGAGCGTCGAAGTGAAAATCTTGGTTTATATGAATACCGGGAAGCTTATGGCTTTTAACCTGTTAAATAATAGCCCTATTCAAAGAGAGATTCAGATTCGCTTCAGTACTGTCCAAACCTTTCCGTAATCGCTTTCCTACCGCCAACATAGATTTTGTTTTGGTTTGGCTGATGACTATTTTATTATGAGCGCGCGCTTTCCTCGGATTTACTCTGAAAAGGAGCAGAAACAAAAGCGCACAATTTGAACGGTCTCAAATGAGCTTGAGCTGCTGGCACGAAATAGGCAGTCCTCTATACAGGCCAGGAAAAAACCTATAAGCTACGCAATTTTATAACAATTTGACACAAGGAATTTGATCACAGGAAATTCTAAAAGAACTGAAATTGGGATTTAAAGTGTTTTTCCTTCACGATTATACTTTTGATAAAAATAGGAAGTAAAAAAATACTATTTATTTCTGAATAAAAACATCCCTACAATGTCGGACCATGTAGACAGCCATGTCCTTCCGCCCTGTTCTTTTCTCAGAGCCACGCACAGCGAGCGAAAGGGTATGCAAATTAATTTCTCAAAAGAAAAATTAGAGACTGCTGGCAGTCTACGGACCATGTCAGTTGTCGTTTAATATTTTTCCTGTCGGTAGTCGTAATTTTTTTCTCATTTTGTGGGTAGTCGATCAGTTATATTTTTCGCCGTTTGTCGCTAGTCAGTTAAAGGGGCTATGTCACCCCACACGCATGCGCGAGCCAATGAGAACAAACTTGAAAAAGACGGCCCGACTTTTTCAAGTTCTGTCTGAGATTTTGGAAGGCTGTTTTTATCTGTCTAAATCTCAGCCATCGTTCTATAGTTAGCGAAGTTTGTATTAAGAATCGTTCTATGGTGATTACAGAATAATTTTTTGGCGTTATTTTGAAATTGTTTGCCTGTGGAATGTTTTTACGTGGATTTACTGTGTCCTCTTATCAGTGGCCGTTGTAATGGCAGAGTTAATGACGGCTACTCCACAATGAGTGATGGAATCTTTGATGGAATCTTCCCTATAGTTCACAGAACCTTTCTATTGAGTTATTTTAGAGGCTGCTGGCTCTTGGATTTTTCTTGTGCTCAAAGTATGTGGACATATAATGAAGCGGCTATCGAGTTGGCGGCGGCCGTTTTTGGTAAACGATTACAAGAGTATCAGGCCATGAGTTTCGTGACGAAACTAAACTCCTGGCGAAGGAAACATTATAAAATTCGGCTAGATTCCTTCTTGTATTTATCTGGATTCACAGCAAAGATAAACACGACCGTTTGTTCGTCCAGATTGTTCTCAACGGACTTAGAGAGGCACCAGTACGAGTAAGATCCTGTAAATGCCATGTTTTTGAACTGTTTGTGTTCGAGCATATTTTTGGAAAATAGCAGAGTTTACTTTCCCTTTTATCAACGGACTGCTTATAGTGGAGTAGTATACCAATGATGCTTGGTTCTGTTTTTCTCGACGTCGCAGTGATTTAGCCTGCGTGCAGACGATACGACAAACAAAACAAAGGCCTTTTTTAACTGGCCAATCGTGGCGCGTACTCAAATCTGGGTACACAGCTGGAAGTCCAGAACAAGGATTTCGGCGCTGTTTCGCAGACGGAGTTAAGCAGAGTTTAATTTCGTCTGCGCGCAGGCTACAGTGATTAGGCACGATCGAACAATTTTGCGCGATAATGTATGTTTCAAAACAAAGACTTGATGTCTCTTGTTCTATCAGCATCTAAATTATAAAATCACTAGCGACAGACAAGTCTAATTGTTAATGATTTGAAACAGTCTTGGTCTTTATCTTTGGTCTAGCGTCTTTTGTAGCTCGTTTGTAAAATACAACTTCAATTTATTTTGTTGAATAAGACAATATGTTGTTGTTGAATTTTTGTTTGCGCTCCATTTTATGAATGGCATGCGTTTTTACTTCAAAACTACAAGTAAAATTGTCGTCACAATTTTATTCTTGATCTAGCATAACCAGAGAAGAAACGTTCCGTAAATTCTATCGAAATATCCCTTATCTAAACCCATTTCGCTTGTTAACCTCTCTAAATTCGGAGCCTTGGACGTGACAGAAAAGATGGAGAAAGTCACGCGTTAAAAACAATAGAATTTTGACAGTTGAAAGTAATTTGCATAACCTCAGAGCGCACATGGAGAAAGTCACGCGTTAAAAACAATAGAATTTTGACAGTTGAAAGTAATTTGCATAACCTCAGAGCGCATGCTCTCCAGCTGACATAGCCCCTTTAATTAACCCCTTTAATCCCATTCAGACCGCCCGGAAATTGTGGTCACTTTCATTCAGTTTAGGGTAGCTTGAATTACTCTTTTTTGGGCGATTTACTGGAGTCCTACAGCGTTCGGCAAACACCTCAAAAGCCGAGAACATCCCTTGCTGCCAAGTGTAGTATGTGGGAGAAAACGTATGTCCGAACTTTTCGGGGTTTATTTACTTCACGTGAAATCTCACGCTCAGAAGGTGAATTTTTCTCGGTCAATGAACTTCGAACAGCATCCTTATTGGGGTGTAAATATCACCTTTGTTTGCAAACGGTTTTTTTCTTGGAAGCTTGAATATATTTTCGGGGAAATCAAGTTATTTCTTTGGGTAATGAAATGGCGACTCGTAGTTCGTGTATAAAATTACAGTATGTGGAAGAGAACGGCTGTCCGAATTTTCGGGGTTTGTTTACAACAAAGCTCATTAAAAGTCACGTGAAGCTACACGTGAAATCTGACGCTCAGACTGAGGTTCTCGGTACTCAATGAACTTCGACCAGTATCCTTATTTGGGTATAAATATCAGCCTTGTTTGCAAACGGTTGGAAGCTTGATTTGGGGAGACGGACACCTGCTTAATAAAGACACCTTATCAAGGCTGTGCTCTAGCAGAGCCCGGTGGTCCCTGGCGTCTAACTTTTGCTCTTGGGTGAATAGAAAATCTCAGATTTTTCATACAAATTAAATTATATGCTGGGCAGCCTAGATTTTAAAGGTTCAGAGAACTGGACTCCTTTCAATGTTCCTTAGAGTACAGCCTTGTTGATCATTACAGACAGCTTGCTCTGTTCCCGGGAAAAAAAGCCCTTAAATTTTCTCTAAATGAGAAAATTTCTACAGTCCCCTCAATGTCCGTATAACAGGGTTTAACTGTAAATATAATGAGACCCATGAAACCATATTTGACTTGGGAAAAATTGGGGGGAGGGAGGGGCGTTACAAGAAAGCAAAGGGGTCTCCCGCTAAGTTACCCCAGCACTGATTACAGGAGATTTGTAAACATGTATAAATTTCGCATTTTGAGGAGTTTTTATAATACAGAAAAATATGTAATAACTAATGTGCTTGCCCATACTGACACAATCATTAAACAAATAGTGGCTAAATAGCTTTTAAAATCTATTGACTGCATCAGGCTTTGTAATTACAAATATGCCATTTTCAGTTTCAATCCTGCTATAAGATATTCTATGACTTATACCAACAGGGAATATATAATGCTAATTTGCAGTATTGCTTGAATAAAGGTGCTCAATATTATCTATCAGGGGCACCCAACGAGGATATAGTTCAAAACCACTTAACATAGCATTGTTGAACGTATTTTAGTATTCAAACGGTAGATATAGGCATATTTTTATCCCCTAAAAACTTTTCATCTAAATCATTTTCAAACGCGCAAAAAAAGGCGCACAAAGAGCCATATATATGCGTTACAAACAAGCATGTGGCATATGCGGTCGCAAGTCGTCGTATAAGAGGCACCGAATTATACCGTCAGCAAAAAAACCCTTCATATACGATGGAGCTGAAAAGTAACTTCAGTTTGAATCAAGCATGGCTGCAATGCCCACGTTAAATTCGAGCAAGATTTCGTTCTTATTCATTGCCCTCACAGTAGTGGTGGTTGTTGGTTCCCCGACAACGGATTTGTTGGAATCCGTGGATTGTCTCTTGAGAGACTGTGTACGCTATTTCACAAGTGCTGACCGAAACAACGATCGATTCAGTTAGAAATTAGCGTCCGACAGGCAAAACACGACTCATAAGCTCTTGATGTAATCAGAAACATGACCTTGAGACCTTTCTTCTTTTCTCTCTCGCACGCGAATTATCACCTTTTCGCCTCTACGAACACGTTCTAAGCCTCCTAGTCTCGAAGCTTTTTATTATTTCCCTGGTATTCTCACTGACTGTAATAGCCATCTACCTGCCTCTCTTTCCTTAGTGCTCCTCCTTTTTAATTGTGATTTTCATGGTTAACTAACTCGTTCTCGTTCAACTTGCATAAAATGTCCCTCAGGTATCAATTTGCTATAAGTTCTCAAGCCCCAATTATTTGGCCAAGGATATCCCACTGATATACCCTTTACTGTCCGTAACAGCCTTACCACCACTGACTTTAAATAGAAACTAAAACTTTACTTTTTAAGCCTGGATTGAATTAGCGCAGGATTATCATAGTTTATTGTTAGTTTCTTTGTCACTAGTACTTCTAGTTTTACCTCTACTATAGGACTGCTTGCATTATACTTAATTTAAGTTTTGTATCTTGTTTTAGTTTTGAAATTTCGCCTTCAGTGGCTTCATTTCTACATAAAATAATTTCTGTCATTTTGACCACAGGTCGTATAAGCCCCCGGCTTTGGCTTTACTGAGTTTTGTACTATATGAACGATGGAATAATAAAGTTAAAGTTAAAGTTACTAGCACTACAGAGAATTACATGCATACTAAGTAATCATCTCCTGTGGTTTATGGTTCTTTAGGTGTTCCTGTTAGGAGTTGACATGCAGTTGTAAAGTGTTTTAATTTCCTTTGACCTCTGTTTCAGCCTAAAGCTTTAATTGAATATTACGGAGCCCTAAATAAAGATTTTAGTTTCTATGGTTTTCTCCGTAAATCCTGGATCTGCGGAATAACTACATGCATGCATGTAAGTTTCTTTGTCCGGGAATGTGATTATTTCCTGCTATGCCCGGGGGAGGGTACTCCCTATGATGGCCTATACAAGGAGGCTCCGCCCGAAATCCCGGAGAGGTACTTAACAAATATTTGTACGGGGAGGCTCCACCCCGGGGTCCAACCCCTTACCCGTCGAGAAAGCGTTCCACATTTGTGACTGATTCCTATTTTATGACAGTGCAGGTTTCCAGCAGTTAAAAGGGATACAAAGTTCTAAGCAAGATATGTGAAAGGAGTACCATTTGTCAATAGAAGGTATACGAAATCGTGAAAAATGGTATATAAAGGGTCAAGGGGTGGGCCTCCGCTGAATAAGAATTTGTTGAGTACCCCCTCCTCCCCCCTCGCCCCTCCCGGGCTGCTATGTCAGTATGACGCTGGGCCCTGCTCATAAGTGTTGTTTCAAGGATTTTGAGTTTTCACGGAGAGTGACTGAGATCTTCAGATTTGAGTTGTACACGGTAGCTTAAACTAAAGCTACCGGCCAAGTATGGAGAATTATGCTTTGTGTGAGTCAAGATCATTCTCACCGCTGGTAGCCTGATGCAGTCTGATTTAATTTTTTTTGAGATCAGAAGTGAGTCTTTCAACAAAAGCACGATGTCTTGTTGTTCCTTCGTGGGAATTTACTGTTGTGTCTATGCAAATGTTATGAATTCTGCAAGAATGCAGTTCCTCGTCGGTTGCTACTATGGTGCAAAGAGCGAAACTAGCTGCTATAATCAAAAATACTGATCATGATTTGCCATTGGCCGCAAAAAAACGCCAAACTGAAGTTATAAATAAACTATCCTTCCAAATAATCGGGGCTTGAAAACTAATAGCAAATTGATACCTGAGGGACATTTTATGCAAGTTGAACGAGAACGAGTTATAGTTAACTATGAAAATCACAATTAAAGTGGAGGAGCACTAGGGAAAGAGAGGCAGGTAGATGGCTATTACAGTCAGTGAGAATACCAGGGAAATAATAAAAAGCGTAGGGACTAGGACGCTTAGAACGTGTTCGTGGAGGCGAAAAGGTGATAATTCGCGTGCGAGAGAGAAAAGAAGAAAGGTCTCAAGGTCATGTTTCTGATTACATCAAGAGCTTATGAGTTGTGTTTCGCCTGTCGGACGCTAATTTCTAACTGAATCGATCGTTGTTTCGGTCAGCACTTGTGAAATAGCGTACACAGTCTCTCAAGAGACAATCCACGGATTCCAACAAATCCGTTGTCGGGGAGCCAACAACCACCACTACTGTGAGGGCAATGAATATATAATAAGGACGAAATCTTGCTCGAAGTTAACGTGGGCATTGCAGACATGCTTGATTCAAACTGAAGTTACTTTTCAGCTCCATCGTACATGAAGGGGTTTTTTTTGCTCACGGTATAATTCGGTGCCTCTTATACGACGACTTTCTGCGACCGCATATACCACATGCTTGTTTGTAACGCATATATATGGGTTTTTTGTGCGCCTATATATGCGCGTCTGTAAGAAAATGGTCATATACTTGGGAGTAAGACGCAAGTACACGTGGGGAAAAACCGCACGTATATCGTGTCATAATTTTGAAACAAACGGCCGACGTTTGCGAACATGCCGCAGTTTCTTTGGGGATCAGGAGTCTTGTATTGTACTTCTCGATAGCATCAAAGGACATTCAAGGTTTTGTTACTAACTATTTTCGAACTATGAACCGTCGTTGATCCATCACTTCGCTCTTGAAGTTCGTCGTAAAGAATCGAAGACTGAAGCCTCGTGAGGTGCAACGGTTTTCAAGATGAACTGCACAAATATAACAAACGCTCTCCAAGAATCAAGACTTTGCTGGAAAAAGCCGATAGTACAACCAGGTAAGCCGCCCTGATTCGCTTTCTTTCTACCAAATGCAAAAGTCTGAGCTATTTTAACCACATTTGATTGTCGGAAGGCTTTGAAGAACGAGTCATTAGATGCTTTTATTATCTAATGATGAGGAAATAAGTGACCCTGTATTCTGCAGTTAAGCCAGTGGAAGAGTTAAAAAGCACTTCTTCCATCCCCTCACTGGGGGGAGAATGATAAACAGAATGAAAAAACCTTAAAGCCATTTCAACTAAAGAAGATGGTAAAGATGGTGTGGTCTGGTTATACATTGACATTGTAGATTTCAGTACTTGTTTTGTTTTAAAGTAAGGTTTACCTTACCAATGCATTATTTCTCTTGTCTGTTCAATAAGTGCAAAATAAATGCATTAAAAATAGAGAAATTTAAAACCCTTTAAACCCTAAGATCAAAATTTGAATTCTCATTTGTTGCCCCTATTCATTGCCTACAGAAGTAGTGGGAAGAAGTTGATAAAATATCAAGCAAATTGTGTGATCATGTCCATGATTCTCATGAACACTCTGTTCTACAAAGCATTGATATTACAAGGAGAAATTTGATGCTGATCACTCTTAAGGCTTAGAGGGTTGAAAGAATAACGTGAGTTATAATAATAAAATTATGTATAAAATTAGGAAATAAAATAAATACCGATTTTGAAATAGCATGCATGTCATTATTCGGAAATTATTACATTTTGCGTTATTACATTATGATAAAGAAAAGTTATTACAATTTGCGTTGAAAGATTATTACACTCTGCATTGAAAATTTTATTACATTTTGCGTCAATGTTATTACATTTTGCGTTAGTATTACATTTTGCGGCGATTCTTATTACATTTTGCATTAATATCACATTTTGCGACGATTATTTCATTTTGCGGCGTAACAAATACAATGTTTTTCCTGATATTGTGATACAAAATACCACAGGAGTGCTACAAACTCAACTGTACATTGAACCCTAAATGCTTGGGGAGCCCAGATACAAGTGGAAGTTAGACAAAATGGAGATGCGGGGCAATTCCCTTCACCAGACTACACTAAATCTCACACCATACTAATGACTACACAATACGTAATGAATTTTGATTTACAGCTGCAAGACTTCTTGATTGGTGGGAAATACATGTACTAAAATAATCTTCTTGTATCAGGACATGCACACTGTAATTACCTCCTCAATGATGTGTGAATGTATATATAATATAAGACATAATTATGCTATCATTCTTTTTCCCATAACATAAAGGAAGCATAATTTCAACAAACTGTAATTTATACAGTATACCAAACATGCATACCTGAAAACTGGAAAGAAGTAATTAAAGCAACCTTTTTTTGACAATAGTATTGTTATGACCATACTGACTTTTTATGTGTACGCACTGTTTGTTGTGTTTGATTATTGTTATTATCATTTCTAAAATTACGACATTTGTTCTTATTGCAGAGGGATGCAGATGTTGACAGGAAAATTCAGGATTTTGTTGTGACAAAGGGAGGCATTATTTGCCAGCTTCCTTCCAGAAGAAGATTGATGCAGTGATAGTATTGCTTGGGTGTTTTTATGTATTTAATGTGTCATACACCCAATGCAAAGCCATCTTGACTTTTCTAGATCAGGCATTGCTTGAAAGTGGACTGGGGTAGACACTTGTCAATGTTTCCTCCCTTTTTTAATGACTTGGCAAATGCCTCAGTTCTTGCTGAAAGTAAATTCAGGACAACCTCGCGAGGTGTAGCCAAATTGTCGAAATTTTTTTCATGGAAGTTTTCTTTCACCCTTATAGACCAACATTTGGCAAGATTTTTTAAACATAATATCTGTGGAGTAAAATATAGTTTAAAACATTTGCCAAGTCATTAAGGGCTGGTGTACTAGTAAGATACAGAGTCGGAACTGTAATCAAAAGCATAGAGTGTTGATCTAGATATAAAACACTAACAGGGTATAATTACTCCAATTATGACTCCTTCACTTTTGATCCAGTGAAAACTATAAAGCATGGGAACAAGAATTTTCACTGGTAAGTGGTTTATCCTTCGACGATTCCACCCCTGCTTAATCTGGTTTTCTACATCATAAGCAGAATCTGAAGAATAGAAAGTTGTGATGACTCCAATTCCATCAAGCTTCTAGTTATGACTTCCCTTGCAACTCTGATTTTTTATTTTCACTCGGTGATGAGTGCTCTTACTACTCTGACTATGACCCTGACTTTGTCACGAGTGAAAACCACCATTCAAAAGGATTAGGTCAAGGCATTAAAGGCTTGCACTAGCAAGGTAGACAGAGTCGGAGTCATAATCAGAAGCTTGAGAGTTGATGTAGCTAAAGCATCTTAGTTCATTATTGCTCTTACAACTCTTTTGCTTCAATCTAATATACATAATTTGTCGGAATTGTTTGCTGGAGAACTTGACCAACTCTGACAATCTTTTTTTTTTTTGTCAAAAGGGGAGTTATACAAGAAACCTTAATTGACTCAAAATCTGGTGAGCTTTATTTCATTTTCACTATAGGTTTTAAGTGTTCCTACGATGTTGATTATGATTTTGAGTTTGTCTTTTGTCAAAACCGTTTTAAGAAGTAGTTACTTTTAGTTAAGAAGTAGTTACTTTTAGTTTTTAGCATATTAGGATATATTCATGTAATTAGTTGTTAGTATTGACGGCGGAACAGCCCTAGACAGGGAGCTGTTCAAATAAAGTATGTATGTATGTATGTATGTATCGCACCGAAGACAAATGTCTCTCTTGGCCAATTTAATTCCCCCAATAATTCTAAGTGTTCAATCTAGAAAAGTTGAGATTAACCGAAGATAATGTTACATAAATAGGTTGGAATACGCATTGTTATGATGTACACAGATCACAGTAACTTATTCAGAACTGAATAAATCTTTGAAATAAGCCTTAGTTTGGTTTCATTATTTGTCAATACTTAATTAAGGGAAAAAATCTGTAGGCCCCCACCCAAATTAAAAAAAACCATAATGGCCCGATGTGGGGCTGAATAGGCTACTTTTGGAGGGGTAGTTTTTAAGAGGGTCAAAATTTGAGGGGGCTGTTTTGGCTACTGGAAAATCCAAAATGGCCCTAGTGTTTTCCATATTGACCCTTTACATGGTTTAATTTGGCCCCGATGCAAGGGTCAATTTAGCTCCAAATTTTGGTACCAAAACAGCCCCATCTCAGTGGGGCTGAATTGGCCCCAAAAACAGTACCATTCTGGACTCACCCGTTTCGGCCCCATGTTTGGGGCCGAATTGGCTCTTCATTTTACAGTGTAATGAGGTCTAAAAAAGAAATAGCATTTTGAATTCTAGCTAACAGTCTAACACCACGTGAGGATAATATTTCCGTCGATCTACCATTAGTCAAACTACGACAATTACCCAGACATATTAATAAACACATTTTATAAGTTTTCCATGTAAGGGTCTTAGCTAAATCTGTAAGATTCTTTCTTGTCTCTCTTAAATTCATACACGCACCATGCCAATAGGTAAATTCATATTTTAGAGTTCTCCGTCTACGTACACGTCTTAATATACGAATTCGGCTGATCTGGCAAAACGAAAACATACATTCTTAAACTTAGTTTATATCTGGATCAATCTGGTTTATTTAGATTATATCTCAATTATTTCATATTCTCTTTGACTATAAACCTAAACTAAAGTTTCACACAGATTCACTGGGGAACATAAAGATACTGGATGTGACAAGTGTTATAGAACCTAAATGTAAACATTTCTAAAATATACGTTATGTTTTGTTACCAATTTAAGGGATAGTTTGAATGCTATTGGCAGTCATGCCAGCACTCGCTAAATAGTGACGTTAGCAATATTCGTCCAAAATTGCCATGATTGAACTATCAGCGTTTGCGTCACAAACAGCTTTCAGTTTCCACGTTATGGAAGAAAAGTCGATATTTTTCGACAGCAAAAAAGTGCTTTGTTTGATCATTTTCTGTTCCTCAGGTGTAAACATGTCAACTAGTTCCTTCATAGGTGTCAGTAACGGTTCCAATGAGTACGCACGGCGAGCTTCGTTTTTCAGTACTTGGCTTTTCCCCCAAATTTTTGTCATTACATGGCATGTTCTCATCAGTTTATCACTTAGTTCGATGGACCTTTGTTGAGCCATTTGGAGATCTTGCAATTGACTCTTTTGATCTCGTAATCGCTGCTTTGTTATCTGCTTCTCCTTTTTTTCACGCTTCAGTTGTTGGCAAAGATTGTTCTTCTCACTTTTCTTTGCCTGCAACCAGTTTTTCCAATCGTTCACGTTATCTTCAGCAGAGCTCACGCCACTTTGGGCAGATTTGACGTCATCTTCGAGTACCGTAAGGCTTACCGCCACCATGGTTGGCCCGGCAATCCAACCGAGTATGGGAAAAGGTGTTATTGCGAGTCCTACGCCTGCTACAACTTTTTGATCTCTTCTTTTGTTTCTCAACTCTCTTTCAGCGTCGTTAAGTGTATCCTGGGCTCTACTGAGTGCTTTTTTCGCTTTCTTAACCTTTCGTTCGCTGTCTTTAATTTGTTGGTTCAGACCCTGAAGTTGTTGATTCAACTCTTCTACTTTCATTTTCCTCTCAGAAACATTGCTCTTTAAGCTGCTAATGGAAGAGATTAGTCTCTCAGTTTCTTCACATTGGCGTGCCTTTTCGCCTTCCCAAAACTTTAATGCTGTGTTTAAGTGTGTGTGGGCCTGACGTATTGGGAGACGCAAATTCTGGGCAATTGCTTTCACAGTCTTCGCCGGTGTAGTTGTGGTGATCTCAGCTTTACAGAGAACTCCAATTGCTTTGTCTAGCGCTTGTATTCCTGTAACAAATTCTTTCTGTGCTTCGTCTTTGTACAAAAGAACAGAGTGACCAGACGCAAACGTGGACAATGCCATGACCAAGAACAGGAGTAACAAGAGTCAAATTAGCAGCGGTATCAGAGAAAGTGTTTTACAGTCTGTTGAAGTTTTCTAGGAATATCCGTGTATTGTTACGAATTCCAAAATAAGAATTTCCCTGAAAGTACGTGAAAGAATTCCATGCATTTGTTTAAACGTGTATTGATGTTCAGGAGTACATGCAACAATTCATTCCCATTCTCTCTTAAACAAACGAAAATTGGCTAATTCGTTAATTGGTTTGAGCTCGTATTTTCGGGCATCTACACTTCTACGATAAACAGCATCCCTTGCTGCCAAATACAGTATGTGGGAGAGAAGGCATGTCCCACCTTTTTAGGGTTTGTTTACAACAAAAGTCACGTGAAACTACACGTGAAATCGGACGCTCAGCAGGTGAATTTTTCTCGGTAAGTGAACTTCGACCACCATCAGCACCACCTTTACTTGGGTATAAATATCATCTTTGTTTGCAAACGGTTGTTTTCTTGGAAGCTTGAATATATTTTCGGGTAAATCTATTGTTTACATCAAGTTATTTTCTTGGGTAATGAAATGGCGCTTCGCAGTTCGTAGATAAAAGAACAATATGTGGGAGAGAACGGATGTCCGATTTTTCACGGTGTACAACAGAGTTCATCAAAAGTCACGTGAAGCTACACGTGAAATCGGACGCTCAGAAGGTTTTCGGTAAATGAACTTCGACCAATATCCTTATTTGGGTATAAATATCACCTTTGTTTGCAAACGGTTGGAAGCTTGATTCGGGGAAATCTATTGCTTACGTCACGTTCTTTCTTGGGCAATGTAAAGGAAAATAGTTCAACGAAGAAGCTTATTTTGTTGAAGCCTTCTGTACTGTCAGCGTATTTTGATGAAGATATTTTCTTCAAGAAACTACAGGTAAGATTAATGCAAACTTGACTTTGGTACAACGACGTGAAAAAAATATTTCAGTACCCTTGTAATTACACTAAAGCAAAAATTACTTATTCTTTATATGGTCAGTCCTTAACAGTATCTATTTTTCTGTTCTATAAGTCTAAAGTAGCATAAGCCAGTAAATTCGCACAAAATGTCTGAACCGAATTCAAGAACTGTGTTGTTTGCCGTAGAAATGAACGTGAAAACGATGTAAATAACGTAGGGTTTCAGAACAAGAACGGCGCCTTAGAGTGCTTTAGAGAATACAATTTGTGCTAAGTACTCGCCTTTGCCTTACAGTTAAAATTGTTTGTTGATGATTAACATGTTTTCATTTTTAAACGTTGCTGTTGTGATTCCCAAACTCTCAATTCATAGCGGTACTGCAGACTATAATCTACCCAGACTGTGGCACAGGGCGGATAAAGGTTTAT
>OZ037992.1:44449717-44504717 GCA_964035705.1 Porites rus
TCCCTTAGGGCTCATTAACCCCAGTTAAGAGCTTAAACGTATAAAAAAATTGTTATTGAGAGAAAACAACTTTGCAAAGAATGATCTCACGACATAGCCCGCCCAGCACGCGGAGAACAGGAGGGCATTTTGTATGCGCATGCGTCAATATGGGCTGTTGAAGTGCCACAGAGCGACCACAGAGGCATTTTCTATGAATTGTTTACATTCAGTACCAGCATTTTCAGGCTGTTTTCTGGAGCTGAATGACATGTATTGGGTGCTACGTTCCACAAACATGTTCTTTAAGGTATCGAGGTATTTCTACGATGAAAGTGAGTTTATTGTACCTTCGCTGTCGCCCTTGAGAGGACAGTCTTTCCTTTCGTAGAACAGTACATCGAAGACAAGATGGCGGCTAAATGTTCTTATCAACTAACATTTCGCGCACATTTTTTGAGCAGGAGGAAAAGGTCAGTATGATAGTTTTTCGTCAAACAATTATCCTATAGATACTTAATTCTTCTCAATAGTATAACTCGAAAATCGAACTTAATCGTTTCAGGAATACAGTGGTTAATTAAGTGCCCATTCTGCCGTGAAACTGTTTTTCCCCCTTTCTCTGGCTTGTTTATCTCGAAATCTTGCCTTTCTCCCCAGATTAAGTTAACGATTAATGAAACTAAGAATACTTCCGCGAATGAATGGCGCTTTGATGAAGGCTGTGAAAAATCGCCTTCTGCAGTAATTTTAGCTTTCCTCTCCGGTACGTCTTCGTTGAGAAATAAATACACGCACTTCAACTATAAATTTAAATCAACATAATAATGCCAGTAAGATGGTGAGAGAAAACAGCATTATTTGCGCCCCTTTAACAAACTTCCTGTCTTATGTTTAAACAGGCTTTGAAGGTGAACAACATCGTCAGATTTATGGAGTGATGGCCATTCTTTGTTTTAAATAGATCACTACTGTCATCAAATTTAAATTAATAACAAGAAATCGATTGTGGAACGCAGGAGCTGTTACTCAAGAGTCGCTTCAAAATAGTAGCTTGGGAAAATCTCTGTATCTTTTAGAGTGAAAGAAAAATAAAAGTACTGTTCGTTTTTTCGGAGTGTGTGCATTCGTTTTGTCTGCAACTGAGCTTAGGAAATGCTCAAATGATTATGTACTATATAATCACTTGTAACTGTTGCTGTCTCAAACTCAATCCATTCTTCATTTCCTATAGGATATTTTTTTATAAATTTTTCCGCGAAAACTTTCGAAAAACTATAAAAACCCAATAGATTTCATGTTTTTGTGGCAAATATAAACGCGTGTCTCCGCGATCAGTTTAACATGAGACATTGCGCTAATAAATAAACCTCCCGTGGTAATTTTTTGTTTCGCTTTTTGTCTTAAAGCAGCTGAACATTGCTACGGTGCATTTCCTCCCTGATAAGTAAAACCACGAATTTGGAAATCAAACCATAGAAATTCATTGCTTTGCCAGTGAAAATCAGACTTATACAGGAACATGACTTTTTGGCGTTGAGTCTTGAAAGTCTTTAAAAGGCCAAGAAAACCTACTGCTGAAAAATCTACGAGTGAAAACCCGCGTAGAAAACGTCCGATTTTTGTCATGGCGAATAGTTTTTGTAGGAAAGTACGGTATTCAAAGCACCAACGAAATGGCTTTTAAAAGGACTGTAATTTTACGCGCGAGTTTTCGATTTCCCGCCATCAGATTTGATGCGCCCACGCTATTGTCGTTCAGCGGATTCACGCATGCGCATGCAAAATGCCCTCCTGTTCACGCGGAGATGACAACAACAACAACAACAACACTCACCTCTTTTCCTTACTGTCGGTTAATAAATTCAAACGTTTCCTCCTAAATTTCCTTATAAAACACATGGTATTAAAACGCTTCATGGTGTACAGCTGAGTTGTGGATGCACTTAGGAGACTTAGGATTGCTAAGCTCACAACACCTCGAGGAATTACGATTAGTTTATTGACGTCATCAGCGTCCTCAATAGGAATATGAAGCACGCTCGCGCTATTGAATTTGATTAGGCGAATTTTCTAGCTATGTTATAAATTTCTTTGAAGAACAGTGAACTCAAAACCACCAACAACACCTTTCGGGATTGTCGCGTGCACTTCTTTCGACAACCTTTCTCGAAATAGCTGTATGTAGTTGCTACATTGTTAATCGTATAACCCTTAACCTACTAACGGCCCTTTACTGTCAGCCAATTTTTAGGGAAAAACGGTGCACATTTTGGTTTTGTCTAAGCCAAAATTTGGACTTATTTTGTTTCTCGCTCTCTTCTTTTTCCCTTTGCCTTTCTCTTTATAGCCAGTTTTGTTTCCCGTTTCATCGTCTTTCTTTCGCATGAAATTTTGGCTGGCCTTCTTTCCAGCAAAGGGATAAATTTAATCTGTAAAGAGTAGTAGGAAGGTAAATATTGGCGGTGGATTTTTTTTCCCTAAATGTTGCTTGTTTTTCAGTTTTGTCTGTAACTATGTCAGGATTGGTTGCACTTTTAAGTAATTAAAAAAATTACCATCTTAATAGCTTAAATGGAAAGCTTAATGGGGTCAAGGAAGAATGATATGCATGGGTCCATATGGACCAAAAACGACCAGAGCGGACGTCAAAGAGTCTGCCTTGCTTTGATTTTGTGCATCTGCTGTTTGCGGCTACATGTTCACCCATGAATTCACCCGTGAATCAAACTAATCGTTTTTTTCATGGTTTCCTTTCTGATTCTGTTGAGATCACTTTACTAAGACAATTATTCACCTCAGGCTCAGTTAATATTGTTGAATAATCCCCTCGACCTCGTTTCGGGGATTATTCAACAATATTCGACGAATACTTGTTAAATATACCGAATTACCCCGATGGAATAAGGCCTAAAGCCCAATAATGTTATTTGCCAAGCAAAATTAAGTAGAATCGAGTCACTTTTCAGGGAATACTCCTGGATTTTCCCTCGGCTGATATTTCAGTGTCACATATAGTAGCCTGTCATTCTTTCTGTAAGGACTTAGAGCCCATGCGAAGAATATGAGGATCATTATACCTAGAGAGTGCTTTTTTTACCAGATGAGCTTGCCGACAAAGAACATGCATGCATGAGAGAATCATGAGAGAAATTTCAGTGATCTTTAACGAATTTTGAGTTGCTCCTTTGTGATCAGTTATGTGCAAAAGTCTTGCAACTTTATGACTGGATTTCGGAAAACCGGGCTGACAAAAAAATCAACTCATTTTACTTCTTGGCAACTTAAAACAATAAACAATCAAAGGCCGATTGATAGCCTTTAGCATTACTTACTTTCTTACTTAGATAAAATTAAACAAGTGCGCGAATTCAAATTCAATAAATCAAATCATTCGTTTGACGACGATGCTGTCATACAAGTATACCATGAGCCATGAAAGCGATCAGAGGAGATGCGTATAAATTAAGATCAAATCGATAAACATATTCTATCAACTTTAGTGTAGGGCAAAGAAGAATACGTCTGGCATTCCCAGGTTATGTATAATCAGTCTACAGTACTAGAAATGTGAAAATTTTAAGTTATTTAGATTATATTTCAAACTTAGTACCTTTGTACATTGGCTCACTAGTTCGTATTCTTTAGGAAATCTTAAAAAAAATTTGTATTGTATGTTTTCTAATTGTCATTCAACCCCCCCCCCCCCCCCCCACCAAAAAAAATTACAAAAAATAAACAAAGAAAAAACAAAAAGCTAAAAGAGTGAAGTGCGCGAGAATTTTGAGGAGCCGCCATGTTGGTAAGAAGGTTGTAGATTCGAGCTTCTTAGGGCTTGAAGTTGACAAGCTTAGAACGGCTTGGTATAATCAACAAACCTGTGCAAATTTGTTGACCAGGTTGCCACAAAATTGTTGGTAGTAAATTAAACCTCGCTACAAGTCTCCCCTACAAAGCTTGAATAAACAAGTGCAAACATTTCTCAATAAGAAGTTTCAAAATCTGCTGCAAGGCCGTTTTAATTTTTTGCGTTTTACATATGTAGAGGATTTATAACCGTATGTACAGACTACTCTGTAGAGATTTTTCTTGGTCAATATTTCCAAAGACTCCTGGTCGTGCAGTGGTCGTTGATCTTAAAAATGTTTACATTTTAGGTTGTTGATTTTCAAAGATGGCTCAAAATACGAAACAGGAACTCGACAAAGCTATAGCTGGCATGAACAAAGGAATCGACAAGAAAGAAGAAATGAGATTGATGATGGCACCGTACGCAAACTGGGACACCTTTCTCACGCCAGCTCCTCTATCCATCGCTTTGCTGGGACAGTTAATTCTTATTTCTTCGGATGCCGACTTCAGTCTTCAAGACAAGAAAGATAGCATCAAGTTTGAATTTCTGAAATACCCTGATTCGTTTCGTGCCTGTCTAGTGCAGGTCAGCAACAGAGGATGGGATGCCTTTAACAAGGCGCACACTTCCATGGATCAGATCCGTCTGTACTCAAGCAATGTCGACAAGCACGTCAAAACAGCAGTGAAATTTCTTATCGCAGGGTCAGCTGAAGATGTCCAATCGATGGTCCCCGATGCGCTAAAAAACATTGAAGTGATCGCTGATGATTGTTTAGAATTGGCCACGTCGGTTGAAAAAGAGTTCGTTGCTGTGATGAAACTAATTGCGGAACTCCTTGAGGCGTGTACACGAGCGAAGGGTCAACATGAAGAGGATTTGAAAGCCGCAAAGATCGCTCATGAAGTTGCGGAGGAGCATATGAAAGCCGTTCAAGCGGAGAAAGAAGACGTTTTAAGTAGACGAAATGAAATGGAAAAGCAAATGAAGGAGGCGAATGAAGAATTCAAAGATGCCATTAAATCAATGCCTGGCGCATGGAGTATCATTGGAAAAGCTTGCGCTGACACCATGATCAGTGCTACTCGCTTCGTTGGCGCCATACCAAGTATGATGTTGGGAAGACTAGGCTTCAATACTCGTTCCTCGCAAGAATCTCAAGTCAATGAGCCCACAAGAGATTCAAATTGTCCACAACATTCTGAAGGCGCATTGGCGATTTATAAAATCGTGCCTGAGGTTTACGGCCTAGTGGAAACCCTTGTGACACTTGCACATGGTGGCGAGGTCATGAAAGGCGATAAAAAGGCAAAGCATGGAGTATTACGCTCTATGAAGGCACTTGAAAGCATCAAGAAATATCGATTGGAAGAAGTAAATGAATCACGGACGAAAACGAAAGTGCTGAATCTGTGCAAAGATGCGATTGATCTTTCCGAAACCTTGTCTAAGAAACCACAACTGCAATATTCCCAGGAAGACATTGAAGAGATACATTTGCAAGCAGATATGCTCCTCGAAGAGGCCGATATCTTACTAGGTGTATCGCATTCCGTTATTGGTACCAACGCCCTTCCAAATACATCTCCAAATCTTGCCAAACAGCCAGTGTACAACAGCGATGGTGGGTTAGTCCAGCAAGCATTGGACAGTTATCGATTCAGGACGGAAACAGCGAAAGAAATGTTGAAGGATTCTCGTCGCGCATACGAGGCATCTTGTGATGAGGTTGCGAAGAAAACAAGAGAGGTGACCAATCTTCTCGTCGAAATGAAAGAACTCGACTTAAAAGAGATAGATATGGAAAAAATCAGACAGACGCTGGTTAAAGGTATTCAAGCTCTCGGTGAATTGCGAGAACAGTGGGGCAAGCTGGTTCGGTTTTTCCAGATGCTATCCAATTTAGTCAAGTGTTGCCTGAGTACCTCCCTCAAGACCTTTGTGCAAACCTCTCGTAACAGATTGGCCCAAGGTGACAGTGGCATGTCTGCTACCATGCGTGACGTCATCTTCGAACAAGCCTTTCAAGCCAATCAGATTGCGTACGTGGTGAATAGCATTTCTAGCGTATACGTGGAGGTGTCGGATAAGCATCTGATGGAGCGTATTACATGTCTTGGTAAGTTGATTGCACTGGATCCAGATAGCAATAAACACGAGATCATACTGAGGCGAGAAGAGCTAAACCAAGGCTGTGAAGAAGCTCAGGAAGCCATTCGTAGAATTGCTCTTGACAAGAAGAAGGAAATAACAGAAGCATTTGACAAAAGAATTGGAAGAATTGAAAGCGAAGTAGAAGCTTTACTGCCTCCGATCTCGGAAAAGAGAGCTGAAGAGATAAAAGAAAAAGTGAAATCTAATATTGCAATTTCAAAAGCTGACATTGAAGCCGAGGTTGCTGACTTGACTTAAAAACAATTTGCTTTTTGGGGTTTTTTTTTTGAACTTTATAAAGTAGGGTGATAGTAAAACGGTCAATTTTGAGATAGACAGTGGATTTTAATCAACTAGAAAAATAGTTTCCATAGTCCTAGTAGGTAGAGCTCAAGTGAAAACGATTCAGTACTGTACTGAATGCATAAAAATTTTCGAGGATATTGAAAGCTTGTCTGATTTCACGTGTTCTGTAAAGAGTATTCAATGTGAAAATTCTGAACACTTGACGTTTCAAATCACTCTATAATTTTTATAATTATAACATTCGTCTTACTACTGTAGCAAAGTATTCTTGTTAAAATATCTTGCTATGTGAACAGGGGCACCCGTCGAGAATATGGTTCAAAACCACTTAAACATAGCATTGTTGAACGTATTTTAGTATTTAAATGATAGATATAGGCATATTTTTGTCCCTTAAACATGTTTCGTCTGTTCGGATTTGCTAACTGAAAGTCTAGTGATCCGAAAATTATAGGGATCAAAACTTACCTTTTCGAAAATTTCAGCCAGAAAAAAGGCTCCCGAAAACTCTAGGTGACCTTTTTAGGGTAAAAATCCGTAAAAAATGAGCAATTATACCATTTTTTAGATGTTTGAAAATCCTAGGAGAGGCAGGCAAGCAAGAAATTTCACAACAAATGTTGCGAAAATTCCATATCTCAAATCGTCTTCCGAACAGATATTTTCCGAAAATTGACGTTGGGTGCCCCTGATGTGAAGTTTGTGAAGTTTGTTTGCTGATTAATTAAGACATCCGGTTGCGCATTCAGTATGTGTTTTATGTGGCTATTTAAGGTTTTGTTTCAGCTCAAAAGCCAAAACATTTCCTAGCCATTTGAGCACGAATTTACATTATTCCTAAACGTGGTGTATTTCTTGCTTCTGGAACAGGATAGCAGGACAAATAATTCCGACACGGGACACATTTCAATAATTAGTGAAACATTAATTTATTTTGCACATCAGTATTTAAACACGAACAAAAGACTCTTCCGGATTTTGATATGTTCTTGACGATAAGTTATGCAATGTGTCATGTACACCTAGCGAAGTGGAAAATCATTAAAAAAAACCTAAACATCCACAAGTCTAAAGGAATCACAGGGTCCAGAGGAGATGTGTTTGTCATTAGAACATCAAAACCCGTCGAAAACCTCCGAAAAAATGGGTTATTTTGATCGCGTTACGGTTTCGTTACACATTCTATAGACCGCAAACCACGAGACTGAGGGCTCGCAAGATCGGCTTACAGTATAAAATACGGAAAGGGAGGAAACAAATTTGGGGCCGATTTTTGAATCCCTGAAACTCAAATGGAATTGAATGAAATCGCCTGATTTTACTAACCTGATCTAGAATTCTTATGCATTTGCCAAATACTGTAGGAAAACGGCATAAGAAAGCGTTCAAATTCATTTTCGGCGACCGAAATTTACGGCTTCTAGAGAGCGCTTTCGTTCGGTGTGCACCGCAACAGATGGTGACGGAAATGACGTAGTAAAGTAAATGTGTTCAAGATCGGAGCAATAAAACGGAAGCCTACACGACTTTTGCCTCATGCCAAAATGCTGCTCGTTCCAATAAAGTTTTTGTCCTCTGCTGGGTAGATTATGCTCTGGAAGGTTCTACAGCAAATGTGATTTTAGCAGGGATTTTAGCCGCATGTTTCACACTGAGAGGTCATGACACATATCGATTTACTGTGGTTATTGTTTCTGGTCGGCAGGATTTGCCCTCTGATACAAGCGCATTTTCTTTGACCTCTTTTGAAGCGTAAAGCTTTTTATTACGGCTGAACAAGGGTTCCAGTTTTCTCCAAAGTGCCTTCTGGATCTGAACAACTAAGCGATTTTCTTTAGTCCGTGAATGTAATGTTTTTCTTCAATGCTGTATCACGCTGGGCCCAGCTTGTTAGTTTTGTTTGGAGAATGTTAAATTATTACGGATAGTGATTTACGGGTCGTGTGTACTCTTGCAATAAAAAGTGACACTGAGTAGAGCGGGCGTACAAGGCAACTGTAATATCATCACGACTGTGCCATTCTTCGGTGGTCCAACTATATTACCTCTTGCGTCTTTGGCTGTGCGTTTTGCGACTACTGGGAAGCCTTCGCACAAGCAAAACCTGCTTAAGACATCGAAGACTGTTGAAACGTACAACAAATTTCCAGTCTTGAAAGATCTTCACTTCAATTAAAACTCTGTTGCTTTCGCATAGATCTCTGAGATCTTTAAAACTCTCTCCGCAGCTGATGTTTTGATTCTCGAATTAGCAGCGGTCTGTTGCTTTTGCGTTTCCGGTGTCATTCCGACTTCCGTCACCGAGTGCTGCGGTTCACATAGAACGAAGTCACGTGGTACAAGTTTCCTCCCTTGTCCTTTCTTCTACTCGGCACTTCGTGCCTCGGTCGCCCTCCGGGCGACGGCCTTCGGTAACCCTTGGAGCGACGTGCCGTGCGCCAGCGAGGATATGGCTTGCGGTTAACGATTTTCAAAAGTCGATCAGATAAGAAGCGAAGAAATCGTTTACAGTAGATTTATAAAGATCCCATTGGGCTAATTAATCGTGCTAAGCGACAGGTATAGACATTTTTCAAGGTAAGTAATTCATTTATTCACACGAAACTCCTCTGGTCCCTGTGAAGGAATGCGCACTGGAACTATCTACATCGCTCCAGTACATAAAAAGGAACCAATTAAAACATAAAAAGGAAAACTATCGTCAAATATCGCTGATATCCATCATTAGCAAAACAGCCGAGAAAATTGAAAAATCAAGGGTCGTCTCATTTTGGACTAAACATCAATTACTAAACCCAAGTCAATTTGGATATTTGAAAGGGCAGATCGACAGTGTCGCAACTTTTAAGCTGTTGTAACGACTGGTGCTGAGAGGGTTGTCCCATACTGTCGAGTGGATTTTGGCATCTCATTAAGGGGACTTAGAAATTTTCTAGCTTGTCTTGTTGGTATGAGACCCCGTGTAATGGTAGTCGAGTCGTACGAGCCGTACGAGTGGAGAAAGTGCTTGCATGTCCACTTGACAGAGTAAACTGTCGAGTGGACATTTGCATCTCATTAAGGGGATTTAGAAATTTTGCCCGGGGGGGTACTCCCTTACATAAGCCACATAGATATGCGCCACCCCATCGGGTAGGGTTTTTGCGCCGTTTTGGTCTGAAAACGGGAATACACTTTGCTCATTTTGGTCTGGAATCGGGTATAGTTTTCGAGGGAACTACGGTGTGTATGAACGTATTTATCGTTTCGATTACATGTGAGTAAAAAAGAAAGAGAAATATGCGAATTTCAAATAGATTTGAATAAGTTTTTTTGTTTGCGCTCTAATCTGAGTAGTGATAACATAATTTCTGTCTAAAGGCCAGGTCTGAAAACGGTTAGGGATTTTAGAGTTCTAGTCTTAAAACGGGTGTGGAGAATAACATTTTTTGGTCTGAAATCGGGTCAGGATTTGAAGAACCGGGCAGCACAGCCCCACCAAGAATTCCCAGAGGCACCCCCCTGGGAAATTTTGGCGCTTGTCTTGTTTGTAAGAGACCCCGTGTAATAGTAGTCGAGTCGTACGAGTGGAAAACCGCTTACATTTTTAGTCGAGTTGTACGATTCGTACGTATCGAGTGGAGAAAGAGCAACCTCGTTCCCAGGGTTCTCTCCTACCCGCCCTACGGAGCGTAGAGCGGGTAGGAGAGAACCCTGGGAACGAGGTTGGAGAAAGTGCTTGTCCCCGGGCTTGTCTACCGGACATGATCCATGGAGTCAACAAATGCATGTCATTCAGGGAACTTAGAAATTTCTTGCTTGTTTTGTTTTCTACAAGAGAACCTGCATTTTAGGTTCTGGGCAATAAAATGCAGTGCTAACACACACACTGTAGGTTAAGAGTAGTAAAAGCTTCAATTTAGGTGGCGAAGTACGTACATAAACTGAAGCTTACATTCTGTTGGTGTATGACATTTGCAGACTGCAGACCGCACACTGCAGGCTGCAGAATGCAAGACTGTAAATTGAAGGAGACCAAAAATATCGCAATGAAGGTGGCGTCATTGTCAACATTACCTTGTTCCAAGCTTCTAACAAAATGAGAAGTAAGGCCCAGAAGCGAAGTTTATATTTTCCATGCAAATTACATCAACCTCATTCCCAAAGGAGCGGTTGGCTGTACGCCGGGGGGGTCGATAAAGAGTCCGTGAAGAATAGCCAACAGCATCTTGGAAATGAAGCCAGACGAGTGTAATTTTGTGCAAAAAATATCAACCTTGTTCCCAGGCTACTTTCTTACTTTCTTAGAAGCTTGGAAACGATGTTATATTTTTGATGACGACACCTTTATTAGAAGGTTTTTGGTGTCATTTAATTTACAATCTGCACTCTGCAGTGTGACTGCAGACTGCAGTCTGCCGTCTGCAAATCTCATACACCGAGATTCTGTAGACTGTATAGCGTTTAAATAGTACTGTTACGGAGATTGGAAGATGCAAGGTAGAGTTTGATATCAAGTTGTGTTAGCACGTTGGTCAGTTTTGGACAGGCCATTACTTAAGAACTACTTTGCACACTGGTGACATACGTGGCCATTTTGGGTTGCAAAGCATTGACGAGCGAGGCGTGGTGCTAGCTTGAATTTCATCCGATTGCTTCGAGTCGTTTTCTCCTCTCAGCAACGTCTGAATCGACCAGCTGTTAATGCCGTCCACTGACGTCACTACTACCCGAAAACCGGGTAGTGATTTTGATTGGTTGATTTTCTAAATATTCGCATAATTATGTATAATTTTGAGAAATTTTAGCGGGATTTTCGCTTGATATTCAGCGGATCGCATCGTTCGCATGCTTGCGTGGAGTTCAAACATTTCGATAATCTTTATCACAAACAGCAAAACTGCCCTTTTCTTCGAAACTGAAATGCTGAATTGAACTGCGAATGAAGAATTATCGCGGAGAGTCGGTAGGTTTTTCATTTAGATCAGCTTTATGGTTTCCGCAGTGATTTTGTTTATGCGAAGTTTCTGAGACTGCAATGTTGTCATTCGACCTTCTTGCTATTTTCACCGTCAAGTGTAATTATTCTCTGTTAGCTTTTCTTTCTTGTTTCCTAGTTTTCTTTTTTGTTCGTTAAGATCCAAATAGCTTCATTTCAATTAAAGAAAATTGTTGTGTTTTTGAACTAATTATTGTTCCGTGTGTGTATTTATTTCATTGCCTGATTGCGACTAGCCTCCCACGCAGGCGTTTTTAGGGAATTTCGTATTTCGTCCATGGGAGGGAAGAAATACTAGTATAGCTCGCCTAAAATCGCCTCCGTGGGCGGCTAGATTGCGACCGTGTTTGAGTTACAACCGGTTCAGCCTGCATGCAGTTGATATTATTTGAACGTTAAACATGAATTACGATCGAAAAGATTTTTTTTGTCAGCTGTTCTTTATGATGTAGACATTTCCAAACGATAATTCTTGGTTTGCCACTTGAAAAATCGTGTTTTACTTTTTGCATGAATTAAAGCAAAGGAGTAGTGACGTCACTGGATGGCATTAACGGCCGATCGATTCAGACGTTACTGAGGAAGTAATAAATACTTGAAGTAATCGGATGAAATTCAGGCTAGCGTGGTGCGCGTTTGCTCCTGAAAAATAGGTGGCAAAGATGGCGCACCAAGTGTCGTCGGTCGTTTAAGAAGGTAAATCTTGGTGGAAAACCACCTTTGTTTGTTTGCTAAGGCACCAACGTCGGAATGGGGTACGAAATTTTAAGGAGAGATAAGGTTTCCCCCTATTATAAAAATCCGGCTGAAGTGAGGTCTCATAAATTTATAAATATTTTAAAAAAGTGAAGCTTTCATACGTATTCATGCATGTGGACTATCTACAACCGACCGTTCTCCTGTTGTGGAGGTCATCATCATCATCATCAATCTTTATTTATACACGAAATCGTATCATTTTACATGGTCTTCCTAGGAATCGTGTTTAAAACTAGACTAAAATACTAAGACTAAAAGACTAAGGAACTATTGACTATAATGTTAAAAATACAAAAACTTACATTATGGATAATAAGAGTTACAATGGGTCATGGTGTATTAGAAAAATCTTTCCCATGAATTGAAGTTTTAAAAACATTTAAACTAGGCAGTTTTCTAATCTCTGAGGGAATCTTGTTCCACAGAACAGATCCTCTGTAGTGTAGGCTCCTTTTTGCAGACTCAGTTTTGGGTCTGGGGACAATAATTTAACTCAGAATTTCTAAGATTGTGTGAATGTACATTTGAGGTGTTGGTAAAGATCCGCCTCAGATACGATGGGGAAAGATTATTATGGATTTTATACATTGTCACAGCCAACTGTTTAAGTCTTGCATATTCTAGCCTTTCCCAGCCAAGCTCATCCAACAAAACACTTGAGCGAACGTCATAGTTAGAAAAGGTGAGAATTCTAGCAGCCCTATTCTGCAGCTTTTGAAGTTTGTCTGCTAGTCCCTTATTGATATTACCCCAAACGGCACCACAGTAATTAAAATATGGCATTACCAGTGCATTGTACATGTTCACTCTAGTATCAAATGGTATAAAATGACTTACACGCCTTAAGATAGCAATACCAGCGGATATTTTCTTTGAAATGGTATGAATGTGTGGGCGCCAGTTCAAAGATTCATCAATTTGAACTCCAAGGGATTTATGTTTAATTACTCTTTCTAAGGGTGTATTATTGACTTTGACTGTGAAGTCACTGTTTATTTGGGATAACTTAAATTGGCTCCCTATAAGCATGTATTTAGTCTTCTTAACATTTAAAGTTAATTTGTTTGCTGACAGCCAAGACTGGATTAAATTCATATCATAATTCATTTTATGTTCAAGGACACATGGGTCTTCTGCAGATGTGGTAAGGGTAGTATCATCTGCATACATTCTGGGTTTTGAAAACAAATTACATGAAGGGAGATCATTAATATAAATAGTGAATAAGAGAGGGCCTAAAATAGACCCCTGTGGAATACCACATGTTATATTACAGAAATCAGATTGAACTCCATCAATGAACGTTTGTTGCTTTCGGTCAGATAGATAGGACTGGAACCAGTTAAGGGATTGAGAACTGACCCCATAGAGTTTAAGCTTTCCCAGAAGGATAGCATGATCCATGGTATCAAAAGCTTTTTTCAAGTCCAGGAATATCACACCATTTAAGAGACTGTCGTCAATATTCCATAGCCATTCATTCGTAGCCTCAAGTAAAGCTGTTTCAGTGGAAAACATAGGTCTGAAGCCAGATTGTGATTCAGTTAACAAGTTATTATTATTTAAATATTCATATAATTGATTAAAAACAACTCTTTCAATTAATTTACTTACTACAGGCAGAACTGAGATAGGTCTGTAGTTGTTAGGATCAGTCCTGAGGTCTTCTTTAAATATTGGCGAAACTCTAGCTCGTTTCCAAGCATTTGGAAATATTCCAGTGGTAATTGACTGATTTATTATAAAAGTTAGACTGCGAGTAACTATGGGAGACGCTTCTTTGAGGGTCTCAATGGGGTGGTGGCATTTACGGTTATCGGCTAAAATTTTGGCTCTTTTACGGCTATCGGTTAATTTTTTTCAGTTACGGTTAACTCTAAAGTTAAAAATTAATTTCTTTGTTTCAAAAAGTTAAATATTAATAAACCTGTAGTTTTTGGTATCTTTAAAGCAAAATAGATGTCTTAGGATCATCTCGGGATGAAATAAGTTATTCTTTTGAAAATTTTTAATATTTCATAAATCATGCTTTTAGAGTATTCCACTTCTAATATCATTTTACGGATAGAAATGTTAACTATGAAGAAGTTTGTCATCTTTTGCATCCTGGCGTGATTTCCTTTTCTTCAGGGGCTACTGATTCGTTCTTCGCGTCGCTTTGTGTTTGCTACCCTCTTCTCTTTTTACTACCACGATAGGGTCTTTACCCCACTGAAGAACAGATTGTACAACATGAACTAAAAAAGAACATGCATACAGATTGAGACTCGAACATTTCTATGACTCTCACATGTACAAGTGTCGGAGCCAAGCTGAGAAGTACGCGGCTTTGAAGATCTTTGCCCCAGTTTTCTCATTCTCTTAAAATGACATGAACTCTTTGTATAAAATAGAAACAAAAGGTTAGCTATTGCCAGTCAACTAAAATTTTTTGTGAGCCATGAAAAGGACCATTCCTAATAAAAGACATAACAGTTTATTTGAATAGAATCTTCGTGAAAAGCAAAACTAGCAGTAGCCTGAAGTTCATCCCCGGGAGTTCATCCGATTGCTTCGAGTCGTTTTCTCCTCTCTGTCCTCTCAACAACTGAGGGAGTAATAACGACTCGAAGTAATCGGATGAAATTCAGGCTAAACTAGCAGAAACGGGAACGTAAAGAGTCAAAGTAGCCGCGAAATAAGAAACACAACCGTCCTAAGTGAGTTTAGCACCTTCTTCAAATTATCAAATCTAAGGAACTTAATTTTTTTACGGTTAACTCTAATTACCCTATTTACGGCTAACGGTTAAAATTTTTCAAATTTTACGGCTATCGACTAAATTTTGGGCCGTTTTACGCCTATCGGTTAACCCCATTGAGACCCTCTTCTTTCAGGAGACGTGCTGAGATGTTATCAAGACCACTGGCTTTATTACTCGGTATTTTCTGAATTAAATTGAAGACCTCCTGGCATGATACTTTTGCCAAATTAAAAATGTGTTCTGCGGGGGTAACATAATCAGTAAAATTACTGGATGTATCTTTAATTTGAGAGGCTAAGGAAGGTCCTATTTTGGAGAAATGTGTGTTGAGTATATTACTGATTTCAATGGGGTCAGTATTTACAGTATCCCCAGTGTCCAGCTGAGTTATCTTATTAAATTTAGGTTCATTTCCAATTAGTCTATTAATTCCTTTCCAAGTATTCTTTATGTTTCTGCGGTTATCTTTGAAGAAGGCATTGTAATAGTTCATTTTAGCATTCTTAATTTCATAATTAACCCTATTCTTCATGTGTTTGTAAGAAGTCCAATTGCCATCTGTTGGGAACCTTGAGGCCAATTTTTTGAGTTTGTCTCTCTGAAACATTAGCCTTTTTAGCTCTGGAGTAATCCAGGGGGAAGAGATTCCTTTCACTCTCTTCTTCTTAAGTGGTGCATGGCTATCAGCAATGTCTAAGAACATATGTTGCCATATATCCCAAGCAATGTCAGGATTATGCTCCTGTTCAATCAGATGCCACCGGACCATAGATAAATCAGTTCGAAAACTATCTGGAGTGAAATTTCTAAAGCATCTGCTTGTTACACTCTTTGGATTTGATTTGGGGATACAAATCTTTCTTATTGCATACACCAGACAGTGATCACTGATTCCGATATCGGTGACTCCGGAGTCCGAAAAATTCCACGGATGATTAGTTAAAAACAAATCAATAATAGATGATGTGAGCTGTGTTATACGTGTTGGCTGATCAATTAATTGCCTATACTGGTAAGTATCACAGATATCTAGCAGTTTTTGAGTGCTGCAATCTGGTGATGTTGCACCAACATTACAATTTAGGTCACCGATAATGTCAACCTCCATATGATATGAGTCCAATTTTTGCAATACATCTTCAAATCTGTTCATCAGTTCAGTGGTGGACCCTGGAGGCCTATACCAAGTGCACACAATAAATGGTTTTGCTTTCGGTATATTGTCTTTCCTAGTGAGAGTGTATGTTCTTCAGCAACTGGCCTTTGTACATGAAAGAGATGTTACAAAGACTGAAAGAGGTTTAGTTCTTGAGTGCTAGTGTTACTCAAGATTAAATTTTAAGGCGGTTTACCTCTAGGCCATGTAACAACAACAACAACAAAAAAAGCAAATGTTTCTCGTCTTTCTATAAAAAAGAGAGCGGGCGGGCGCTTTTTTTGTTATCTCAGACTTTTTTATTATTTCCAATTGAATTCTTTCTTTACACATGGTTACCCTCCCCCATGGACAAGTTGGAGTTCTTAGTTCAAATTTTCAAATTTCTTCTTAGGTCAAATTATATTAAAAGAAAAAAACGTCAGATATTGATTAAACTCAAGTTTGTTATATTTTGATACATGTTTTAAACAACAACGTGATACATCATACGATATATTGCAATAGGAAGGGTGATTTATTGGCCTGAAAGTTCTCGTGATTTTCTTCTTTGGCTCATATCCCCTTTTGTGACATACACTGCAGAACGGGTAGCAGTCCTCTCGAATTACTAAATCGACCCCACTTCCACACACACACGCACAAAAAAAAAACAAAAAAACAGTGGATCAGCCAATGCAACATAGTATCGAACCTCCATTGTCAAATTCTCCAGAAGCGATGCTTGTTTCTCCACGAAAGGCAAAAACACTAAAGAAATAGGATAAGATAAATTGTTGTGTGTTTTTTTGGTATTTCTTTATGAAGTATATGTCCAAATACTCCCTCGAAAGGCCTCAGATTTTGTCAGTTGCATGACCAGCATGCAACTCAATTCAAAGATGCTTCTGCAACTAGTCATGCAAACTGAAGGATGATCCTGAAGATTGCACTGCCATTGTGCAAATTTTAAATGAAAGGTGTCTACGAGATGGGAACATTTTTGAGGTGAGAATTGACTTGCGATAGATGATACTGATTTTGATGCACTGGAATGTTTATTAAAAACGAAAAAACTTCTAAGTGCAATAAGGCAACTTTCGCAACCAGGCCCTTAAGCTAACATGAAACATTTATTGGCAACTACTAATTGAAACAGCTGTTGTGATTTAAATAAAAATTAAAATATTTTAAATAATTGTTTCCATAAATTCATGACAAGGGTAAAATCAAAATAGATTTCAAGCCCTGCAGCTTTTTAAAACATGTTTTGGTACGACACATGCCATGGTCAGTTTAATTCAATGTACAGCTAAGTGTTTAGAGATTCTACATTCACTTAAAAATGCCAAAGAGACTAACTTACTTGAATCTTTTGAAGCAGATTTAATTAACAGGTAATATATAACACCAATACGTTTTCTGAAATATACATTCTAGGTGCCCGCGCAGAGCCGATAGTATTTAACACAGTCTGACGTCATTTCATTTTTTTTATTCGAAATAACTGAAATGTATTTTGGTTGTTACTAGAAAGGCAGTAAAAAGCTGGACATCGAATTAAACAGACAATGCCATGAGTTGTACAGAAACATGTATTTGAGAAGGTCTGTCATCTTGCAATTTATTTTGCTATTAAATTATGCATGGTATCTCTTGGTCAATTCTTGGTTGCACAATTTTAAAATAGCAAAATGTCCAGATTTGGTGTACTTATACACATAGGTGAAACCTTGTTTTCATGATACATTTTACGTAGCAGATTAGTCAGCTCAAGCTATGTACCAAGTTTACTGGTTTTTCCCAAGAATATAAAATGTTTAGTTAACTTTAATGTCATAAACTTAAACTATGGTTCCAAAAGTCGTAGTAGAATTATTTTTTGTCTGTAAGGTTCTTTGGGCAGATGGACGGAAGAGTTGGCTAAGAGAGGAAAATCTTCCTGTAAAAGTGAAAAACAAGGTCACAGAAGAGAGGGAGAGATATGAACAACAACTTATGTCCTTGCGTGAGATGAGACAGGACCGGCTTTTATTTGGCTCGTGGGAAAATTTTGTCCCATGTCAAGCTCACTTACTGTTGGCTGTTTGCCTAGTTGGATCTTGACCCTGTGACATGAAAACATAGAAACATTCAAAGATGTAAGTTTAGATAACAGAGCTTGGAAATCGAGCTTGAAATGTGCCTCAAAGAAAACAAGGACAATTTAAGAACGATAATCTGCAAAATGTTGGTTGCTAAGTGCAACAAACCTGATTGAAATGAAAGTTAAACACTCACGTTTTCGCCACAACGCCAAACAGACCAGTTTCACGTCGCCGACGGGACCACGACGGCAAGGTGGTGAGCACGAGCATGCGCAATATCCAACAAATGATGATGTCACGTCCGGTTGAAGTTGCCGTCACCCCGAAAACGTCTCTATCTTAAGTTCCCTAATGAAGATTCTCCACGGTTTTTCTGTTTAGCAAAATGGAAGTCCAGTCCTCTTGAAGTTAGTGTTTAAAACTATTTTATCTTCTATACAGTTCTGTTATGTTATTGCTAAAGTCCAGGGCTGATATTAAAAGCCAGGGGTTCGGGCAAGTCACAAGTGTATGCACATCATCGCGTAGAATGCCCGGTCACATCCGGGAATTTAACAGGCTAGAGCCGCATTCGAGCCACGATTTGGTCTTTAAAATATGGCGGAATAATAAGACTGAAGCGACTTTCGGAGTTTTTTGTCTCTGATTGTGAGTTACTCGTAACCAAATCTCAATGGGTACCACCGGAATATTTATATCAAGAAACATCAAATTCAAGATCTTACCTTCGATTAATGCCAGCTTATCGGATTTCACTGTGTTTTTCGCGCTAAAAACCAACCAAAAAATCGCCATTTTTGTATGGATTTTCACCTGCGTAGACTTTCGCGGAAAGATTACAACCAAAGTTTGCAGAAATCGTGAACGGTACCACCTGATATTGTGACATCTCTTGTCTGCCTTTAAAACCACCACAGTCTTTTAAACCAAGGATTGTGATAAAAACTGGGTTTTTTTGTTTTCCTTTGAATTTGACCTGAACCCGTGAGGGGTAGGCAGCGCGAAGAAAATTTCCAGAAAACGTCTTTGAAAGCCGGAAAAAAAATTCTCCGCGTTTCGGTCGCCATCTAACTTCTTTCCAGTACTCTTTGACCGTTTTATTGTTTTTACCTCATGTATGCTTCATTCAGAAGTGTCACGGCTAAAAACGGCAAAATACTAACCCCTACCCGGACGGGAAATTTTTTGTTGACCTCAATGGACCCGGAATTCTACGCGATGTGTGCATAATTTGTTAAAGAAAATAAAAGGCACTGGTAATTATATTTGTTGTGAATATCATCATTATAACAGTACAACAAAGACACAGTCAACGAAGTTCTTAATGTATTAATTCATGTATTGTGAAAGAATGTTATTTTTACCATGATAATCTTTTAGATGTTCTGTGTTATGATGATGCGTGCCAAAAATCCAGTGAGAAAGGATGCCAGTGATATTACAAGAAAGATGGCCACTATGGACATGGTGTGTGATCGCTTTCACTTTGCCAACCATACAGATAAATGGTGTAAGAAAAAATGCAATCCGTACAAGACTGCCAATTTATGTAACATAAGGAAATAACATAAGGTAATTGAAGAACAATTGTTAAAAAGATAGACTCGAACTTGACATATTGAACGCTTTGTTACTGAAGAATGAAAACATATATTTTCACCGCTGTGGCTTTTGAACTTGAAGTGTTTGTGGCTTACAGCCCAAACACACTATGTCCGCCATCCTGTAAATAAAGTCACTCTAAGCAAACATTGGGTTGAAAACAACAACAGCAATCTTTTATTTGTACTGTCACTTTATCCAGGACTTTTATATAAAAGTACTAGCCGCGTGGAATAACCATAAGGGCTAGTGGAGTCAGGGCACCCAGATGTAGCCGCCATCTGTCTCACTGAGCCGCTGAACTAACTATCATAGTTTGCAATTAATAAGATATTAATTGTAAACTACCCAGCTTTGGATAGTCATTAGTTAACTTTGTCCTTTGTGTTGTTTTCCCCTTAGGATGTAAACACAGAAGTCTGCGAGCAGTTATTTTCATGTCTCTCACGATTTTCGCATATTACAAAGCATATAAACAGATGGCGTTTTCTTTTCTTAATGCTGTACTTATTATACAACCATAATGAAGATGTTGCAAACACTTTGTAAAAGCCATACCCTCCTTATCGGAAGAACCCAATAATTGATCTTTCTAAATGCATCTCAATTGCTGTCTAAAATCGTTTTTGTTTGTTTAAGAACTCTTCTGTGCTACTTTTGAGCTGCCCTTAAAACCCTTTCTCTGTTAGGATGTTTTAGGGAAACTTTAACATCTCGTTCATCATAGGGATTTTTTGCCCCATCAAAAGATTTAGCGTTCGTATTGACTCCTCCCGAAAGGTCTTTCCCTCCCATAATTTCATTATACATTTTTAGGATTTTTTTTCTTTACACCGAAATGTTAAGGAGGCCATTTTTACCAATAATTGCCTGATCTTTAGCCTGCGTAGTAGGCGCTTGGAAGTAACGCGCAGGAAAGAACGGAGCGCGCGAAAGAGACACGCTTTGGAATAGGGACCTATTTCTCTGACGTATGTCCCTCGCGCGCCCCGTTCTTTCTTGCGCCCACCACTTCCAAAGCAGGCTACCTGATCTTATAAAATGACACGACTCAAAATGGTAGGGAAGTGAATTGAAAAATGGGGAAGATCGTAGATAAATGAGGCGGACATTTTCTTAACGTGTCCCACGATATGTATGATTATGAAAGAATATTTTGGCGTGGAGATCTGTTATGAGCAGAGTGATATGATAAAGTGTGCCTTAAAATTATTTACAAATGCGTATACTACCGTGTACTACATAAAATACAGTTCGGGGAATCAGCATCTCCAGCAAGAAATTTAATTTTTAGCTTTCGAAAACGCTGCTCAAACACATATAGTAAGTGGGTCGTTTCCAGTTTTGCCCACAAACTAGGTTCGAAATTTAGACACTTCCGTCCCTCCAAAAATTATAATACAATGAGTATACTGTGTGTAGAACGCTTGTTCCTTGGCGTGGCTGATGACGGATCTTTGCTTAAAGAACGAGGCATACACAGTGTGTAGCGCGCTTGTTCCTTCGCGTGGCTTATGTCGGATCTTTACTTATAGAACGAGGCATACACAATGTGTAGAGCGCTTGTTCCTTGGCGTGCTGATGACGGATTTTTGCTTCAAGAACGAGGCATACTCAGTGTATAGCGTGCTTGTTCTTCCGCGTGGCTTATGTCGGATCTTTACTTATAGAAAGAGGCATACACAGTGTGTAGCGTGGTTGTTCCTTCGCTTGGCTTATGTCGAATCTTTGGTTATAGAACGAGGCATACACAGTGTAGGCAGCTTGCTCCTTCGCGTGGTTTAATTCGGATCTTTCAGTTTAAAGAACAATGAATAAACCGTGTGTAGTGCGCTTGTTCCTTCGCGTGGCTTATGTCGGATCTTTGATTATAGAACGAGGCATACACAGTGTGCAGCGGAGGGCCATGAGCGCCCGCTTTTAAAGCTCAATAGGTGCGGTATAGACGGGCAACTGCAACTGTTGTTTAGGAACTTTTTAACCAACCGAAAACAAAAAAGAGTACAGATACGTGGATCGTATTCCGAATGGTTGCCTGTTGTATCTGGCGTCCCTCAAGGCTCAATACTGGGGCCGATTATGTTCCTTATTTACGTGAGCGACATACCTCACATCTACCCCCAAGTTATTTGCTGACGATACCAAAATCTATCGAGCGATAAATAAAGTGGAAGATTCTATTACTTTACAATCAGATCTAACCACCCTCGACCTCTGGGCGGATCGTTGACAGGTAAAATTTAATCCGAGCAAATGTGAGGTCATGGGAATCACTCATAATAAGAACAAAAGTACCACACGGTACCAAGTCTCGGGTACTGAGTTAAGAAATGTAACCAGCTATAAAGATCTTGGAGTTATCATGGCGAGTGACCGGACCTGGACAATAAACATGTTCATAAAGCAAACAAGGTTCTTGGCTTACTTAAACGCACAGTAGGGAGTAAGAATAAGGACATTTTTTTCAATTTTTTATAAGTCCCTCGTTCGACCGATCTTGGAATACGCTAGCTCGGTATGGTCACCACATGTAGCTAAAGACATCCATGAAATTGAGAAGGTCCCCTCCAATGTTTTTTAAAGATTATTTTAAGCGTTTTAGAGCAATCCACAACACGAGGGGAAGTGGGCACAACTTGCTGTTTCCCAAAGTCAGAACTGAGACGGCAAGGAAGTCTTTTTATTTTAATGGATCTGAACTTTTTAATAATATTGCAAGTGAAATGAAGGATTCTAAGTCAGTTGTGATATTTAAAACTCGTATTTTGGAATTATATAGATCAAAAGGTTTTTAGTTACTTGTTATAAAGTTTTTGTATTAGTTTAGCTTTTAAATGCATTTTAATTGCTGTATTGTAGCTTTTTTAAACAACTTTCTAATCTTGTTGTATTTTTAACTTTTAGTGTATTTTTAGTTACTGTAATTTAGGCTAGTTTTATATATGTATATATATCTATATTTTTATTTTTTATTCTTTTCCAGGGCCCTCATTCATAGCAGCATTTTATGCTGAAGAGATAACCCTGGCTAAATAACATTTATTATTATTACTATTATTATTATTATTATTGTTATTATTATTATTATTATTATTATTATATTTATTATTATTATTATGATTCCCCCAAACTTAAGTATTGATGATAGTTTTTCTTGTGAAGTTTTACTGTCCTTGTGAAGTGGTCTTTTGAGGGGTTAGGAGTAAATACGAGCTATAATCTTTACTCTGAGCCAGCAGTAGCTTGTGTTTCTTCCTTTGTGTTGTCGGATTCTGCCCACAATCTAACAGAACTTTTCATCTAAGTCTTCTTTCAAAAACTCAAAGTCCAATACTTCCAAAGTTTTTCTTGCTCTTTTTCAGTCGTAAAACAAGACAGAACGAGCAATAACAGTAACATTTCCTTCAGTTTGCATTAACCTAGTAATTCTCTAAGATTTGTGGAAGGACTAGAGGACATTCATTGTCTTTACTTCATTGGCTGTTGCTGGCATCTTTTTTTTCAGTCCTATTGCAATTCCCGCGGGGTACTCCCTATGATGGTCTATAGGCTCTGCTCGAAAAGTAGTCTCCCTCGCGGCCGTTTTAGTATCGTCACGCAACGCTCCTCGCCATAAACAGCCCTTTGTGGGGAGGAGCGTTGCGTGACGAACTAAAAACGGCTGGGAGGGAGACTAACCGAAAAAAGGTATGTTGAGCACCTTGCCCATATAAAAATGCGCCAAGAGAAGAAGCAAAGAGGAGACTAAAAGCGAGAGAATGGACCGGCTGAACCGGGAGTACATCGATATTGACTGGGTTGGACTGTACAACTCCGAACAGTTTCAACAGCCTGATACCGCGCCTACTTATGACCTGGTCTTTTCTAAAAAATTTTTTTTTTTTTTGGGGGGGGGGGGGGGGGCCTGGTCGTGAAACCCATCGTTTTCTAATGAGAGAGTATGCTATACCTCTTGTAGTCTTGGGTATATCAGGGTAATTTTGGGTATTTCAGCTAACTTTTTTCGAGTAGGATAACGGTATATCTATAGCCCCCCACCCCCCACCCCCTTCACTTATTTCCAGGATCGATCTTGTTAGCAAAAATTTGCTAGCAAATTGTTTTCGCAATTTTAGCAAAAAAAGATTTAAAGAAAACTGCTATCAGAAAAATAGAGAAGAAATAGCAAATGTCACAAAAATGGCAAAAGTAAGAAGAATTTTCTTGGTATGTGAAAAGATTGAGTAACAAATATGGCAAAAATAGCAGGAATAACAATTTTTTTCAAATTCTACTTTTACAAAGAGAAAAGGCCAAGAAGGGCTTCGTGAAGTCCGCAAATTTCGCAAAAATCGTAAAAGTAACGGGAATTTTCCTTGCTAAGTGAAAAGATTGAGTAACAAATGTAGCAAAAATAGCAAGAATAACAAATTTAACGAAATACTACACTTAGAAAGAGAAAAAGTCAAGAAGGGCTTCGAGATGTCCTCAAATTTCGCAAAAATCGCAAAAGTAACAAGAATTTTTCTTACTATGTGAAAAGACTGAGCAACAAATATGACAAAAGTTGCAAGAATAACAAATTTCACAAAATTCTACACTTGGAAAGAGGAAAGGTCTAGAAGGGCTTCGAGATGTCCGCAAATTTCGTAACGTTCTTGTCCAGTAATTTTGTAATGCTTTCCATAATCATCAGTTACAAACTTGACACTATTTATAATTACTGACAGTGGCAAAATACTGTAATATCAATCTGTGTATGCTTCGTTCTTCCATCAACATACAGCTACAATGCACAGAAAGGAGTGTCACTCACAGAAGGGGGCAAATTTTCAGCAATAAGAGGGGGTGGTTAACAATCGTTCCAATACCACTAGTTTTTTCAACAAGGATTGCCGAAGGTAACCAGAATTTTACTGCTATGTGAGACGATTTAGTAACAAATATGGCAAAATGCCACTAATTGCGCTAAAGTAACAAGAATGGGCAAGAATTGTTGAAGGGCAAGAAAGGGGCCAAGAACACTCGCGCATCACTGTTTTTTCCGTAATAGTAATGGTTATCTTAACTGGGATACGTTCTTGTCCAGTAATTTTGTAATGCGTTCCACTTTCGCGAAACTGAAATCATCAGTTACAAACGTGACACTATTTATAATTACTGACAGTACCAAAATACTGTAATATCAATATGTGCATGCTTCGTTCTTCCATCAACATACAGCTACAATGCATAAAAAGGAGTACCGCCCACAGAAGGGGGAAAATTTTAAGCAATAAAAGGGGGTGGTAGCAGAACTTTCATGCCGTGTTCTTTTCTTTCTAAGACAGGAATTTTGTTAAATTTGTTATTTTTGCGATTTTTTTGCGATATTTGTCACGGGTATTTTCAGCTCGCAAGAAAAACCCTTTTTACTTTTGCGATTTTTGCGATAATTGCGGACATTTCGGGGCCCCTATTCTAGGTCTAGGATTTTGTTAAATTTGTTTATTTTTGCGATTTTTGCGATATTTGTCACGGGTGTTTTCAGCTCCCAAGAAAAATCCTTGTTACTTTTGCGATTTTTGCGATATTCGCGGACATTTTGGACCCCTTCTTGGTTTCTTCTTTTTTCTAAATCTAGAAATTTGTGAAATTTGTCATTTTTGCGATTTTTGTGATATTTCTCACAGGTGTTTTAAGCTAGCAAGAAAAATCCTTGTTACTTTTGCGATCTTTGCGGACATTTCGGGGCCCTTATTGATTTCTTCTTTTTCTAAGTCTGGAATTTTGTTACACTTGTTATTTTTTCGATTTTTGCGATATTTGTCACGGGTGTTTTTAGCACGCAAGAAAAATCCTTGTTACTTTTGGGATTTTTTGCGATATTTGCGGATATTTTGGACCCTTCTTGGTTTTTTCTTTTTCTAAGTCTATAATTTTGTTAAATTTGTTATTTTTGCGATTTTTGCGATATTTGTCACGGGTGCTTTAAGCTAGCAAGAAAAATCCTTGTTACTTTTGCGATGTTTGCGATATTTGCGGACATTTCGGGGCCCTTCTTGGCTTCTTTTCTTTCTAAGTCTGAAATTTGGTTATATTTGTTATTTTTGCGATTTTTGCGATATTTGTCACGGGTGTTTTCAGCTCGAAAGAAAAAACCTTGTTACTTTTGCGATTTTTGCGATAATTGCAGACATTTCGGGGCCCTTATTGATTTCTTCGTTTTCTTAGTCTAGAATTTTGTTACATTTGTTATTTTTGCGATTTTTGCTTTATTTGTCATGGGTGTTTTAAGCCAGCAAGAAAAATCCTTGTTACTTTTGCGATTTTTTCGATATTTGGGGACATTTCGGGGCCCTTTTTAGCTTCTTTGCTTTCTAAGTCTGGAATTTTGTTACATTTGCTATTTTTCCGATTTTTGCGATATTTGTCATGGGTGTTTTTAGCTAGTAAGAAAAATCCTTGTTATATTTGCGATTTTATTTTATTGCTTTCTTCTTTTTCTAAGTCTAGAATTTTGTTAAATTTGTTATTTTTGCGATTTTTTTGCGATATTTGTTAGTGATTTTCTGACATAATTTTATCTCAATTATTTCTTTTGCGACAATTGCGAGAAACGTTTGCTAGCAAATTTTTGATAACAAGATCGATCCTGGACATGTCTCACCCCCTTGAGGAGCCCCAATAGGGTTGTTCAATCCCGTCCTCCCGAACCAAATTTTCGCTCAGTCCCGTATATAACCCGACGGTTATTTACGGCATCCCGCATCCCGTGCAGTTACTTTCAATCCGGAATCTCGCCCCAATTTTGCTTTAAAATCCCGAATCACGGCCTTCAAATAGCGCAAATCCCGTATTCCGAAAAACCCAGGCACTCTTCCCCTTGACCAACACTGACATATGCATCCTCACACTGCTCTTTAACCCAAACCTACATGCTTTCTCTTTTATCGACTCTTAACATGACAATACTTCATCTGATCCACTTTGTGCTATTAAATGGCACCGGACACAACTCTCTTTTTTTAGGCAGGTGACTTTATCATATTATCATCATCAAAGTCTGAATAGCAAAATTTCGAAATATGCCTAGTCTGCGTAGCAGGCGCTTGGATGGAAGTAGAGGGCGCAAGAAAGAACGGGCGCGCGAGAGGGAGACACGCGTGTCTCCCCCTCGCGCGCCCGTTCTCTTTTGCGCCCATCACTTCCAAGCGCGTGCCACGCAGGCTAAAATATGCCCAAACAAATCATCTTCAGATTGTCACTCCTGCTGGATGCTTAAAATAAACCCCAAGAAAAACAAGATTATAAGAAGTTTTCAAAGATGCATAAAACGATGTGATTATGTTGTCCCACGGGCAATGAATTGATAAACAAGGTCCAACCAAGATTCTCTTACCTAGGGTTTTTCATATCGTCTTCAAACAATTTTACACTTTCCCTTAAACACAGTCTACAAAAATCACCTTCACGCGTTAAAACTGAAACCTGCTCTTGCATGTCCAAAGTTTGACACGATCTCACCGATTTTAACCAGCGATAATGAAGTTTAGGGTGCTTTTGTGAAATCAGATTTCGACAGCTCCGCAAGTGACGAAAAATGTCTCATTTATAATTCATAAACTCTATTTAGAATCCATAACAAGGCATCCAATGTTGAGTGAAGAGCTGAACTTTGCAAATTCCCTTTGATCATTCATGTCAATAAAAAACATAATGAAACCAAAGTTACAAAACCCTTCATGTCCTTCATAATTGTCAAAAATGTAACTTTTATTATATAGTCAAATGAAAAATATGCTACAGTTCCCTTAGTCTTGCCTGGTTGATTCAACTGGAAGAACGAACCTTTTTATAAAATTTGGAACGCACTGGTGAAACAAGTAAAACGAGAAATATAGTTCGTAATAAAAGTTATAATCAATTAAATAATTAATAAAGTTCCGAAATTCTGAGAATGTTAAGATTAATCTGCAGTGTCTGTAATTGTAACAAAATTAAAGTTTTTCACTTGTGCTATAATAGATTTCCAAGCTATTCAGTTTGTTGATAGAAAGTCAGTCTTTTCTAAAATAGGAGAACCTAAAAACTTTCATTTCTAAGACTACTAAAAGATCTAATAAAGTTTACTTAATATTTTATAAGCATTCAATTGATTTCATTTATCTCATCATGTATTGAATTGAGAAACAAACTTGTTTCCAGAATCAAACTACTCTTGACCTATGAATGGTTGAAATTAAGGAATGAGTGTTGCTTTTCATTTGTTTTTGTCGTAAGTTTTTATAACTAATTAAACAAATTAAACTTTTGCTATTTATACTGTCATAGGTTTTTTAATAGTCATGCAAACATAGCAAACTTGTTGCTGTTATTGTTGTAGTCATATTTGAGCAGTTAATCACCATATCTGTAAACATGTAGAAGTAAATGTTACGGTATATAATATCTTTCAGCATTTTAATGTAAATTCACGCAAGCACAAGTCATCACTTGAAGTCTTAGATGGTCCGTCCGACAATGACTGTAGCCTCTTCCCAGAAGCTCTTGCACTCTTGTTTCTTCGTCCTGTTGGGCCAAAAAGTCAATGATGTCATGCAGTGCTTGTTGCCGTTTAGTGTTTCTAGATTTCTAACTGATTAATGTTTGGAATGTTCTTCAAGACAACGTGTGGTCCTTGTTTTCCACAGGGGATGGTAGCCGAGGGCAAACTACGCGAGTGCGCGCCATAAATTGCTACCCACGCGGAGATGACACGTGGAGGGAAGTCGCTAAGCTCGCGGGTGGTAATTTTCACTCGCGCTCGTGTATTCTATTCGCTCTACTATTCCTGAGGAAAACAAGGGACCATACTCGTAGACTACCTCTCTTCGTTGTGAATAAATCAATTAACGACGGTGAGTACCGTGACAGCTGTATTCTGTTACAGCCAAAGCGAAGGCTGGAGATACTTTCTCGTGAAAGGGATTCCACATATTAGAAATCCATCTATTCCTTTTGTTGGCTCTGCAGAAGATTAAAGACAGAAACAGACAAGTTAACTTCTACCATTTTTATGCAGAGTAGTTTCCATATGCCGAAATGGAGGTTTTCCCTAATACAAGCTATTTTTTATCTTTTAGGTGTGAAACTGCATGGGTATAAATTTTAGGTCTGAAATAGAAGATGATTTTTGTTTACTAGAGCCAGGGTCTGGGTAAGTATTTTTGGTCTAAAATAGGGGTGGGAAAATTCCGGTTATTTGGTCTGAAATAGGTCAGAGTTTTAGAGAGCATGCCGTACATACGAAAACGTATTCATCGTGCAGGTCCATTCATTTGTAAAACCGTAAGTCATTTTTTGAATGCACCGATTGAAAGAAATTCATGTCCTTGATTTTACTATAGTGTTGTTCCTTGCTTAACTGTGCTTTAGGAAAAAGGATGGCTTCCTCACTAATTCAACGATCGGAGGCTAGAATCCAAGATTCAAAAGTTAAAATGAGGCTGTTCGTTTCGCAACCGTTGAACATGTGATCATTTTGTTTACCTTTGCTTACAGAGGGGGCCTTACCTTTTCTTGGCCAAAGTTCAAAGTCACGTCATCGCCAATCAGCACAAATGGCGCCCAGTACTTCACGTCATTGAACTTTTCAGCCTCCCGTAGCGATTTCATTGCGTGATGAAGCGACTTACTTGCACTTTTTCCTGCAAGCAAATGTTCGTAAAAGTGTCTCATAAACTCTTGAGTTGCTTCGTCACTAATCTCCCACAGAGACGCAATAACAGAACGTGCCCCAGCTCCTAAAAAGGCACGTGTAATTCCAACCACGCCTTCTGCGTTTATCTCCCCTCGTGCACTGTAACAGCAGCTTAAGACAACAAGCTTGGCTCGCAGTTGTACATCCAGCACTTCTGCCATCGTCAAAAGAAAGTCTTTCTCTTCAAATTTGTCCGAACTAGCAAGATTTGGAGATAGTATGATTTCTCCTTTTTCTGGACAACCATGAGCTGCAATGTGTACCAAAGAAACTGAGTTGAGCCTGCTTAAAACTTGATCTTTTGTAGCGTTCTTACCAGTTTCCACCCATGGATTACCAACCAGCAGTGCGCCAGATGTACTATGGCGGCTCTCTGGACACTCTTCTAGCAGCTTCAAGCTTGTTAACGATGGAACCAATCGGATTCTCACCGTTTCAGAAAAATGTCTGGAATGCTGATTCTCAAGGGCAGCAAAAGGAATCAAAATGATGAACGGTCAGGGACAATAATGAGTTCATCAGCTTCTATTAGGTGTGAAATTGGAGCGATAAACACGTCATACAGTCCTTTTAGATCACATTCCCCTTCATCTTTTGGCTCATCCAGGGTGTGATTCAAGCCCCTAACTCCAATCTTTTTGTATGTTTTTTTAATCACTGATGTCAAGTCATGTCTGATTATCTCTTGCACAAACCAAAGATGCTGTCCCTTTAGTAGTAACCAGAAATTCACTGATTTTGAATCCTCTGCTAGAAATAGCTTAGGATACGAAATATGGTTTGAAATACTAGACATCATCAGTTCCATCTGCTGTTTTGACGACAATTGAACTGATTTTCTGACACCATATTGCGATTTCATGAGATCCATGAGAGCTTGTGCTCGTCCCGCCTCAGCTGTAAAAAGTGCTTCAAGGGTCTTGCCTTGTCGCAATTGGATTCTCCGTAAAAAAACGATATCTATCGTGATCACCATCTTTATTCCGAAAGCTGATTTTCCACTCGTCTTTTTCTCGAAGGAGAAGCCTCATTTCCTGGAACAGCTTTATACTGGATTTAGCGAACTCCTCGGCTTTACAAAGATCGTAAAGTCTATAAAAATATCCGTGAGCAAGGACCCTATATGCTCCTTGTTCCATATTTTTATGTCCAGTTTCTTTTGCGATACTAAGGCTCAGCTGACTAAACTCGGCTTGACATCACCGAGACGGTAATAGGTTCTGCCAAAGTTGCTATGCTTCTATATATTTGTTTCCAGTCGCTTTTGCGATTCTTAGGCTCAGCTCAAAATAGTCAATTGCTCCCTCGAAATCACCAAGAGAGTAAGAGAAACAACCAAGGTTGTTATATACAGTTCCTTCTAACCGTTTGTCTCTACTTTCTTTTGCGATACGTAGGCTCCGCTTAAAAAAATCGGATGCTTTCTTGAAATCACCGAGATGATGATGGGCAAGGCCAAGGCTGTTATATGCAGGTCCTTCCAAGTATTTGTTTCCAGTCTCCTCTGCGATAGGTAGGCTCAGATGAAAAAACCCGATTGCTTTCTTGACATCACCGAGAAGGTCAAAGGCACCGCCAAGGCCGTTATATACAGCTCCTTTTAAGTGTTTGTTTCCAGTCTCTATTGCGATATGCAGACTCAGATGAAAAAACCCGATTGCTTTCTTGACATCACCGAGAGAGACAAAGGCTTTACCGAGGTTGTTATATACAGCTCCTTCTAAGTGTTTGTTTCCAGTCTCTATTGCGATATGCAGACTCAGATGAAAAAACCCGATTGCTTTCTTGACATCACCGAGAGAGACAAAGGCAGTGCCGAGGTTGGTATATACAGTTCCTTCTAAGTGTTTGTTTCCAGTCTCTTCTGCGATATGCAGACTCAGATGAAAAAACCCGATTGCTTTCTTGACATCACCGAGAGAGACAAAGGCTTTACCAAGGTTGTTATATACAGCTCCTTCTAAGTGTTTGTTTCCAGTCTCTATTGCGAGCGATATGCAGACTCAGATGAAAAAACCCGATTGCTTTCTTGACATCACCGAGAGAGACAAAGGCAGTGCCGAGGTTGGTATATACAGTTCCTTCTAAGTGTTTGTTTCCAGTCTCTTCTGCGATATGCAGACTCAGATGAAAAAACCCGATTGCTTTCTTGACATCACCGAGAGAGTCAAAGGCACCGCCAAGGCCGTTATATACAGCTCCTAGTAAGTGTTTGTTTCCAGTCTCTATTGCGATATGCAGACTCAGATGAAAAAACCCGATTGCTTTCTTGACATCACCGAGAGAGAGATAGGCCATGCCAAGTTTGTTATTTACAATTCCTTCTGAGCTTTTGTTTCCGATCTCTTTGGCTCCTTGCAATGTCAACTCCAAGTAATCTCGGGATCTTTTAAAATCACCGCGTTTGAAAGCGTTACTTCCAAGGTGATAACTGCAAAACCAATCTTTTAAGGAATTTGTTTTGGGTCGCCCATGTTTACCTTTTCCTCCTAGGAAAGACTAAAAAACAATAAGCCATTATACTTCCGTTAAACAAAGCAAAGTGTTAAGAGCAGGTATCTAGTCTAAAATTTCATTATTCCTTCAAAGTATTTTTCCGTTTCTGATTGGATTAAATAAGGGAGCTTAAGCAACAACGACGGCAACGGTTACGAAAACGTCACTTAAAAAGTGAATTTGCGCTGCTCCAAAGTTAATCGCGCTTATTCCATTTTGCCTAATTCGTCAAATGTTGGCAAATTTTTTTGGAGTTGAATTCTAAAAGACTATATCAAAGTTCAGAAAAAGAAAAAGAAAGTTGTTGTGTTCCCGTTCTCGACAAACGTGAAATAGGCAGTTTCACGTTGTAGTCGTGAAACGACGGCAAAGAAATGTACAAAAAACGTAATGCAAGTGCAAAGTTGTTGTTTTGCTAATCTAAACCTATCTTTTTTTGCCGTTCTCGCTGCCGTCGCCGTCGTCGTTGCTTAAGCTAGCGTTGACCAAATCTGAGCGATTTTTGCGATTTTGATACAATTGACGACAGAAAGAGGGACGCACAACGCGGTGACTCCACTGTTTTGGCAGAGCGGAGCTGGAAAAAATTGCGATAAGATTTCACACGTTTAATAATTTTATGCGAAGGTGAAATAGCCGAATCTACCGCCTTCAAGAATAGTAATAAGATAAAATACCACTCAAAGGATGACGACTACTATTTCAAGAATCATCTGCAAGAAAAAACATTCTTTCTTTTCTTTCACATCCAAAAACTGCCGAGAAACATAATTTATTGCATGAAATTGGCGACACGTTAATTTAGCGATTGTGAAAATCCTTATTTGGCAGCACTTGAATTCAGCGATTTTTCGTAAATTTTGGAACATAAGTTAGTTAATGAGGGTCTCAGTTGGATTACTTGTCAGCCGTCAAAGGGCCTAAAAATTAACCGTCAACCGTCAAAAATGCAGGTTAAGATTCAGGTAGGCGCGCATTCACACCGGCTTCCACCGTTTTACGGATATCGGTCAGATTTTTCATAATAAATATATTTTTAATAATAAAAAACACTTTCCAAGTTGAAATCAGGCCAATATCCTGACTGAATAACTCGGAAACCCCACCAGGAAAGGGGACTTAAAGGAGTTAAAATCCAAAACCTTTCCCGGGGGAGTCCGTCCCCGGACCCCTCTGGAAGCTTACGCCTTTGGCACTCGTTTAGGAAATCGGCCAGTATTTATCCTAGATCTGCGCTTGAGATCTTAACCTTCAAAGAGTTTCAAGGCATTTCAAAACTCACCATTTCAGCATGCTTCAGCTGATCTCCACGGAATTTCAGCTCCTAGAGAATTTCTAAACTTCAAAAACCACTTCATAAAACGCTCTTTCAGACATTAAAGTACCTTACAACCTGCTTATATCTGAAAATATTCCGAAATTTTATTAGTGAAAAGCCAAGACAACCTTCAAAACACATCAGTTAATACTAGTAATAGTTGACACTACAGCTGCCCCCGTTCTGTATATTGTCGGTCAATAGTTTAAGGCCGTCGAAGACACCCTGTTCATAACAGTAAATACAATAAAGTTGTATACCCTATCTATGACTCAAGACGCCCAAAGCCTAGTCTCTTTCGCAGCAGTTATTAGAGTCGTCACGCAACGCTCCGACCCTAATAACAACTGCGGAGGAGACTACCCAAAACCATACCCTGTACATACTAGTTTAGGCCACTGTAACGGAGTCTCTTCCTCCTGGGGTCCTCCCTAAATTCCAAATAGCCTAACCTAAAAGAAGGTTTGCATAAGCTCTGCTGCTGTACAATTCACACTTGAGGTCTATGTCCAAGCAGTTCACTTTAATTCCCTCAGTATAAAAGTAAATTGCGTTGCTGTAATCTTCCTTGAAGCATGCTTCATTACCTCCATTATTGTAAACTTCTGCTATTGCTAAAAATAAAGCAGATTGCAATGAAATTAAACCCGACAGACTGCTGCATGCCAATACCAATCTCATGAATTGCGTAAACCGTACGGGACTGACATTAGAGAGTACCCAATAGAGTTCTTCAATCCTGTAATCTCCACCCAAAATTTCGTGCAATCCCCTAATCCCGAGGCTTATTTTTGGCATCCCACCTCCCACACGTACTTTCAATCTCAAAACTCGCCCCGATTTTGCTTTCAAATCCCGAATCCCGAGCATCAAATAAGGGCAATCCTGTACCCCGAAAACCTTTTGAGGACCCTCACATTAGTTATATTTAGCTGTTCAACAACTCACTTATAGAAGTGTTTCATTACCCGGCACTGTTTATGTTCTGCACTGGTTTTTTGTTTGTTAAGCTTACTCATAAATAGACATAACAAAGAAAATTATGTTAAAGAACATTAATTAGAAATATGTTTAACTGTTTTAGTTCTTACATAATTGCTTTTGCAAGCTCCGGCGTTCGATTTGTTTGTCCTCACTTCTGCAGCCACTTTTAATTACTTTAAAATTACTTTTAATAATAATTACTTTGTTGTTGCTCCGATGACAGTATCAAAAAAGGTGTATTTTGCGTTTTCATGTATATTTTTAAATTTTATTTTTAATCTTTGCTAAGTTAACAGCCTTGTGATGATACACTATCTTTACCGTTCAGTGTGTCATCTGTACTGTCGCAATTTGTAATAATCATCGCACTTTGTAATACCTATCGCAATTTGTAATAAATCCATCGCACTTTGTAATACCTGTCGCAACTTGTAATAAACCGTGTCGCAATTTGTAATAACAGTCCATCGCACTTTGTAATAAACTAAGCTGTCGCAATTTGTAATAATTCCATCGCACTTTGTAATAATTTTTTGAGAGTGATTCAACTTACTTCGTCAACATTAATATAACGCCAAAATATGCATGGTACTTCATAAACAAAGATGGAGATGACGTCTGCTAGCGCGTAACATCTCCGCTCATTCAAACATTTAACTTTATTCACAGTCCTAAACATTTTTTTAGATTAATGTTGATTAGTTATCTGACCTACGAAATGCTGTATTCTTGAACCTTGCTATTGTACTAGGTGGCTTGCATTCAGTGGTTACCCGGCGGGTGTACTTCCTTATATGGCCAATACGGGGATGTGCCTCTGGACAGAGCATTGCCAGAGTAGAGGATCTAGACAGAGCTAGACACACTAGACACAAACAAGCCATTATTAAAAAGCATTTAATTTCCGCTAATCGTAATATCCATCCTACATCATTCGAATAAGGACACCAGGAGAGTTCAAGCTTTCCGTGTTAGATCTTATAACAGGATGACACATCACGTGGTACATCGTTCTTGTCTAACGAGCAATCTTAAAGAAGTAATAGTGGCTTCCATATTTTGGCCAACTTAATCAAACGAGGCCTGGAAAGATTCAAAATGTTTACTGCAAATAAAAAAAAACGTCACTAGTGGCAAACCTTCGAACCACAACAGAAACCTAAACACAAAATCCAATTAGTCGCTGGCTAATACCTTCGTATGTACCTGTTTTTATAACACTCAGTTGGGGTCTTATACTGAGCCGGCTGGGCATTTGGTCCATTATTATCACTTGATTCGGTCCCATATAGGAACAAAAGGAGTACTCATTCCATCTTAAAACAATTGGTTTCTGTAAGAAGTCCTCTAAAGCAAATACCATGGGGATGGTAAAAAATTACCCTCCCCTGCGTATATGCAAAGTGCGATGGACAGTTGTTACAAATTGCGACAGCTTTTTTATTACAAAGTGCGACACGGTTTATTACAAATTGCGACAGGTATTACAAAGTGCGATGGATTTATTACAAATCGCGACAGGTATTACAAAGTGCGATGATTATTACAAATTGCGACACTACATCATCGTCAAAGTCAAGGACTTGCTCATCAGTATCACGTGATGTGACATCACTCTCACTTGCTGATCCGATTCCATTCGGCGCCATGACTGCTTTAATCTGAAAAAAAAAAAATCGGTGTAACGCTTTCAATATAATCGCCGTGCATTTGCATTGCCGAATTAACTGTTATTCAACTGTTCATCTAGTTTCCCTTAATTGGTGCTTTAAATTAAACGTTAAATTCGATTAATATAATACTATTTCTCGAATATTTTAAGTCAAAATAACTTCAGTGACAAGCAGTGATCTTGAAATGCACCGTGATATCACTATCATACAGCTGTACTAGTAATCTGGGATTCAGTAAAAAAGGCGCTTTCAATGAACGCACGAAAATGTTTTTTATAATCATTTTTATGGCATGTTTTTAAGACCAGAGATCGACAGCGGTTCCAATAACCTCAACAGCTGACTCAATTTCAAATTCAGGGCGATTTCTTCGTCAAATAATTATTTTCTGTAAGTAGTCAATTTTCATCCTAAAATTGTTACATTAGGAGTTACATTTCCGCTTCAGTAACGAGTATGACTGCACCACATATTTAACCTCCAATCATGTGCTGTAATTAGAATGACCTTGATGAAAATATTGTATCATTTTCGAGCTGAGGAAACTCGTTAAAATTAATATTAATTGATAGGACTTAAGGCGATTATTTAGTCGTAATTTGTGAGAATCCGTCGTAATATGAAGTAGCTGTCGCTTTTAAAGTTGAAGTAACTGTCGTTATTGGTAATTCCAGGTAATACTTATTGCAATTTTTGATAAACTGAACCATAGTTAAATATAAAAACCGTTTCCCGCTTATCAGCTATGTCATCAACTATGAATAATAATCGAATAATAACCAGCGACATAATTAGCATCTTTTACCACATCCGCCTTAATGCTTCACTTTAAATAGTCAACCTCGTCCCCAGGGCTTTTCCCTTAAAAAAATGGGTGGGTTGTTTTAATAGTAAAAAAAAAAACCTGACTTGGAGAAAAACAAAAAGTATCTCTTTAAAAATAAAATAATAATAACAAAAACAATAATAATAATAATGATAATAATAATAATAATAATAATAATAACAGTATCATGTGAAAGCACAGATGAAGACGTTTTTCATTTGAATGCTTTCATCGTAGGATTTCATCCATGGACTCACAAGTTAGAACTACATACTAGTACCTCGACTGCTAAAGAGGTTTCATTTGAATGGTTACACCATAGGATTTAATCCACAGACTCAAAAGTTAGAACTAGATACTAAATTTGTAGCACTGTGTGAAATTATTGCTTAGGACATTTCATTCGAACAAATTGATGAAGAATTCAAAAGTTTGAACTAATGCTCATTTTGGGCGTATAATTATATTCCTTCGGGCATAATAAGATTGATCCTAGGAGTAAATAAACAAGTAACAAATTAACCCTTGGGCTCAGTATCCACATCGAAATTCTCCTGGCTGATGTACATGCATTTCCTTAAAGAATAAGTTGAGAGAATTTGATAAAGAATCGAAGCATTTTCCTTTTGGTGACCATTTTGCTAATTCTCATAACCTTTTCTCTTCATAATATACTTCTGTTGTTAGGAGAAAAGTAATGTTGGTCACTCTGGGATCTTAAAGGTTTAACATGGGAAGACAGTTGCATGGGAGCTGGTCTTACAGGCGAATCTTTACTTTTTTGGCCATATTATCAAACGCGTTTCATTCTGGTCGAGCTATTAAAATCAGTGATGCCCCTGAATATTGAAAAAGCAGAACAATTTCAGTTTATCTGTACAACGGTTTCTGGGAAATTCTTAGTCTGAAATGGCAAAGAATGTGTATTAACTCATCAACCTTCTTGCCTCCTAGCAATTTCGCAATGATCGATTTTTGCTTTTTCCTTTGTTATTGCAAGGGGCTGATAACTTACAAAAATGGCTTAAATCAACCAACTCTTTCACCTTTGTAAACTGATTGGCACGAACACAAAACCATGCACATGCGCAATTACAGACTACAATTACCGAAATAGTCCGCATGAAATATTTGCCTACACCGCAATACCGTAAACCTGCTCGATGGTGGCATTGAAAGTATAAAACTTTACGACAACAAAACTTCCCCCCCCCCCCCGGGGAAGACGTTTGATAACAAATGCCCCACATTGGGAAGCCTGTGACCATGTTATCCTTAAGTCTCAGCTCGTTTTTCATCTCCTATCTAAAAAAGGAGAAGAAAAAAAGGAAACCTGATTGCTTTTCTTTTTGCTCTTCCCGACTGCAAAGAATCTGGATCAGGCTCTCACAATTGAAACCAACCGACCTACAGTTGTTTGCGGGCGTTTTCCCGGCAGTCATGGTTACTTCGTTTGTGCACGTGGCTTGCACGATCCGTCTTTTTCGAGTTGAGGGTATTTTGGTTTCGAACCAAGCCGGATGCTTGTTGTTTTTTTTATTTGAGGTCATTTCCTTTCTCTACTTATTGGCTGCTCTTATTGCCTTGTCCATAATCGAATCTGCATTGTCATTATGAAGTACGTGATAGGCAAAGCTTTTGGCTAAGAAATTTTTGGTGGAATGAAACCATTATTTTCTGGTAAATTTGTCCCCACTCCTCAGATAACTGAAATTCGAACTACATTTGTACTATAGGCAATCAAAAAACACCAAGGTAGAATTTCTTGAATTGATTTTAGAGCCTGAAAAACCGCAGCTCTCAATGAGTAATTTGTCTTGAGACTGGGAAAAATCTTCTTGAAATCTGGATCCAGTTAACGGCAAGTATAAATTAAGTTTTATTGAAATTTATCCAACTATTTTTGTGCTAAGAAGAGACGGATAGATCAGAAGGAAAATCTGTCTTTGATGGAAAATTGTCTTAAACATTGGATAAGACACTGATCACGGCAGGAAAGGAGTGAAACTACAATGTAGGTTAAAAAACATTGTGGCGAAGAACGTGGTGACAACAAAACGCAAAGTGGAATACATAAGACTTCTAAAATAAAACATTTCCGGCAGTTTCTGAGCCTATTCGTGCACTCAAGAAAATTATATATCATGATCAGTGATAAAGACATAAAACAGCAGGAAAAATATACTTGACGAAAACACTAGAAGTTTCGCTTATGCATGGCGTGCAAAAAGCCACAGCATTAAGTATTAAGTTGATAAATTTTGAGCCTACCTGTATTCTCAAATAAGGAGGATTGACTTCTCTGATTCTTTTGATTGCACCTGTTTTACTTATTAGCCGCACCTTGATACGATGATACGAAAGGGGCGTCAACTAAATAATTAGTTCTTGGATAATCATGTGATCAAAGGACAGGACGCTATGGGACAATTTCATTCAAAAAAATTGTGTGATGACATCTTGCCTAATATTTCAGTTATTCTTAAAACTCTAGGATGATGAAGTAAACCAAAGGGTATGACGCAGTTATTGTATTTAAGGAAAATTTGTTTGATTATATCCAGTCGAAAACAAAACTATTATTTGGCAATTTTTACCATTACGCCTCGGCTTAACGATTAAACATTTTCGTCCAACATCGTGTCGGAAAATTCTCGCCGCTCGCAACATTGCATTTAATGGCTTTCGATATAGATGAAACATTTTTCATCCAACATTTTGCGTCACGAACAAAAGTTTAATCGTTTAGCCACCCATGTTGTCGTGATAAATTCAATGTTGGTCGAAATCAGGTTGATTTGATTTCCTCCTTTTTGGTGGCGCCTTCTGAGAAGACTTTTTTCTCGTTGCAACGGGAGGGGTTAATACAGCACGTTCAGGAAGGGAAGCCTTTGTCACACGATTAGAACGTCGAGGCGGCATCCTACAAAAAGAAAGAGAAATGGCAGCACGTATCCTATCCTATCCAAATTCAATGTTGGTCGAAAACAAGATTTAATCGCTTTGCCAGGGCTTTACGCACAAATGCAATAAATCATACAACAAATCAGAAAACACACGAACTCACACACAAAACGAAGTTTCACACTACACAGTCAACAGTATTGAAAAACTGAAAAGTTTGAACTGGTTCCACCCTAGCTACCAACTCAAACTTTACTTTGTTTAACTTGTGGGAAATTGAACCGTCAAGTTACTTGAAAAAATGAAATGGCTTGATAATTTCTTTAAAAAAGATTGTTACATTTCCCAGAGAAGCGATTTACTTTCGTTTGATATAATTGTCCAGTAGCTGTTTGCTGAAAGCACAATGTAATTTTAGCTTGATTATTATTTAGGATCGTTTTTCATTTTCTAAAGAAACTGCATTTAACTCGTAGAAAGAACTTAACAGGCCTAGTTTGTTTTAAAATTTTTTTCATGTATTATTCAACTATCTATTAACCTAGGTATTGTGACTATTTCTTAACACCATACTTACTCGAAAAGAAAGGCTGCGGCGCTTATTGAAAAAACGACTTGTCAGTACGTCTCTTATTTGAGAGTAGCGCTTGTATTCAGGGACGGCACTTAATTCAAACTTTCTATTTGTGAATAACTGTAACACGTCATCTTTCTTTCATTTTCTTGTTTTGTTAAAAATCGACAAACAACAAGGGCTCTTGGAAGAACGTAAAAAAATTAGTTTCTAAGTTTTCTCTCCTTCCCCTTTCAGATTCAACAACAGCAACAACAATAACCTTTATTTACCTGACTATAATTCTAGCCGGATTTTTAATAATGTAACCACCAAATGGACCTTTAGCGTCCAAAAGTTTTCTTCGGCCAAAGTAGCCATTAAAAAACTAAGAGTGCTACCATTGCTTTTTTCTCTTTGCCTCAGTGTAAGCGGATGCAACATTGTTGGGTAACAAACTGTTACATGTTGCATGTTGTTGCGTCATGTAGGCAGTTGTTGCGCGAATTTGCACTGAGCGGGTCAAACTCCGATTCCATATGATCACTTTGATCGCCGAACAAAAAAAATGTTCAGCGATCGAAGAGATCATATGGAAACCACTCAACAGCGGTCGTAGGCACACAGTGTGTCGGGGGCTTGTTCTTTCGCGTGACTTAGGGACGGACCATTAGAAAAGTTATGGGGAGGGGGGGGGGAATTTTCGGGCCGCAGGAATTTTTTTTCGTTATCAAATTCCTTGTATGAATTTTTTAGGCCATAGCATGAAAGTTTTTAGGGTTAATTGGCGTGCATGAATTTTTTTTCATTTAATTTTCCCTTGCGCGAATACTTTTTTTGTACTTCGCCCGCCCCCCCCCCCCCCCAATAAGTTTTCTAATGGTCCGTCCCTTATTAAAGAACAATGTGTAGCCCGCTTGTCCCTTCGCGTGGCTTATGTCAGACCTTTGCTTAAAGAACGAGGCATACACAATGCATAGCGTGCTTGTTCCTCCGAGTGGCTCATGTCTGATCTTTGCTTTAAAAAAAGAGGCATACACAGTGTATAGGGCGCTTCTTTCTTCGAGTGGCTCATGTCTGATCTTTGCTTTAGTAAACTCATTAATGAGATGCATTTTCCACTCTACAAGTCCGTGTATGTCGAGTCGCGACAACTTGTCCGCTCGTACAAGTTGTGAAAAGTATTTTCCCGCTCGTATCATTTCAACAGTATTGAACGTGACTGAATTGTTGGGAACAAAGCATATGGCGTGGACGCCGGGATTTGAACCCAGGCCTTATTAGTGATAGGCGATTACTCTCATTACTGCGCCACCTTTGCTCTCCACAAAACAGCTGAAAAAATAACCAGCACTGGAAATGTCAAAAACAATAAAGCCCCATTGTGTTACTGGAGTGTTCGGCGTTTATTTCAGTTTGATAGCGGTACTCTGACTATCACAGTACAGTAAGAAGGGACCTTAAGTTCCGACGACCGCGCGGCAACGGGTCGAAAGTCAAAAAAGCAATAATCAGTTAACTAGTTTTTTTGCCTTTCTGGAATTGGATAATGTTTCTTAGGAATTCAACTCCAGGTAAGTTCGCCTTCATTTGGGTTGGAATAATCGCCGTGAAGATTGAAAGAATGCGTATGCAATTCTTAAGTGACGTTTTCGCTACCGTCTCCATCCTCTTCTTTCTGCCGTCTAGTTGCGTAACCTCACTATTAGGGAGTTTAAGCAAAGGCGCGTTTGATTGACGTGCGTCAACCGAAAGTGAGACGTTTTCCCTTTTAATATATCTCGACGCTGTCAAATATTTAATTCTTAGTGTCTTTGCTCTTGTACGCCTTGCTCAAAGATTTTGGCCAAACCACTGCTGAATATTACAAAAATATAATGTCACATAGTATTTCAGGGCGCAAACAAGTGATGAAACTTGCCAATACGAGAAATCGCGTTCGAGATGGTTTATTAGGCTGATTTTAAACGTCAGTTGGCGACGGCGCGCGCAGATCAAACAACTGGCGGCTTGACCAATGGCAGAGCGGCAAATTGGACACCAGAGGTCGTGTTTAGTCCTTTCCGCGCGCTTTCCCGACGTCAGCTGACGTTCCCGTCCTGTTGCTTAATCAGCCTATTCTATCAAAAGGAGGCAACGATTTAATTGTCATGCAAAATGTACAGTTCGAGACAAGTTTTGACAAGATTTACGTCATTGTTGTTTGCAGTGAGGACATGCACAATTACAGTCGCTACTCGATGATCATTTCCACCCATCATTTGCAATTATCGTCTCAATCGCGATTTCTTGCATTAGCAAAATTTTCACTTGTTTGCCCCCTGAGAAACCACGTGACGTTGCTTTTATCCCATGCAAAGATAGAGGGTCAGCCTAGTCCTACGCGTTCTTTCTTGATCCGTGAGTATCTATCGGTGGCGTAACAGCTCATGGTAGAGTCCAGGAATGACCGAGCCGAAAACGCCTAGGGACTAGGCTGATAGAGGCTATCATCGTGAATAAGGTGTATACTACTATTTCGAGAAAGGTTGTGGGAAGAAATGTGCAGGCGACAATCCCAAAAGGTATTATGGGATATGGTCAATACACGGTCCACTATAGCTGTCGAAGCTACTATTGTTGCTTTCCTTTTGCTCCCGCTAACAAACGTCTACGCCCTCTCGTCTAATTATTTTATATTTCTTTGAAGAACAGTGAACTCAACATCCTTTCTCGAAATAGCTGTAGTTGCTTCAGTTTGTTTTTCGGTATGAATCTTATTAATCAGTAAAAAAAACAGAAATATTTTTATTTCATATAATTTGGTTAGGTTTAACTTAAAGGTATGATCAATATTAATAAGAAGTTGGATCAAGTTGGGGTCGTTCATTTCTCCAAGTTACTTTCGTTTGATTGATCCATTTAGTAGATGCTTTGGTTAAGAAACAACAAGCTGAAATAATTATAAAAAATTGGTTTTACTTAGGTCGTATTTCCTTTGGAGCACAAGCACTCATCGAATGGATCACTTTCTTTCTAGTAATTAACTATTTTTAATGACGATATAATAGGATATTTTTATCAACAAGGATCGTGAATTATTTAATATACCTACAGGTTCGGTTTCCAAGAATTGTACGATCGATTACTTAATTTTCAGTTTTCTCTTAAGCAAAACAAATTATTAATAATAATAATAATAATAATAATAATAATAAAAATAATAATGACATTTACTTTTATGGCGCCATTTCCATTGCTGTCCAATGGCGCTTTACAACAACAATTGTTCAATAATCTGTTTCACTTAACTGTCCATTTAGAAAGAGGAGTGAAAGGGCAGTGTACAATTAAAATTAAACCTTTTGGCTGTATGAGGGTCATTTTTGGCTCGAACGATTGCAAAGAGATATTCTGTAAAGTACAATACAGACACCACGGTAGAAACTATATTAGCGATTAGGTTGGAACGCTTCTTCTTAGAGTTCCACACTCTTAGAATAGCGACGTTAAAAATTGTCACCTGGAGCCACATGGACAGAGTACTCACAACTACATCTATGGTCAGGCCAGTAATACAACGCTCGAGAAATCCCCAGACAAGCTTCGAAACGGAGGGTCTCGCGCCATCAGGGTACATATACCGATAGAATTGGATAAACCACACAGCGGAGACTAGGGCTGTTGGTTCTGTGAGGAGAAGCTGAATGCTTACATCCGCAACGAAGCGCATGCTTCGAGGCGTTCGAGCTTTTGCAGCGTGAAAGTTTCTCGTTTGTGTTCGGTTGTTGCAGCGTGACAAGAGTTTATAAGTGTACTCATATATGTAATCTCGCATGGTAACGGTTAAGCGTTCAACAAGATCGACCAATGCATGACCAAGTCTCAAGGCAGCGAAGAGTGAAAAGTTTGTCAATTCTGCCTGCATTACACGGAATACCACAGCTGAGCTCGAGTACGGCGTGCTCACCAAAAGGTACAGAACTCCTGGGTGAACGAGGTCGAACTTCGGCGCAGCTGCGCGAGCCATAACTTTGGGAATAGAGATAATTAGTGGGCTTGCACCAGCAATCAGTACTTTCTCAATCTCACCTTTCTTGTTATACCATGGAAAGATGTAGTAAACCAGTAAAAACGTGGCAGGTATACCAGTTACGAATTGCAATGCTAGCACACTGGTGACCTTCAACAGTTTTGTTTTGCTGTAGATTTGTACAGGTATGATGTACTTGGCTATAATCAAGCTGTTGCTAAGCACTATTGAGGCAAATAGAACATTTAGAGGGTAAGACATCCAGGGGCGTTTATAGATGCCGAATACCTGTAAAAATAGTCGATAACAGGCGTCCATGAAGGCAGCGAGGAGATTGATCGTTAAAAGGTTGAGTTCCTTCATCGTTGAACACCCAAACATGCACAGCATAATAAAAAAATGCCAAAGCTGGATAAAGAATCCTTCAACGGCCTGTCCGGTGACTCGTATACTCTGGATCATTTTTGGCATACTGTTCCATCTGAATGTCTTTTCGTAGCACAAATCCGCTATGTTGAAATCTAAAACCACAACAGTTATCGCGGGTAAAGCAATGCTGGAACCCCATAAGAAATGCATCGCAAACACCGTTTTGAAACACATCACAAACGACTTCCAAGGGGAAGGCCGGGAGAGCTTCCACGCCATACTACCGTAACATCCAGGCGGAGGATCGAATTCCTGGAATATTGTGTCGCTAGAATTTTCAGGATCAAACTTTGTAAAGTCGTTTAAGGCGTCAGTTTCTGGAAGCAGTTCCACATCCTGGCTATCACTGTTATTTATGTCTTCCTGATCTTGTCTGCAATGAGTTGTAACGGAAGAGTTTTCAAGAACGCTTCCCGTGAAACTTTCAGCTATGTAGACAAAAAATGCCAGTAAGGCTTCCAACATGATGTTTCGCTTTACTTGCCTAGTTGCTGAAGATGTCAATTCTCTTTCCGCGAAACTAAAAGCCAAAGCCGGAAGAATCTTCAAGCCCTTGGACGCGCACGCACACGCGTGTTTCGCTAATCTACTAGGATTAATCTGCAACATACGCGTGTAGCCGATATATATGTTGTGGCTCAATTTTATAATTTGTTTAAATTTTATTTTATTTTTGTTCAAACTCATTCGCATTCATTATCATACCAAAAAACAAAAGAAAATAAAATTTACATGACCGAGGAGACTAAATTGAAGCACTACATATACAATGTATATTTGTGTTAAGGAGGGGAAGTTTATCTAGATCTCTTTTGGCATAATTCGTCATAGATGATAGATAGTTAGATTGATAGATAGATAGATAGATAGATAGATAGATAGATAGATAGATAGATAGATAGATAGATAGATAGACAGATAGAAAGATAGATAGATAGATAGATAGATAGATAGATAGATAGATAGATAGATAGATAGATAGATAGACAGACAGACAGACAGACAGATAGATAGCTAGATAGGTAGATAGATAGATAGATTGATTGATTGATTGATTCACTTTTATTTGAATACGGTAATTTCATAAGTTACATAACTTCTTTACATGAAAGCCGTATAGAAACAGAAGTAAATACTGTACAACTACACTAAAAATATGTACAAATAATAAAATATAGTAAAATGTAGTCAACAGTTTGCCTGCCTACTAGCCAGTTTTCTTTTAAAGGTATCTTTAGATTCGGACGCTTTTATGTCATTTGGTAATGAATTCCACAGCATTCCTCCTCTGTATGAGAAAGACCCCTTATAATATTCTGTTTTTGGAACGTGGTCCAGTACAACATTATATTCCGCATTTCTTAGCATAGACTTATAAGGGTTGTTCTCACAGACATTCGAGAAAAGATCGCTTAAGTAACTAGGTACATTTTCATTCGCTGTGTCATATATTAATAGACTTAAGTGCCTTTGACGCCTTGAGGCAAGCTCTTCCCAGTTTAGTTGTTTTCGTATTTGTGCTGAACGAACGTCATAACCTTGAAAGGTTATTATGCGTGCAGCACGATTTTGTAATTTCTGGATCCTAGTGGCAAGTCCTTGGTCTAAATTGTCCCAAACAACGTCGCAGTAGTCGAACACAGGCTGGATAAGAGATTTGTAAATAGTATTTAGAACATCTAATGGTACATAATCACGTGCCTGTTTTAGACCACCGATGGATCGATTGACTTTTGAACAAAGTTTGTCAACATGCTCGTTCCATTTAAGATTTTCATCTAAGTGAATTCCTAAATATTTTGTTGTTTGGACTCGTTTAACATGATTGTTGCCAATCTTAATTGGAAAGTCTCTTCCTAAGTTAGATAATTTGAAGGTAGTTGTTAAGAACATATACTCCGTTTTAGTGACATTTAAGCTTAACTTATTTGCAAGAAGCCAGTCCCTAACGCGAGTTAGGTTATTATTTACCTTGGCATATAGTTCAGCAGTGGATACAGAGGACGCATATATCGTGGTATCATCGGCATACATGTGTACTTTGGTATGGAGAAGACATCCAGGTAGATCATTGATATAAATTAAAAACAACAAAGGCCCTAAAATTGAACCCTGTGGAACTCCACAACTTATCAACTGGGGCTTAGATACACAGCCCTCTACTACACACTGCTGTTGCCTATCTGATAGATAGATAGATAGATAGATAGATAGATAGATAGACAGACAGACAGACAGACAGACAGACAGACAGACAGACAGACAGACAGATAGATAGATAGATAGATAGATGGATAGATCGATAGATAGATAGATGGATAGATCGATAGATAGATAGATAGATAGATAGATAGATAGATAGATAGATAGACAGATATAGATAGATAGCTAGATAGCTAGCTAGCTAGCTAGTGACTTTATTTAGCGAGGGTAGCACATGACAGTATTAGTGTTAACAACTGATAACCCAGTTGCCCTCGAAAAATTAAAAAAAATACTTGCACTAATTCTGCCTTTCGTGAACTTAAGTCATAAAAATGTATTAGGAATGATATAGATACAGATTAAAACATCCACAATATCGTGATAAGTTAAGATGCAAAAATTATATATGTTAAAAAGTTAACTTAAGTCCTTTTTCTGAGTAACTAAAAATTTCTTAAAAGGGTTTTTTTAAAAACGTGAGTTGCTGTCCAAAACTCTCAGAGATCTTGAAATGGAGTTCCAATCCTTAATAGAACAAACTGTAAAAGAACGACCACCCTTCGTGACATAATATATCTAGGACAAAGCAAACTTAAATTACAAATCTTGTATTCCTCATATACAAGCTAGAATTGATAACTAGAAGTTCGATTTCATTAATATAATTAGCAGTGTTTCCTTTAAGTTTCTTGTGAATGAGTGCGCATCGATTTTTTTTATGTGAGAATCACTATAAAAAAAAAATCCAATTAAGTGTATTAATCAGGTCCACGGATCTTGAGTTAAAAGGTGTATTCAGGATCACTCTCCCTGCCCTCTTTTGAAGTCTGAGAATGTTGTCCAAATTTACCGTGTTCGTAGATGACCACACACTCGATCCATAAAGGAAAGATAGTTTAAGTACAGTATCATAGTAGAGCTCCTTATGTGATCTTTTTAACTATGCACTAATGTGCTTGAGAAGTCCAATTTTCTTTGATAACGATTTACATAACGTCGAGCGTCGAAGTGAAGATCTTGGTTGATATGAATACCGGGAAGCTTCTGGCTTTTAACCTGTTCAATAATAGCCCCATTAAAAAAAGATTCAGATTCGCTTCAGTACTGTCCAAACCTTTCCGTAATCGCTTTCCCACCGCCAACATAGATTTTGTTTTGGTTGGCTGATGAGTATTTTATTATGAGCGCGCGCTTTCCTCGGATTTTCTCCGAAAAGGAGGAGAAACAAAAGCGCACAATTTGAACGGTCTCAAATGAGCTTGAGCTGCTGGCACGAAATAGGCAGTCCTCTATACAGGCCAGGAAAAAACCTACGCAATTTTATAACAATTTGACACAAGGAATTTGATCACAGGAAATTCTAAAAGAACTGAAATTGGGATTTAAAGTGTTTTTCCTTCACGAATACTTTTGATAAAAATAAGCAATAAAAAAATACTTTTTATTTCTGAATAAAAACATCCCTACAATGTCGGACCATGTAGACAGCCATGTCCTTCCGCCCTGTTCTTTTCTCAGAGCCACGCACAGCGAGCGAAAAGGTATGAAAATTAACGTCTCAAAAGAAAAATAAGACTGCTGGCCGTCTACGGACCATGTCAGTTGTCGTTTAATATTTTTCTTGTCGGTAGTCGTAATTTTTGTCTCATTTTGTGGGTAGTCAGTTATATTTTTCGCCGTTTGTCGCTAGTCAGTTAACCCCATTCAGACCGCCCGGAAATTGTGGTCACTTTCATTTCAGTTTTAATAGGGTAGCTTGAATTACTCTTTTTTAGGCGATTTACTGGAGTCCTACGGCGTTCGGCAAACACCTCAAAAGCCGAGAGCATCCCTTGCTGCCAACTACAGTATGTGGGAGAAAACGCATGTCCGAACTTTTCGGGATTTATTTACTTCACGTGAAATCTCACGCTCAGAAGGTGAATTTTTCTCGGTAAATGAACTTCGACCAGCATCCTTATTTGGGTATAAATATCACCTTTGTTTGCAAACGGTTGTTTCCCTGGAAGCTTGAATATATTTCGGGGAAATCTATTGCTTACATCAAGTTATTTCTTTGGGTAATGAAATGGCGACTCGTAGTTCGTAGATAAAAGGACAATATGTGGGAGAGAACTGATGTCCGATTTTTCACGGATTGTGTACAACAAAGTTCATCAAAAGTCAGGTGAAGCTACACGTGAAATCTGACGCTCAGAAGGTTCTCGGTAAATGAACTTCGACCAGTATCCTTATTTGGGTATAAATATCAGCTTTGTTTGCAAACGGTTGGAAGCTTGATTCGGGGAGACGGACACCCGCTTAATAAAGACACCTTATCAAGGCTGTGCTCTAGCAGAGCCCGGTAGTCCCTGGCGCCTAACGTTTGCTCTTGGGTGAATAGAAAAGCTCAGATTTTTCATACAAATCATATGCTGGGCAGCCTAGATTTTAAAGGTTCAGAGAACTGGACTCCTTTCAATGTTCCTTAGAGCACAGCCTTGTTGGTCATTACAGACAGCTTGCTCTGTTCCTGGGAAAAAATCCCTTAAATTTTCTCTAAATGAAAATGGACAATTTCTACGGTCCCCTCAGTGTCCGTATAACAGGGTTTAACTGTAAATATAATGAGACCTATGACACCATATTTGACTTGGGAAAAATTGGGGGAAGGAAGGGTCATTACAAGAGAGGAAAGGGGTCTCCTCAGCACTGATTACAGGAGATCTGTAAACATGTATAAATTTCACATTTTGAGGAGTTTTTACAATATAGAAAAATATGCAATAACATGTGCTTGCCCATACTGACACAATCATTAAACAAATAGTGGCTGAATGGCTTTTAAAATCTATTGACTGCATCAGGCTTTGTAATTACAAATATGCCATTTTCAGTTTCAATCCTGCTATAAGACATTCTATGACTCATACCAATAGGAAATATATGTGCCAATTTGCAGTATTGCTTGAATAAAGGTGCTCAATATTATCTATAAAGAGGACACAAGTCAATCCTTGTACACAAATACTCTCTACTTTATTTACTTGTCTTAATGTGATGATGATACAGATGTTAAACCAAAGGAAATGCAGACTTGGTGCCAGCAGAGAATCAAGTCCTTGAAAAGATGACCCCCTCAACTTCTCTTATTATTCCTAGCAGGTGAACGTCTTGCTGAATGACAAAGGAAAGTAAGCTTACTGTGTTTAAATACAACTGCACCGTGGCCGGGTATTCTGAAGAACCTTCTACTATTTTAGGAGTGTATTATCACAGCTATGGATATCAGTACCTCTTAGCAATAGTTGCACTGATTTCACTGTGAATTCAAAATTTTCGGCGAACCGCGGGTCTTACGTTCAGTGCTTTTAATGACTGAAGCATTGAACAAAGCGATTCTGTGCCGACTTTTCTCGATCAGTTGCAAACAGGATGCAAGTGATAACGAACAAAATACACCAGAATACACTTATCAACGGAATGAGACTGTTTTTTCCCTGAAAATTCGAGACTTTGTTTTTCAAAAGCTTCCAGAAGAGATTCAAAGCAAAATCGTACATTTCTACGACGTAATTAATGAATATTCACTCCGCAGTCGAGATACACTCCACGCCATCTTGTTGATACAAATGATCAGATTTTGAATACGCCCATGATGCTTAGCGATCGTAGTACGAACACGAACTGAGTGTGGTAGCTTGAATTATTCTTTTGTGGTCGATTTACTGAAGTCCTAGGGCGTTCAGTAAATACCTTAAAAACCGAGAGTTGTCAAACCATGGCATTAAGTTGCACATTGAATGTGCCCGCAGCTAATTTGCATAACAGGTTTTGAGCGGCTCAAAGTTCGTCATGCAAACTACGAATCATACCTTCAAAGCAAAAGTCTAAAAAAGAAATAACATTTTGAATTCTAGCTAAAAGTCTAACACCACTAATTATATATGGGTGAGGATAATATTTCCGTCGATCTACCATTAGTCAAACTACGGCAATTACCCGGACATATTAATAAACACATTTTATAACTTTTCCATGCGTGTGAGGGTCTTAGCTAAATCTGTAAGATTCATTCTTGTCTTCATGAAATTCATACACGCACCATACCAATAGGTAAATTCATATTTTAGAGTTCTCCGTCTACGTACACGTCTTAATATATGAATTCGGCTGATCTGGCAAAACGAAAACATGCATTCTTAAACTTAGTTTATATCTGGATCAATCTGTTTTATTTAGATTATCTCGATTATTTCATATTCTCTTTGACTATAAACCTAAACTCAAGTTTCACACAAATTCACTGAGGAATATAAAAACACTGGATGTGACAAGTGTTATAGAACCTAAATGTAAACATTTCTAAAATATACTTTATGTTTCGTTGGTAATTTAAAGGATATTTTGAATGCTATTGGCAGTCATGCCAGCACTCTCTAAATAGTGACCTTAGCAATATTCATCCAAAATTGCCATGATTGAACTATCAGCGTTTGCGTCACAAACAGCTTTCAGTTTCCACGTTATGGAGGAGAAGTCGATTTCTTTCGACAGTAAAAAAGTGTTTTGTTTTATCTCTTTCTGTTCCTCAGGTCTAAACATGTCAACTATTTCCTTCATAGGTGTCAGTAACGGTTCCAAGGAGTACGCACGGCTAGCTTCGTTATTCAGTATTTGGTTCTTCCCCCAAATGTTTGTCATTACATGGCACGTTCTCATCAGTTTATCACTTAGTTCGATGGACCTTTGTTGAGCCATTTTGAGATTTAGTAATTGACGCTCTTGATCTCGTAATCGCTGCTCTGTTATCTGCTTCTCCTTTTCTTCACTCTTCAGTTGTTGGCAAAGATTATTTTTCTCGCTTTTTTTTGCCTGCAACCGGTTTTCCAAATGGTTTACGTTATCTTTAGCAGAGCTCACGCCACTTTGGGCAGATTTGACCTTATCTTCGAGTACCGTAAGGCTTACTGCCACCGCGGTTGGCCCGACAATCCCACCGACTATGGCAGTTGTCCCGGCAATCAAACCGACTATGGGAACTGCTAGTGTTGTTACAACTCCTATGCCTGCTACAAGTGCTTGATCTCTTCTTTTGTCTCTCAAAACTCTTTCAGCATCGTTAAGTGTGTCCTGGGCATTACTGAGTGCTTTTTTCGCTTGCTCAACATTTTGTTCGCTGTCTTTAATTTGTTGGTTCAGAGCCTGAAGTTGTTGATTCATCTGTTCTACTTTCATTTTCCTCTCAGAAACATTGCTCTTTAAGCTGCTAATGGAGGAGATTAGTCTCTCAGTTTCTTCACATTGACGTGCCTTTTCGCCTTCCCAAAACTTTAATGCTGTGTTTAAGTGTGTGTGGGCCTGACGTATTGGGAGACTCAAATTCTGGGCAATTGCTTTCACAATCTTCGCCGGTGTAGTTGTAGTGATCTCAGCTTTACAGAGAACTCCAATTGCTTTGTCTAGCCATTGTATTCCTGTAACAAATTCTTTCTGTGCTTCGTCTTTGTACAAAAGAACAGAGTGACCAGACGCAAACGTGGACAATGCCATGACCAAGAACAGGAGAAACAAGAGTCAAATTAGCAGCAGTATCAGAGAAAGTGTTTTACAGTCTGTTGAAGTTTTCTAGGAATATCCGCGTATCGTTACGAATTCCAAAATAAGAATTTCCCTGAAAGTACGTGAAAGAATTCCATGCATTTGCTTAAACGTGTATTGATGTTCAGGAGTACATGCAACAATCCATTCCCATTCTCACTTAAACAAACGGAAATTGGTTTGAGCTCGTATTTGCGGGTATCTACCCTGCTAAATTCTAGGTAAGATAAGCAGCATCCCTTGCTGCCAAATACACTATGTGGGAGAGAAGGCATGTCCCACCGGCCTTTTTAAGGTTTGTTTACAACAAAAGTCACGTGAAACTACACGTGAAATCGGACGCTCAGAAGGTGAATTTTTCACGGTAAGTGAACTTCGACCACCATCAGCACCATCCTTACTTGGGTATAAATATCATCTTTGTTTGCAAACGGTTGTTTTCTTGGAAGCTTGAATATATTTTCGGGTAAATCTATCTCAAGTTATTTTATTGGGTAATGAAATGGCGCCTCGCAGTTCGTAGATAAAAGAACAATATGTGGGAGAGAACGGATGTCCGATTTTTCACGGATTTTGTACAACAGAGTTCATCAAAAGTCACGTGAAGCTACACGTGAAATCTGACGCTCAGGAGGTTCTCGGTAAATGAACTTCGACCAATATTCTTATTTGGGTATAAATATCACCTTTGTTTGCAAACGGTTGGAAGCTTGATTCGGGGAAAATCTATTCACGTGATCTATTGCTTACGTCACGTTCTTTCTTGGGCAATGTAAAGGAAAATAGTTCAACGAAGTAGCTCATTTTGTTGAAGCCTTCTGTACTGTCAGCGTATTTTGATGAAGATATTTTCTTCAAGAAACTACAGGTAAGATTAATGCAAACTTGACTTTGGTAAAACGACGTGAAAAAAATATTTCAGTACTCTTGTAATCACACTAAAGCAAAAATTACTTATTCTTTATATGGTCAGTATTTAAGAATATCTATTTTTCTGTTCTGTAAGTCTAAAGTAGCATAAGCCAGTAAATTCGCACAAAATGTCTGAACCGAATTCAAGAACTGTGTTGTTTGCCGTAGAAATGAACGTGAAAACGATGTAAATAACGTAGGGCTTCAGAACAAGAACGGCGCCTTAGAGTGCTTTAGAGAATACAATTTGTGCTAAGTACTCGCCTTTGCCTTACAGTTAAAATGCTTTTCGTTTTTAAATTAAACGTTGCTGTTGTGTTTCCCAAACTTTCAATTCATAGCGGTACTGCAGACTATAATCTACCCAGACTGTGGCACAGGGCGGATAAAGGTTTATCCGTCCTGCTTTGGCATGTGAACACCTGCCGCAGTCTTGCGCTCTACTAAGATTTTTCTTGGCCATGTTATGTGTATTTGTTTTATGACTTGATTTCTACGGCTTGTAAACGCGTTCACCTATTTAACACGAAATGTCGTATGACATGGTCCAGTTTATCGCCGCATTATTTTTTTTTCATTTTCACATGAGAAGCACTGGCTCGAATACCGAGCACCGACTCCTATGATTAACTGGAATCTTACGTGAGTCGGAGATAGGTGAATAATTTCGGATTGCTTTGAAATGCATACTCAGGTGCCCAGCGCATGTTTAAGGAAAAGTATAAAGATCTCTGATTCTGAACTGTACCTAATATTTATTCATTTATTTCTTTCTTCGTACATTATATGATATTTCTTTTTTTGTTAATTCATAGGTAGTTATGATATAATAGTAGTTAAAAATTGTGACTGAAAAGCCCAGCTTGGGAGTTACAATAAACGTATGTATGTATGTAATATTAAAGATGAAATTGGATTGTTTCCTGTCTAGTTTGACCCCAACTGCAATACTATATTTTTGCAAAAGTTCATTGACGTATTCATCCGAACTTCACGCATTACTACAAATATAAAATACGTTCATCGTATGATTTTTATTTACATGCATCCCTTCGGATCGTTTTCATTGCTTACAAGATTTATACTGTGTCAGCGGGTCTTCAAAGCTATGGACAAATTAACTTCGATTTATTGAATCACTTGTCAAGTTTTGTGGTTGTTAGTATATCCAACGATTCTCTATTATTTTTTATTATGGACTTCTAAATTCTATAGTTTTATTTTATTCTGACACACCAGACACGGCGAACGAAAATTTCGTTGACACAAGCGAGATTAGGACTCTTACCTTCGTACGGTAAGTTGGTAAACAACATCTTGATTCCTGGTAAACTTCCTTTAAATTTCTTGGTAAATTATTAAATCTTGACCTTTGGTTGCAAACGATTATTTCCGAGGAGCCTTACGTATATTCTGGGAAATTTATTTATTTAGTAAACACATTCTTGAGCCACTTGTGATATTCTATTTAGCCATTTTCAGTTGGAAAAAAAATTAATGCGTATCATGAATATTTAGCCAGAAAGTTTAAAAACATTTGGAGTTTATAGAAATAAATTCTTGTTTTGTCTACACGTGTATTTTACTTAGAAAAAATACTCTAATTCATGCTTAAATTTTCCAGTGCGAAAATTAAAATTGACTCGACAAATTGCTTAATTCATAGGAGAAAGTTCCACAAGTATTTTCTGAACGAAAAGTTGTAAACTTACATATTATAATTGTGTTAAATTGTTCAAAATGATCGAACGAACACTTGGAAAACTGCGCAAAAAATGAAGCAAACTTTTTTGAGGCATCGGTCTGTTACTT
>OZ037992.1:44507217-44514717 GCA_964035705.1 Porites rus
AAACATACAGAAAGAAACACCTTACATATAGATTCAAGTGCAAGGGATTTTGTTATTTGAAAAAGACTAAAATTACAACTGGAGGTATATACAACATATCAGGTTAACTTCACAAAATATTCTATTAAAAAATTAACATTCAAATAATTATCTTCATTACCTAGAACATTAAGGAGCAGTGATTTAATTTTTTTACGAAAATTAGAAACGTTGAGAGTCTTAACAGAAAGTGGAATAGAATTCCAAATAGACACACCGATTCTAGTAAAAGATTTTTTCATTTTTTCAGTTCTAGAGAATTTGACAGAGAAGCATTCTTTTGCAGATAATCGCGTATTATAATGATGTTCTGTATTGATTTTCGCAAACTTATCGAGAAGACTTTTAGGAGCTGTCTTAGCATGAACGTCATACATTAAATAGCTTAACTGTTGAAAGAACAAAGACTGCAAAGGAAGGCAGTTTGATTCAATAAAAAAAGGGATTGCATGGTCTCTGGGTTTAGAAAAATAAATCAAACGCAGAGCACGTTTTTGCAGAACAATTATCTTATTGAGGTAGGTCTGTGGACAGTTGCCCCATGCACAGATACCATAATTTAAATAAGGAGAAATAAGTGCATGATATAAATTCAAAAGAAGACGCCGTGGAATGTAATGCCTCATTTTAGCAATTATTCCAACCGATCTACTAATTTTGTGACAGATAAAGTCAATATGATGCTTCCATGATAGTTCAGAATCAATCATTATACCCAAATATTTAACAAAGTCCTTCATCTCTAGAGTTACTCTAGTATTTAAAATTGGATTAAAAATCTTAATTTGAGGAATGAAAGGCATTCTTTTTTGGTGCGGACGAAAAATGACATAATTAGACTTTTTGACGTTGAGCGTTAGTTTGTTAGCATTAAGCCATTCACTTACTTTCTCAAGTTCATTATTGACAGTTAGTTCAAGAGTACGTAAGTTGTCATTTGCATAAGTTAGACTTGTATCGTCTGCGAAAAGATAAAAAGTAAATTCCTTGGAAGATTTATGGATGTCATTAATATATAACAAAAATAACAAGGGTCCAAGTACAGAGCCTTGAGGCACTCCACATACGATCGTTTCAGTTTCAGACATGCATTTGTCTATTTCAATAGACTGTCGGCGATCTGAAAGATATGATCTAAACCAAGAATTTATAACTCCTCTTATTCCATAGTGTTCAAGTTTTGTCAAAAGAATCTCATGGTTAACAGTATCAAATGCTTTCTTAAGATCTATAAAAATTCCACATAAGTACTTTCTATTGTCCATATTAGAGTGTATGGTGTTCACAATATCAAGAATCGCGTGCTGGGTACTATGTTTATTGCGAAAGCCATATTGCAAATCATAAAGAATATCATTCTTGTCTATAAACTTTATCAGTCTACGATATAAAATTTTCTCAAATAAACGATTATAAATTGATAACAAAGAAATTGGCCGATAGTTTTCAGGTAACGTCTCGTCTTCACCCTTATACACTGGAATTACTTTTGCATATTTAAGCTTTGCAGGGTAAACCCCAGTTAGTACAGAGTGGTTAAAAATTTTGGTTAATGGTATGGATATGACTGATTTAGCAAGTTTTAACAGTTTAACAGGGGTAGAATAAAGCCCCAGGGCTTTATTGTATGGCAACAAGCTAATTTCTGTTTCAATTTCTTGCGGTATAATTGGATCAAAATAAAAACTGTTCTGCAAAGGCGGATCAAGATAATCAGAAAAAGTAGTGTTAACTTCAGGAATATCGGTTGCAAGTTGATGCCCTATTGACGAGAAGTATTTGTTGAGTGTGTTACCAATCGTTTTAGGATCATCTGATAAAACGCTATGCTCGTTAGAACGAATGAAGTTAATTCTTTTTGATTTTTTCCTTTTCTTCGCATCTCCTAATATTTCGTTAATCCCTTTCCATGTCGATCGTGTATTTTTCATGTTAGAGTCGAAAAACCTTTGATAGTGACGTTGTTTACTCAATCGAATAAGGGTTGTTAACTTATTTCTATATATTTTATATTTCGGCCAGTTTGATTCAAAGAACAATTTATTCTTCACCTTTATAGATTTCCTTAGTCCAGCAGTTAGCCAAGGTTTAGTTAGCATTTTTAGTTTTCTCACTGAAGCATCCCTGAGCGGTGCATGTTTATTAACTACATGATTTATGGTTTTATAAAGGTGAGAGAACGACTTGTTTACGTCGCAATTACCAGAAACCTCTTCCCAATTAATTGCACTTAGGTCATTCATGAATTCATTAGCATTAAAGCTGGAATAATCCCTAAATTTAGTCTTTTTTGTATGTGGTAATTTTTGCTTGTTTACGTTGACAATACAGACTTGCGAAAAATGATCGGTTGTGTCGGTGACGATATTGCCACTAGAAATATTATTCGTCAGGTTATTTGTGAAGATATTGTCAATTAAAGTCGCTGAGGACCCATACACTCGCGTTGGTTTATCAATTGTAGGAAGCATAGAAAAACTTTGCATACACTGAAGCAGTATCTGGCTGTATTTACAGTTTTCATATTTTAGCAAGTCTATATTGAAATCTCCCATGAGATATATATTATTATTGTGATTACTGAAATACTCGAGGGAATCCGAAAGATAGTCAAGAAATTGATCTGCATTATTATGTTGTCGGTAAACAATGCCACAGATATTTTTCTTGTGATTTGGTAGTAAAATTTCAATCCACAAGGCTTGATAAGAGGAATTAGTAGAGCGTTCTAAGACTCGATATTTATAGTTTTCATTAATAAAAAGACCAACACCACCGGCAGACAACGGGGTTTTAACAAATTCAAAGCAATAGCCAGGTAGTTGTGGTATAAAATCAATAGATTCGCCTTCACATAGTCGCGTTTCTGTAACACCTAATACCGTGAAATTATGTTTTACCTCACTGAGTACGTGACACTGAAAATGTTCAATATTTTTTCTTAAGCTTCTTATATTAGTGTGAAGAATAGAGAAATCGGATACGACATCCCTATTTGTGGTATTTTCAAACTTCACGGAGAAGCTATGAGGCGAATAGTAGCTCGAACGAATTTTACTCGTTGTCATTATAGTCCGGAAGCCAGGACCCTAAAAGAAGGGTTTCGTACAATGATCGGGTCAGAAAAGGTTTGATAGCGGATTTTGATAGAACAAGACCTGCTGATCAATGTCAGCTAGTTAGTAGAGTTGATTTGTGGTATAGATCACAAGTTAAGCGGCTATTTTAATAGGCCACCCCTTTAAATTCATGGAAACGAGGCTAAGATACAAGACCACTGATAATGCGTAAATTAAACGTTTATTTTGGCCTGAATCTACAAATATCGTTACACCTTTGTAGCACGAATCTTAATCATGTTCAGATTGCTTAAATTGAGGTCACGTGACCGAACACGTGACAGCTGCAGCGTCAAAAATGGTGTTTTAGAGCTTTTACTAGCCTATTTTAACGTCTTCATTACCATAAATGTGTTAATTATTCATAAATATTCTGATATTTTATACTTACTGTTGGTGCATTACACACTTTAAGACAAATTCTAGCTTATTGAAACTGAAACAATAAAAGATTGACAATTTTTCTCCCATTTCCGGGTCAACATGAAAACGAGGCTCATTCCGGTAGCTTCTGTTTACGGCGTTATCTGCAATTGTTTATCAATAGAAACCTCTAATATCGTTACTTCTTAACAAATTATATCCCAATCATGCTCAAACATTGCAAAGCAAGGTCACGTGACCAAGCACGTGACCTCAGACAGGCCAAAAATTATATTTCAGTACCTTTGAGTACTAGAAAATGGCTGTTAAATCAACAATAGCTGTTATTGTCCCAGGAAGTCTTGTTCCGTAAATAAGACTGTTATTTATTGTAATTTATGGCTACATGACTTGATTCTACATTTTTTCGGGCCTTTTTGCATTATTGAGTTGTAGCTAAAAGCAGGAGCCGATCTGTTTAAGGCATCTACTGTATATTATACTTTAGTATACTTTAAAAATAGATTTTGTGGTTAGAAATTGCGGGTATTCTGTACTGTGTTAGCTCATTTTTGCAAGTGTCATCGTTACTTTTGTGGGAAACAGCAATGGCCCCAGTTGATTGGTCGAGGTGTTTCATTTGTAAAACTAAGACTCATAAAAAGAGTAAAGATCTTATCAATCTATGCACATTCGAGGCCTTTGAAAGCATCCAAATAGCGGCTGAAAGAAAAGGAGATAGCTCTATGTTACACATTTTAAATGGTGTGAACGGAGACCTCATCGCAGCAGAGGCAAAGTACCATAAGAACTGTTTCACTACTTATGTCAGTAAGAAAACCACGCTTAGCCTGCCCAAAGGAGAAGCCCTAGATTCACCTCACGAATGGGCTTTTCAAGACCTTGTAATTGATCTAGCTGCTGGTATCGAACAAGGCAGAGCATACGATATGATGTCTCTATTAAGCAAATTTCAGGAAATTCTCACACAAAAAGGCGCTGATAGTCCGGAAAGTTACACCACTCAAAATCTAAAAATACGCTTGCAAAAGCATTTTTCCACTTCGATTGTCTTCCATCAGCCAGCCGACCGCAGTAAATCTGAACTTGCCTATGCAAGTACCGTTAACATTCAAGATGTTCTAAACGCATGGGCTGTATTTCAGAGCCCCGAAAATGGAAACGTAAGCGTCAACAACGGCAATGAAACACCACAGTCAAGTGAAATACGTCGTGTGGCAAGCTTAATCAAACAAGAGATAAAGAATTGTACAGGTATTAACACCAAACCACTAAATACTCAAGATGTCAGCATGGAGACCGCCAGACAACTCATCCCGGACTCTCTGTATTTACTAATCAAGCAGCTCGTGGTCTCAGATAAGCGGGCTAGACCCTCTAATGCGTTGAACCAGTCTACCGCAATTGAAGACGAACGACAAATCCTCGGTATCGCACAAGATATCATCCATTCCAATTCCAAGGGACGTGTTAAGCTTCCTAAGCACACCAGCTTAGCTTTATGTGTTCATCATCTGACAACATCTAGGCGGCTTATCGAACTGCCAGACAGAATGGGACATTGCGTTTCCTACGATGAGATGCGTGCAGTGAATACAAGTATTGCAGAGGACGTTCTTGCCAAGGTTGAAGAGTTCGGTACTGTCATACCAACTGTAATAAAGGCTGGTTCGTTTGTACAGATTGCCGCCGACAATAATGATTTAAATGAGGAGACTATCGACGGGAAGAATACTACGCATGGAACCACCATGGTTATTTATCAGAACAGAACCTTTGGTCCAGATTCACCTCCCAAGCCAGTAGAACAGAGACCAAAGCGACATTCATTACAGGCAACGGGTACGGTGTACGACATCGAACAGTGTCCAGTTCGAGGAAGACGTCCAGCTGTAACTGATCACATTGGCTCTGTTGACATGAAGTGGTATGATGATTTGAACAATGAAACAGGCACCGCTCGAAAAGCTGATTTCATCTGGACTCTTCTTCGGCTCTGTCCCAAGAAATTTGGAGAAGCTGTCGTTGCAGATGTTTTTGAAAAGCAATCAATTCCAAGTTGGGCAGGATTTAACACCATTCTCTATCCTGAGATGCCAGTAGTGAGCAATATTGGCTACTGTCCAATGATCGATGGATCATCTAATGACTTTTCGACCATATACACAGTGCTGAAACATGCACAGAAGATAAGTGCCGCGATGGGTCAAGCAGACGCCGTGATAACCTTTGACCTTGCCATATATAGCAAGGCAAAGGAAATACAGTGGTGATTTCCTAACGAGTTCTCCAACGTAGTGGTACGCATGGGCGGATTTCATGTTGTTCTGAACTTTCTTTCACTGTTAGGGAAGAAATTCGCTGATTCTGGACTTGATGACCTCTTCATTGAGTCAGGTGTATACGCTGCTGGTTCGACGTCCGCTTTAATGAAAGGGAAATCTTACAACCGAGGAATAAGGGCACACAAGCTCTGTTTAGAAGTGTTCTTCCGTCTCATGTGGGATGCTTTTATTCTCTGGTACGAGTCACGGGATGAAAAGATCCCAGAAGAACCCGTTTTGCACAAGATTGGGGACTGCGTTCGAGCGGCGGAGAGCGACAAAGAGAGCGCACGAGAGAGCGTGAGAAAGATAACAACAGCTCTGACGGAAATTACGGATCTATTCGCCATCTTTAAATCAGAGAATCAAGAAAGGTCCAACCTATTTGCATTTTGGGATGAGTATTGCTCTATAGTCACTACCCTTTTACAGTTTCTAAAGGCAGAGAGAACCGGAAATTGGAAGTTGCATCTTTCCAGTGCTGCAGCAATGTTACCTCAATTTTTTTGCCATGGACAGGCAGAACTATGCTCGCTATCTACCTGTTTATCTCGCCGATATGCAGAAACTGGAACTTACTCACCCGGAAGTCTATAAGGAGTTTGCTGAGGGGAATCATTCCATAAGTCGTTCTGGGCAGCCCTTTTCACAAGTGTCCACTGACATGGCCCTGGAGCAGTCGATCAATGCTGACTCGAAATCAAGCGCAAGAGTGATCGGGATATCACAAAGTCCGTCGGCTCTTGAGCGGAGGTTTTTAACAATACACGAGCGAGCATCTATTACATCTGCTTTGAAAGCCATGTTCGGCCTTCAAGATGGGGAACAAGCATCGCACAAGGAAGCAGCTCCAAGAAGAGTTTGACGAGACGAAGAAGATGTCAAGAAGATGATCAGTTGTTTTTCTTCAGGCTTGATGACAAATCCTTTTAAACTTGATTCGGATGCGCTTCTCAACATTGCTACTGGAGTAGTTCTTCCGGAAGATGTTGCCCAGACCCTTGTTCACAGTACCGAGAAAGTCCGGCAGCAAATGAAAGCCTTCGTCGAGCAGCATATTAATAGCAATGCCGTTGGTTTCTGGGAACCAATACCCAACATGAAGATCAAGACGTTCAGCAGCGCAAATAAGAAAATCCACGTCAAATCAAGCGACAAGCTTGTCACTGTTAACGCGGACAGGGACTTATTTGGCAGGCTCCTTATCGTATCAAACATGCGACAGATCTCTCCGAAAGATGTGCTAAGCTTTGAATTGTCTCCAGTACCATATTCACTCGCAAACGCAGATGGGATTCTAAGAAAAGGGACAAAGAGCGTCCTATGCTCTCTTCTGGAGAAAGACGTTAACGTGGTTCAGCAACTAACAGCGTTACCTAATCCAACTGTTGTTATCATCGACGGCATGGCTATCATACAAATGTCAAAATCTGCCGGAACAAGTACCTTTGGGGATCTTTCTGAAAAGTACCACAACATCTTCACTGCCCCGCTCTTCTCAAACAACTGTGTGCAAGTCCATGTAGTCTTTGACCAATACTGGGAGAACTCCATAAAGGAAGGAGAGCGTGAACGACGAGGAGCATCCGTTGGTCTTGAAGTGCGGATAGGAGGCCCTACCACTCCAGTCCCCA
>OZ037992.1:44519717-44567217 GCA_964035705.1 Porites rus
AAATAACCAAACTTAAAGAGAATACAATGAAATAGTATAACGTTAACATTTGCAGGACAAAGCACAGCCATAACAATTAGAGAAGACAAAGCTTCCAGTTGGGTGGGAGGGTGGGAAAAATACAATCTTAAAGAGTGCGAGTAGGCACTTGCTTGAAGGACAAAGCTGAAATGTGGCCGACTAATGGTATGAGGGGTTTACATAAGGCGAGACAGGTGAGAATCATGTGATATTGTGGAAAATTACTGGAAGCTTTGGCAACCACTTTAACATTGTAAAAGTAAAAGTACTTTGAGCTAAACAATGAGCTATTGACTACTGCACAAGCCTTGACTGCAAGGGTGAGGAGAGTAGAGTACACGAGGGACAAGTGAGGAAAGAACTAGTACTCCCTTAGGGCTCACTAACCCCAGTTAAGAGCTTAAACGTATAAAAAAATTGTTATTGAGAGAAAACAACTTTGCAAAGAATGATCTCACGCCATAGCCCGCCCAGCACGCGGAGAACAGGAGGGCATTTTGTATGCGCATGCGTCAATATGGGCTGTTGAAGTGCCACAGAGCGACCACAGAGGCATTTTCTATGAATTGTTTACATTCAGTACCAGCATTTTCAGGCTGTTTTCTGGAGCTGAATGACATGTATTGGGTGCTACGTTCCACAAACATGTTCTTTAAGGTATCGAGGTATTTCTACGATGAAAGTGAGTTTATTGTACCTTCGCTGTCGCCCTTGAGAGGACAGTCTTTCCTTTCGTAGAACAGTACATCGAAGACAAGATGGCGGCTAAATGTTCTTATCAACTAACATTTCGCGCACATTTTTTGAGCAGGAGGAAAAGGTCAGTATGATAGTTTTTCGTCAAACAATTATCCTATAGATACTTAATTCTTCTCAATAGTATAACTCGAAAATCGAACTTAATCGTTTCAGGAATACAGTGGTTAATTAAGTGCCCATTCTGCCGTGAAACTGTTTTTCCCCCTTTCTCTGGCTTGTTTATCTCGAAATCTTGCCTTTCTCCCCAGATTAAGTTAACGATTAATGAAACTAAGAATACTTCCGCGAATGAATGGCGCTTTGATGAAGGCTGTGAAAAATCGCCTTCTGCAGTAATTTTAGCTTTCCTCTCCGGTACGTCTTCGTTGAGAAATAAATACACGCACTTCAACTATAAATTTAAATCAACATAATAATGCCAGTAAGATGGTGAGAGAAAACAGCATTATTTGCGCCCCTTTAACAAACTTCCTGTCTTATGTTTAAACAGGCTTTGAAGGTGAACAACATCGTCAGATTTATGGAGTGATGGCCATTCTTTGTTTTAAATAGATCACTACTGTCATCAAATTTAAATTAATAACAAGAAATCGATTGTGGAACGCAGGAGCTGTTACTCAAGAGTCGCTTCAAAATAGTAGCTTGGGAAAATCTCTGTATCTTTTAGAGTGAAAGAAAAATAAAAGTACTGTTCGTTTTTTCGGAGTGTGTGCATTCGTTTTGTCTGCAACTGAGCTTAGGAAATGCTCAAATGATTATGTACTATATAATCACTTGTAACTGTTGCTGTCTCAAACTCAATCCATTCTTCATTTCCTATAGGATATTTTTTTATAAATTTTTCCGCGAAAACTTTCGAAAAACTATAAAAACCCAATAGATTTCATGTTTTTGTGGCAAATATAAACGCGTGTCTCCGCGATCAGTTTAACATGAGACATTGCGCTAATAAATAAACCTCCCGTGGTAATTTTTTGTTTCGCTTTTTGTCTTAAAGCAGCTGAACATTGCTACGGTGCATTTCCTCCCTGATAAGTAAAACCACGAATTTGGAAATCAAACCATAGAAAATCATTGCTTCGCCAGTGAAAATCAGACTTATACAGGAACATGACTTTTTGACGTTGAGTCTTGAAAGTCTTTAAAAGGCCAAGAAAACCTACTGCTGAAAAATCTACGAGTGAAAACCCGCGTAGAAAACGTCCGATTTTTGTCATGGCGAATAGTTTTTGTAGGAAAGTACGGTATTCAAAGCACCAACGAAATGGCTTTTAAAAGGACTGTAATTTTACGCGCGAGTTTTCGATTTCCCGCCACCAGATTTGATGCGCCCACGCTATTGTCGTTCAGCGGATTCACGCATGCGCATGCAAAATGCCCTCCTGTTCACGCGGAGATGACAACAACAACAACAACACTCACCTCTTTTCCTTACTGTCGGTTAATAAATTCAAACGTTTCCTCCTAAATTTCCTTATAAAACACATGGTATTAAAACGCTTCATGGTGTACAGCTGAGTTGTGGATGCACTTAGGAGACTTAGGATTGCTAAGCTCACAACACCTCGAGGAATTACGATTAGTTTATTGACGTCATCAGCGTCCTCAATAGGAATATGAAGCACACTCGCGCTATTGAATTTGATTAGGCGAATTTTCTAGCTATGTTATAAATTTCTTTGAAGAACAGTGAACTCAAAACCACCAACAACACCTTTCGGGATTGTCGCGTGCACTTCTTTCGACAACCTTTCTCGAAATAGCTGTATGTAGTTGCTACATTGTTAATCGTATAACCCTTAACCTACTAACGGCCCTTTACTGTCAGCCAATTTTTAGGGAAAAACGGTGCACATTTTGGTTTTGTCTAAGCCAAAATTTGGACTTATTTTGTTTCTCGCTCTCTTCTTTTTCCCTTTGCCTTTCTCTTTATAGCCAGTTTTGTTTCCCGTTTCATAGTCTTTCTTTCGCATGAAATTTTGGCTGGCCTTCTTTCCAGCAAAGGGATAAATTTAATCTGTAAAGAGTAGTAGGAAGGTAAATATTGGCGGTGGATTTTTTTTCCCTAAATGTTGCTTGTTTTTCAGTTTTGTCTGTAACTATGTCAGGATTGGTTGCACTTTTAAGTAATTAAAAAAATTACCATCTTAATAGCTTAAATGGAAAGCTTAATGGGGTCAAGGAAGAATGATATGCATGGGTCCATATGGACCAAAAACGACCAGAGCGGACGTCAAAGAGTCTGCCTTGCTTTGATTTTGTGCATCTGCTGTTTGCGGCTACATGTTCACCCATGAATTCACCCGTGAATCAAACTAATCGTTTTTTTCATGGTTTCCTTTCTGATTCTGTTGAGATCACTTTACTAAGACAATTATTCACCTCAGGCTCAGTTAATATTGTTGAATAATCCCCTCGACCTCGTTTCGGGGATTATTCAACAATATTCGACGAATACTTGTTAAATATACCGAATTACCCCGATGGAATAAGGCCTAAAGCCCAATAATGTTATTTGCCAAGCAAAATTAAGTAGAATCGAGTCACTTTTCAGGGAATACTCCTGGATTTTCCCTCGGCTGATATTTCAGTGTCACATATAGTAGCCTGTCATTCTTTCTGTAAGGACTTAGAGCCCATGCGAAGAATATGAGGATCATTATACCTAGAGAGTGCTTTTTTTACCAGATGAGCTTGCCGACAAAGAACATGCATGCATGAGAGAATCATGAGAGAAATTTCAGTGATCTTTAACGAATTTTGAGTTGCTCCTTTGTGATCAGTTATGTGCAAAAGTCTTGCAACTTTATGACTGGATTTCGGAAAACCGGGCTGACAAAAAAATCAACTCATTTTACTTCTTGGCAACTTAAAACAATAAACAATCAAAGGCCGATTGATAGCCTTTAGCATTACTTACTTTCTTACTTAGATAAAATTAAACAAGTGCGCGAATTCAAATTCAATAAATCAAATCATTCGTTTGACGACGATGCTGTCATACAAGTATACCATGAGCCATGAAAGCGATCAGAGGAGATGCGTATAAATTAAGATCAAATCGATAAACATATTCTATCAACTTTAGTGTAGGGCAAAGAAGAATACGTCTGGCATTCCCAGGTTATGTATAATCAGTCTACAGTACTAGAAATGTGAAAATTTTAAGTTATTTAGATTATATTTCAAACTTAGTACCTTTGTACATTGGCTCACTAGTTCGTATTCTTTAGGAAATCTTAAAAAAAATTTGTATTGTATGTTTTCTAATTGTCATTCAACCCCCCCCCCCCCCCACCAAAAAAAATTACAAAAAATAAACAAAGAAAAAACAAAAAGCTAAAAGAGTGAAGTGCGCGAGAATTTTGAGGAGCCGCCATGTTGGTAAGAAGGTTGTAGATTCGAGCTTCTTAGGGCTTGAAGTTGACAAGCTTAGAACGGCTTGGTATAATCAACAAACCTGTGCAAATTTGTTGACCAGGTTGCCACAAAATTGTTGGTAGTAAATTAAACCTCGCTACAAGTCTCCCCTACAAAGCTTGAATAAACAAGTGCAAACATTTCTCAATAAGAAGTTTCAAAATCTGCTGCAAGGCCGTTTTAATTTTTTGCGTTTTACATATGTAGAGGATTTATAACCGTATGTACAGACTACTCTGTAGAGATTTTTCTTGGTCAATATTTCCAAAGACTCCTGGTCGTGCAGTGGTCGTTGATCTTAAAAATGTTTACATTTTAGGTTGTTGATTTTCAAAGATGGCTCAAAATACGAAACAGGAACTCGACAAAGCTATAGCTGGCATGAACAAAGGAATCGACAAGAAAGAAGAAATGAGATTGATGATGGCACCGTACGCAAACTGGGACACCTTTCTCACGCCAGCTCCTCTATCCATCGCTTTGCTGGGACAGTTAATTCTTATTTCTTCGGATGCCGACTTCAGTCTTCAAGACAAGAAAGATAGCATCAAGTTTGAATTTCTGAAATACCCTGATTCGTTTCGTGCCTGTCTAGTGCAGGTCAGCAACAGAGGATGGGATGCCTTTAACAAGGCGCACACTTCCATGGATCAGATCCGTCTGTACTCAAGCAATGTCGACAAGCACGTCAAAACAGCAGTGAAATTTCTTATCGCAGGGTCAGCTGAAGATGTCCAATCGATGGTCCCCGATGCGCTAAAAAACATTGAAGTGATCGCTGATGATTGTTTAGAATTGGCCACGTCGGTTGAAAAAGAGTTCGTTGCTGTGATGAAACTAATTGCGGAACTCCTTGAGGCGTGTACACGAGCGAAGGGTCAACATGAAGAGGATTTGAAAGCCGCAAAGATCGCTCATGAAGTTGCGGAGGAGCATATGAAAGCCGTTCAAGCGGAGAAAGAAGACGTTTTAAGTAGACGAAATGAAATGGAAAAGCAAATGAAGGAGGCGAATGAAGAATTCAAAGATGCCATTAAATCAATGCCTGGCGCATGGAGTATCATTGGAAAAGCTTGCGCTGACACCATGATCAGTGCTACTCGCTTCGTTGGCGCCATACCAAGTATGATGTTGGGAAGACTAGGCTTCAATACTCGTTCCTCGCAAGAATCTCAAGTCAATGAGCCCACAAGAGATTCAAATTGTCCACAACATTCTGAAGGCGCATTGGCGATTTATAAAATCGTGCCTGAGGTTTACGGCCTAGTGGAAACCCTTGTGACACTTGCACATGGTGGCGAGGTCATGAAAGGCGTTAAAAAGGCAAAGCATGGAGTATTACGCTCTATGAAGGCACTTGAAAGCATCAAGAAATATCGATTGGAAGAAGTAAATGAATCACGGACGAAAACGAAAGTGCTGAATCTGTGCAAAGATGCGATTGATCTTTCCGAAACCTTGTCTAAGAAACCACAACTGCAATATTCCCAGGAAGACATTGAAGAGATACATTTGCAAGCAGATATGCTCCTCGAAGAGGCCGATATCTTACTAGGTGTATCGCATTCCGTTATTGGTACCAACGCCCTTCCAAATACATCTCCAAATCTTGCCAAAGAGCCAGTGTACAACAGCGATGGTGGTTTAGTCCAACAAGCATTGGACAGTTATCGATTCAGGACGGAAACAGCGAAAGAAATGTTGAAGGATTCTCGTCGCGCATACGAGGCATCTTGTGATGAGGTTGCGAAGAAAACAAGAGAGGTGACCAATCTTCTCGTCGAAATGAAAGAACTCGACTTAAAAGAGATAGATATGGAAAAAATCAGACAGACGCTGGTTAAAGGTATTCAAGCTCTCGGTGAATTGCGAGAACAGTGGGGCAAGCTGGTTCGGTTTTTCCAGATGCTATCCAATTTAGTCAAGTGTTGCCTGAGTACCTCCCTCAAGACCTTTGTGCAAACCTCTCGTAACAGATTGGCCCAAGGTGACAGTGGCATGTCTGCTACCATGCGTGACGTCATCTTCGAACAAGCCTTTCAAGCCAATCAGATTGCGTACGTGGTGAATAGCATTTCTAGCGTATACGTGGAGGTGTCGGATAAGCATCTGATGGAGCGTATTACATGTCTTGGTAAGTTGATTGCACTGGATCCAGATAGCAATAAACACGAGATCATACTGAGGCGAGAAGAGCTAAACCAAGGCTGTGAAGAAGCTCAGGAAGCCATTCGTAGAATTGCTCTTGACAAGAAGAAGGAAATAACAGAAGCATTTGACAAAAGAATTGGAAGAATTGAAAGCGAAGTAGAAGCTTTACTGCCTCCGATCTCGGAAAAGAGAGCTGAAGAGATAAAAGAAAAAGTGAAATCTAATATTGCAATTTCAAAAGCTGACATTGAAGCCGAGGTTGCTGACTTGACTTAAAAACAATTTGCTTTTTGGGGTTTTTTTTTTGAACTTTATAAAGTAGGGTGATAGTAAAACGGTCAATTTTGAGATAGACAGTGGATTTTAATCAACTAGAAAAATAGTTTCCATAGTCCTAGTAGGTAGAGCTCAAGTGAAAACGATTCAGTACTGTACTGAATGCATAAAAATTTTCGAGGATATTGAAAGCTTGTCTGATTTCACGTGTTCTGTAAAGAGTATTCAATGTGAAAATTCTGAACACTTGACGTTTCAAATCACTCTATAATTTTTATAATTATAACATTCGTCTTACTACTGTAGCAAAGTATTCTTGTTAAAATATCTTGCTATGTGAACAGGGGCACCCGTCGAGAATATGGTTCAAAACCACTTAAACATAGCATTGTTGAACGTATTTTAGTATTTAAATGATAGATATAGGCATATTTTTGTCCCTTAAACATGTTTCGTCTGTTCGGATTTGCTAACTGAAAGTCTAGTGATCCGAAAATTATAGGGATCAAAACTTACCTTTTCGAAAATTTCAGCCAGAAAAAAGGCTCCCGAAAACTCTAGGTGACCTTTTTAGGGTAAAAATCCGTAAAAAATGAGCAATTATACCATTTTTTAGATGTTTGAAAATCCTAGGAGAGGCAGGCAAGCAAGAAATTTCACAACAAATGTTGCGAAAATTCCATATCTCAAATCGTCTTCCGAACAGATATTTTCCGAAAATTGACGTTGGGTGCCCCTGATGTGAAGTTTGTGAAGTTTGTTTGCTGATTAATTAAGACATCCGGTTGCGCATTCAGTATGTGTTTTATGTGGCTATTTAAGGTTTTGTTTCAGCTCAAAAGCCAAAACATTTCCTAGCCATTTGAGCACGAATTTACATTATTCCTAAACGTGGTGTATTTCTTGCTTCTGGAACAGGATAGCAGGACAAATAATTCCGACACGGGACACATTTCAATAATTAGTGAAACATTAATTTATTTTGCACATCAGTATTTAAACACGAACAAAAGACTCTTCCGGATTTTGATATGTTCTTGACGATAAGTTATGCAATGTGTCATGTACACCTAGCGAAGTGGAAAATCATTAAAAAAAACCTAAACATCCACAAGTCTAAAGGAATCACAGGGTCCAGAGGAGATGTGTTTGTCATTAGAACATCAAAACCCGTCGAAAACCTCCGAAAAAATGGGTTATTTTGATCGCGTTACGGTTTCGTTACACATTCTATAGACCGCAAACCACGAGACTGAGGGCTCGCAAGATCGGCTTACAGTATAAAATACGGAAAGGGAGGAAACAAATTTGGGGCCGATTTTTGAATCCCTGAAACTCAAATGGAATTGAATGAAATCGCCTGATTTTACTAACCTGATCTAGAATTCTTATGCATTTGCCAAATACTGTAGGAAAACGGCATAAGAAAGCGTTCAAATTCATTTTCGGCGACCGAAATTTACGGCTTCTAGAGAGCGCTTTCGTTCGGTGTGCACCGCAACAGATGGTGACGGAAATGACGTAGTAAAGTAAATGTGTTCAAGATCGGAGCAATAAAACGGAAGCCTACACGACTTTTGCCTCATGCCAAAATGCTGCTCGTTCCAATAAAGTTTTTGTCCTCTGCTGGGTAGATTATGCTCTGGAAGGTTCTACAGCAAATGTGATTTTAGCAGGGATTTTAGCCGCATGTTTCACACTGAGAGGTCATGACACATATCGATTTACTGTGGTTATTGTTTCTGGTCGGCAGGATTTGCCCTCTGATACAAGCGCATTTTCTTTGACCTCTTTTGAAGCGTAAAGCTTTTTATTACGGCTGAACAAGGGTTCCAGTTTTCTCCAAAGTGCCTTCTGGATCTGAACAACTAAGCGATTTTCTTTAGTCCGTGAATGTAATGTTTTTCTTCAATGCTGTATCACGCTGGGCCCAGCTTGTTAGTTTTGTTTGGAGAATGTTAAATTATTACGGATAGTGATTTACGGGTTGTGTGTACTCTTGCAATAAAAAGTGACACTGAGTAGAGCGGGCGTACAAGGCAACTGTAATATCATCACGACTGTGCCATTCTTCGGTGGTCCAACTATATTACCTCTTGCGTCTTTGGCTGTGCGTTTTGCGACTACTGGGAAGCCTTCGCACAAGCAAAACCTGCTTAAGACATCGAAGACTGTTGAAACGTACAACAAATTTCCAGTCTTGAAAGATCTTCACTTCAATTAAAACTCTGTTGCTTTCGCATAGATCTCTGAGATCTTTAAAACTCTCTCCGCAGCTGATGTTTTGATTCTCGAATTAGCAGCGGTCTGTTGCTTTTGCGTTTCCGGTGTCATTCCGACTTCCGTCACCGAGTGCTGCGGTTCACATAGAACGAAGTCACGTGGTACAAGTTTCCTCCCTTGTCCTTTCTTCTACTCGGCACTTCGTGCCTCGGTCGCCCTCCGGGCGACGGCCTTCGGTAACCCTTGGAGCGACGTGCCGTGCGCCAGCGAGGATATGGCTTGCGGTTAACGATTTTCAAAAGTCGATCAGATAAGAAGCGAAGAAATCGTTTACAGTAGATTTATAAAGATCCCATTGGGCTAATTAATCGTGCTAAGCGACAGGTATAGACATTTTTCAAGGTAAGTAATTCATTTATTCACACGAAACTCCTCTGGTCCCTGTGAAGGAATGCGCACTGGAACTATCTACATCGCTCCAGTACATAAAAAGGAACCAATTAAAACATAAAAAGGAAAACTATCGTCAAATATCGCTGATATCCATCATTAGCAAAACAGCCGAGAAAATTGAAAAATCAAGGGTCGTCTCATTTTGGACTAAACATCAATTACTAAACCCAAGTCAATTTGGATATTTGAAAGGGCAGATCGACAGTGTCGCAACTTTTAAGCTGTTGTAACGACTGGTGCTGAGAGGGTTGTCCCATACTGTCGAGTGGATTTTGGCATCTCATTAAGGGGACTTAGAAATTTTCTAGCTTGTCTTGTTGGTATGAGACCCCGTGTAATGGTAGTCGAGTCGTACGAGCCGTACGAGTGGAGAAAGTGCTTGCATGTCCACTTGACAGAGTAAACTGTCGAGTGGACATTTGCATCTCATTAAGGGGATTTAGAAATTTTGCCCGGGGGGGTACTCCCTTACATAAGCCACATAGATATGCGCCACCCCATCGGGTAGGGTTTTTGCGCCGTTTTGGTCTGAAAACGGGAATACACTTTGCTCATTTTGGTCTGGAATCGGGTATAGTTTTCGAGGGAACTACGGTGTGTATGAACGTATTTATCGTTTCGATTACATGTGAGTAAAAAAGAAAGAGAAATATGCGAATTTCAAATAGATTTGAATAAGTTTTTTTGTTTGCGCTCTAATCTGAGTAGTGATAACATAATTTCTGTCTAAAGGCCAGGTCTGAAAACGGTTAGGGATTTTAGAGTTCTAGTCTTAAAACGGGTGTGGAGAATAACATTTTTTGGTCTGAAATCGGGTCAGGATTTGAAGAACCGGGCAGCACAGCCCCACCAAGAATTCCCAGAGGCACCCCCCTGGGAAATTTTGGCGCTTGTCTTGTTTGTAAGAGACCCCGTGTAATGGTAGTCGAGTCGTACGAGTGGAAAACCGCTTACATTTTTAGTCGAGTTGTACGATTCGTACGTATCGAGTGGAGAAAGAGCAACCTCGTTCCCAGGGTTCTCTCCTACCCGCCCTACGGAGCGTAGAGCGGGTAGGAGAGAAACCTGGGAACGAGGTTGGAGAAAGTGCTTGTCCCCGGGCTTGTCTACCGGACATGATCCATGGAGTCAACAAATGCATGTCATTCAGGGAACTTAGAAATTTCTTGCTTGTTTTGTTTTCTACAAGAGAACCTGCATTTTAGGTTCTGGGCAATAAAATGCAGTGCTAACACACACACTGTAGGTTAAGAGTAGTAAAAGCTTCAATTTAGGTGGCGAAGTACGTACATAAACTGAAGCTTACATTCTGTTGGTGTATGACATTTGCAGACTGCAGACCGCACACTGCAGGCTGCAGAATGCAAGACTGTAAATTGAAGGAGACCAAAAATATCGCAATGAAGGTGGCGTCATTGTCAACATTACCTTGTTCCAAGCTTCTAACAAAATGAGAAGTAAGGCCCAGAAGCGAAGTTTATATTTTCCATGCAAATTACATCAACCTCATTCCCAAAGGAGCGGTTGGCTGTACGCCGGGGGGGTCGATAAAGAGTCCGTGAAGAATAGCCAACAGCATCTTGGAAATGAAGCCAGACGAGTGTAATTTTGTGCAAAAAATATCAACCTTGTTCCCAGGCTACTTTCTTACTTTCTTAGAAGCTTGGAAACGATGTTATATTTTTGATGACGACACCTTTATTAGAAGGTTTTTGGTGTCATTTAATTTACAATCTGCACTCTGCAGTGTGACTGCAGACTGCAGTCTGCCGTCTGCAAATCTCATACACCGAGATTCTGTAGACTGTATAGCGTTTAAATAGTACTGTTACGGAGATTGGAAGATGCAAGGTAGAGTTTGATATCAAGTTGTGTTAGCACGTTGGTCAGTTTTGGACAGGCCATTACTTAAGAACTACTTTGCACACTGGTGACATACGTGGCCATTTTGGGTTGCAAAGCATTGACGAGCGAGGCGTGGTGCTAGCTTGAATTTCATCCGATTGCTTCGAGTCGTTTTCTCCTCTCAGCAACGTCTGAATCGACCAGCTGTTAATGCCGTCCACTGACGTCACTACTACCCGAAAACCGGGTAGTGATTTTGATTGGTTGATTTTCTAAATATTCGCATAATTATGTATAATTTTGAGAAATTTTAGCGGGATTTTCGCTTGATATTCAGCGGATCGCATCGTTCGCATGCTTGCGTGGAGTTCAAACATTTCGATAATCTTTATCACAAACAGCAAAACTGCCCTTTTCTTCGAAACTGAAATGCTGAATTGAACTGCGAATGAAGAATTATCGCGGAGAGTCGGTAGGTTTTTCATTTAGATCAGCTTTATGGTTTCCGCAGTGATTTTGTTTATGCGAAGTTTCTGAGACTGCAATGTTGTCATTCGACCTTCTTGCTATTTTCACCGTCAAGTGTAATTATTCTCTGTTAGCTTTTCTTTCTTGTTTCCTAGTTTTCTTTTTTGTTCGTTAAGATCCAAATAGCTTCATTTCAATTAAAGAAAATTGTTGTGTTTTTGAACTAATTATTGTTCCGTGTGTGTATTTATTTCATTGCCTGATTGCGACTAGCCTCCCACGCAGGCGTTTTTAGGGAATTTCGTATTTCGTCCATGGGAGGGAAGAAATACTAGTATAGCTCGCCTTAAATCGCCTCCGTGGGCGGCTAGATTGCGACCGTGTTTGAGTTACAACCGGTTCAGCCTGCATGCAGTTGATATTATTTGAACGTTAAACATGAATTACGATCGAAAAGATTTTTTTTGTCAGCTGTTCTTTATGATGTAGACATTTCCAAACGATAATTCTTGGTTTGCCACTTGAAAAATCGTGTTTTACTTTTTGCATGAATTAAAGCAAAGGAGTAGTGACGTCACTGGATGGCATTAACGGCCGATCGATTCAGACGTTACTGAGGAAGTAATAAATACTTGAAGTAATCGGATGAAATTCAGGCTAGCGTGGTGCGCGTTTGCTCCTGAAAAATAGGTGGCAAAGATGGCGCACCAAGTGTCGTCGGTCGTTTAAGAAGGTAAATCTTGGTGGAAAACCACCTTTGCTTGTTTGCTAAGGCACCAACGTCGGAATGGGGTACGAAATTTTAAGGAGAGATAAGGTTTCCCCCTATTATAAAAATCCGGCTGAAGTGAGGTCTCATAAATTTATAAATATTTTAAAAAAGTGAAGCTTTCATACGTATTCATGCATGTGGACTATCTACAACCGACCGTTCTCCTGTTGTGGAGGTCATCATCATCATCATCAATCTTTATTTATACACGAAATCGTATCATTTTACATGGTCTTCCTAGGAATCGTGTTTAAAACTAGACTAAAATACTAAGACTAAAAGACTAAGGAACTATTGACTATAATGTTAAAAATACAAAAACTTACATTATGGATAATAAGAGTTACAATGGGTCATGGTGTATTAGAAAAATCTTTCCCATGAATTGAAGTTTTAAAAACATTTAAACTAGGCAGTTTTCTAATCTCTGAGGGAATCTTGTTCCACAGAACAGATCCTCTGTAGTGTAGGCTCCTTTTTGCAGACTCAGTTTTGGGTCTGGGGACAATAATTTAACTCAGAATTTCTAAGATTGTGTGAATGTACATTTGAGGTGTTGGTAAAGATCCGCCTCAGATACGATGGGGAAAGATTATTATGGATTTTATACATTGTCACAGCCAACTGTTTAAGTCTTGCATATTCTAGCCTTTCCCAGCCAAGCTCATCCAACAAAACACTTGAGCGAACGTCATAGTTAGAAAAGGTGAGAATTCTAGCAGCCCTATTCTGCAGCTTTTGAAGTTTGTCTGCTAGTCCCTTATTGATATTACCCCAAACGGCACCACAGTAATTAAAATATGGCATTACCAGTGCATTGTACATGTTCACTCTAGTATCAAATGGTATAAAATGACTTACACGCCTTAAGATAGCAATACCAGCGGATATTTTCTTTGAAATGGTATGAATGTGTGGGCGCCAGTTCAAAGATTCATCAATTTGAACTCCAAGGGATTTATGTTTAATTACTCTTTCTAAGGGTGTATTATTGACTTTGACTGTGAAGTCACTGTTTATTTGGGATAACTTAAATTGGCTCCCTATAAGCATGTATTTAGTCTTCTTAACATTTAAAGTTAATTTGTTTGCTGACAGCCAAGACTGGATTAAATTCATATCATAATTCATTTTATGTTCAAGGACACATGGGTCTTCTGCAGATGTGGTAAGGGTAGTATCATCTGCATACATTCTGGGTTTTGAAAACAAATTACATGAAGGGAGATCATTAATATAAATAGTGAATTAGAGAGGGCCTAAAATAGACCCCTGTGGAATACCACATGTTATATTACAGAAATCAGATTGAACTCCATCAATGAACGTTTGTTGCTTTCGGTCAGATAGATAGGACTGGAACCAGTTAAGGGATTGAGAACTGACCCCATAGAGTTTAAGCTTTCCCAGAAGGATAGCATGATCCATGGTATCAAAAGCTTTTTTCAAGTCCAGGAATATCACACCATTTAAGAGACTGTCGTCAATATTCCATAGCCATTCATTCGTAGCCTCAAGTAAAGCTGTTTCAGTGGAAAACATAGGTCTGAAGCCAGATTGTGATTCAGTTAACAAGTTATTATTATTTAAATATTCATATAATTGATTAAAAACAACTCTTTCAATTAATTTGCTTACTACAGGCAGAACTGAGATAGGTCTGTAGTTGTTAGGATCAGTCCTGAGGTCTTCTTTAAATATTGGCGAAACTCTAGCTCGTTTCCAAGCATTTGGAAATATTCCAGTGGTAATTGACTGATTTATTATAAAAGTTAGACTGCGAGTAACTATGGGAGACGCTTCTTTGAGGGTCTCAATGGGGTGGTGGCATTTACGGTTATCGGCTAAAATTTTGGCTCTTTTACGGCTATCGGTTAATTTTTTTCAGTTACGGTTAACTCTAAAGTTAAAAATTAATTTCTTTGTTTCAAAAAGTTAAATATTAATAAACCTGTAGTTTTTGGTATCTTTAAAGCAAAATAGATGTCTTAGGATCATCTCGGGATGAAATAAGTTATTCTTTTGAAAATTTTTAATATTTCATAAATCATGCTTTTAGAGTATTCCACTTCTAATATCATTTTACGGATAGAAATGTTAACTATGAAGAAGTTTGTCATCTTTTGCATCCTGGCGTGATTTCCTTTTCTTCAGGGGCTACTGATTCGTTCTTCGCGTCGCTTTGTGTTTGCTACCCTCTTCTCTTTTTACTACCACGATAGGGTCTTTACCCCACTGAAGAACAGATTGTACAACATGAACTAAAAAAGAACATGCATACAGATTGAGACTCGAACATTTCTATGACTCTCACATGTACAAGTGTCGGAGCCAAGCTGAGAAGTACGCGGCTTTGAAGATCTTTGCCCCAGTTTTCTCATTCTCTTAAAATGACATGAACTCTTTGTATAAAATAGAAACAAAAGGTTAGCTATTGCCAGTCAACTAAAATTTTTTGTGAGCCATGAAAAGGACCATTCCTAATAAAAGACATAACAGTTTATTTGAATAGAATCTTCGTGAAAAGCAAAACTAGCAGTAGCCTGAAGTTCATCCCCGGGAGTTCATCCGATTGCTTCGAGTCGTTTTCTCCTCTCTGTCCTCTCAACAACTGAGGGAGTAATAACGACTCGAAGTAATCGGATGAAATTCAGGCTAAACTAGCAGAAACGGGAACGTAAAGAGTCAAAGTAGCCGCGAAATAAGAAACACAACCGTCCTAAGTGAGTTTAGCACCTTCTTCAAATTATCAAATCTAAGGAACTTAATTTTTTTACGGTTAACTCTAATTACCCTATTTACGGCTAACGGTTAAAATTTTTCAAATTTTACGGCTATCGACTAAATTTTGGGCCGTTTTACGCCTATCGGTTAACCCCATTGAGACCCTCTTCTTTCAGGAGACGTGCTGAGATGTTATCAAGACCACTGGCTTTATTACTCGGTATTTTCTGAATTAAATTGAAGACCTCCTGGCATGATACTTTTGCCAAATTAAAAATGTGTTCTGCGGGGGTAACATAATCAGTAAAATTACTGGATGTATCTTTAATTTGAGAGGCTAAGGAAGGTCCTATTTTGGAGAAATGTGTGTTGAGTATATTACTGATTTCAATGGGGTCAGTATTTACAGTATCCCCAGTGTCCAGCTGAGTTATCTTATTAAATTTAGGTTCATTTCCAATTAGTCTATTAATTCCTTTCCAAGTATTCTTTATGTTTCTGCGGTTATCTTTGAAGAAGGCATTGTAATAGTTCATTTTAGCATTCTTAATTTCATAATTAACCCTATTCTTCATGTGTTTGTAAGAAGTCCAATTGCCATCTGTTGGGAACCTTGAGGCCAATTTTTTGAGTTTGTCTCTCTGAAACATTAGCCTTTTTAGGTCTGGAGTAATCCAGGGGGAAGAGATTCCTTTCACTCTCTTCTTCTTAAGTGGTGCATGGCTATCAGCAATGTCTAAGAACATATGTTGCCATATATCCCAAGCAATGTCAGGATTATGCTCCTGTTCAATCAGATGCCACGGGACCATAGATAAATCAGTTCGAAAACTATCTGGAGTGAAATTTCTAAAGCATCTGCTTGTTACACTCTTTGGATTTGATTTGGGGATACAAATCTTTCTTATTGCATACACCAGACAGTGATCACTGATTCCGATATCGGTGACTCCGGAGTCCGAAAAATTCCACGGATGATTAGTTAAAAACAAATCAATAATAGATGATGTGAGCTGTGTTATACGTGTTGGCTGATCAATTAATTGCCTATACTGGTAAGTATCACAGATATCTAGCAGTTTTTGAGTGCTGCAATCTGGTGATGTTGCACCAACATTACAATTTAGGTCACCGATAATGTCAACCTCCATATGATATGAGTCCAATTTTTGCAATACATCTTCAAATCTGTTCATCAGTTCAGTGGTGGACCCTGGAGGCCTATACCAAGTGCACACAATAAATGGTTTTGCTTTCGGTATATTGTCTTTCCTAGTGAGAGTGTATGTTCTTCAGCAACTGGCCTTTGTACATGAAAGAGATGTTACAAAGACTGAAAGAGGTTTAGTTCTTGAGTGCTAGTGTTACTCAAGATTAAATTTTAAGGCGGTTTACCTCTAGGCCATGTAACAACAACAACAACAAAAAAAGCAAATGTTTCTCGTCTTTCTATAAAAAAGAGAGCGGGCGGGCGCTTTTTTTGTTATCTCAGACTTTTTTATTATTTCCAATTGAATTCTTTCTTTACACATGGTTACCCTCCCCCATGGACAAGTTGGAGTTCTTAGTTCAAATTTTCAAATTTCTTCTTAGGTCAAATTATATTAAAAGAAAAAAACGTCAGATATTGATTAAACTCAAGTTTGTTATATTTTGATACATGTTTTAAACAACAACGTGATACATCATACGATATATTGCAATAGGAAGGGTGATTTATTGGCCTGAAAGTTCTCGTGATTTTCTTCTTTGGCTCATATCCCCTTTTGTGACATACACTGCAGAACGGGTAGCAGTCCTCTCGAATTACTAAATCGACCCCACTTCCACACACACACGCACAAAAAAAAAACAAAAAAACAGTGGATCAGCCAATGCAACATAGTATCGAACCTCCATTGTCAAATTCTCCAGAAGCGATGCTTGTTTCTCCACGAAAGGCAAAAACACTAAAGAAATAGGATAAGATAAATTGTTGTGTGTTTTTTTGGTATTTCTTTATGAAGTATATGTCCAAATACTCCCTCGAAAGGCCTCAGATTTTGTCAGTTGCATGACCAGCATGCAACTCAATTCAAAGATGCTTCTGCAACTAGTCATGCAAACTGAAGGATGATCCTGAAGATTGCACTGCCATTGTGCAAATTTTAAATGAAAGGTGTCTACGAGATGGGAACATTTTTGAGGTGAGAATTGACTTGCGATAGATGATACTGATTTTGATGCACTGGAATGTTTATTAAAAACGAAAAAACTTCTAAGTGCAATAAGGCAACTTTCGCAACCATGCCCTTAAGCTAACATGAAACATTTATTGGCAACTACTAATTGAAACAGCTGTTGTGATTTAAATAAAAATTAAAATATTTTAAATAATTGTTTCCATAAATTCATGACAAGGGTAAAATCAAAATAGATTTCAAGCCCTGCAGCTTTTTAAAACATGTTTTGGTACGACACATGCCATGGTCAGTTTAATTCAATGTACAGCTAAGTGTTTAGAGATTCTACATTCACTTAAAAATGCCAAAGAGACTAACTTACTTGAATCTTTTGAAGCAGATTTAATTAACAGGTAATATATAACACCAATACGTTTTCTGAAATATACATTCTAGGTGCCCGCGCAGAGCCGATAGTATTTAACAGAGTCTGACGTCATTTCATTTTTTTTATTCGAAATAACTGAAATGTATTTTGGTTGTTACTAGAAAGGCAGTAAAAAGCTGGACATCGAATTAAACAGACAATGCCATGAGTTGTACAGAAACATGTATTTGAGAAGGTCTGTCATCTTGCAATTTATTTTGCTATTAAATTATGCATGGTATTTCTTGGTCAATTCTTGGTTGCACAATTTTAAAATAGCAAAATGTCCAGATTTGGTGTACTTATACACATAGGTGAAACCTTGTTTTCATGATACATTTTACGTAGCAGATTAGTCAGCTCAAGCTATGTACCAAGTTTACTGGTTTTTCCCAAGAATATAAAATGTTTAGTTAACTTTAATGTCATAAACTTAAACTATGGTTCCAAAAGTCGTAGTAGAATTATTTTTTGTCTGTAAGGTTCTTTGGGCAGATGGACGGAAGAGTTGGCTAAGAGAGGAAAATCTTCCTGTAAAAGTGAAAAACAAGGTCACAGAAGAGAGGGAGAGATATGAACAACAACTTATGTCCTTGCGTGAGATGAGACAGGACCGGCTTTTATTTGGCTCGTGGGAAAATTTTGTCCCATGTCAAGCTCACTTACTGTTGGCTGTTTGCCTAGTTGGATCTTGACCCTGTGACATGAAAACATAGAAACATTCAAAGATGTAAGTTTAGATAACAGAGCTTGGAAATCGAGCTTGAAATGTGCCTCAAAGAAAACAAGGACAATTTAAGAACGATAATCTGCAAAATGTTGGTTGCTAAGCGCAACAAACCTGATTGAAATGAAAGTTAAACACTCACGTTTTCGCCACAACGCCAAACAGACCAGTTTCACGTCGCCGACGGGACCACGACGGCAAGGTGGTGAGCACGAGCATGCGCAATATCCAACAAATGATGATGTCACGTCCGGTTGAAGTTGCCGTCACCCCGAAAACGTCTCTATCTTAAGTTCCCTAATGAAGATTCTCCACGGTTTTTCTGTTTAGCAAAATGGAAGTCCAGTCCTCCTGAAGTTAGTGTTTAAAACTATTTTATCTTCTATACAGTTCTGTTATGTTATTGCTAAAGTCCAGGGCTGATATTAAAAGCCAGGGGTTCGGGCAAGTCACAAGTGTATGCACATCATCGCGTAGAATGCCCGGTCACATCCGGGAATTTAACAGGCTAGAGCCGCATTCGAGCCACGATTTGGTCTTTAAAATATGGCGGAATAATAAGACTGAAGCGACTTTCGGAGTTTTTTGTCTCTGATTGTGAGTTACTCGTAACCAAATCTCAATGGGTACCACCGGAATATTTATATCAAGAAACATCAAATTCAAGATCTTACCTTCGATTAATGCCAGCTTATCGGATTTCACTGTGTTTTTCGCGCTAAAAACCAACCAAAAAATCGCCATTTTTGTATGGATTTTCACCTGCGTAGACTTTCGCGGAAAGATTACAACCAAAGTTTGCAGAAATCGTGAACGGTACCACCTGATATTGTGACATCTCTTGTCTGCCTTTAAAACCACCACAGTCTTTTAAACCAAGGATTGTGATAAAAACTGGGTTTTTTTGTTTTCCTTTGAATTTGACCTGAACCCTTGAGGGGTAGGCAGCGCGAAGAAAATTTCCAGAAAACGTCTTTGAAAGCCGGAAAAAAAATTCTCCGCGTTTCGGTCGCCATCTAACTTCTTTCCAGTACTCTTTGACCGTTTTATTGTTTTTACCTCATGTATGCTTCATTCAGAAGTGTCACGGCTAAAAACGGCAAAATACTAACCCCTACCCGGACGGGAAATTTTTTGTTGACCTCAATGGACCCGGAATTCTACGCGATGTGTGCATAATTTGTTAAAGAAAATAAAAGGCACTGGTAATTATATTTGTTGTGAATATCATCATTATAACAGTACAACAAAGACACAGTCAACGAAGTTCTTAATGTATTAATTCATGTATTGTGAAAGAATGTTATTTTTACCATGATAATCTTTTAGATGTTCTGTGTTATGATGATGCGTGCCAAAAATCCAGTGAGAAAGGATGCCAGTGATATTACAAGAAAGATGGCCACTATGGACATGGTGTGTGATCGCTTTCACTTTGCCAACCATACAGATAAATGGTGTAAGAAAAAATGCAATCCGTACAAGACTGCCAATTTATGTAACATAAGGAAATAACATAAGGTAATTGAAGAACAATTGTTAAAAAGATAGACTCGAACTTGACATATTGAACGCTTTGTTACTGAAGAATGAAAACATATCTTTTCACCGCTGTGGCTTTTGAACTTGAAGTGTTTGTGGCTTACAGCCCAAACACACTATGTCCGCCATCCTGTAAATAAAGTCACTCTAAGCAAATATTGGGTTGAAAACAACAACAGCAATCTTTTATTTGTACTGTCACTTTATCCAGGACTTTTATATAAAAGTACTAGCCGCGTGGAATAACCATAAGGGCTAGTGGAGTCAGGGCACCCAGATGTAGCCGCCATCTGTCTCACTGAGCCGCTGAACTAACTATCATAGTTTGCAATTAATAAGATATTAATTGTAAACTACCCAGCTTTGGATAGTCATTAGTTAACTTTGTCCTTTGTGTTGTTTTCCCCTTAGGATGTAAACACAGAAGTCTGCGAGCAGTTATTTTCATGTCTCTCACGATTTTCGCATATTACAAAGCATATGAACAGATGGCGTTTTCTTTTCTTAATGCTGTACTTATTATACAACCATAATGAAGATGTTGCAAACACTTTTGTAAAAGCCATTCCCTCCTTATCGGAAGAACCCAATAATTAATCTTTCTAAATGCATCTCAATTACTGTCTAAAATCGTTTTTGTCTGTTTAAGAACTCTTCTGTGCTACTTTTGAGCTGCCCTTAAAACCTTTTCTCTGTTAGGATGTTTTAGGGAAACTTTAACATCTCGTTAATCATAGGGATTTTTTCGCCCCATCAAAAGATTTAGCGTTCGTATTGACTCCTCCCGAAAGGTCTTTCCCATAATTTCATTATACATTTTTAGGATTTTTTAATCTTTATACCGAAATGTTAAGGAGGCCATTTTTACCAATAATTGCCTGATCTTTAGCCTGCGTAGTAGGCGCTTGGAAGTAACGCGCAGGAAAGAACGGAGCGCGCGCGAGAGACACGCTTTGGAATAGGGACCTATTTCTCTGACGTATGTCCCTCGCGCGCCCCGTTCTTTCTTGCGCACACCACCTCCACACCTTTAATTGAAAAATAAGGAATATCGTAGATAAATGAGGCGGAAATTTTTAGCTTTTCTTAACGTGTCCCACGATATGTATGATTATAAAAGAATATTTTGGCGTGGAGATCTGTTATGTGCAGAGTGATATGCCTTATTTACATTTTTGTGTGTTAAATAAACTGCAGAGACACTTGTGTGATAAAGTGTGCCTTAAAATTATTTACAAATGCGTATACTACCGTGTACTACATAAAATACATTTCGGGAATCAACATCTCCAGCAAGAAATTTAATTCTAGCTTTCGAAAACGCTGCTCAAACACATATAGTAAGTCGGTCGTTTCCAGTTTTGCCCACAAACTAGGTTCGAAATTTAGACGTTTCCGTGCCTCCAAAAATTATAACACAATGAGTATACTGTGTGTAGAGCGCTTGTTCCTTGGCGTGGCTGATGACGGATCTTTGCTTAAAGAACGAGACATACACAGTGTGTAGCGCGCTTGTTCCTTCGCGTGGCTTATGTCGGATCTTTACTTATAGAACGAGGCATACACTGTGTGTAGAGCGCTTGTTCCTTGGCGTGCTGATGACGGATTTTTGCTTCAAGAACGAGGCATACACAGTGTGTAGCGCGCTTGTTCTTCCGCGTGGCTTATGTCGGATCTTTACTTATAGAAAGAGGCATACACAGTGTGTAGCGCGGTTGTTCCGTCGCGTGGCTTATGTCAAATCTTTGGTTATAGAACGAGGCATACACAGTGTAGGCAGCTTGCTCCTTCGCGTGGTTTAATTCGGATACGTGGATCGTATTCCGAATGGTCGCCTGTTATATCTGGCGTCCCACAAGGCTCAATACTGGGGCCGATTATGTTCCTTATTTACGTAATTAAGCGACATACCTCACATCTACCCCAAAGTTATTTGCTGACAATACCAAAATCTATCGAGCGATAAATAAAGTGAAAGATTCTATTGCTTTACAATCAGATCTAACCACCCTCGATCTCTGGGCGGATCGTTGACAGGTAAAATTTAATCCTAGCAAATGTGAGGTCATGAGAATCACTCATAATAAGAACAAAAGTACTTGTTGTATTTTTAACTTTTAGTGTATTTTTAGTTACTGTAATTTAGGCTAGTTTTATATATGTATATATATCTATATTTTTATTTTTTATTCTTTTCCAGGGCCCTCATTCATAGCAGCATTTTATGCTGAATAGATAAACCTGGCCAAATAACATTTATTATTATTATTATTATTATTATTATTATGATTCACCCAAACTTAACTATTCATGACGGTTTTTCTTGTGAAGTTTTACTGTCCTTGTGAAGTGGTCTTTTTGGGGGTTAGGAGTAAATACGAGCTATAATCTTTACTCTGAGCCAGCAGTAGCTTGTGTTTCTTCCTTTGTGTTGTCGGATTCAGCCCACAATCTAACAGAACTTTTCATCTGAGTCTTCTTTCAAACACTCAAAGTCCAATACTTCCAAAGTTTTTCTTGCTCTTTTTCAGTCGTAAAACAAGACAGAACCAGCAATAACAGTAACATTTCCTTCAGTTTGCATTAACCTAGTAATTTTCTAAGATTTGTGGAAGGACTAGAGGACATTCATTGTCCTTACTTCATTTGCTGTTGCTGGCATCTTTTTTTTTTCAGTCCTATTGCAATTCCCGCGGGGTACTCCCTATGATTGTCTATAGGCTCTGCTCGAAAAGTAGTCTCCCTCGCGGCCGATTTGGTATCGTCACGCAACGCTCCTCGCCATAAACAGCCGTTTGTGGGGAGGAGCGTTGCGTGACGAACTAAAAACGGCTGGGAGGGAGACTAACCGAAAAAGAGTCTTTTCCAGGCTTCAGGTAAATGAAAGGGTAGAGTCTTTCTAGTTGGAGTATATGAAAGGGTAGGGAAGTCCGTCAATGAGGTATTTAAAAGGGTCATATGTCGAATAGACGAACCAAAGGCAGCTAAAGGCGCTGTACCCTTTCAATATACTTATGAGAATTACGTTCTCCCGTAAGTACTGTTTATTAACATCGTTCCAAACGGACGTGGTGTGGCTCTTAATATAAGTAGTTATGTAAAACTAAGGGGTACCATTTTTAAATTGAGGATATGTACGAAAGAGATACATGGTACCCTTTCTGCCACATCCGCGGGACGGTGCCTCTTCGTATAAAACTTTGTCGGGTGGCACCTGTGGTTACCATTTTATATAAAGACTATCTTAGATTCCACCTCGCTTGGATCGCATCCGCTAGTCGTGAATACCCGCAAATTTATAAATCTCGCTTCGCGAGCATGGTGAGGAATAATTGTATTTTTTATTGAAGGCACCTTTTTAGTTGAGGGGGGGTGGGGGCGGTATTTTCGAAATTGTTGGCGAAAAAAATCCTCACTCTCCCACTTCCTGGAATGGATTGGTTCATTTACAAACAAACGCTAAAAATACATCTGATCCTAGCCCACCCATTCAACACAAAACAAGCGGAAGTGATAATAACTAACCGGAGAAATTAATCATATAACCCCATTCTGGTCGTTCCAATTTCGCACAAAGCATCTAATCGCGTGGCATGTGATTGTGCAGTAGAAACTGGAAACTGGAAGATAGGGAAAGATATACGAGGAGCAGAAAGGGGGAAATTTGCTGGTGGTGAATATGATGAATTCATGAGATTATATGGAATAATTTGTCGCTACAGTGGCTGCTTGCCGACTGGCTATTCTAGAAAGGATGCCCGCTCCTCTTCTGACTCTGTTTTGTGGCATCAAGAAGACTGCACATCTGGTGTGGAACAAGTGGCGGAGCAACTCCAGAAAAGTGGAAAGATGAAGACCTAGGGTGGTTCCCCAACCCAAAGGACGAATAAACTGAATTCTCCTTAGGTATTCTGCCCAAATTCTTCCTGTCCTTTTGGACACAAGGAACGCTTTCGCCATTATCTCTCTTAGGGTGAAACCCCCCATCAATGGCCGTGAGCCTGACGACTTCCACCCTCGAGCTCAGATTAAGCAATTTTCCAAGAAACTGATGAAACTAGCCAGTTGGAACAGTGAGGCCATTAGAGAATTTTCGGATAAGTCAGGCCCCAAAAAGATTGTGGCAGAGGTATGTTGAGTTTAATTACTCTCAAAAAGTTATTACAAAGTGCGATGGAATTATTACAAACTGCGACAGCTTAGTTTATTACAAAGTGCGATGGACAGTTGTTACAAATTGCGACAGCTTTTTTATTACAAAGTGCGACACGGTTTATTACAAATTGCGACAGGTATTACAAAGTGCGATGGATTTATTACAAATCGCGACAGGTATTACAAAGTGCGATGATTATTACAAATTGCGACAGTACATCATCGTCAAAGTCAAGGACTTGCTCATCAGTATCACGTAATGTGACATCACTCTCACTTGCTGATCCGATTCCATTCGGCGCCATGACTGCTTTAATCTGAAAAAAAAAAAAAAATCGGTATAACGCTTTCAATTAATATAATCGCCGTGCATTTGCATTGCCGAATTAACTGTTATTCAACTGTTCATCCAGTTTCCCTTAATTGGTGCTTTAAATTAAACGTTAAACTCAATTAATATAATACTATTTCTCGAATATTTTAAATCAAAATAACTTCAGTGACAAGCAGTGATCTTGAAATGCACCGTGATATCACTATCATACAGCTGTACTAGTAATCTGGGATTCAGTAAAAAAGGCGCTTTCAATGAACGCACGAAAATGTTTTTTATAATCATTTTTATGGCATGTTTTTAAGACCAGAGATAGACAGCGGTTCCGATAACCTCAACAGCTGACTCAATTTCAGATTCAGGGCGATTTCTTTGTCAAATAATTATTTTCTGTAAGTAGTCAATTTTCATCCTAAAATTGTTACATTAGGAGTTACATTACCGCTTCAGTAACGAGTATGACTGCACCACATATTTAACCTCCAATCATGTGCTGTAATTAGAATGACCTTGATGAAAATATTGTATCATTTTCGAGCTGAGGAAACTCGTTAAAATTAATATTAATTGATAGGACTTAAGGCGATTATTTAGTCGTAATTTGTGAGAATCCGTCATAATATGAAGTAGCTGTCGCTTTTAAAGTTGAAGTAACTGTCGTTATTGGTAATTCCAGGTAATACGTATTGCAATTTTTGATAAACTGAACCATAGTTAAATATAAAAACCGTTTCCCGCTTATCAACTATGTCATCAACTATGAATAATAATCGAATAATAACCAGCGACATAATTAGCATCTTTTACCACATCCGCCTTAATGCTTCACTTTAAATAGTCAACCTCGTCCCCAGGGCTTTTCCCTTAAAAAATGGGTGGGTTGTTTTAATAGTAAAAAAAAACCTGATTTGGAGAAAAACAAAAAGTACCTCTTTAAAAATAAAATAATAATAACAAAAACAATAATAATAATAATAATAATAATAATAATAATGATAATAATAACAGTATCATGTGAAAGCACAGCCGAAGACGTTTTTCATTTGAATGCTTTCATCGTAGGATTTCATCCATGGACTCACAAGTTAGAACTACATACCAGTACCTCGACTGCTAAAGAGGTTTCATTTGAATGGTTACACCATAGGATTTAATCCACAGACTCAAAAGTTAGAACTAGATACTAAATTTGTAGCACTGTGTGAAATTATTGCTTAGGACATTTCATTCGAACAAACTGATGAAGAATTCAAAAGTTTGAACTAATACGCATTTTGGGCGTATAATTATATTCCTTCGGGCATAATAAGATTCACTCTAGAAGTAAATAAACCAGTAACAAATTAACCCTTGAGCCACGTATCCACATAGAAATTCTCCAGGCTGATGTACATGCATTTCCTTAAAGAATAAGTTGAGAGAATTTGATAAAGAATCGTAGCATTTTCTTTTTGGTGACCATTTTGCTAATTCTCATAACCTTTTCTCTTCATAATATACTTCTGTTGTTAGGAGAAAAGCAATGTTGGTCACTCTGGGGTCTTAAAGGTTTAACATGGGAAGATCGATATTGTTTACAACCATAACCGGGCACGGGAGAACAGTTGCATGGGAGCTGGTCTTACAGGCGAATCTTTACTTTTTTGGCCATATTACCAAACGCGTTTCATTCTGGTCGAGCTATCAAAATCAGTGATGCCCCTGAATATTGAAGAAGCAGAACAATTTCAGTTTATCTGTACAACGGTTTCTGGGAAATTCTTAGTCTGAAATGGCAAAGAATGTTTATAAACTCATCAACCTTCTTGCCTCCTAGCAATTTCGCAATTATCGAGTTTTGCTTTTTCCTTTGTTATTGCAAGGGGCTGATAACTTACAAAAATGACTTAAATCAACCAACTCTTTCACCTTTGTAAACTGATTGGCCCGAACACAAAACCATGCACATGCGCAATTACAGACTACAATTACCGAAATAGTCCGCATGAAAAATTTCCCTACACCGCAATACCGCAAACCTGCTCGGTGGTGGCATTGAAAGTATAAAACTTTACGACAACAAAACTTCCCCCCTCCCCCCCCCGGGGAAGACGTTTGATAACAAATGCCCCACATTGGGAAGCCTGTGACCATGTTATCCTTTTGTCTCAGCTCGTTTTTCCTCTCCTATCAAAAAAGGAGAAGAAAAAAAGGAAACCTGATCGCTTTTCTTTTTGCTCTTCCCGACTGCAAAGAATCTGGATCAGGCTCTCACAATTGAAACCAACCGACCTACAGTTGTTTGCGGGCGTTTTCCCGGTAGTCATGGTTACTTCGTTTGTGCACGTGGCTTGCACGATCCGTATTTTTCGAGTTGAGGGTATTTTGGTTTCGAACCAAGCCGGATGCTTGTTGTTTTTTTGATTTGAGGTCATTTCCTTTCTCTACTTATTGGCTGCTCTTATTGCCTTGTCCATAATCAAATCTGCATTGTCATTATGAAGTACGTCATAAGCAAAGCTTTTGGCTAAGAAATCTTTGGTGGAATGAAACCATTATTTTCTGGTAAATTTGTCCCCACTCCTCAGATAACTGAAATTCGAACTACACTTGTACTATAGGTAAAAAACACGAAGGTAGAATTTCTTGAATTGATTTTAGAGCCTGAAAAACCGCGGCTCTCAATGAGCAGTTTGTCTTGAGACTGGGAAAAATCTTCTTGAAATCTGGATCTAGTTTCCAGTTAACGGCAAGGTTAAATTCAGTTTTACTGAAATTTATCCAGCCATTTTTGTGCTACAAAAAGACGGATAGGTCAGAACGGAAATTTGTCTTAGATGGAAAATTGTCTTAAACATTGGATAAGACACTGATCACGGCAGGAAAAGAGTGACACTACAATGTAGGTTAAAAAACATTGTGCCGAAGAACGTGGTGACAACGAAACGGAAAGTGGAATACATAAGACTTCTAAAATAAAACATTTCAGGCAGTTTCTGAGCCTATTCGTGCACTCAAGGAAATTGTATATCATGATCAGTGATAAAGACTTAAAACAGCAGGAAAAATATACTTGACGAAAACACTAGAAGTTTCGCTTATGCATGGCGTGTAAAAACCCATAGCATTAAACGATATTCCATTCACTAATAAGCAATCTAAATGGACAGAAGCAGACGAGTCCGTATTAAGTTGATAAATTTTGAGCCTACCTGTATTCTCAAATAAGGAGGATTGACTTCTCTGATTCGTTTGATTGCACCTGTTTTGCTCAGCCGCACCTTGATACGATGATACGAAAGGGGCGTCAACTAAATAAATAGTTCTTGGATAATCCGTGTGATCAAAGGACAGGACGCTATAGGACAATTTCATTTAAAAAAATTGTGTGATGACATCTTGCCTAATATTTCAGTTATTCTTAAAACTCTAGGATGATGAAATAAACCAAAGGGTATAACGCAATTATTGTATTTAAGGAAAATTTGTTTGAGTATATTCAGTCGAAAACAAAACTCTTATTTTGCAACATTTACCATAATTACGCCTCGGCTAAACGATTAAACATTTTCGTCCAACATCGTGTCGGAAGAGCATATTTTACCATTTATTCGTCTCTCTCAGCATTGCATTTAATGGCTTTCGGTATAGATGTAACATTTTCATCCAACATTTTGCATCACGAACAAAAGTTTGATCGTTTAGCCACCCATGTTGTCGATTATAAATTCAATGTTGGTCGAAATGTTTAATCGCTTTGTCAGGGCTTTACTCACGTAAGCAATAAATCATACAACAAATCAGAAAACACACGAACTCGCATACAAAATGAAGTTTTTTTCACACTACACAGTCAAAAGTAGGTTCAGTTTGATCGTCCGGGTGAACGTAGTCCTGAATAGGACTGTTGTTGTTGACAGAAGAGTACTTGAAAACTGAAAAGTTTGAACTGATTCCACCCTAGCTACCAACTCAAACTTTACTTTTTTAACTTGTGGGAAATTGAACCGTCAAGTTACTTAAAAAATGAAATGGTTTAATAATTTCTTTAAAAAAGATTGTTACATTTCCCAGAGTAGCGATTTACTTTCGTGTGATATAATTGTCCAATAGATGTTTGCTGAAAGCACACTGTAATTTTAGCTTGATTATTATGAAAGGTCGTTTTTCGTTTTCTAAAGAAACTGCATTTTACTCGTAGAAAGAACTTCACGGGCCTTGTTTGTTTTAAATTTTTTGTTCATGCATTATTCAATTATCTATTAACCTAGGTATACTTGTGAATAACTGTAGCACGTCATCTTTCTTTCATTTTCTTTGTTTTGTTCAAAAATCGACAAACAACAAGGGCTATTGGAAGAACGTAAAAAAGTTAGTTTCTAAGTTTTCTCTCCTTCCCCTTTCAGATCCAACAACAGCAACAACAATAACCTTTATTTACGTGACTATAATTCTAGCCGGATTTTTAATAATGTAACCGCCAAATGGACCTTTAACGTCCAAAAGTTTTCTTCGGCCAAAGTAGCCATTAAAAAACTAAGAGTGCTGCCATTGCTTTTTTCTCTTTGCCTCCGTGTAAGCGGATGCAACTTTGTTAGGTAACAAACTGTTACATGTTGCATGCTCGTGCGTCATGTAGGCAGTTGTTGTGCGAATTTGCACTGAGCGGGTCAAACTCCGATTCCATATGATCACTTTGATCGCCGAACAAAAAAAATGTTCAGCGATCGAAGAGATCATATGGAAACCACTCTACAGCGATCGTAGGCACACACAGTGTGTAGGGGGCTTGTTCTTTCGCGTGACTTATGTCGGATCTATGCTTAGGGACGGACCATTAGAAAAGTTATGGGGGGGGGGGTGGGGAATTTTCGGGCCGCAGGAATTTTTTTCCGTTATCAAATTCCTTGTATGAATTTTTTTAGGCCGTAGCATGAATATTTTTTAGGGTTAATTGGCGTGCATGAATTTTTTTCATTTAATTTTTCCTTGCCCGAATACTTTTTTTGTACTTCGCCCGCCCCCCCCCCCCCCCCACCCCCCAATAAGTTTTCTAATGGTCCGTCCCTTATTAAAGAACGATGAGTAGCGCGCTTGTCCCTTCGCGTGGCTTATGTCAGACCTTTGCTTAAAGAACGAGGCATACACAATGCATAGTGCTTGTTCCTCCGAGTGGCTCATGTCTGATCTTTGCTTTAGTAATCGCTTTCCCACCGCCAACATAGATTTTGTTTTGGTTGATTGGCTGATGACTATTTTATTATGAGCGCGCTTTTCCTAGTATTTTCTCCGAAAAGGAGGAGAAACACAAGCGCACAATTTGAACAGTCTCAAATGAGCTTGAGCTGCTGGCACGAAATAGGCAGTCCTCTATACAGGCCAGGAAAAAACCTACGCAATTTTATAACAATTTGACACAAGGAATTGGATCACAGAAAATTCTAAAAGAACTGAAATTGGGATTTAAAGTGTTTTTCCTTCACGATTATACTTTTGATAAAAATAAGAAATAAAAAAATAATATTTATTTCTGAATAAAAACATCCCTACAATGTCGGACCATGTAGACAGCCAGCTCCTTCCGCCCTGTTCTTTTCTCAGAGCCACGCAAAGCGAGCGAAAGGGCATGCAAATTAATGTCTCAAAAGAAAAATAAGAGACTGCTGGCAGTCTACGGACCATGACAGTTGTCGTTTAATATTTTTCCTGTCGGTAGTCGTTAATTTGTTTCGCATTTTCTCGGTAGTCAGTTATATTTTTCGCCGTTTGTCGCTAGTCAGTTAATCCCATTCAGACCGCCCGGAAATTGTGGTCACTTTCATTTCAGTTTAGGGTAGCTTGAATTACTCTTTTTTGGGCGATTTACTGGAGTCCTACGGCGTTCGGCAAACACCTCAAAAGCCGAGAGCATCCCTTGCTGCCAAGTGCAGTATGTGGGAGAAAACGCATGTCCAAACTTTTCGGGGTTTATTTATTTCACGTGAAATCTCACGCTCAGAAGGTGAATTTTTCTCGGTAAATGAACTTCGACCAGCATCCTTACTGGGGAAAAATATCACCTTTGTTTGCAAACGGTTGTTTTCTTGGAAGCTTGAATATATTTTCGGGGAAATCTATTGCTTACATCAAGTTATTTCTTTGGGTAAGGAAATGGCGACTGGTAGTTCGTGTATAAAATTACAGTATGTGGAAGAGAACGGCTGTCCGAACTTTCGGGGTTTGTTTACAACAAGGCCCATTAAAAGTCACGTGAAGCTACACGTGAAATCTGACGCTCAGACTGAGGTTCTCGGTACTCAATGAAATTCGACCAGTATCCTTATTTGGGTATAAATATCAGCTTTGTTTGCAAACGGTTGGAAGCTTGATTTGGGGAGACGGACACCCGCTTAATAAAGACACCTTATCAATGCTGTGCTCTAGCAGAGCCCAGTGGTCCTTGGCCTCTAACGTTTGCTCTTGGGTGAATAGAAAATCTCAGATTTTTCATACAAATTAAATTATATGCTGGGCAGCCTAGATTTTAAAGGTTCAGAGAACTGGACTCCTTTCAATGTTCCTTAAAGCACAGCCTTGTTGGTCATTACCGACAGCTTGCTCTGTTCCCGGGAAAAAAAGCCCTTAAATTTTCTCTAAATTAAAATGGGCAATTTCTACAGTCCCCTCTATGTCCGTATAACAGGGTTTAACTGTAAATATAATGACACCCATGAAACCATACTTGACTTGGAAAAAATTGGGGGGAAGGAGGGGCGTTACAAGAAAGCAAAGGGGTCCCCCGCTAAGGTACCCCAGCTCTGATTACAGGAGATTTGTAAACATGTATAAATTTTACATTTTGAGGAGTTTTTATAATACAGAAAAATATGTAATCACATGTGCTTGCCCATACTGACACAATCATTAAACAAATAGTGGCTAAATAGCTCTTAAAATCTATTGACTGCATCAGGCTTTGTAATTACAAACATGCTATTTTCAGTTTCAATCCTGCTATAAGACATCCTACTCATACCAATAGGAGATATATATGCAAATTTGCAGTATTGCTTGAATAAAGGTGCTCAGTTTTATCTATAAAGAGGACACAAGTCAATCCTTGTACACAAATACTCTCTACTTTATTTACTCTGTCTTCATGTGATGATAAATACAGATTTTAAATAAAAGGAAATGCAGACTTGTTGCCAACAGAGAACTAAGTCCTTGAAAAGATGACCCCCTAAACAAGTGAACATCTTGCTGAATGACAAAGGAAAGTAAGCTTACTGTTTTTAAATAGAACTGTACCGTGGCCGGGTATTCGGAAGAAGCTCCTACTATTTTAGGAGTATATCATCACAGCTATGCATATCAGTACCGCTTAGCACTAGTTGAACTGATTTCACTGTGAATTCAAAATTTTCGGCGAACCGCGGGCCTTACCTTCAGTGCTTTTCATGACTGAAGCATTGAACAAAGTGATTCTGTGCCGACTTTTCTCGGTCAGTTGTAAACAGGATGCAAGTGATTACGAACAAAATACACCAGAATACGCTTATCAAAGGAATGAGACTTTTTCCCTGAGAATTTGACAGACTTTGTTTTTCAAAAGCTTCCAGAAGAGATTCAAAGCAAAATCGCATATTTCTACAGCGTAATTAATGAATATTCACTCCGCAGTCGAGATATGACACTCCACGCCATCTTGTTGACAAAAATGATCAGATTTTGAAAACGTCTATGATGCTTAGCGATCGTAGTACACACACGAACTAAGTTTAGTAGCTTGAATTACTCTTTTGTGGTTTTGTGGTCCTGGCGCGTTCAGCAAACACCTCAAGAGGCGAGAGTTGTCACACCATGGCATTAAGTTGCACATTGAGTGCGCCCGCAGCCAAATTGCATAACAGGTTAAACAGGTCAAAGCTCGTTATGCAAACTACAAATCATGCCTTAGGTGCATTCTTAACAAGACTTGATGCATTTCAATGTCCCGCCTAGAAATCATGTGATGCTAAGATGTGAATTATTATTTTCCTTTTATCTTAAGGGACTATTCCACTTCAATGATTTCATTCTTGGAAAGGATAATTTAAGTTAATTTGTAATTGTGCCACGAAAGCACTCTTGTTGAGACGTTGTTATGACTCGTTGCCAGCAGACCGATAACTTATTGAAGTCTAAAAAAGAAATAACATTTTGAATTCTAGCTAACAGTCTAACACCACTAATTATGGGTGAGGATAATATTTCCGTCGATCTACCATTAGTCAAACTACGACAATTACCCTGACATAATAAACACATTTTATAACATTGCCATGTGTTGGTCTTTGCTAAATCTGTAAGATTCTTTCTTGTCTTTCTTAAATTCATACACGCACCATGCCAATAGATGAATTCATATTTTAGAGTTCTCCGTCTACATATACGTCTTAATATATGAATTCGGCTGATCTGGCAAAACGAAAACATGCATTCTCAAACTTAGTTTATATCTAGATCAATCAGTTTTATTTAGATTATCTCGATTATTTCATATTCTCTGTGACTATAAACTTAAACTAAAGTTTTACACAGATTAACTGAGGAATATAAAGATACTCAGGGGCACCCAACGTCAATTTTCGGAAAATATCTGTTCGAAAGATGATTTGAGATATAGAATTTTCGCAACATTTGTTGGGAAATTTCTTGCTTGCCTGCCTCTCCTAGGATTTTCATCTAACAAATGGTATAATTGCTCATTTTTTACGGATTTTTACCCTAAAAAGGTCACCTAGAGTTGTCGGGAGCCTTTTTTCTGGCTGAAATTTTCGAAAAGGTAAGTTTTGATTCCTATTATTTTCGGATCACTAGACTTTCAGCTAGGAAATAAGAACAGACGAAAAATTTTTAGGGATAAACATATGCTATATCTACCGTTTAAATACTAAAATACGTTCAACAATGCTATGTTCAAGTGGTCTTGAACTATATTCTCGACGGGTGCCCCTGGATACTAGATGTGACAAGTGTTATAGAACCTAAATGTAAACATTTCTAAAATATACTTTATGTTTTGTTGCTAATTTAAGGGATATTTTGAAAGCTATTGGCAGTCATGCCCGTACTCGCTAAATAGTGACCTTAGCAATATTCGTCCAAAATTGCCATGATTGAACTATCAGCGTTTGCGTCACAAACAGCTTTCATTTTCCACGTTATGGAAGAGAAGTCGATTTATTTCGACAGTAAAAAAGTGTTTTGTTTTATCTCTTTCTGTTCGTCAGGTGTAAACATGTCAACTATTTCATAGGTGTTAGTAACGGTTCCAAGGAGTACGTACGGCTAGCCTCGTTATCCAGTACTTCGCTTTTCCTCCAAATTTTTGTCATTTCATGGCACGTTCTCATCAGTTTATCACTTAGTTCGATGGACCTCTGTTGAGCCATTTGGAGATCTTGCAATTGACGCTCTTGATCTCGTAATCGCTGCTCTGTTATATGCTTCTCCTTTTCTTCACTCTTCAGTTGTTGGCAAAGATTATTTTTCTCACTTTTTTTGCCTGCAACCAGTTTTCCGATAGTTTACGTTATCTTTAGCAGAGCTCACGCCACTTTGGGCAGATTTGACGTTATCTTCGAGTACTGTAAGTCTTACCGCCACCATGGTTGGCCCTGCAATCCAACCGACTACGGGAACAGCCAGTGTTGTTACGGCTCCTATGCCTGCTACAAGTCGTTGTTCCATTCTTCTGTCTCTCAACACTCTCTCAGCATCGTTAAGTGTGTCCTGGGCATTACTAAGTGCTTTTTTCGCTTCTTCAACATTTTGTTCGCTGTCTATAATTTGTTGGTTCAGACCCTGAAGTTGTTGATTCATCTGTTCTACTTTCATTTTCCTCTCAGAAACATTGCTCTTTAAGCTGCTAATGGAGGCGATTAGTCTCTCAGTTTCTTCACATTGGCGTCCCTTCTCGCCTTCCCAAAACTTTAATGCTGTGTTTAAGCGTGTGTGGGTCTGACGTATTGGGAGACTCAAATTCTGGGCAATTGCTTTCACAGTCTTCGCCTTTGTAGTTGTATTGATCTCAGCTTTATAGACAACTCCAACTGCTTTGTCCAGCCATTGTATTCCTGTAAATAATTCTTTCTGTGCTTCGTCTTTGTACAAAATAACAGAGTGACCAGACGCCGAATTGGACAATGCCATGACCAAGAACAGGAGGAACTGAAGTCAAATTAGCAGGGGTATCAGGGAGAGTGTTTTACAGTCTGTTGAAGTTTTCTAGGAATATTCGTGTATTGTTACGAATTACAATATAAGAATTTTTTCGAAAATACGTGAAAGAATTCCATGCATTTGTTTAAACGTGTATTGATGTTCGGGAGTACATGCAACAATTCATTCCCATTCTCTCTTAAACAAACGAAAATTGGCTAATTTGTTAATTTGCTAAATTACACTGCTAAACTCTAGGTACGATAAACAGCATCCCTTGCTACCAAGAACAGTATGTGGGAGAGACGGCATCTCCGAATTGAACTTTTGGAAGTTTGTTTACGGCAAAAGTCACGTGAAACGACACGTGAAATCTCACGCTCAGAAGGTGAATTTTTCTTGGTAAATGAACTTCGACCAGCATCCTTATTTGGGTATAAATATAACCTTTGTTTGCAAACGGTTGTTTCCTCAGAAGCTTGAATATATTTTCGGGGCAAATCTGTTGCTTACATCAAGTTAATTCTTTGGGTAATGAAATGGCGACTCGTAGTTCGTATATTAAGATACAGTATGTGGGAGAGAGCGGATGTCCGAACTTTCGGGGTTTGTTTACAACAAAGTTCATCAAAAGTCACGTGAAGCTACACGTGAAATCTGACACTCAGAAGGTTCTCGGTAAATGAACTTCGACCAGTATCCTTATTTGGGTATAAATATCAGCTTTGTTTGCAAACGGTTGGAAGCTTGATTTGGGGAGACGGACACCCGCTTAATAAAGACACCTTATCAAGGTTGTGCTCTACTAGCAGAGCCCGGTGGTCCCTGGCGCCTAACTTGTGCTCTTGTGTGAACAGAAAATCTCACATTTTTTTTCATACAAATCATATGCTGGGCAGCCTAGATTTTACAGATTCAGAAAACTGGACTCCTTTCAATGTTCCTTAGAGCACAGCCTTGTTGATCATTACAGACAGCTTGCTCTGTTCCCGGGAAAAAAAGCCCTTAAATTTTCTCTAAATTAAAATGGACAATTTCTACGGTCCCCTCAATGTCCGTATAACAGGGTTTAACTGTAAATATAATGAGACCCAAGAAAGCATATTTGACTTGGGAAAAATTGGGGGGAGGGAGGGGTGTTACAAGAAAGCAAAGGGGTCTCCCGCTAAGTTACCCCAGCTCTGATTACAGGAGATTTGTAAACATGTATAAATTTCACATTTTGAGGAGTTTTTATAATACAGAAAAATATGTAACCACATGTGCTTGCCCATACTGACACAATCATTAAACAAATAGTGGCTAAATAGCTTTTAAAATCTATTGACTGCATCAGGCTTTGTAATTACAAATATGCCATTTTCAGTTTCAATCATTCTATGACTCATACCAATAGGAGATATATATACAAATTTGCAGTATTGCTTGAATAAAGGTGCCCAATTTTATCTATAAAGAGGACACAAGTCAATCCTTGTACACGAATACTCTCTGCTTTATTTACTTGTCTTCATTTGATGATAAATACAGATTGTAAACAAAGGGAAATGCAGACTTGTTGCCAACAGAGAACTAAGTCCTTGAAAAGATGACCGCCTAAACAAGTGAACGTCTTGTTGAATGGCAAAGGAAAGTAAGCTTACTGTTTTTAAATAGAACTGTACCGTGGCCGGGTATTCTGAAGAAGCTCCTACTATTTTAGGAGTATATTATCACAGCTATGCATATCAGTACCTCTTAGCACTAGTTGAACTGATTTCACTATGAATTCAAAATTTTCGGCGAACCGCGGGCCTTACCATCAGTGCTTTTCATGACTGAAGCATTAAACAAAACGATTCTGTGCCGACTTTTCTCGGTCAGTTGTAAACAGGATGCAAGTGATTACGAACAAAATACACCAGAATACACTTATCAAAGGAATGAGACTTTTTCCCTGAGAATTTGACAGACTTTGTTTTTCAAAAGCTTCCAGAAGAGATTCAAAGCAAAATCGCATATTTCTACAGCGTAATTAATGAATATTCACTCCGCAGTCGAGATATGACACTCCACGCCATCTTGTTGACAAAAATGATCAGATTTTGAAAACGTCTATGATGCTTAGCGATCGTAGTACGCACACGAACTGACTTTAGTAGCTTGAATTACTCTTTTGTGGTTTTGTGGTCCTGGCGCGTTCGGCAAACACCTCAAGAGACGAGAGTTGTCAAACCATGGCATTAAGTTGCACATTGAGTGCGCCCACAGCCAATTTGCATAACAGGTTAAACAGGTTAAAGCTCGTTATGCAAACTACAAATCATGCCTTAGGTGCATTCTTAACAAGACTTGATGCATTTTGATGTCCCGCCTAGAAATCATGTGATGCTAAGATGTGAATTATTATTTTCCTTCTATCTTAAGGGACTATTCCACTTCAATGATTTCATTCTTGGAAAAGATAATTTAACTTCATTTCTAATTGTGCCACTAAAGCACTCTTGTTGAGACGTTGTTATGACTCGTTGCCAGCACACCGATAACTTAATGAAGTCTAAAAAAGAAATAACATTTTGAATTCTAGCTAACAGTCTAACACCACTAATTATGGGTGAGAATAACATTTCCGTCGATCTACCATTAGTCAAACTACGACAATTACCCAGACATAGTAAACACATTTTATAACATTGCCATGTTGCTAAATCTGTAAGATTCTTTCTTGTCTTTCTTAAATTCATACACGCACCATGCCAATAGATGAATTCATATTTTAGAGTTCTTCGCCTACATATACGTCTTAATATATGAATTCAGTTGATCTGGCAAAACGAAAACATGCATTCTTAAAGTTAGTTTATATCTAGATCAATCAGTTTTATTTAGATTATCTCGATTATTTCATATTCTCTGTGACTATAAACTTAAACTAAAGTTTCACACAGATTCACTGAGGAATGTAAAGATACTCAGGGGCACCCAACGTCAATTTTCGGAAAATATCTGTTCGAAAGACGATTTGAGATATAGAATTTTCGCAACATTTGTTGGGAAATTTCTTGCTTGCCTGCCTCTCCTAGGATTTTCATCTAACAAATGGTATAATTGCTCATTTTTTACGGATTTTTACCCTAAAAAGGTCACCTAGAGTTGTCGGGAGCCTTTTTTCTGGCTGAAATTTTCGAAAAGGTAAGTTATGATTCCTATAATTTTCGGATCACTAGACTTTCAGCTAGGAAATAAGAACAGACGAAAAATTTTTAGGGGATAAACATATGCTATATCTACCGTTTAAATACTAAAATACGTTCAACAATGCTATGTTTAAGTGGTTTTGAACTATATTCTCGACGGGTGCCCCTTGATACTGGATGTGACAAGTGTTATAGAACCTAAATGTAAACATTTCTAAAATATGCTTTATGTTTTGTTGCCAATTTAAGTGGTACTTTGAATACTATTGGCAGTCATGCCAGCAGTCGCTAAATAGTGACCTTAGCAATATTCGTCCAAAATTGCCATGATTGAACTATCAGTGTTTGCGTCACAAACAGCTTTCAGTTTCCACGTTATGGAAGAGAAGTCGATTTATTTCGACAGTAAAAAAGTGTTTTGTTTTATCTCTTTCTGTTCGTCAGGTGTAAACATGTCAACTATTTCATAGGTGTTAGTAACGGTTCCAAGGAGTACGTACGGCTAGCTTCGTTATCCAGTGCTTAGCTTTTCCCCCAAATTTTTGTCATTTCATGGCACGTTCTCATCAGTTTCTCACTTAGTTCGATGGACCTCTGTTGAGCCATTTGGAGATCTTGCAATTGACGCTCTTGATCTCGTAATCGCTGCTCTGTTATATGCTTCTCCTTTTCTTCACTCTTCAGTTGTTGGCAAAGATTATTTTTCTCACTTTTTTTGCCTGCAACCAGTTTTCCGATAGTTTACGTTATCTTTAGCAGAGCTCACGCCACTTTGGGCAGATTTGACGTTATCTTCGAGTACTGTAAGTCTTACCGCCACCATGGTTGGCCCTGCAATCCAACCGACTACGGGAACAGCCAGTGTTGTTACGGCTCCTATGCCTGCTACAAGTCGTTGTTCCATTCTTCTGTCTCTCAACTCTCTCTCAGCATCGTTAAGTGTGTCCTGGGCATTACTAAGTGCTTTTTTCGCTTCTTCAACATTTTGTTCGCTGTCTATAATTTGTTGGTTCAGACCCTGAAGTTGTTGATTCATCTGTTCTACTTTCATTTTCCTCTCAGAAACATTGCTCTTTAAGCTGCTAATGGAGGAGATTAGTCTCTCAGTTTCTTCACATTGGCGTCCCTTCTCGCCTTCCCAAAACTTTAATGCTGTGTTTAAGCGTGTGTGGGTCTGACGTATTGGGAGACTCAAATTCTGGGCAATTACTTTCACAGTCTTCGCCGGTATAGCTGTATTGATCTCAGCTTTATAGACAACTCCAACTGCTTTGTCCAGCCATTGTATTCCTGTAAATAATTCTTTCTGTGCTGCGTCTTTGTACAAAATAACAGAGTGACCAGACGCCGAATTGGACAATGCCATGACCAAGAACAGAAGGAAATGAAGTCAAATTAGCAGGGGTATCAGGGAGAGTGTTTTACAGTCTGTTGAAGTTTTCTAGGAATATTCGTGTATTGTTACGAATTACAATATAAGAATTTTTTCGAAAATACGTGAAAGAATTCCATGCATTTGTTTAAACGTGTATTGATGTTCGGGAGTACATGCAACAATTCATTCCCATTCTCTCTTAAACAAACGAAAATTGGCTAATTTGTTAATTTGCTAAATTACACTGCTAAACTCTAGGTACGATAAACAGCATCCCTTGCTACCAAGAACAGTATGTGGGAGAGAAGGCATCTCTGAATTGAACTTTTGGAAGTTTGTTTACGACAAAAGTCACGTGAAACGACACGTGAAATCTCACGCTCAGAAGGTGAATTTTTCTTGGTAAATGAACTTCGACCAGCATCCTTATTTGGGTATAAATATAACCTTTGTTTGCAAACGGTTGTTTCCTCAGAAGCTTGAATATATTTTCGGGGCAAATCTGTTGCTTACATCAAGTTAATTCTTTGGGTAATGAAATGGCGACTCGTAGTTCGTATATTAAGATACAGTATGTGGGAGAGAGCGGATGTCCGAACTTTCGGGGTTTGTTTACAACAAAGTTCATCAAAAGTCACGTGAAGCTACACGTGAAATCTGACACTCAGAAGGTTCTCGGTAAATGAACTTCGACCAGTATCCTTATTTGGGTATAAATATCAGCTTTGTTTGCAAACGGTTGGAAGCTTGATTTGGGGAGACGGACACCCGCTTAATAAAGACACCTTATCAAGGTTGTGCTCTACTAGCAGAGCCCGGTGGTCCCTGGCGCCTAACTTGTGCTCTTGTGTGAACAGAAAATCTCACATTTTTTTTCATACAAATCATATGCTGGGCAGCCTAGATTTTACAGATTCAGAAAACTGGACTCCTTTCAATGTTCCTTAGAGCACAGCCTTGTTGATCATTACAGACAGCTTGCTCTGTTCCCGGGAAAAAAAGCCCTTAAATTTTCTCTAAATTAAAATGGACAATTTCTACGGTCCCCTCAATGTCCGTATAACAGGGTTTAACTGTAAATATAATGAGACCCAAGAAAGCATATTTGACTTGGGAAAAATTGGGGGGAGGGAGGGGTGTTACAAGAAAGCAAAGGGGTCTCCCGCTAAGTTACCCCAGCTCTGATTACAGGAGATTTGTAAACATGTATAAATTTCACATTTTGAGGAGTTTTTATAATACAGAAAAATATGTAACCACATGTGCTTGCCCATACTGACACAATCATTAAACAAATAGTGGCTAAATAGCTTTTAAAATCTATTGACTGCATCAGGCTTTGTAATTACAAATATGCCATTTTCAGTTTCAATCATTCTATGACTCATACCAATAGGAGATATATATGCAAATTTGCAGTATTGCTTGAATAAAGGTGCCCAATTTTATCTATAAAGAGGACACAAGTCAATCCTTGTACACAAATACTCTCTGCTTTATTTACTTGTCTTCATTTGATGATAAATACAGATTGTAAACAAAAGGAAATGCAGACTTGTTGCCAACAGAGAACTAAGTCCTTGAAAGATGACCGCCTAAACAAGTGAACGTCTTGTTGAATGGCAAAGGAAAGTAAGCTTACTGTTTTTAAATAGAACTGTACCGTGGTCCCTGTATTCTGAAGAAGCTCCTACTATTTTAGGAGTATATTATCACAGCTATGCATATCAGTACCTCTTAGCACTAGTTGAACTGATTTCACTATGAATTCAAAATTTTCGGCGAACCGCGGGTCTTACCTTCAGTGCTTTTCATGACTGAAGCATTAAACAAAGCGATTCTGCTTTTCTCTAAACTGAAATGGACAATTTCTAGGGTCCCCTCAATGTCCGTATAACAGGGTTTAACTGTAACTATAATGAGACCTATGACACCATATTTGAATTGGGAAAAATTGTGGGAATGGAGGGGCGTTACAAGAAAGGAAAATGGTCTCCCGCTAAGTTGCCCAAGCACTGATTACTGGAGACTTGTAAACATGTATAAATTTCACATTTTAAAGAGTTTTTATAATACAGAAAAATATGTAATAACATGTGTTTGTACATACTGACACAATCATTAAACAAATAGTGGCTGAATAGCTTTTAAAATCTATTGACTGCATCAGGCTTTGTAATTAAAAACATGCCATTTTCAGTTTCAATCCTGCCACAAGACGTTCTATGACTCATACCAACAGGAGATATATGTACAAATTTTGCAGTATTGCTTGAATAAAGGTGTTCAATTTTATCTATAAAGAGGACACAAGTCAATCCTTGTACACAAATACTCTCTACTTTATTTACTCTGTCTTCATGTGATGATAAATACAGATTTTAAATAAAAGGAAATGCAGACTTGTTGCCAACAGAGAACTAAGTCCTTGAAAAGATGACCCCCTCAGCTTCTGTTATTATTCCTAGCAAGTGAACGTCTTGCTGGATGACAAACAAAAGGAAGCTTACTGTGTTTAAATTCAACTGTACCAGGGCCGGGTATTCTGAAGAAGCTCCTACTATCTTAGGAGTATATGACTACATCTTAGTACTAGTTGCACTGATTTCACTGTGAATTCAAAATTTTCGGCGAACCGCAGGTCGTACTTCAGTGCTTTCCATGATTAAAACATTGAACAAAGCGATTCTGGCCGACTTTTCTCGGTCAGTTGCAAACAGGATGCAATAAGTGACTACGAACAAAATACACCAGAATACACTTATCAACAGAATGAGACTGTTTTTTTCCCTGAGAACTCAACAGACTTTGTTTATCAAAAGCTTCCGGAAAAGATTTAAAGCAAAATCGTATCTTTCTTTAGCATAATTAACGAATATTCACTCCGCAGTCGAGATACACTCCACGTCATCTTGTTGACACAAATGATCAGATTTTGAATGCCGCCCATGATGCTTATTAGGGACAGGTTCACGGTTAAGCGCATGCTCATTAATTAAATTTTCTTTTTCCAATTTATTATTAATTCTATCGGTTAATGATCCACTCACATGTATCTCAGCGATCTCAGAGTGTATTTCAAAGTAGAATTATATTTCAGAGTAACATGAAGAAAGATGGAGGGGAGTAATAAAATCGCAGAAAAAATTAGTGGATTATGCCAACACTACCAACGTTGAATTTATTGTTGACCCGACGGTTTTATTCCATGGTTGATTAATTTACTGTTAACAGCTATTTGCAAATATTTAAGTTGATGATGTGCAAGTAACTGCCAGGGGATTGTGCAGATTGGTTCTTTGACAACATTATGACATGATCATATTGCTTGCATAGACGATACAGCATGTCCTGGCAGAAAAACAGCATTTTGATAAATGAGCATGCACTGAACAGTGAACCTGTCCCTTTAAGCGATCGTAGTGCGCACACTACCTGAGTTTAGTAGCTTGAATTACTCTTTTGTGGTCGATTTACTGAAGTCCTAGGGCGTTCGGTAAACACCTAAAAACCGAGAGTTGTCAAACCATGGCATTAAGTTGCACATTGAATGTGCCCGCAGCTAATTTACATAACAGGTTTTGAGCGGCTCAGAGTTGGTCATGCAAACTACAAATCATGCCTTCAAAGCAAAGGTAAATAATTTTTTCCGGGTAAGGTGTATTCTTAACAAGACTTGATGCATTTTAATCTCCCGCCTAGAAATCATGTCATGCTAAGATGTGCATTATTATATACCTTTTATCTTAAGGGACTATTCCACTTCAATGATTTCATTCTTGGAAAGGATAATTTAACTTAATTTGTAATTGTGCCACTAAAGCACTCTTGTTGAGACCTTGTTATGACTCGTTGCAAAAAGACCGATAACTTAATGAAGCCTAAAAAAAAAAATAACATTTTAAATTCTATCTAACAGTCTAACACCACTAATTATGGGTGAGAATAACATTTCCGTCGATCTACCATTAGTCAAACTACGACAATTACCCAGACATATTAATAAACACATTTTACTTTTCCATGTGTTGGTCTTAGCTAAATCTGTAAGATTCATTCTTGTCTTTCTTAAATTCATACACGCACCATGCCAATAGGTAAACTCATATTTTAGAGTTCTCCGTCTACATATACGTGTTAATACATGAATTCGGCTGATCCGGTAAAACGAAAACATGCATTCTTAAACTTAGTTTATATCTGGAACAATCAGTTTTATTTAGATTATCTCGATAATTTCATATTCTCTTTGACTATAAACCTAAACTAAAGTTTCACACAGATTCACTGAGGAATTTAAAAATACTGGATGTGACAAGTGTTATAGAACCTAAATGTAAACCTTTCTAAATATACTTTATGTTTTGTTGCTAATTTAAGGGATATTTTGAATGCTATTGGCAGTCATGCCAGCACTCGCTTAATAGTGACCTTAGCAATATTCGTCCAAAATTGCCATTATTGAACTATCGGCATTTGCGTCTCAAACAGCTTTCAGTTTCCACGTTATGGAGGAGAAGGCGATTTCTTTCGACAGTAAAAAAGTGTTTTGTTTTATCTCTTTCTGTTCCTCAGGTGTAAACATGTCAACTATTTCCTTCATAGGTGTCAGTAAAGGTTCCAAGGAGTACGTACGGCTAGCTTCCTTATCCAGTGCTTGGCTTTTCCCCCAAATTTTTGTCATTACATGGGCGCGTTCTCATCAGTTTATCACATAGTTCGATGGACCTTTGTTGAGCCATTTGGAGACCTTGCAATTGACGCTCTTGATCTCGTAATCGCTGCTCTGTTATATGCTTCTCCTTTTCTTCACTCTTCAGTTGTTGGCAAAGATTATTTTTCTCTCTTTTTTGGCCTGCAACCAGTTTTCCGCATCGTTTACGTTATCTTTAGCAGAGCTTACGCCACTTTGGGCTGATTTGATGTTATCTTCGATTACCGTAAGGCTTACCACCACCATGGTTGGCCCGGCAACCCAACCGAGTACGGGAACAACTATGGGAATAGCCAGTGCAGGAGCCAGTGTTATTGCGGCTCCTATGCTTGCTACAAATGCTTGACCTCTTCTTTTGTCTCTCAACTCTCTTTCAGCATTGGTAAGTGTGTCCTGGGCATTACTGAGTGCCTTTTTCGCTTGCTCAACATTTTGTTCGCTGTCTTTAATTTGTTGGTTGAAACCCTGAAGTTGTTGATTCATCTGTTCTACTTTCATTTTCCTCTCAGAAACAATGATCTTTAAGCTGCTAACGCATCGAGGAGATCAGTCTCTCAGTTTCTTCACATTGACGTGCCATTTCGCCTTCCCAAGACTTTAATGCTGTGGGTAAGTGTGTGTGGGCCTGACGTATTGCAATTGGGAGACTCAAATTCTGGGCAATTACTTTTACAGTCTTCGCCGGTGTAGTTGTATTGATCTCAGCTTTATAGACGACTCCAACTGCTTTGTCCAGCCTTTGTATTCCTGTAAATAATTCTTTCTGTGCTTCGTCTTTGTACAAAAGAACAGAGTGACCAGACGCTGACGTGGAGAATACCATGACCAAGAACAGGAGGAACTGAAGTCAAGTTAGCAGGGGCATCAGGGAAAGTGTTTTACAGTCTGTTGAAGTTTTCTAGGAATATCCGTGTATTGTTACGAATTCCAAAGTAAGAATTTCCCCAAAACTTCAACTTCAACTCAACTTTAACTTTATTTCATAAGACTATTGGTTACAATAGACTGGCCCGCAAAATAGCAATTGCTAATCTAGGCGGACCAGTTAAAAGAAAAATAAATTGAAAGGAAAAGGAAGGAAAAAACTACAATTTTAAGTTACAATAAATAATATTCTATCACAGTTTTATTTTAATTACATTAAATCTGAACAAGCAAACTGTTGATGTTTCCGTTTTGCGCAGACAGACAGCTCCGTTTTTCGCCCAACAGAATTTGAAGTTATTGGCGTTCTTGTATTTCTTGCTCTCGAAGAGAAGCTCCTGTAGTCGAGGAGTTAGATGATCATACAAGTTAATATGACTGATATCAAAATCGTCAGGGAAGCCTAACTGTGACGCCTCGAGGTTCTCCAATCTCCTCCGCGCAGCCATAACTTTTCCGTTTGCCAGTCTTCGAGTAAATTTGCAAACGATAGCATTCGGCCTGTTCGAGGCAGAACGGCTCGGAATCCGATGAGCAATATCGATGTCGTTAAGCGAAACATCTTCAACTCCAAGGGCTTCGACCAGCCTAAGGCAGAGAGCTACAGTTTGATCGGAGGTTTCATTTTGCGTTGTAGCTGGCATACCCGCAATTTTAACATTAAACTGGTAACTGTATGCTTCAAGAGTGTCGATGGATTTAGCAATTCGGTCGCAGAGAATGGAGATTTCGGCGACTCTAGTAAACAGTTGTTTGATTTGCTTCACCGCTTCGTATTTGAAGGCGACAAGGTCGTCATGTTTACTGGAGACGAATTCAAGCGTGGAGGGGGACAGGGGGGCGGGAGCCCGGGAGAACAGGGGGCGGGAGGGGTACGGGAGACGGGAGAAGAAAGGGCGGGAAGAGGGATCTCTATGATGGCGGGAAGCGGGAGAGAAATTCCAAAAGGCAAGCTTTCGTTAATTGTTACTGCTCATCATCCAGTCAAAGAAACGAACCCAACAACGTTTCTTGACTTCCATTAAACGTTCTCCGAGGCCCTAAATCAAAATTTTAATTCGAGAAAAGTCAAAAAACGTAAATTCGCACTTGGGATAGAAAAAAGAGCATTTTCCGGTGAAATTGGAAACCTTTCCAAGTCGGTTACATCATAGGTCACGAGTCCTCATGAATGAGGTGGCGTGACACATGTACACGTGTGTCGACTGTGTAAGTCATGTCAGTGTCTCGTCTGTTTGACCTCTCTCGCAGGAAAAATGTCGTCAAAGACCATTTTAATCGGTCTAAGTATTTTTCGGTGTGGTGTGGAAAAATCCGTACATGGAAGACCTTCCTGGGAGCTCGCTCCGTACGATTGTAGTTTGCAAAACACTAAAGATTTTACGGCGTGGTGCAAACTTGTGTCATTTAACTTGTAATAAGCCAATAAGAGCAGAGCATTCGTTTCTTCAAATGTTTCTTGTTAAAATCGGACATAGATGCATCATTCCGATGTAAAAATGTATGTATAACCGTTAAACCTCCCCGCCGATGTTTGATGAAAGATACAACTTCTCGAGCAAATATGAATAGGTTTGAGATTTGATAACCAGCAAACAATAATACTCCACCAGCACTTGACTGAACGCTTTAAAATGCAAACGGTTAACGAACATGCAATTATTGTCTCGTTGAAGTCAGTTTTTATAGCTTACGACTACTTACGAAAAATAATGAAAACTAACCGCGGTGGATATGCAATTAGTACAATAAGACGCTATGAACTAGACAGGAGTACTGAACTCTACCGTAACTTTTGGCCCTTCGACTTCATTTTGGCATGATACCCGTAATTTCGGGATTCCTAAATGCATGTTAATGCATCTTTGATAACTGCAATAGCTATTACACTGCACAGTGGACTGAGACTATTGTCGCTGTACTGGGATGTCAGAAGCGGTGGTCAAACCGAACCAGGTTATTGAAAACTCAGTTTAACTAAGAAAACTGACTTGTAACAATTTTCATCTTTGGCAAATTACCCTACAGCTTTAACACTAAACCCGGGCTTCTGATCTTTTTAATTTACATGATGATGGGAAAAATACAATAAAGGGCGGGAGTCGGGAGACAAAGGAACAAAAAGGTACGGGAGGCGGGAGAACGGGGTACAGGAAGCGGGAGGTTGTCACCCCCCTGTCCCCCTCCCACTCAAGCGAATGAGCACATTCTGACGTGAAAATACGTGAAAGAATTCCATACATTTGTTTAAACGTGTATTGATGTTCGGGAGTACATGCAACAATTCATTCCCATTCTCTCTTAAACAAACGAAAATTGGCTAATTCGTTTATTTGCTAAATTACACTGCTAAATTCTAGGTACGATAAACAGCATCCCTTGCGGCCAAATACAGTATGCGGGAGAGAAGGCATGGCCGAATTGAACGTTTCGGGGTTTGTTTACAACATAAGTCACGTGAAACTACACGTGAAATCTGACGCTCAGAAGGTGAATTTTTCTCAGTAAATGAACTTCGACCAGCATCCTTTTTTGGGTATAAATATCTCCTTTGTTTGGAAACGGTTGTTTCCTTGGAAACTTGGATATATTTTTGGGGAAATCTATTGCTTACGTCAAGTTTTTTTGTTGGGTAATGAAATGGCGACTCGTAATTCGTATATAACAGTTCAGTATGTGGGAGAGATC
>OZ037992.1:44577217-44614717 GCA_964035705.1 Porites rus
CCCTAGGATGACCGAACAGATACAATTTCAATTTTACAGTGCAAAATGCATTTCTAGACATCTAAAAGTACTCTGGATAGCCTAAATAGTGTTTTCAACGTATTTAGGAGGAAACCGTCGTTGGGTGCCCCTGAAACTAGCCTACAAAACGAAAAAAACAGCAGTAAGTAAAACCAAATATTCAATGCTAATAACAGTTCGATGAAAGGTACCTGCAATACTTATGGACAGTGCCTCCTAAGCTTTAATTTAAGAATAATACAAGAATTTTCAGCCTTAAATCGGCAGAAAAACAAGAATATTCAGCCTGGACCGGAAAAACAACATTCTTTATAAAATAAGGGTGTAAATTTTTCTGACATAAATGTAAAAGAAAACAAGTTTAAAAGGAACCAATCTTTTTTTCAAATTCTTTAACTTGATGTATTTTATGATTTAAGTAAATGGAACTTTCACTTTTCTTGCACTGACGCCAAGTATGCTGATGAGGAAAAAATATATGCAGGGGCACCCGTAGGAAAATTTTGAGAAAAAGACCTAAAAACAACAACAAAGCATGAATAAAGCTTTCTGAAGCCGTTTTAAGCATTTTGGGAGATTGCTGGTAAAAATTTATCTTTTCCTCACTCCCAGCAAGACAGATGGAAGAGTTCCCAGCCAGCAAGGTGCACCTACAACCTACAACCTGAGTTACCGGGAAGTTTCCCGATAGACGTGTGTGCAGACGTTACTGGCCAGTTTGGGTGTGGTCATAGGACAAAATTCAGCCCCTCAGTGGGGGGTGAAGGGGGGCGCTAAGGGCGAAATTCACCCCTACAGTAGGCGGGAGGGGAAAGAGGCTTCTGAAAATAGCAAATAGCAGCTATTCTAGATACCAAATCTAGAATCTCCCCTCATCATCACCAGGTCGAGCTAGCTCAGACACCCTGAATTGTCTATTTAACAGCAACACTTTCCTTCCAAGGACATTTTGTTTTTTCCAAATCTCCCAGCTAGCAAAAAATTTGTCTGAAGAAAAGGTATTTTGAGGAACAGATCCATCGGGTGCCCCTGTACATGCTTAATATGCTGTTTTGTAATTGTTTTTTGCAAAAAATTAGAGAAAGATCAGTGTCGGGAAGAATATCTAAGCGAGCACCTCGCCCTTACCCTCTCTCCCCAATCCCCGGCCCTCCTTTTTCCCTTCGCTCCCTATCCCTCACTCCTTTCGACGCCTGCTACGCAGGCTATCAACTTTGCGCCTACGTTAGACAACTTAAAAACTTTTCAATGGACACGAAATTCGTGGATTTTATAGTACACTGATCAATTGCAGCACTGAAATTTTTTAAAGAAAACCTATCGACGAATTTTGGTTTAATTGGTCGCTGTTTTCGTGAAAGTAGCCCTAGAAATTACAAAAAGAGCTCAGCATTGCGTCTGACTGATTGACATGTTTTCATGGTTGATCGAAATCGCGCAAGTAGGAGTGGCGAATGGTACCTCGAAAAACGTGGGTCTCGGAAAATTTTGGCAGGATCTCGAAATCTCGGAAGCGTTTTTGATAAGTCTCGAAGTCTCGTGTTTTCATGGCTTGCTTTTACATTTTTTGAGTCTCGAAACTTTTCACCAAAGAGTCTCGGGCTCGGATTTCTAACTAGGTTCTCGGCGTCTCGGCGAGTTTCGGATTTTACCATTCGCCACCCCTGCAAGTCTTAACTTACGTTTAGTGGGTTGCAGAATGCACAGAGGTCATTTGCAAAACGGATGAGTGATAAAAACTTTTCGGAAGCATACAAAAGGTAGCAAATTTGCCCAGCCTTCAGTTCATACATAATTTATACCTTTTAGTAGAAATTCAAAGATATCTCGAAAGTCCTTTTACATATTTTTGTGAAACTTCTTACAACAGAAGACAAGCACCCAAAGTATATGTAGCGAAAAGCATTTCGAAAGCGTGAAATGCCTTTAAGGGCAGAAATGCGATTAAAACTATTGTGACGTCATTGTCAAACGGTATTTCTTCCGATCTCCCCAAAAATAATATCATAATAAAGTTTAGTTGATGTGTAATACATGTGTTATAATGTTTTTCCAATAAAGATCATGTACTCCCTAATGATGACATGAACCCATCGAAACGTCAAGTTTCTTTTATATCAGGACGCGTTGATTTTTGTTTTAAAATAACTTTTCCTTTCAGAGCCTAAATAATGGATCCCCCACCCACTGCACCACCCACGGCTCAGCCGTATTCCCCAGAGCAAGCGATGTATCCACCGGCGTACCCCCAGGGTCAGTATCCAGTGGTAACTCAACAACCGGCACCGTATGCACAACAGACTACCAATACCACTGTAGTGGTGAATCAGCAACCAGTAGTGGTTCAAAAGGCACAACGAAATTGGAGCTCTGGACTGTGTGGTTGCTTTGAGGACTGTGGCTCTCGTAAGTATTCTTTAAGCGGCACTCAAATGATAGGGCATTGGGTGGGCTGATAGAGAAAATTTGCCAGCGCCGCTGAAGGGGGCGAGGGTAAGGAAACTTGCTTCTCCGCTGTAGAGTAGACTTGCGAGAAGACGGCGAATTTGTTTGCTAGAGCATATAAAAGGCCTAGGGAATTTCCCTGGGTACCGTAAAGGACCACTAGACTGCTTTACAAGGGAGCACGCAGTAATCTAGTTGATTAAATCGTCAAGCGGCGGCTTTTACACGAATGAGAATAGTTATAACTTTATTTATTAAGTGTTAGTATTTCTTGCTCGAATGTACTCATTGAGGGCAGTATTCAGTCACGTATCCTAATAGATACGGCTCCGCCATTTTTACGTGGTCATCCTAGCCACGCGAAGCGGTTTATCCGTTTCGAAACCATAGACAATACGTTCTTACTCAGTTCTCTTAAGACCCCAAGTATTGGTCCGGATCCGGAAATCGAATACGCGACTTCCCGCTCTGCAAACAAACGCTCTTCCACCTGAGTTTACCCAGCCACGTGTATTTTATTTTGTTTGTGTTTCAAGTGTGTAGGGGCATTTTCTGTCCTTTCTTCCTGCTGACTGATGTTTCGTCCAGGATGGGCGAAGGATGTTGCTTTCCTTGCTGTTGCCCAGGTGCACTGTTGGGACTCAGGATCAAGCTGAGAGTGCAGGAGAATATTCAGGTATTCGACAGGCATTAAGAGCTTTAAAAACAACCTCGTTATAGGGGACTAGTTTCAGTTCTTTAAGGAGCTTTGTCCCACATTTATGACTGAAGTTACAGTAAATCAAGCCATTTAATAAAAAGATGCCACCAAAATGAATTGAATGAAAAATGAAAATAACCAATCCAGCCATCAAAACAGTAAAAGAACGTTTAAATAACACTGCAGAAAACTTTTCTTACGGCACTCATATTGTTAAGCACTGTGCTCTAAATTTTATGCTTTAGGCTTTAAGGCTCTCTAGTGAAAAGCGTTCTTGAAGCTTATGTGATTATCTGTTGGCTTAGGGGAAGGAAAACGTTTAATGATCCTAATTTTTATGAGAGCCCTTTAAACTACATTACTGGAGCAGTCTGACTTTATAGCCACCACTGCAAAATTGTGGCAATATAACGTTTCGTCAATATATTTGGTAATTATCTCCTCGACTGCACCTGACTCCCTTCCCCCTCCCTCAGCATCTGTACGGACGTACTCGCCCACGATCACGTGATAACCAAAATTTCTCGGATGGATGGTTGACTAAATTTTCTAAGGTATGGGGCTACGCTTGCGCACGCGAAGCGCGCGCTTGGAGTTCCGCTATAAGAAGAATACTGAAAGAATACCAAAAACTTGCTTTCCGCAACTGCAAAAGTTGCGTTTATAACTGCGATGGTCTTCTTTCATTTAATTCTTCACCCCACATTTCCTGTATATGATTTTCATATAGTCATTATTTCAATACCAAAAACAGGATAATTCACCCATGACTGACTTCATTTCATCCACTTGCAGGGCACCCTTTTTGACGATTATTGTAAGGTTCAGTGTTGTCCACTTTGTGTTCTCTGTCAGCTGTCCCGTGAGCTTGATCATGTGGAACGCCGCGGTTAACTCCTACCAAGCTGATATCTATAAGAAACGCCAGCTTTGTTTTCAAGAGTTACCATCTCCATGGAAAGAAAATTGCGGGATTTAGAGTAGTTAGGGTGTTTCTCGTTCAGTTTTTTATGTTTTTAGGGAACTTAAGAACCACGACGACGACTTGGTCGACGACGACCGGAAGTGAGTTACAGAGTACTGCGCAAGCGCGACCAGTAAATTTCGTCGTCGTAGTGTCGTCGACGACGCCAAACAAAGTAGAATCACGTCGTCCCGCAATCCACAATCTTCGGCAGGTATAAATCCACTGTTTTAAGCGATTTTTGAAGTCCTTTGCATTTTCTTATCCTTGTAAATCCAGGTATCGTTCCTTTTTTCTCCTAACAAGCGATGTTGATTGAAAATTCGACAAATGAATTGATTTTGCTTCGAAGAATGACAACAGCTGTGGAGGCCGAGCGAGCTAACTCGTAAGTGATAAATTTATTTGTACGTACAGTTTAGGTAAGGCAAATCATATATCTTTAATATAGAGTAAAATAAACTTTATATGGAAAACAGCTATCACACCAGAGTGTCTCTTTTCCGAAATCTAAACTCTGACAGACACTCGGACTCAGTCATCTCATTCAAGTTGAAAGTTGAATAATTTCGTGAGGAAAGAAGATGTTTTTCCACTCAAAAAGGTCAGACAACACAAAAAATTCGTCATCGTTAATGAAATTAGACGTACGGCTTAAAAAATATGATCTTGCATTGTTTTAAAAGACGCCATTGCGAAAAACTTTGTTGCGAAGGAACATCAGAGTTTTACATTTGTGTTTACATTCACTGTTGTCGTCGTCGACCTACCGACCGACTGCAGCTTAAGTTTCCTTTTTCTCGCCGAAACTGACGTTCTCGTTCCAGTCTTTTCCCAGTCAACAGATGTTGTCGTAGTGAACTTCATCGTGGTTCTTAAGTTCCTTTTTGTAGAAGATGCTACGGTAGTATAATGCCATGCTGTATAGTGAGTATAGCTAGTAGAGTTAAAATTGCAGTGAGTAAAACAAAAAGTTCACAATTGCTTTCGTTTGTATTTCGTACAGAAAAGAATAGACTCGGTACCCTTTATCGTGCACATAGCCTGCGTAGCAAGCGTTTCCATTTGGTTTCGGAGCAAAGAAAGACAGAGGAAAGGGATTTTCGGCTTTGACGGAGCGAGAAATGGAACGAGAGTCAAAAAATGCGCCATTTTTCGCACGGTCTTTGACTCTTGTTCCTCCTTTTTTACTCCGAAACAGCACGGAAACGCTTGCTACGGAGGCTATCGTACACAGTACTCTGTGGCTTCGTTCGCTCTTCAACTGCAATAGGCTATGGTCACACCAGTCTCATTTCATTACCGTTTACACGAGAACGATGTGTATCCGTTTACATGGAACGTGAGTAAATGGCCAGCTCCACTAGAAACAAATCATCTGTTTACGCTGAACTAGCAAGAGGAAAGCGATTTAATGAGGGTTTCTGTCAATTGTGTGTTGGTTAGTTTTTGTTTTTCCCTTGAAAATAGTGCCATTTTTCGGTTTTGAGTATCGATCAATTTTCGTTTGTCTCAGCTTTAAATAGGGTAAGAGTTTAAGACTTTGGGCGGCAGCCAATCAGCCTATCGCAAACAAATCAATTTTACAAAGACCAAGCACGCATCTGTCACCCTTCCCAGAGAGATTGATTTACAACTGCAATGTATGCTGTCAAGAGCCATAATAGGACAGAGAAGGGCGTTGGCCGGGATATCTTAATTTCAAGAAGTATGTGGACCACGCGGAAACAGTTTCCGGTAAACTGATTGACTTCCGGAAGACTCGCTCTCACGATTCAGCGCGCCAAATCGAGGCGCCTTCAACAAATAAAAAAAATGGCGGCACAAGTGGAGGGACGATGTGGAGTTCATAAATTAGCCTTCTTCAACAAAGAACCTACCAAAGAAATCGGTTAAAGCGACCGCGTGACCATCGTTTTTGTTTGAACAGCTGGAAAGAGGACAAGTAGCATTGCGGTCCGAATAAGCGTTGCACACTAAAGGTCACTAAACGCGCGGGTGCTACAAAGACGACCGTACAAGCGACCGTGTGGACGTATTTTCTATTGAAAGAGGAAGGAAAAGAACGTAAAAAGGTCTCCACTATTTTTGTCAAGGGCATGACCGGAAAGGCGGGAATCTTGTAGAACACACCTTTTCCTGCTTGACAGATATTTTGTTCCGCATTTCACATCGGACAATCAGTAATTATTCTTTATTGAACACGAGGTTAATAGAAGGGGAATATTCGCGGCGAGGTTAATATTCAAGAAACCAAAAGCTCAATTTGATTGACGGATCAAATCATGCGTGGAAATTGGTAAACAATAGGTCTCATCTTTACTAAATTTTTTAAACATCGCAAATCAAATCAGAAACAATAGCCTAATGGGTTATATGGAATGGCCAGAAGTTTAAATTCAGCTGTAAATTGTACTTCCAAGCCTGAGAAGAAAAGCAGAGCTTTGCTTTTATCTGTCATCTCGCTATTAAAGTTAGGGAAAAATGTTTTTTGTGCAGCTAATTTGTGTTGTTCTTCGTAAGTGCAGACAATGGTGGACCGGTTACTCGAGGGAAGGAGCCGTTTCTCTGTAGTATTCTCTGTCCTGTTTAATTGTCTTTAAAGGAAATGTTGATCGTGAGTTTACACACCTCTTCTACTCGATTAAACCTGACAAAAAAGCTTTAATAACAACTATAAACCATTGAATTTAAACATTCATCATACCCTCACGAGATAATATTTGTGTTTTGGTCAGCGACAACAGAGCAAATTCAAGAAAAATGTCCTATCTTCCAGGACTTAGCATGAAGAAATTGAAACCTTCGTCTTGCATCTTAGCGGAGAAAGGCCAGAAAATGCGATATTTCAAAACGATCAAACCCATAAAAATCGCGAGGTCGAAAGAGGTCGGAGTGTGGAACTAGTATCAAGCACCCCTTGTCCGCCGATTTAAATAATTTATTAGGCCAAAACTTTGCTAGAATAAAGACAGTTTTCGATAATTGAAAGTCATCTAAATAAATATTCATTTGCGAGTTAAAAAAGCATGGCTTAACAGGGTCGCAAACGAAAGCAATAATGTGTGAAATGACCATGGAAACATTTTATATTATTAATCAGATACCAAAGATTAAGAGGGCTCATTGAAACTTACCTTGGATGAGCTGTATCGTGAAATTCAGGTCGTTGAAAATCTCCCTCGAAACCCTCGAACGCTGTTTCCACCGCGGAGAGAAAACAGAAATTTGCCGCCAAGCATCATGGGATATATGAAATTCCCCCCTTTGATACGAAGAAGATTTATAACCGTACAGACTACTCTATAGAGATTTTCCAAAAGACTCCTGCCCGTGCAGTGATCGTTGATCTTAAAACGGTTTACATTTTAGGTTGTTGATTTTCAAAGATGGCTCAAAATACGAAGCAGGAACTCGACAAAGCTATAGCTGGCATGAACAAAGGAATTGACAAGAAAGAAGAAATGAGATTGATGATGGCACCTTACGCAAACTGGGATACCTTTCTCACGCCAGCTCCTCTATCCATCGCTTTGCCAGGACAGTTAATTCTTACTTCTTCGGATGCCGACTTCAGTCTTCAAGACAAGAAAGATAGCATCAAGTTTGAATTTCTGAAATACCCTGACTCGTTTCGTGCCTGTCTAGTGCAGGTCAGCAACAGGGGATGGGATGCCTTTAACAAGGCACACACTTCCATGGATCAGATCCGTCTGTACTCAAGCAATGTCGACAAGCACGTCAAAACAGCAGTGAAATTTCTTGTCGCAGGGTCAGCTGAAGATGTCCAATCGATGGTCCCCGATGCGCTAAAAAACATTGAAAGGATCGCTGATGATTGTTTAGAGTTGGCCACGTCGGTTGAAAAAGAGTTCGTTGCTGTGATGAAAATAATAGCGGAACTCCTTGAAGCTTGTACACGAGCGAAGGGTGAACATGAAGAGGATTTGAAAGCCGCAAAGATCGCTCGTGAAGTTGCGGAGGAGCGTATGAAAGCCGTTCAAGCGGAGAAAGAAGAAGCTTCAAGTAGACGAAATGAAATGGTAAAGCGAATGAAGGAGGCCAATGAAGAATTCAAAAATTCCATTAAATCAATGCCTGGCGCATTGGATGTCATTGGAAAAGCTTGCGCTGACACCATCATCAGTACTACTCGCGCCGTTGGCAGTATCATACCAAGTATGACAAGTATGATGTCCGGAAAACAAGACTTTAATACTCGTTCTTCACAAGCATCTCAAGTCAATGAGCCCGCAAGACATTCCAATCGTCAAAAAACTTCTGAAGGCGCATTGGCGGTTTACAAAATCGTGCCTGAGGTTAACGGCCAGGAGGAAACCCTTGTGAAACTTGCACATGGTGGAGAGGTCATGAAAGGCGATAAAAGCGCAAAGGATGGAGTATTACGCACTATGAAGGCACTTCAAAGCCTTAAGAAAAATCGATTGGAAGAGGTAAAGAAATCAGAGATGAAAACGCAAGTGATGGAACTGTGCAAAGATGAAATTGATTTTTCCCAGACCTTGTCTTCGAAACCACAACTGCAATATTCCCAGGAAGACATTCAAGAAATAAATTTGCAAGCAGATAAACTCCTTGAAGATGCTGAAACCTTACTAGCTGGATCGCATTCCGCTCTTGGTAACAACGCCCTTCCAAATACATCTCCAAATCTTGCCAAACAGCCAATGTACAACAGCGATGGTGGGTTAGTCCAGCAAGCATTTGAGAGTTATCGATTCAGGACGGAAACAGCGAAGGAGATGTTGAAGGATTCTCGTCGCGCATACGAGGCATCTTGTGATGCGGTTGCGAACAAAACAAAAGAAGCGACCAATCTTCTTGCCGAAATGAAAGAACTGGACTTAAAGAAGATAGACGTGGAAAAAATCAGACAGACTTTGGTTAAAGGTATTCAAGCTCTCGGTGAATTGCGAGAACAGTGAGGCAAGCTGGTTCGGTTTTTCCAGATGCTATCCAATTTAGTCAAGTGTTGCCTGAGTACCTCCCTCAAGGACTTTGTGCAAACCTCTCGTAACAGATTGGACCAAGGTGACAGTGGCATGTCCGCTGTCATGCGTGACGTCATCTTCAAACAAGCCTTTCAAGCCAATCAGATTGCGTACGTGGTGAACAGCATTTCAAGCGTATACGTGGAGGTGTCGAATAAGCATTTGATGGAGCGTATCACTTCAGTCTTGGTAAGATGATTGCACTGGATCCAGCAAGCAATAGTCACCAGATCATGCAGAAGCAGCTTGAGCTAAACCAACGATGTGAAGAAGCTCAGGAAGCCATTCGTAGAATTGCTCTTAATTAACAAGAAGAGGGAAATAACAGCAGCATTTGACAAAAGAATTGGAAGAATTGAAAGCGAAGTAGAAGTTCTACAGCCTCCGATCTCGGAAGAGAGAGCTGAAGACATAAAAGAAAAAGTGAAATCTATTAGTGCAATGTCAAAAGCTGAAAATGAAGCCGAGGTTGATGACTTGTGTTAAAAACTATTTGCCTTTTGTTTGCTTTTCGAAAATTTTTATAAAGTAGGATGATAGTAAAACGTTCAATTTTGAGATAGACAGTGGATTTTAAACAACTAGGAAAATAGTTTCCATAGTCCTTGTATGTAGAGCTCAAGTTAAAACGATTCGCACTGTGATGAATGCATAAAAATTTGCGAGGATATAGAAAGCCTGTTTGATTTCAAGTATTCTGTCTAGAGTATTCAATGTGAAACTTCTGAACAATTGACGTTTCAAATCACTATAATTATAACATTCGTCTTTACTGTAGCAAAGTATTCTTGTTAAAATATCTTGTGATGTGAAGTTTGAGAACTAACAATATTTTATGAACTTTCTTGTTTGCTGATTAATTAAAACATCCGGATTTGTGCATTCGGTATGTCGTTTATGTGGCTTTTTAAGGTTTTGTTTTCAGCTCAAAAGCCAAAACATTTCTTAATCATTTGAAAACGAATTTACATTACTCATAAACATGGTGTATTTCTTTGCTTCTGGAACAGTAGAGGGGAACAAATAATTCCGACACGGGACACATTTTAATAATTAGTGAAGTATGCTGGGAAATCACTCCCTTTTAAAGGAAAACCTTGCATAAAGAAAGACGGCCGTCTATAGCGGCTTATGTTACAATGAACTAACCCAGCTACGAAAAATGTTTGGCAAGGAAAATATAGGTTTGTATAGAGGCGGTTTTGGCAAGGAAAACGTAGGTTTGCGTAAAAACAAATCAGCACGCTTAGCAGAGAAAACGAAAAAAAAACTTCAAAAATGTTCCGAACAATTTGGATTAAAATTCACGGCAGAGGCAAACTTACGCGCTGTATAAACATTGTAGATGTAACTATTAAAAACCCAATGACGATTCGTTATACTGTACATGAAGCATCTTAAAACAACGTCTACCTAAATCTTAACAAGCGCGTTCCATTACTCTCGTCCGACAAGCACAAATACATCTTGGTAGAAATAGGGACGGTACGTTTACAAAATCTTCGTCTGAATGTCACACGTTTTCTTCGGGTCGTTTCTACTCCCTTTTTTAAGTAACGTCTGAATCGCCCGGCCGTAAATGCCGTCCAGTGACGTCACTTAACCCTTGCTTTAATTCATGCAAAAAGTAAAACACGATTTTCAACTGACAAACAAAGAAATACCGCGTTCCATCACTCTCTTCCGACGAGTACAAATACATCTTGGTAGAAATAGGGACGGATGGAACTGTACTATATTTTACCTCGGTGATGGGGCTAGGACTATTTCCGCGGGCATATAATGCAACAGTACTAGGGACTTTTAGATCCAACGACGCAGAGGGCAACGAGAACGTCAAATAAACAATAGGTTTTATAAGCAAAACGACAACTTTGCACGTGCACCATGCTTTTTGTACATTTCTCTGTCCGTTTTTGCACGACTACGACGTGAAAATGCCTAACCTCTCGTTTTTTACGGAGGACGCAAACAAGCAACGAAAAATTTAATTTCTCTTTCTGTACTTGGATATGGTCCCTACGAATTCAACTCCAGGAGGGTTCGCCTACATTTGACAAAGTAAGTGGGTAGGAATAATTGCGATAAAGACTGAAAGAACGCAAATTCACTTTTTAAGCGACGTTCTTATTGCCGCCGTGTCGTTGGATCTTAAAGTCCCTAGTAATACCACTGAATAGTGTAAAATACCTAAAATTCTGTTTCATGAGGGTGATATAGCCTGTGTTCAGCCGCCTCCCGTTTCGGTTCAAGCATTTAAACGGTGTACCGTGCCAGCAGAGTCGCTTCGATCTTTCCTAGATAAAGGGTAAAGACCGCTCGCTGAAAGTGAAGTCGGGCTAGCTACAATTCTGGGGATTTTTAATACGGTGAACGAATCACATCATATTTGAGACTAAATGAACGCTCCGAGTCAAACATTAATCTATAATCCACAAATCGAGTGAAGCGAACTGCTCTCTTCCTCCTTTAGACCTTTCTGCTTCTCTTCGAGATCGCACCTCCCTTGTTTAGTGTAAGTGTGTGCGTTTGATCGTGAAAGAAATGCTAAAAGTAGGAAGGAAAAAGAAGAAAAGAAAAGATTGAAAGAAACAAAGAGAGAAAGAAAGAAAGTGAAAAAGTAGACAAACTCAATTGCCAGGACAGGATTCGAGCTCGCGCCTCTCCGCCAGCTGTTAGCTTCACGTGCCTGAAACTTCACCACGCAGCCAAGGAAACATCCTCGGAGACCCATGGGCAGATAGTGGGGGCGAGGGAAAGTCTAAACGGGAGGGAAAATATGGCACGAAGAAAAGAAAAGGACGACGAGAAGAGCCCCTAGGGACAATGTCTTACGGTCGCCGCCGTTCTGCCTTTTGATTGGGCAGAAAAACACAAAAGTTTTCTGGCACCAATCAGAAGCCAGAACGGCGTCGACCGTTTGGAACTGGTCTGGTAAGACATTGTCCCCAGGGGCTCTTCTCGTCGTCCTTTTCTTTTCTTCGTGCCATATTTTCTCGCCCGTTTTGACTTTCCCTCGCCCCCACTATCTGCCCCTGGGTCTCCGAGGATGCCAAGGAAACAAAATACAAGATACATTCAATCTCTGAATATTATGTCACGATCACGCGACGCAGCCCACTGTCTGAAAAAGAAACACTTCTCACGTGGTTTCAAATTCAAATAAATGTAAAAAAGTAAAGTTAATCGTGCAAATATCTTTTGCAGAAAAATAGTAAAGCAGTAGGGAGCGTGATCTTCCAAACCATCTTTTCTCCAAATTTTCGTGATGTGGTATAGGTGCTGCCATCCAGCCCGACTGATAATTAAAAAAGGCAAGTACAATTTTTGTGGCTGTGCAAAGAAAGCTAATCGACCGTGAGAAATCAAGGAGTCCTTCCTGGCTCTTTGATTGTAATCGTAGTCGAGCCCGCAACATTAAAAAAGCGGCTGCTTGTGAACTGATTGGCGCCAAAAAAGGATGCAATTTCCAGCTAAATTTATTTATTCGAGTCATTCTGCATATATTTCATTCCGCATAATTATGCCCTTCCGCAAGCCATGCCACATGCCATTCCACAAACTCATTCCGCCTTTCAACCTCACCGGTAATAAAAGACATCATTAAGCGAAAGTCTTGCTTCGAGGAACGTTCATGCATTACAGTCTGCAGACACAAATCGCCTCTCCTTTTTTTAATACAAGCCCTTACACACCGGAGTTTCGTTCATCTGCTACCCAAACTCCAACGTTTCAGCCTCTCAAACGAGTGTGGATTAATCTGCAACATACGCGTGTAGCCGACACATATGCTGTGGTTGAATTTCATGCTTGGCTTAAATTTTCTTTTCTTTTGTTTCAAACTCATTATTATACTTTACCAAACCCCCCCAAAAAAGAAAAAAATAGCCCACGTTCGTTATACTAAAATTCTAACATGACTCGGAGGCTTTCTGGTCATTTATCTATATTTGGTTTGGTTTTCTTTGTGTTTTCAAGTCTCTTCTGGGAATTGCGAGAAAATGGAATCCTGAAAAATTTGCAATTTTGTCCCTAAGGACTCAGAGTCATGTTAGAACTTCAATTTATCGGACGTGGGCTAATCCATGGATAAAATTAAACCACAACATACACACTGTATATATATGGTAAGAAGTGGAAGTGTATCTAGATCTAGATCTGGACCGCTGGTCGGGTGCATAACCAATCCTAGATCCCCCATGGAACTAGCCTATCAGCAGAGCCTTTCTTTCATTTGCTCGATTTTGGCGTACTCAATAAAGACTGAACGAACCGAGTAAGATCTTTGTTGAGCATGCGCGGCATGTTGCTAGGATATAATTTCGAACCCAGGCCTAACAGCCATGTTGCTACAGCGGGCTCGGTTACAACCATCGGTTTATCAATAAAGGGATACTCGCACTACGAAAAAACAGTTTGACGGGAGAAAAGGAGATTAACCAGTCCAGACGTTTGGGCTGCGGCGACCCCAAAGGTTTGACATGATTTAAGCAGAGCTTCCTTTACTCCTCCTCTCTCAAGTAGACAAAAAGAGGCTCTGCTCCCAGGTTGCCATAGAAACCTCTACAGAGATGGATGGAACGATACACACAAAATTGTTTCGTAGACATGTCTCTCTTGTTTAATTGCATTATGACCATTAACTAGCATAAATATGCTAATATTATATTTAGGACGAAATGTGAATACCCATAATTGGATATTTCACGGTTTTCCTCAAAAACAAGCCCCTGGTAATTGGTAGATTATAATTACTTAACAACTAACTCAACAACTTAACAGACCTTTCCTTCATTCTTCAGTGAAAGGACTAAAATAAATTTTAAACTCAACGGCATGTCCCGTGATACCAGGTCGCCGGAACGTTTTTAATTCATACTACTATCAAACAATAACCACACCTTAGCCTACATAGCCGCGGTTACGCTCGTGAGCGCCACAGCGAAACTGACCTATTCCTAATTCAGAAAAGGTTGCTTTGGCAACTGGGCATTAGGACATACGAAACTCAGGCAAGGAAATGCTTGAGTGGCCAAACAATAGTATAGCTTCCCAATGCGTAACAGGCTATATTTTCGAGTAGCCCCAAGCCTCTGTTCAAAGCGAGGCTAGGCTAAGGATGAAGTTATATTATTTTGATTTGATAACGTTTCTTTAGTCGTATGCAAATGAAAGTCATCATCACTAGAAAGGTTTTACACTTGGCTTTGTTTTGAAATTGAGAGTTTTTGGAACTCGGAAATAGCCTATGGCCAAAGCAACCTTTTTTAAATCAGGAACATACATTGGATAAGGCCAAAGCGCTTAAATATTAACCAACCAAACTGCGAAACTTGTGAAAAGAGGGGCTTTTTACGTTATTGTCTTTCACGCTATTACCAGACGCTCAAGATACGGAGTCGGTCGTTTCCTTCTTAATCTGATGACTCAACACATTTTAAAGCAATTTTAACAAAACCCCTAGTCCAGGTTCCGCCGAAAGAATGGTTAGGACTCCAAAAATACGAGAAGAAACGCAACGAACATGTTTAAGTTTGTCAACAGAAATGGTAAACTAAACGGTTCATTTCTCAAGTTCCACAGTTACTCCATTTCTAATAGGCCTTCTTTCCATAACGAGGTCACCAACGAATGACGCTCCTTGTCTGAAAGCTGTAGGCTGTTGACGGTGATGTACTCCTCCCGGTCTGCTGTGATCTGTCGCAGGGCCTCCTCGTATCGGATGGGGAACTTCAAAATTGAACAAGGCTACAATGAAAGTATCAAGGATCAGCTTACCATTTCTGCAAGTCCGTAAGGTGATCAATATCAATTTTCTCCTCACAATATGAATAAATAATTAAGAGAAATGGTCGTGAGAATTAATAAGATAATCACTTAACGCTGAGCGGACCTGGCCCTTTCCAAAGCCTTAACACTGCCCAAGACTCGTTTAAAAGGTACGAGACATGGACCAACCCAACAATGTATTTGCAACGATGAAATCACTACTAAAATAGTAGTTTTATTACTGCTATCACTACTGCTATAGCAAAATACCCCAGCGATCAATCGTACACATACTCGCAGCGCTGGAACATCGAGTTTGTTTTTCATCCACGGCTACATGAATTCCAACTTCATGTTCTTGACCTTGTCCACTTTATATTCTAGTTCTTTTAAAGACAATTTATACCTCCTTCTGGTAGGTTGTTGAAAAGGCATTAGAGCCCCTCCGTCTCAATTAACCCCCCCTCAAATGTGCTTGAAACGAATAAGCTTCCGGGGGAGAAGTTTTTTTTTACAAAGGATTAAACGGTAGGGTACTTACACTCTTGTCGCCCATCATGTGCTTGGACCTGTCGTTCTTGACTGAATGAAGAACCAAAATATACTCTTCTCCTCCAAATCCTTCACCTCCATCTCCACTTTCCTCGTAATCATCCTCTTCCTCCTCGTCTTCTTCCATCTCTTCTTCGTCTTCTTCCTTATCTGATTCATCATTCTTACTTTTCTTTTTCGTGTCTTTCTCTTTATCTTTCTTCTTAGCTTTCTGCTTTGCTTTGTTGTCGCTCTTGTTCGTACCTTTCTTGTCCCCTTTCTCACTCTCCTCCGGTTCCTCCTAACATAGTTAGCATAAGACACCTCTCTCAGTAAGGGTTGGTTTCAACTGTCGCGTAATTTTTACGTGCACACGCACGTAAATTTTGCGCGCGTAAATAAAATAGTGGCAATGTATGACAGGCCACGCGTAAATTTAAAAGTCGAGCGAGTTTCAACTTTTACGTTTATGCGTGACCTTCCCATGATGCATTAGAGAGTTTAAGCTTCACGTGTATACGGCAAACGTCAGATTCAAGCAGAGAATTTCTCAAAAAAAAAAAAAATGAGCAGATAAAAACAGCTCAAAACAATCCTTATGGATAATAAATTGCATTAAACTACTAAATTATTTGTAGAAATAATGAACAGTAAACGACAAGTTAAGGGGAAACTTGGTCACAACGCACAAATTCGCGTTTGCCGTTTGACGTTAACGTGATGTTTAACCTCTCTATTGCCTCTATTTTATTTACGTGAGTAAAATTTACGGGCGTTTGCACGAAAAAATTACGCGACAGTCGAATCTCTGACGTACAAAGTAACCCATTGTACGGCACGTATTTTCTTTTAAGAGTTTTTCTGCTCGCATTCCTACTGCAAGGTATTTTTTCTGAAATCACCGATACCACGCCCCAAAAGTCAAATGGCCGGCCCCTAAATAAAATAGACGCAATGTAACGAAGGTAACGCGTAAACGTAAAAGTTGAATCTCGCTCAACTTTTACATTTACGTGCGGCCTTTCATACATCATCTCTATTTTAGTTACGCGCGTAAAATTTACATGCGTGCGCACGTCAAAATTACTCGACAGTCGAAATCCAGCCAAAGGGTGTCATTGTCGTTACTTCGCTTTGACGGTGCCAGTCTGTCACGCGTTTCTTCTCCACGAACGCCATTTGTTCGAGATTAACGCGTGACGTAGCTCTTAGAACGTCTGCATGGGATCGGAGGCTGGCTGCATCCCAAGCGCTCTGCGTTCGTTCCAATCATCCCCCATTCGCGCTTGTAGCTCATTTCCAGTACCCCGCTTTAAGGCTGCGCTCTCCGCTCATCCTTGAAAAAGCTCGTGGGCAAGGCGGGAAAGGTTAGTGCTGCACATACCTTACATAGTTTTTATGTAGGGCCGCAGGGTACTAGTGAGATAGTACCATTACGAATTATAAAGTAACTAAGATAGTACGCGCGCTCTGATTGGCTGAGAGGAGTGTTTGCATGAGAGTATGTAAACACTTTTCGCGCGCTAATCACGCAAGCACGAATTTGAAAAAGTATTCAAGTTCAAAACTCGACAAGTTTACTTTATTTACCCATTCCTTCGTCGGCTGAAACTTGGAAAATCGTTACAAAGAAAGTGAGTTTTAAGTGTGTCAATTTTTTTTCGCTTAAGCTGACATTTTAAGCGAGAAAAGTCTGTATTTTGGAAAGCATCTTTTTGCAAAACAAGAACTGATTACGCGTGCAAGACTTCGTGGGCAAGACTTTGCGACTGGTAAGAATTTCTCTTTTAATCAGTGCCATACAAAGAGTTTTGCGTTTTTCTCGGGAAATTTATTTTATAAAAGCAATAGAAAACTTTTTTCCTGAGTTTGCATAGCCTGATATAAACACGAGTGTGGTTGGGAGAATTCGAGACAGTTATGCAAACCTCAGACAAAGTCGAGGGTTTGCATAACTGTCGAGAATTCTCCCAACCCCTCTCGTGTTTATATCAGGCTATGCAAATACGGAAAACGTTTTCTCTTGCTTAATTATATGCTAAGTTTCACACCTCTTCCTCTTCTTCTTCGCTTTCTTCTTCATCGTCTTCTTCTGCCTCAGAATAATCTTCGTCTCCGGCAACACCGTCCGACAAGTCCCCGATTAAAACTCGCACATGGTCTGGATGAATCAATCTGATCTTGCTCTCGTCGGAAGGCGCAGCACTTTTCTTTTTGCCTATCACGCAGAAAATGTATCATAAGAATACCTGGACAAATATATTACTCACTTCACGTGAACCTCATCCCCAGGGCCGATCTCATTTTCTAAGAGAAAAGCCCTGACACGAGGTATTTAATTAATGGGTTTGTAAAGCTGTTGTTGTTTACATGCAAGATAGAGGTTTCAATGATTTTATATCTAACACGATAAACCTATCAGTTAATGAAACAAAATGGAGTAGTTTGTTAGCCAGGACCCGCGCTCTTATTCTTTATATTTCGATTTGAATGTGTGTTTTCGGGCCCGAAAAGTTACCGGGACTTTCGAGAAACGGGCCCCTGGGCAGAATAAAATGGAAACCAACCCCCATACCCCGAAAGAGACAGGCAGCGAGAAGGCCAAGACGTCATTTTCCCATTCTTGATTTGTTGGAAGAAGGACCTCTTAATTTTACGTCTATTTTTTCCAAGACTGGGAACGAGATTCGAGACGCTAAAAGACACATATCAAGCTTGTCCTTCATTCAAGGGACTGGGATTATTAAACTACAGAATACAGGGCACCTTTTCTGGGTATATTCGTTGGGGCGGTTCGGTGGCTCGGCAGTCCCTACTGACGAGCCACCGAGCCAATAAACCTCGACTGAAGAGCCACAAAGCAAGCTGCCGAGCCCCTAAAATATTACCTTTCTCGTTCTCTAAGATGCTGACCTCGACTGACGTGCCATCGAGCCACTAAACTATATACCTATAACTATACCTTATATACTTTCTATAGACGTGCATTCATATCAACTGGTATACATTAACTTGTTGTTTAAATTTTGTACTTTTACATCTTTTTTTATGTCTGTCATACTTATAGCCAGGTCTTATATCTTTCTCGTAAAAACCCTTGTCATTACATTTACATACCGTATTTCGTCGAATAATGGCCGAGGGCGATTACTTCCTTTTTGGCATCAAAAGGGGGCGATTATTCGAGGGAGGCGATTAATCTAGGGACGGCTATTATTCGAGGAAATACGGTACATTTACGCGCTATAAGTTTTTAAATTATTATTTTTAATTACTATCATGCTTAGCGAGCCACTTATGTTTAAGATCTTAAAATGTGGTCCTGTATCTTGTAGTTGCACGTTCTTGTGACAAGGACAGTCTCACCATGTTTAGCGATCGGCGAATTTTTTTCCTCGAGTTCGGCAGAATACTTCAATAATGTCGGCTGCAGCCGACAGATCTTTGGCCGGACCCAGGAGCGGCGAAGCCGCGAGATAAAACTTTTCGCCCGGGGCACTATAACGCGACCGAAACCGGTAACCGCACATGATAAGTCTCTGGCACACAGAGTCATCCCGATGTGTATCATTGATATCAAAGCCCTTTTTATCTGTTTATTGTTTTGCTTTTTGCTGAGTTATCGAGATTCTGAAACTGATGGAGATTCACACGTGCGTAAATCTGCGAAGGGGTTGACGATACTAACCATACAGAGCGAATATTTATCATATTGTTGTTCCCGCATCGCTTAACTTCGTTTGAACTGGCACATGTCGAGCAAACAAACCAAAAAAAAGAAGAAGAACCGTTGAGCGAAGCACTTCTTTGTTGCTTTTCCCTTAATTTCCATTTCCTAGCGACCGGGTTCGAAACATCGCTGTCGAGCTAGCCTGCTGGCAAGCTCTCCAGAGCGCTCTGGTCGAGCCGTATTTTCACACAGAGTTTTATATTCCGCTGTAATAAGAGTCAATTCTTGCTATGTTTCTTTGATGCAGTAGATTTTCATAGAGATACTGACTAAAATCATGACTGACTTACTCAGGAATACTCCTTGCTTCTTAAATGCTATGTTTCCTGAAAACGGTGACTCATCCATCCTACTTAGTTAAGAAGATCGATCGATGAACGTTTAATAGTTAAAGAAGGAGTTTCAAAGTAGATTACAGTAAAAACCCGCAACTAAGAACCTAAAAATTAAGACCCTGTTAGCCTAAAATTGGTCATTTATACCCCCTATAAACAAGAACCTATTTAGCCTAAGAAATTTAAAACAGGTTCTTATTTTCTAAAATCATACTAGTACATTACAGCTGCATTGCAAGAATCATATTTGAAGCAAAAAAAGGGTGGAGCTGAAGAAAATTAAAGTATAGGCTAATGACCAACTTGTTTGCAGCTGTGTTTTAATCGTTTTTTCTCCAGGATTAAGAACCCATTTTAAGAACCTAAATAGCCTAAAATTCTGTAACTACATTTATATAAGAACCTGTTTAGGCTAACTCCTAAAAATGTAGGTTCTTAGTTGCGGGTTTTTACTGTATTTCGTCGATGACAGAAGAAACCAATCGGGAAAAAAATTGCGTTAGTCACAACACGCGAATAAGCCATGACGCGCATGCGTGGTTTAAGAACTTATTAGATAGCGTGATACGCGCATGTCCCACATGCATTATTCCCTCAAGTCCAACAAAACGTCAAAAGACAGCCGTATGCGCTAACTCTGGTTTTCCTTCAACACGCATAAATCTTTCGCCTTTTACTAAAGATTTCCGTGGAGGAGAACACTTGAATGAGTCTATAGACTAATTTTTCGTCGCCCTGCCTTGTGGCGGGGCTCCTGAACATGATAAGGAGAACATAGTATGCACATGTTTCCAAACGTAACACAACTGGGGCGACTACGAAATTTCCATTTGAGATGGAGGTAGGAAAAGTTTCGTGTTTCAAAAGCTGTTTAGCAGTTATAACAGCTAATATTCTAACGGTTTAACTTCGAGAGTTACGCGGCCGCGTAAAAGAGGTTAAAAACAATGTGAAATTCTAAAAGCGTCATCTTAGCAAAGTGGTCGCGATCGCCTACGAGAGGTAATCGTTTAGGCCGGGTTTAGGAGAGGTTCCAGCTAAAGGCGCACTCGGCCTTACGAGGGATAGTGGCTCATGACGGTTTGACTATCTCTAAAACTAATATCAAAGTGGAGGCCTTAAGCAAAGTGTCTATGAGCCCATCTTTCACTCGCAAACCAAGTTATGGCGGGTTTGTTTGTCATCCTGAGTTGGAAATCTGTGGATGAAATCCTAAGGTGTTACCATGAAACATTTGGCAGAGTTCTTGCATGTACAGTAGAACCCGTCGATAATTCGAACTCGGATACCTCGAACTCACCGCTAACTCGAACTAAGTTCTATTTCCCTTTGATTTCACCCCACTTTTCAGTCATTTATAAGTTAACTCGAACTCGAATTTCCCGCTAACTCGAACTAAATTTGTTTTCCCTTAATCAATGTTTCACTGAAATTTACCCCGATAACTCTGGTTTTTGTAACCCCATTCGGATGCTATCTTATTAGTTCTTCTTGTTGTATAATCGGTAAACTACCGCAAACAGCTCACGCTTTATCATAAAAATGCATAATCATGTTACCGTTTCTAATAAAATAATTAAATTATTTGCAATACGTGCCATACACTTGAGTGGTGAAAAATCAGTAACTATCATTATTAACATAGCAAATTGAACAATCAATCGACCCCGATAACTCGAACTTTGTTTCGTTTCCCTTCAGTGTTCGAGTTAGCGGGATTCTACTGTACTACTAATTTCTTAGGATTTTACAAAACGATTTTAAAATTTTTGTTGTGAAAGCTTAAGTTTCAAAGGTCAATATTACGAGCAGGTCTGTGAAAGAGTTTAAGTCTTGAAATAACCAAAATATGCAAATAAAACCCAGAAATATTGTTAAAGGGGTCACACCAAGGTGGAAATACTTAAGTGACTTGTGAAGTAACGTCAATCTTTACTTTTGTCTTACAAGCAAACAAAAGACAATTTGGAAAGAGAACCATAAACAGTCTATCAGACCACAGTTGTGCAGGACTGTTTTTCCATTGGTAACCACATTACACAGCTTCTGCAACCAGATCACTTTTTGCTATATTTAGACTGACTGTGATCTGCCAAGAGAAAGATTGGGAAATCTGGACCCTTCATAATTTCATGAACCATTTTTACACGCAAGTACAGGATCAGTTGCTGAAACTTTCCCCTAAATCGCACAATCCCAATTATAGGGACTGAAGGATTCAGGGAACGTTTCAGTTTGGACGAAAGGATAAGCTCTGTTTAGCTGCCCAGATACTATGTCAGTTGGTCAATGATTTCGAAATCTTTAGGTACATCCTTCCCTTCGCTACAGCAGGTGCCTTTCTTGGCTTTCGCAAGATGTGACTTTTTTTTCCATGGACATTCTTGTCACAAATTTGAAAAAGTTTTATTTAATTACAGCTGAAAATATTTACCTACCTTTTTTGACATCTTTTCCAACTCCTCCAAAGGGTGGAAGACGACATCCAAAGAAATCCCGAAGCATATCATCAACAGCTTTATCAGGATTCAAGTGGCGCACCAGTCCTTTCAAAAGCTTGATCAAGTTTACATTAAACTCTATCTTTGGATTTCCTGGTTTGGCCTCTTCACCCTCAGCTTCTTTTTCTTCTTTTTGTTGATTTCCATTTTGTTCTGATGAATCTTCTGTTTCAGTTTGGTCATGCTAGCGATAAATCAAGCAAGTTAGTAAATGTCTAATTTAATAGTCACTCATCATGACTGCCTTCCAACTACTTTCATGGTCTTACTTAAGACTACACCACAAACGACTATTTTGCCATCACTATTGGGAACTTGTCATATTTGTTCAAATACCAAAAAATGTCACTTTTAGGCCCCCCATCTACAAGCCCCCCCTGGGGGGGGGGGTACTGGTCTGAAAACGGGTGTGGGAAATTACATTTTTTGGTCTGAAATAGGGTCAGGATTTGGAGAACCGGGTGGCACACCCCCACCAAGAATTCCGAGGAGTACCCCACCCGGGCAAGCCCCCCCCCCCCCCCCAAGTTAATTAACCCTTTTATGTCCCAAAAGTGACATCTCCTTACAAATACATAATCAATAGAAGAGGTTCAGGAAATTACAGTCTAACCTCTCTTTAATACAGACACCTCTCTATTACCGACAGTTTGTTTGGTCCCGGAAATGCCAAAAATCCTACATTCCCTACCTCTATAATACGGACACCTCTGTAACACTTGTTCTGTTCCTTTGGTGTCCGTTTTAAAGAGGTTTGACTGTAATGAAATGTTAACCAAAGTAACATTGCTTTCTGTTCTCTTAACCACAGGAAAAAATAACAGATTCCCATTTTTGGACATTTTAGGGTATTTAAAGAATACCCACAAAAATCCCAAATCATTTTGGAAGAGTGAGACAAGTCCCAATTCCCTAGGTGGGACTTGTCTCACTTTGCCAAATTTGGGATTTTTATGGGTATTCTTTAAATATGCTGAAATATCCAAAAAAGGGAACCCGTTTTTTTTTCCTGTGAACTATTCCCTCAACTATATTTTTTTTCAAGGAAAATGTGTGGAGATCAGTTAGGAAAATTTGTGTGTGGACATTCCTGGCGCTTAAAGGGTAATTTGTCATTTTCTTTGCAGAACTTTTTTCAGTCAGTGACATAACATAGGAAAAGTTGAGTTACAGCTGTAATTTTCCCATAACAGAACAAGATACACTATTTTTTATAATAACGCCCATTTTTGAGTTGAGCTCAGACAGTTCTTATTTACTGGGCAGTTTCAGGCTGGAAATGTTCTTACAGATGTTCTTAAACTTCAATAACAGAAATATGGTAACTTTTAAGCTACATATAAACCAGATAAGACAATGATTATAGTTTTTAAATTAGTGAATTGTACAAGTACAAGTATTATTGACCATACACAATAGAAATGTGTCGAAAGAAGAAAGAAAAAGTGCCCTCTGAATCTGATTTTCTGGATTTAGAAAAGTAATAGCAGTGAAAAATAAATTGTTCTTCTCAGAGCCTCGGGTGTTATTATGTTTCAGCATGTTCTTAATATATTGACAAATTTCAGGCTGAACGTTCTTTTAAAAAAAGTGAGTGTTCCAAAATTAACATTTAACAAAGAATTGAACGTCAGTGGACTGTTGTGAAAACTTTAAACCTTCATTGGCACATCTTGTTCAGTACAAAAAGTTCACTTAGCAAAAATCATGATTTTATCTGATCGACCAACTGTAGTAATGGAGTATTAAGTCGAGGTGAAAGTCTGAGAATGGGTGCTTATTTGAAAATACATTTGAAGAGACTTCCTTTGTTTTGGGATTTGCTGCCCCAACAGTGGTTGAATCAAAATGGTAGAAAACTTAAATAATTTGTTATCTTTAACACTTGTACAAACAGTCTACCTACCACTCCACTGCCCATAAATGAAGACAGGTTAAAAGGAAGTCCTCTTCTGTATTCAACATCACTTTCCATTGCTTTTTCAACGGCTTTGGACAATGCATTATTCAGCAAGTTCCCCCAAGAACTGAAATTCACAGGGCAAAGAATTTGTACAGGTGATATTTGGCATAAATACCACAAGTGATATTTCAAAATTGTTACACGTAATTTTACGAGCCATTAGGTGAGTGAAATTTGAGACAATTTTGAAACATCATGAGTGGTATTTATGCCAAATATCACTACAAATCATGCTATTATTTGTTTATACTACTACCCACAAAAGGTTTGTAATTTTCACACGCCGGTATTTCAAATTAAGCTGAAATACCACTGCACTTAACCAATCAAATTGCAGAAATTTCTCATGTAGTAGTATAAGTTACACTAGTGTGTCCTTTTTTATCAAGCCTCCTTCATCCTGCCCTCTCTGGCATGCCCGATCTATGCCACAATAAGCACCCTCCCCCTGGTGAGCATCTCGTAATGAAAAATTCCATAACATGGACACAGAGATGCATTCTTAGTCACTTTCCTACACTGCCCATAAGACACTACTTTTAACACAATCTGTCTTTGCAAGAGTTAACTCTGACTTTAGTGTTCTCACCATGCTGTAGGCACAGGAATGTACCCCTATGATGCACATGGATGCTAACAAGGGAAAATTTAAAAAAAGTGTAACTTCAGAAGTTATAGGGGCACATGATTACTTTGAGCTAGCTGGGCTGGCTTGATTTGTCGATCTCTTGGCACATTAATGAAACACAATTACGGAAATCATTGTCATGACATGACAACTGACACACAAAAAGCCTGCTTAGCCAGGATCGCTGCTCACCAGGCTGGCCAGGGGACAAACCAAACCTGGAACGAGACAGCGGGTAACACAGTATTTTTTGTCCACTGCTTCCAGCCTCTCTGCAGAAATGGCACTTCCGGGAAAGCTCTTTCCCTTTAATACTAGGATAAACATTCAGTGACCTTGGCAAAACAGGCCAGCCCAGCAGACATGTTTTTCTGCATATACATGTAAGCTTACTTTTCCTGGAACGTAGTCAGAGATAGGTACGTTGTATGGTCTTTATCTTCAATAGGTGCTGGGAAATAAATAGTTCCTCTTGGGAAGTAAAGGAGATCCCCAGGCTGCAGAAAGATTAGAGCATTTTTGTTTCTCTGTATAAATAAAGTGATGTTATTTTAAACAAACTTCCTTGATACAAAAAAGGCCTGTAATTCAGGTTAAAAAGGGTTTCAAGCCAGTTTGAGTCTTTAATTCTATTTTATCTTAGCCCTAACATTATTCATGACTAGAAATAACATTATCAGATTTGTTAATATAATTATTTATATACACATGACAAAGTCACCTGTAGTCATTCATTTAGTCCTGAAGACAAGGGTTAATAAACAAAACAAGCCAAGTTTTTCTTTAAAAATTCCCAAAGTGAAAACATTGTGCCAAGATTCTTAAGCTTCAGCCACCAGTTATATGCACTTATTAGGGTCCACAAAATAATTTTTTTTTTCTGGAAGGTGGCTCCTGGAATGGGCTCTGCCAATGGAAAGGGAGTGAGCCCCTTACATTCCTAACCCATAGGATATCAATGGCCTTTGGTCATTGAACACAGATTGAATATTCGCTTCCCGCAGTTCTGTCATGACTGTGTAAATAATGCATTACCTGTGTCACCCATTACAGTGATTACTGTTTAAATGTATCTTTGCAGGCAAATACAGCCATCTCTCCTCACTCCTCACTATTTGCAGGCTAATTGTATTCTAAGCAACAGTGAATAAAATCATTGAATTCAATATGAATCTTGTTCACTGTGTTGTTCAATCCAGTTTTCATGATCCACAGTGATCCCTTTTGATGACACTGGAACTAAAAGGGCTTTCTGTGATTCACCTACACAATTATGTAAGCGGTTTTGATCAATCACATCACTAAGGTAAACCCACTTGTTTGCCCACACTTCCTAGCCATTGCAACAGCTACTGCTAGTATATTCTTTTTATTGTTATCAATGACAAATGAGAAGGCAGAATAAATTTCCTGGAAAACTGTGTGTAGCACAACCATAATTTTAAAGGAGATAGCAGGGATGATTTTGATGTGAAGTATATATGAAATAATTTTGTCTACATATAATTCAAACTTGAAAATCAAAATTATGATAATTTTTTTTGCAAATGGGTTTTGGCTTCCTTTGAAGGCATTTTCTTTTGAAGGCATTTTTACTGACAACTTTCTTAGTACTTTACTAACCCTTTCAATCCCAGATGGAAAGACAAAGTCTCACTCTAACTTTTGAGTCTGTGGACAGCACGGTTGTCATTAAGAGCTGTAGACCGGGGATTTCCCCTGGATACTATGAGTGTGGCCACTGGGTACTTTTATTGAAAAATAGAAGAAGAATAGACCCAAAATCCCTAGCTGTTTAATTCCCCGCCTACTGAGTTCCACTTCTTATCTGGAACACTGCACACACTATAACATGGGCCTCTGTTATTAGCATGGCAGCAATGTTTTTGAGTATATATACCTTCATGTCGAATTCATGTATAGGTTCCCCTATGTCACTTAGTTCTAAGTCAGGACTGGCCTCTTGAGGAAGCTCTTGCATGGGTTTAAAGAGTTTCCATTTAGTCTTCCCCTCCAGCTGAAGGATAAATGTCTGAAAAAAAAAGTTCAAATACCGGTAGTAAATAAAGATGCACCTCCAAAAGATCTCTTTTGAAAGCAAGCTGTCCTATTTGGCAGGGCTTGAAATTAAGAAACTCCTCAGGTCACCTTTGGCGACCGACTGGAAAAATGTAGACGGCAGATGCAAATTTTTAGTCGCCAGTTTGTTTGATGTAAATGATGCAACACATAGTATGGCGCGATCCTTCAGATTTGATTGTTTGAAAATATCACAGGCAGGAGTCAGTATAAATTTGGAGGTAAACTGCGATTTGGCACATTTTTTATAACGAAAGCAAAGCAAGATAATATGAAATAATTGTTTGTTTTAGCTTTACCATTTTAATTTAAATCTAAATCATAGAGAAATCTGATCGCCAAAGTGGTGACTAAACCAGGATTTTTAGTCGCCAGGAGAAAATGTTAGTCACATTGGCAACCATTTCAGTTGCAATTTCGAGCCCTGTTTGAGTGAGTCAAACAAGGTGTATGAGAATGCGCGACTGAGCAGCGAAGGTGCGAGGGGCAGAGGAAAGGAGAGCTTATTGCAACGATGGCCAGGTTAGAGTCCTTTTGGTTTTTAATTCACTTTTCCAAGATAGCATCCTAACACCCAAAAATTCAACATTTTCTTATTAGTTACCATCAATGGTATTGTTTTGGCCTTATGAGCCTCATAATGACCTTAGCGATAAAAGATAGTAACTAACACTATTTATTAATACTGTGTCACCATTGACTTCAGTGTGTCTGTTATAGAAGATAGTGGTAGCCTGCGTGGCCGGCGTTGAAAGGGGAAGGGGAAGGGGGAATTTGGGCGCGCGCGAGAGCGTGTGGGGCGCGCGAGGGGGCCCCACACGCTCTCGCGTGCGCCCAAATTCCCCCTTCCCCTTCCCCTTTCAACGCCGGCCACGCAGGCTAGATAGTGGTAAATTATGTCACACCTTGGCCTTAATGCTCTTTGGAATAATATTCTAGGAACAAGTACTTATAAATGACTATATGCTTCCTGAAACAAACCTCCATTTCATCAAACTGTGGAGCTAACCCTTGTGAACCTGGCTGGAAGATAAATGCATCAGAACCAACAAGATTGGTAAAATAGGTTTCCAGTGATTCCGCCAACCTCCAGACTTCATCCTAGGGAGGCAAAATGTAATACTTAATTTAGTAGCTATGCCACTATTCACATACTAGTTAATAAAACCATTTTTAAGCCCATGGGAAAACTTACATGAATATCTTTTAAAATACTATAATACAGTCTACTTCCTTGAATATTGCACAGGTATTAATACCCTCCCACCCCCTGGTTTATTTGAAAATGATCCTCTTTCAATAACCACACCTTTCCCTCCCTCAAACCGGCCTTCTATGCAGATAATGTTTTTGTCATCAAGCAAGATGATACCATATGGAAAGCATTTTCTTCCTACATTTTTATTGACTCTTTATTGCCTTACCTTTGACCACATCAACACTATAAAGAGTACATTCTTCTTCATTAGTTTCATTTATCTCTTATGCTAGCAGATATTTGTTACAAAGATTTATAGCTAAAATAAAACTGAACCCCTGCAATAAAGCCCAAAACTACTGCAGATGAACTTCTAAATGTTTTCCCTCCATAATTTATTATACCAGTATTATTTGGGTGTGGTTTAACCTGTTTTGTACAAATCATAGCAATACGTCTAGACCACGAACGTGGCATCACCAAGCAGGCTCAGTTTTCATAGAATTGGTACTCCGTATTGAATACCCTACAAAAATCGGTTTTAAGCTGCGTCCACATGCGAGGGGCAGCGAGCATCTCTACTGTTAAGATAGGGCAGCTACCCCCCCCCCCCCCCCCCCACCCCCGCCCACCGCTTGGCTCCCCTTTACGTTTGTTCATGTTTATATAGAAATACGGATTTTATGCCTGAAGAAAGGACTATGCCACTTGTCAGTCATTCGTAAGTTATTACTTCATGATGGTGGCTGTACTGTACATCGACATTGACATCTTTGGATTGACGGAAAAACAATCCGGAACACATTTCATGACAAAGCTTGCGCGAAACTCTCGCACGTGTTTCGATAAAATTACAAACCTTGAATCTGTCAGGCTGATGAAACTGTACAGCAACGCCAGCCGCTTTTAGGTGCTTCATATTAACCCGTCCATCTTCGTTCAACAACTCAGTCTTGCCTTCCGCGTAGCGAGTCAACGACATATCTTCAATAAACTGAATTTCTTCCTTCTTCAAAATGGCCTCCAAGTCTTTCTTCGTAAACATCTGTCCGTAAAAATCTGCATTTTCTCGACTAACAAAAAGTGGTTTCTTCTCCCAGTATTCGTCGAAAAAGTTATCCAAATTTGTCGAGGACAAAAGTGACTCCAGAACCCTCTGAGGTGAACTGAAGTCTATGGCCTTCGTCGCAGCAGTCGAAGCTTCGGTGTTACCCGCTACTTTTTTCTTTTTTCCATCCGGAGGAGTTGAAGAAGCACTGGGGTTACGATTCTTTCGCTTCATGGTCCAAGAGACGGAAAACACGAGCAGAGAAAGATGACAAAGGTGCAAGCCAGCAGCTCCACACACAGGCAAGCAGAACTCAGATGTTCCACACTCACATGGAGTTCCGTCAACGCGCGCGCAAGGCTTCCCATGTGAAGGACGCGCCTCTGTTCTTTGTTTTCATTGGTCAGTTTTTCGCGCCATTTCTACGGGCCCGCAATAACTGGTAACCTCGGCCATCAGGCCAAATTTCCGCACTAAAATATGATGGTGGATGTACTGTACAAAATTGTCTTTATTGTCACATTTTTAAATGCTTATTTATAACGAATCATTTAGTTTTATTTTCATTTTTCTTTTAGCTCCTGAAGAAGGTTTGCTTTCAAACCGAAATATTGGGCAATTTGTTTAAATATATAATTTTTTGTTTTATTCTTTTGTTTGCTTCTTATGATGCGTCTCTTATCTCCTTGCCGTAAGGATCAGTTTGCCGTTTCATATTTTTTTAAAAATTTGTGCCGGGGGTTCCTTGATGTAAACTTTTATACTTGAAATAACGTGATTCTTACAATCCCATGAGAAAATACGAGTCGTCGTTGCCGGCAACGGGTATAAAGGTACAGATAAAGTACACAGCACTGATTGCCCGTTACAAGAATCTTTTAACCTTAAAAGATGAAGAGATTCTTGTGTTGTCTGGTAAATACTGCTGGAACCGTGCACTTAAATTCTTTGTTCTTACTGATATATGATATAAGGCATTGGTTTTGTAGATAGCAGAGTTTCTCTACTCATATCAACAAAAACGCATATATAGTTTTGACACTTTCATTGAAATGCTCTGATTCGATGTTGACATAAGTTTTGACAAGAGCTAGTAAAATGTCGATAGTCGTGGCCGTGTATAAAACTGGGACGGGCCGGGACAAGAAGGGAACTGGACATTAGGACACGTCTGTCGGGGACTAAGTCGGGGACCGTTTGTGACTTAAGAACGCGAGGCGAGGGCCTGTTGGGGACATCAAGTATGGGACGCGGGGACGTTTGGGATAGAGACGCAGGACGTCAAATACAGGGACGCACGGGACGCAGATGTGAATGATTATTGCAAAAGTCGGAGGTAAATGCGATGTCAGTCACTTTTCTCGTGAATATGTTTTGGTGAAGGCAGCCCACCCTACCCTCGTTTACAGTTATGGGTCGGTCACGCGGGAGTTTCTCGATGTCTGCCTCGGCGAAAACCACCTCCATTGAAGAAAGTGAAACCGTTGTCCTGGTCTTACTGCTGATGGAATATTGGAGCCCTAAGCAGGGTAGGGAGGGTTGTGGTCGCCAAAATTTATATAGAATAACAGCATTCGATTCCAAATACTGTAAATTAAGAAAACTAACTTAAGTGGAATCAGGAGCCCATGGGCCCCTGGTGGCATAAGTGAGCCTCAAACCCTGAAGGGCTAGCTCCGAAATCCATCGCCTTTATCACTAAACCAAGGGGATTCTACTATATTGTAACCGTTTTTATTTTGTTTCATTATATTTGTAGTAGCAAACCTAACAGTAAATGCTTGCTAACTGTACTTAAAGGTTGATATCCACTGACGCGTTTTTGGCTACGCACGTTAACGCACTTAAATTTTAATTACGTAACTGAAAATAGCCGGCAAGATATATGAGTGTTGAGATTAAACGTGAAGTTGAGCGAAGTTGACTTTTACGCTTACGCCCGACCTTTCATACATTGCCTCTATTTTATTTGCGAACGTAAATTTTCCAACGATAGTCAGTGCGCTTACTCCTGTATAGGGAAATGTTTTGTGTAAACATCATAAAAGGTGCCCAGTGTGGTTCTGGACGATGGAATCTAATGTTGACAATAAATAACACATCTTCACGAAGAAAGAGATATCACATTTAATACCTCCGACTTTTGCAATGTTCATTAACGTCTCCGCGTCCCTGTATTTGACGTCCTGCGTCTCCGTCCCACACGTCCCATCGTCCCATACTTGATGTCCCCAAGTCCCTCGTCTCGCGTCTCCAAGTCACAACTCCCGACACACGCGTCCCAATGTCCCCGTCCCTTTGTCCTAGTCCCAGTTTTATACACAGCCATAGTCGTGATCAAAAATGATCATAGGATACATAAGTTTTCAAAATATTTTCTTGTGGAATTATGGTCCCGACCAAAGTAAGAAAAAATAACTGAGCGCCTGAAGAAGAGGCAACGGTTTTTCACCCAAAAAACCGACTAGCAGAGGTCTGACAAAGGGTGGAGATTCATTGCTTCCTGATCATTCCTTCTCGAAAATTTTCGTTGTTTCATTATTCTGGTAACATTACGAGCGCTATCAGGAGCCCATCAAATTTGATGGGCTCCTGGTGCTATGTACACCCTAAGTGAGACCAAAATGCGAAATTTACACCCCTAAGCGAGACAACGAGCAACCCCGCCCCATTCATATGGGAGCCCCCCCCCCCCTCCCCTCGGGAGGCTCACCCTCGCTAAACGTTCCTAGAAGTGCTCCTAATCCTGAGGAAGTAAGAAATCCTTGGGACCTGGCGGTTTGGATCGCACGCGATGACAGCTATGATCTTATATTCAGACACCAACATTGTCCCACTCTTTGTTGACTTGTGCGCTCAACTTAATCAAGGTCACTTGAACTCTCGTTTTTCTCGACCTTGAACATTATTTTTCTCTCAGAGTTTATAAAGGCTTCCAGTCAAGTTTTCATCAGTTAGAGCCCTCCAAAGGTATAGCGGGAAAATACAAGGGCAAGCTGGTAATGTCTGGGAACACTGTTCGTTCTGATGCAAACTGCAACTACAATGGTATGCAACAAGGCCTCGCGTTTTCTTAATGCATGTCAAAACCCAGTCATGAATAGAGATTAACATTGGCTCTTAATTAGAACGTTTGGTACACAGGTCTACACATAAAATCATCCCATGAATATTCACGACTGTTTTTACTTCTAACCTTCGAACGAAGTGATGACATTAAATTATACAGTTTACTACGGAAAATTCCAGTAGATTAACAGGTAATTAATGCTTTTGAGAAGACAGAAATGATTTGAAGCTTTTTTGGCTGGGGATGCCATTAATGAATAACTACCGTATTTTTGGGTTTTCCACCATTTTTGAATATCAGATGTCCTTTAATTTAGCCGAGCCGCCTATGCAAAAAGATAAAAAAACAATAATTGGATCTGAAAGATGAAAGGGCAACCGATTCACGAAGGGAAATAGAGCGAAGAGGAAGAAAAACAACTCTCATCTCGCGTCAGATTTATCCCGACAGATAACTGGGGAAATGACATAAAATACGGAGAAACTTCCAATAATCCAGCCGACAATGGTGTTTTTTTTTCTACAGTACTTCATGACTGAAGTATAAAAATAAACTTCACAGCGCGCCGCGTGCTCTCGTCGTCCGCAATACGAAACAAACAGAAAAAATCAGCACAAAACAGATAACATTTTTGTACCGCTGATATGGCATTGTCGACTGGCACTTTCTGCTCGCCACTGTCCACTTGTATGATAAACATATGAAATTATAAACGCCAACAAATGTGCCCTCCCCAAAACAGCTGCCGATATCTGCAACTGCAAAAAGACGATAACTTATAAATATTTGAAAACATATTTCTATTAAGCAACAACATTTTAATTCGACTGCCTATGTTACATATGAATCATGGTCCAAAAAACAAGCTCACAGCAAACTACAACACCCCGGGAACAGGCTTCCACAGTTAATAATTCAACCACAACGAAAGTCGTTCTTCTCGAGGAAAATATGGTGTACAAAGTTTACATATTCTCTTCATAAACGAAATGCAATACCAGCGAAATTGAAGACGAAACGAACATGGAGGTTTTGGACAGTTTTGAGCTTTAGGAACAGCATTTTTGATCCACAAAAAACTTCATACACTGAATTAAGTAATTCAATGTTGTTTTTGGGCAATCTAGTAAATGGATTTCAGTCTCTACATACAATCTCAAATTAGGTGCTAATTGCTTACTGCCGCGTGAGATTGTTTTGACTGTTTTTCAGACGAAGAAACGAGTACACTGAGTAATACAAGTGATATTACTATAAAAATAACTACCAAAGAACGTCGAGCTCTTGAGGTGCTAATGAAGTGAATTGCTCGATCGATACGAGAGAATTACAACAAGAACTAAAAAACTTAAACAGTCGTTTCGTTGGAATTATTCCCGCCGATCTTCTGGTTCTTTGGACGCGGAGGTCTTTTCCCAATCACTAGATAGTAGAATTTTTTCCACGACTGCAATGTCTTTGGTGACCAAATCCAAAAACCTGAAATCGTCCCAACGAAGAGAGACATGAAAATCTTTAACTGAAATATGCTGAAATTCGGCTCGGCGATTCTATTTTCGCGCTTGCCGTAAAACCAGTACTCTTTATTCGCGTATTCATAGAAGTAACAAGCGATTACAGCCGTCGCAGGGACGGTTGAAAACACGGAAAATATCCCAAGGCGAACGATGAGTCTTTCTAGTTTATTAGTCTCGCTCTTTGTACTGGTGTCTCGTTGAACCGTTGCGCGGATGCGAAACAACGCCACAAATCCCGCGATTAGAAACAGGGTGCCGATAATTAGATAAGTAAACTCGGGACCCAGAACGAACGCAGCAAGAGCAATCAGGTCTTGATTTCCAACGAAACAAAGTCCAGTCAATTCATCGCCGTCGATTTTGCGAGTTATCAAGATAAAAATTGTTTTGATGGTTGGTAAAGTCCACGCAATAACATGAAACAAGTTCGAGTAAGAGCCGATGGCATCGTACCCCCATTTCATCCCTGCCGCGAGAAACCAAGTTAACGCCAAAATTACCCACCAAACTGTTGCGGCCATGATGAAGAAGTACTGTATCAAGAAGACAATAGCACAACCAGTGTTTCGCAAACCGTCTTGGATAAGAAATTTTGGCCCATTGTACTCCTGATCGCAAGAGATTGCTTCGCGGCCAGCTGCTAGACGAACGATAAAAGATATGGAGTAGAGGTTGTAACATAGAGCGAGCCATATAATCGAACGTTCAGGGTATTTGAAGCGTGCAGTATCAACCAAGAACGTACAGAGGACAGCGAACGTGCATATAAAACATACTACGGACCATACAGTCATCCATCTGTCGACCGTTTCTTTGTCCGAAGTTTTAAAGATACCTTCTTGATTACACAGCACGGCACACGATGCAGTACTTTTCACATAATAGTAATTGATGTTATTTTTGAATTTCCTGCACTGTTCCGAGCCAGTGTGGTGTCGTCCCGCTGGCGTAGCAGAAATACTGTCATTTGGGAGTAGGTCATTACCGTCATTTGGTCTCACGCTCGTAGAACCTAAAACCGGTTTGGGGCTTGAACTGTCCGTGAAATTTGGTCCTGGCATACACATTTGACGATCGTTGTTTTCGTACAAGAACTTCGTGCAATTTAGGTTCATCGGCCACGAAATGCCGAATTCTTTCAGAACGGGAAGGCATTTGTCGCGAACGTATTCGCACAACGGGCGACATGAAGCGATTTTCACATCCACCATATCGGTACACATTGGAAAATACGCCGAACACAAGAAGAACTGCAGATGAGGAGTGGAACAATTGCATTTAATCAAGGGAACAAACTGTGCGATCTCCCGTTCAGCTTCTTTCTGCGTATCGTGACCCAACATATTGGGCATTCTGGTGGCGTTGTAACCCAGGTCACTGCAAAGTGGAACAGTGATCTTCTCACACTGCCATGACTTTTTTCGGGATCCTTGGCAGTTCACAAAGGCGATACAACTTGTCAAAAACACAACAAAAACCAACGAACGATCGAGCGCCTTCATGGTCTATTTCATTGCCACGACAGCTGAAGTTGATTGTTGAATGCGCTTTGACTTCAAAGCCTTGAGATTTTTGCGCCCTGATCTCAAAATGTCCTTCGTATTTCTCAGATCTTTGTAGACGGATTCGTTCTAAGAGACTTGAGTTTAGATAAGTTCGTTCATCCAAACGGAATTCACAAATGCAAAATGCAAAAGTTATCTGCATGTGAATATGGTAGCTGTGTTTTCTTTGTGCTGTTCACGACCTTTATGTGCTTTAGCCAATCACAGGGCGTTCGGCTGATTAAAGACCACGCCTATCAAAACCATCTGTCAATTAGGTTTAATTTTGCTTCGGGTCGTGATTGGCTGATTACATGCGCAAAGCAAATTTAGCAAGATGAATCTTGCTTGCTTTCAATTTGCAAACCCTGGCCCTATTTACACAGATGAAATCCTTTCTTTTAGTCTTTGTTAGAAGCACAGGCTGGTTGCCGCATCAGATTATTGCTTTGGCAATCAGCTGACCCGCGCGGTCTGACTGAAGATGAAGACGATGAACTATCTGAACTTTTGCAGCTGACTTACATATCCATGAACACCGTTTATCCCAGTTATCAAAATTATGATTCAAAATTAGAATAGTGACCTGTCAAAGCAAAAAATGTAAAAGCAACCTAACTACTGCTTTTCCTCCTTGTATTTTTAAATACAAATTTCAGTTTTGTTTTCCTTTTAAGTGCCCGCATAAACTTTCGGAAACTTTTTGTAATCATACGTACTCGGAAATGAGCCCCGCTGTCAATAAAAATAAAAAATATGGACAGCCATATAAATTGCTTTAACGAAATTTTTCTTTTTAATAAATCGTCCGCCTTACAAAGATTATTTTGCTCTTATAGATCAAGTGCTTTGCGAAAGTTTAGCCACTGAGAGTAACATAAAAGATGTCTGGAACTGCCAAGTATTCTACAAAACTATTAGCTATTCAGCTAAGACTGAGGGTATTCAAACCTTCCTTGACTATAGAAAACCTTTCATAGGTTATTTTTCGAGAATTAAATATATTGCTAATGATCACTGTCTTTAAACTGCAACCGGAATTATGTGACTATTATCTCCCACAAATGCGTTTATACGTACGTTTGACCTTGGTTGTTGTTTTGACTGGTTGAATTTTCAAACAATTTCGCCACACTGGCGGAGATTTCTTCAGATTTTTTCGTGATACTCTCTATATTGGCCCCTTCCGGGAGCCCACAACTACTTATGGGCTCCTGCCTCAACGGGGAGGCTCCGCCCGAAAGACCACCTTTTTAAGGCTTGTATACGAGAGGCCCGGGGGGGGGAGACTCCATATATGAAAGGGGTGGGATGCTTGTCGGAAATTTTGAATTAAAGCCCTAAAGGAGACCAATCTGGGCGTGGTCCAACCTTTTTTTGACCCCTACAGGCGATGATTTTAAATTTTGATTCGATGAATCGAGTAAATAAAACGAATTGAAAATATATAATTTTTAAACATTTCTTCGAGTGCAATCCTAAAAGAGACCTTAACGGCTAAATATAATGGTGTTTTGCCCAGAACACCCTAAGCGAGACCAAAATCCGAAATTTACACCCATAAGCGAGAGGACGAGCATCCCTACTCCTTTCATACACGGAGTCCCCCCAGGACGAAAGGGTCGGGAAATGGGAAATCGTTCATTTGGGTCTGTGAAAAGGCACAAAAGAGCTAACAGGCGGTATTTTATGGCTGTGAAAAAGTCGAGAAAACGGTATGGTTTTGTAGTTTATTAATATCTAAAATAAAACGGCAGTGAATTTACAGCAGTTTTGTCAGTACACGAAGGGCATACCCTTTTTGTCAAAACCAAGAGTAAGGGGTTGGACCTTGTGGCGGAGCTTCACCGTATAAAACTATGTTCAGCACCCCCCGGGATTAATAGACGACGACAGAGTGTTTGAAAATTCCGACTTTTGCCACCAACAGGCGGTTTTAAATATTTGTCTCTGATTCATTTTTAGAGCAGTAGCGTGGATAGATTTATGGTCATAGGTCATAGAATTCTTGCTGTGATATGGAAAAATGATCCCTTTAAGATCTTTTTCGGTATACGTGCCGACATTTATTTAATCAGACTTTTTTATCTCATACGTCAAATAGTCGGTTACCGCCGGTTATTAGTTTGCCGAAATCTCAGAAATCTGGGGGAATTTTAACCATACACTCTCTGTCTCTCAAGCGCACCGCGCAACAGTGGATGCTCTCGAAGTTATTTACTCACTTCATAATATCCGCCGATAGGCAATTAACAAGGATGAACTTTTCTACTAGTTTTCTTTTTCGTTTTTTCCGAGCAGTTTTGAAGCCTGGTGTCGCAAACACAAAGAAAACAAAAAGAAAAAAATGCGAGAGTACCGCCGATCGGTATAACTTGCTCGCGACGTGGTTACTTCCGAACCCATCTGGGCCAAGTTATTCGGCACGCAGTCTTTCTAGCTCAG